>CM074279.1:21732963-22957963 GCA_037194245.1 Opsariichthys bidens | reverse complement strand
ATTACCCTAGCAACCGCATAGCAACACCCTAGCAACCATTCATATTACCGTAGCAACCGCATAGCTATCTATCTATCTTTCTCTTTGTCTGTCTATCAATCTGTCTTACTATTTCTTTCTATCTATCTATCTATCTATCTATCTATCTATCTATCTATCTATCTATCTATCTATCTATCTATCTATCTATCTATCTATCTATCTGAGCATTTCTATCTATCTATCTATCTATCTATCTGACCACAACTAACTATCTATCTATCTATCTATCTATCTATCTATCTATCTATCTATCTATCTATCTATCTTCTAAAGTAAAACTTGAACTATTTCAAACTTCAAGCTTTTCAAACTGTTTCAAATTTTTCTAGCTAGGCTTTTTCAAGCCAACTTAAAGTTTGTCTCGACGAACTTTTCTATCTAGTTGTAAAGTGTTACCGTTTAGTTTAATACTGTAATGTATTAAGTCTGAAATGAGTTCACAAACCAATTTACTTTTATGGTACAATGTGTTCACAGGTGAAACATGACATTATAAAAGTTCAGGACCCGATTGTATCCATCAGGAAATAATTGTCTTGGGAAAAGTGTCCGTTACAATGTGTTCAGGTAGCTGCACTAAAAAGGGATTGAAATTAAGAGGGTTTGGCGACTGCTGAAGAGAAGTCATTTTAGAAAGTAACATTTGGAAATCACTTTAAATTACTTTAGAAGAATGTGCTCTGATGAATCATACACAACAACGTGCATTGACTTTAAATGTAAACTCACAGCTCCCATGTGTTGCTAAATCTTCTTGCTCAGATTTCGAGTATTCCCAACTAGTTTGTCTTCTTTCATTTGCATATATATTAGCTAGACACCTGTGGAACGCAGTGTACAGCCGTGTGTCAGTGAATGTCTGAGAGATGCATCATTCCGATCTTATCAGCACACAGCAAAAACAAGAGACATAGATCCTTCAGAACAATAATGTCTCTTCCTGTGCTCCAAAACATGCTTCATCAGATTTTGTGGTGAGTTGCACAACACTGACTCCGCTTTATTCGTGCACAAACAAATGTCACATAATCACCGCCGGTGAGTTTATGAAATGTTTTAGATTCTCTGCATTAGGGTGGAGAGTAAACAGACGAGCTCATATAAAGCTGCAGATGCTCACATCTGTGACAAGAAGAAAGTTGGAGGTAATAACTGAACCTTTTAATCAATATCAGTTGAGGCACTAGATAAAAGGTGTGTGGTATTTACAATCCTCCCTCCGTTCAAGCTGTAACCATCGCACCAAAATCATCAGGTTTTCTTCAGAGGGGATTCCATGTGGAGTCAAGAGTGAACATGTTGAAAAGAGCAGCACAACAAAAGGCATTTTGCCACAAGCTCTCAGAATACAGGCTAAAAACACACATACAGAGACGATAAAGGGAGACACAAAGACCTTGACTTGTGCCCGTGCCAAACCAAGCTTCTCTGTAGACACTGGGTGCTGAATACAACTACTGGATCATGTACAGAAGTCTTTTTTACACCACAACTTATCAGACTAAAATCATTAATTAAAACCACCAATCACCTGAGGGAAGAGTGTGGGTGGGAATGAGCAAGAGAACATTCCAAATCATTTACTGTGTTGAGAAGGACTATGCCTATCCCTCTGTCTCACGACAACATGTCGGCACACATCAGATGCTGCTCATTCTGTGCCAGCAAATGACAGTTTGATTGAATGACTTGATTTGAGAATCAAAATAACAGGCAGCTGTTTTCTGTGCTAATAGTATCACCAAGTGGTGATTGTTTTACTTGTGCTGAAATTTGCTGTTGGGTTAGTCGGGATGCTCAAACAACTTGGTTTGACTCAAGTCATACAGCTTTTTTGTATTATTATCATTTTTTTTTTTTTGTGGGCAGTTGACAGTCTAACATTGTTTTACTCTTATTTTATAATGAGCAATAATGGGATATTTGTCTGGTTTGTAATAACCACTGTAAAAAGTTTTGATGTCTGCCAGCCTAAAAAACGACTAATGTGCAAGTGCAACAGCGCCACCTAGAGTTTAGAACATGAAGATCAGATCGTATTCTCTTCCAGCAAATTACCCTCTTCATATTGCATATATTTGCATATATCAGAATGCTTAATTGGGAAATAATATGTACAAAAGTATGGACACATCACTATTTTTAATGTTTTTGAAAGAAGTTTATTATGCTCATAATGCTCTTGCATTTATTCAAAAGTAAAGAAAAAGTAATATTGTGAAATATTATAATTCAAAATATTGGTTTTCTATTTTAATATACTTAAGTATTATTTATTTCTGTGATGCAAAGCTGAATTTTCATCAGCCATTACTCCAGTCTTCAGTGTCACATGGTTCATCAGAAATCATGAAGATTGGAGACTGGAGTGAAAATTCAGCTTTTGCATCACAGAAATAAATTCTATTTTAAAGCATATTAAAATAATATTTCACCATTACCGTTTTTTCTGCATGTTTGATCAAATAAATGCAGGCTTAAGAGACTTCTTACAAAAATATTAGAAATTGTAAGATATTCAAACCTCACTGGTACTTTGTATGATTTTGTTTCATTCACATGGCAAATTTTTTGGTCATTAGAAATGTTGCTTAAAATTGACAGTAAAATGCAAAAAAGCTTAAAAACAACCTCTATGTTGTTATTAAAGCATATATCGTTATTTTTTTAATTTTGGTGTATGACTTGGATATGTTCTATGTTTTGTCACTCACCCAGAATTAGTTTAAAGTAACCGATTTGATCTAAACATCAGATTACAACTGCGTTCGGAAATAAGAAATTGCAAATGAGCAATTCTGTAAATACTGTAGCAGGTGATATTAAAATAGTGGTTTATGTCCTGGAGATATATATAATATTTATGTCAGATCAAAATGCAAGCATAAACTAAATTGGAAATAATTAAACTCAGGTCAAATTTATTACAATTTCAGAAAAAGAAGAAAAAAAGTACACACCAGGATTTTTAGCATTGTTTATTCAGAAACACTCACGATACAGCACAAAAATACCAATATGTACACAATATTTCCCACCTGTTTGACATCCTCTTGCCTTCTTCCAATAAAACCCACTTTACATCTGAAAGAAAACATTTGTGATGAATGTAGATGCTCCCTACTCCCCCACCCCACCCACCCTAGTGATCACTACAAACTATTTACACTATTTACAGTCTTTTTACACCATTGTTGAATCTCAGCGTTTATATTTAGAAGAGGATTTGCTGATGGGGACCCACTGCCCATATGGCTTCCTGTCCGCCACGCTGTCGACTCTTGATGTTACCTTACTGTCATGAAGCGTCGGGCTGTTTGAAGGTTTGGCTACAGCATTCTGTGAATATAAAGAGGTTCAATTAACTTCAATATTTCAGTATATTCAAAAACAATCATCATATTTAACTAAGGTTTCATGAGCTTACATTGAGGCTGAAGGTGATTGGCCTTCTCTTGGGTGATGTCTGAGAAGTATCTGCCTCACCATCAGTGGCCGTACCGTTTACCTAAAGACAGAGAAAAGGGGAAAAGGATATTGATCACACTGTCTGCTTGATAAAAGCCTCACTTCAGTGTCACATGATTGACAGTTCTAAAAGAAGACGCCCTCATCCTGACCTCAAGTCATGCATGAAGAGACTGCAATACCAGTGCTGCCCTTCTAATCAAGTCTGACATCAAAAAAAAAAAAAAAAAAAAAATTCATCATGGGGTAATACCCATTTATATTTTCAATAGAATTTTTACAAGCAAAAATGAAAATCTATACACAAAGGTTTTGTTCACACTGCACCCATTTCAATTCAGACTTAAGACTACATTGTCATTTTCTAAGTAATGAAATTGGACTCCTAAGATGTCGCAATTAACATTTTCGTACATCAGTAGCATCTGGAATATTTCAGTTTTTCATACGTCATGTGAATGAGTCTGAATTCAAACTAATACATATCCAAAAGTTGAACACACATTTATGCCTTCGTAAAGATTAGATTTATAATTACACTTTTTTGCATTATACAAGCTGCTAATCAGCTCTAAATGGATAAATATTTGAATCTTTGCTGCTTATGAAAAAAGCCAAAAGATGATTAAATGACAGAATAATTTCCAAACCCCCATCCATCACCGTAGAGTGAGATCTGTCTGGTCTTCACGCACGTTGAACAGAGGAAGGTTCTGGTAATGACAACGCAACCCAGTTCAACCATCAACAAACAAGTCATTTCTTGTACATCTAATAGAGGTAAAGTACACTTCTATTCACAAGTTTGGGGTCAGTAAGAATTTTAATGTTTTTGAAAAATCTTACACTCAATAAGGTTGTGTATAATCAAAAATACGGTAATATTGTGAAATATTACTACAATTTTACTTTCATTTTAAATAACTGTTCTACTTTAATATTTAAAAATGTAACTCATTCCTGTGATGATTTTCTGCTCAAGAAATATTTGTTTTTTAATGATTATTAATGTGCTGCAATATATTATTATATAATTTTACATTATCAATTAATATTATTAAAATATTTTATTGTGGAAACCTTGATGCATTATTTCAGGATTTTTTTTAATAGAAAAGCAATTACTTGAAATAGAAATCTTAAGTGACATTATACAAGTCTACTATCATTTTTTAAATTAATTTAATGCATCCTTGCTGAAAGAAAAACGTTAATTTCTTTAGAAAAAAAAATTTCTCTTTCATTTTATTGACCCCAAACTTTTCATATACAGTATATGCTGTTGTGTGGTGGCTTAGCTTTATGGGAGGTCAATCAAAAGCATGTGGTCTATTTTTGTTCGACAAGGCTACCGCTGACATCATACACGGTTACTTAACCTTTGCAGTTGTGCATATAAGACTTAAAGCTGGTGTCATTCAAGTCATGTGACCTCCCCCTCTCTCCCTCTTTGTCCAAAGGGTGGAGGAGTTTCAGCTCTACAGGAACAGAAACGATACAAAAAAAAACAAAGCAATTGAAGCTAAATGCAGCTCCTCAATAAAGTGAGAGGAATAATAGCCATGTGCTCATTCATTCATTCACACACATACACAGTAGTACATACTCTTTAACATGTACCGTTACCTAATCCGGACATGAGCCGTTCATCATTCCATTAAATCCAGGCAAAATCATTCATGTCTGAGGAGACAGATTACATGGTGACCCAGGTTGGGCAAGTACAGCGCGCAATCACATTTTAAACAGACGCGTTTTCAATGGGTTAGTCTACGTCCCGAGATCGGATATAACAAAGTACAGATGAGAATCTTACTTGAGAAATTATCTGGAATTCTGTCAACCACTCGGGACGTTCATGCAACAATAGAGTTCTAAAACACTGTGTGTGTTAGTAACACATCTGCATTTGAGTGTTTGTGTGTGAGGCTCACCTGTGCTAGTGTCTTCTGTGGTGACAGGTCAGCCCTCACCCTTTCCTCTTTATCTGATGAAGATTTCCTCTTCTCATCCTCCTCCAGCTCCTTCAGGCTAGCTGGTAGCTCTAAGTTCTGCACTCCCAGAATCCTGGCAGCATTTGCTTTGGCGACATTCAACAGATACTTCTTCTCTGTGGGAGATTTCAGGATGCCAATTAGTAATTTTAGCTCCTTTTCATTGGTCAACATTATCAACTAGTCACTCAACAACCGACTACAAATGCCAAAAAATTCTTAATTTTTATTTGTCTCATTTGTAAACAAGACATAATAGAAGTTCATTTTATTTCATAAATTTCGCTGAAATTCAGGTTATTAACAGCTTTAGTCTCCATGAACAGTTATGTACGGTAAACAGCTGCTAAAAATATTATAATTCTGCTTTTGTCTTCCATGTAGCATATTAAACAATTAAAGGTGAAGCTGATCTTACCCTCAAGGCTGAGGCGGACGGCAGAGCGTTCACGGCTCCGAGACCGGCTTCTGTATGCCCTTACGTTTATGGGTGAGCGGGAGAAACGGCACCGGTACCTCCCTACAAACCTACTCCCCCTCCAGTAGGCCGGAGAGCGGCTGCGGGACCGGGATCGGGATGGAGAACGCCTGGAGCGTCTGGAGTAGCCGTATGGAGATGGAGAAGGACTACGGCGATGGTAGCGTCTGCGGTGGGAGGAACCCTCAGGAGTACGGCTGTAGGAGCGAGAGCGAGCACGGTAGCGGCGAGGAGGAGAATGGTGTCTGTGGCGGCAGCGTGAACGGCCCGAGCAGCGCGGATGAGAGCGGGAGCGTGAGCGGGAACGGGAACGCGAGCGTGAGGAAGAGTCACTGTCAGAGGATGAGCTCCGTGACCTGCGGGAGGAGCGGCTCCCTCTGCTACTGGAGTACGAGCTATCACTGCTGCTGCTGCTGGAGCGAGAGGAGCTGCGCCCGGATGGAGCTTCCTGATCAAAGATGAGCTTCACACGCTCACGCCCACGGCTGGCTTCCTGCTTCATTATCAAACCTACCAACACAAAGCATTACACGTTAGTCATTAAATCAATCAGTTTACTTTCAGTGATTAACATCCTTTAATGCTCAAATTTACATAAATCTGTATGTGACTTTTCCCAACATTCACTTTGCCTTTTTTGTGAGGGGGAGGGGAAATTACAAAGAACAAATCTCTAAACCACCCTCTGTAAAAACCTTCAAACAAGAATTGTGAACCTGGCTTTATCTAATGTTTACATTTGGGTTTTGGAAATTTATGCAAATTATTACATATTGACGCATTTAAACATAACACTTCAGAAAACGTAAAATTAAAAACATTTATCAACTGGAGCGCGTGGCATTTTCGTTTTTTTTTTGTTTTTTTTTTTTAAATAAGATTTTGTTTGTTTTTCAAATCATAATTTGGGAGATATTTTTTTCTAATGAAAACTTACACCGAGAAAATAAAGATGGCAGTAATGAGCAACGTTTAAGAAGCCAGAGAACGTTCTGGAACTGCAAGTAGGTCAGGTGATGTTGTGTAACAAAGTCTCCTCCCCCTCCTGTCAATCAAATTACACAATCTCGATTCTGGAACATTCCGTAACAAAAGAACACTAATAGTTAACCCGCGTTAATATAACATTACAGAATCCAAATGTTATAATCCATAAGGCAATAAATCTATTGTGATAATGTTCACTTTCAAATATTTACTGTTACCGCTAATTCAGCAGGGACTGTAACGTTAGATGTACAACAAACAACATTAAAGTACTTGTAATAAACAACATTAAATAACTATATATTGGCTACCATCATCATTTCGCTGTATCTTACCGTCAAAGTGACTTGATCCAACAGTAAGTCTTTGAGGAAATTGCTCTATATCGCCCGATTCTCCACGAGCGAATTCAAAACGGAAACAATTTGAACTCCAGCACAAAAAGCTGTTTCCTCGTAGGTATCCTTCTCAATAAACCCACAATTTCTCGAAACAAAAAGGTATTTGTGAATAGGTAGACTGCAGCGTCCTGTATCAGACGTTGATCTCTCGCGAGTGGTTCAGCGTGAAGTGGCTCGTGTGCAGAGACCGTTCGTTCTTTTGTTCAAACGAAACCCACTGACGTCATCGGGCAGCTAGAAAATTCGAGAAGCACATCAACGAAAATTCAAACATAGTCATCTAAGCCATGATTCAGTATTTTTATAATCAAGTTATTTTCTTTATTTTTTTCAATTGAGTACATTAAGACTATATTAAGATAATTTAACATCCTTGTGTATAGGAAATACTTTCATATACTTATATATATATATATATATATATATATATATATATATATATATATATATATATATATATATATATATATATATATAAACAAAATATATGAATAAATATGAATAAAAGCGTGTGTCTGTTTTATCGTGTTACTTATGAATTCATAAGTAGCGTTATATTAAATTGTTTCTCGAGAACTCGTGTTTTATCGCGAGATTTTACCTTGTTCTCCAGTGAGCTTGCCTTTAACACAAATAAACTCACGGTTACGTGAGCTGCATGATAGAGCGTTTTTGTGCCCTCTGAATAAAAGGATAATATCTTGTGCTTGAGGATAGAGGTCCTGACCATGGCGATTGAGAACGTGCTTCCGGCCAACTTTGGCTATGCGATTTTAACATACATCTATGGTTTTGTCATGTTAGCATATCTCGGGCTCAAAGTTGGTGGTGCAAGAAAGAAGTATGGGATAAAGGTAAGATAAGGCGTCTCTTGCAATGTATCCAACTCGACTGTCCAAAATTACACTGATGAGTTTAATGTTGATTTCTGATTTATGCATGTTTTATGGCAGATGCTTCGGTTTAAAGTGTTCTTCTGCGCTCGTGTTTTGTCTACAGTATCCCACCATGTACAGTGATAAGGAGCCGATTTTCAACTGTATTCAGAGAGCGCACCAGAACACACTCGAGGTGTATCCACAGTGGCTGGTGTTTCAGACTATTGCTGCATTAGAGTATCCTGTGAGTATCAAAGAGTCGTGTGCCATTTAGAATGCCAATTTGAAGAAACTGAAACTCATAAAACTGTTGTAAATGTTTTTTTGTTTTTTTTAAATATTACATTTAATTTGGAATTTGTTCAGTTGAAATGATTTAGAAATATTTCATATATATATATATATATATATATATATATATACACACAAAATATATTGATTGCATTGACATTAATACATTTTATGGAATTTGGTGGAAAAAGATTCATTTTCTAGAATACATTGGAATACCTTAAATTTCGGTGTCATCCCAAAAATTTTAGTGGGCGTTTTGTCAAATAAGTTTTGATGAGGTTAGTGTGTTAACAGTCTTAAACTTAGTTTGCATAAAAACTTAAATATTTGAGAAGAAACTGGCAGAATTAGTCTAATGAATCATGTGTTGAAAGATTTGGGTTTGGGAGTTTATAAAATTTCTTTTAGTTGTATTTCAGGAAATTCCTCTTTCTGTCATTCCAATTCAAAAACCAGTTTAATGTGTAGGTAGCGAATTCAAATTTATACTATAATGGGCTTTCAACTGAAATGTTGTTTGTTCAAACCCCACAAGGGTTTATATATAATCTACTATCATTGTGCATTTAATCAAAACCCTTGACTTTTATCAGCGGTGGAGCAGAGGCGATTGTCTTTGCAATAAGCACACTATGCATGTTCATTTAGTCTCTTTTCATGTGCTCTCCTTTTCTCATATGAACACCCTCTCACCTAGATCTCTTCAGTTTATCTTGCATGTTTTATCTCCCCTATCAGCTTGTTGCCTCTGTGTTAGGAGTCATCTGGGTTACGAGCAGGTTCTCTTATGCCTGGGGTTACTACACCGGTGGTAAGTCTTTACAATGTACATATGGAAGCCTGAAGCCAAATCTCAGATGTTTCTCTGAAGTTATTGCAAATGCAAAAGTACATTCACATCTGTACAGATGCAAAAATCATTTATTTGTGCATTTAAATGACATATGTATATTCATGCATTTTAAATAACTACACATTTGCAAAATACTGTTAACCCCAAAATAAAAATTTAAAGGGCTAGTTCACCGCAAAATGAAATTTCGGTCCTTAAAGGGTTAGTTCATTTTAGAATTCAAATTTCCTAATAATTTACTCACTCCCAAGATGTTTTTGTTTCTTCAATCGAAAAGAATTTAAGGTTTTTGAGGAAAACGTTCCAGATACAGTTTCAGTGAAGCTTCAAAGGGCTCTACATGATCCCAGCTGAGGAATAAGGGTCTTATCTAGTGAAGCGATCAGTAATTAAAAAAAAACATTATAAAAAAAACATATACTTTTTAACGACAAATGCTCAACTTGCACTAGCTTTGCGATGCCCCACACATTGTGTAATCACAAAAGACACGTGTGAAGTAGGTGGAAGTACCGAGCAAGTGTTTACAAAGCGAATGTGCAAAGACTAAGTCAAACGGCCTTTACAAAAAGGAAAAAAAATTAAAACAATGATGTTGGACGACTTTGAAGTTGGAGGAGAAAATGAGATTTTTCATCCTATCGCGCTACTTCCACCTACGTCACACATGACCTTTCCAACGTGATTACGTAATGCATGGCGCAAAGCAGAGCTAGTGCAAGATTAGCATTTGTCGTTAAAAAGTATATCTTTTTTTTTCTTTTTTTTTTGGGAGAAAATGACTGATTGTTTCGCTAGATAAGACCCTTATTCCTAGGCTGCGACTGTGTAGAGCCCTTTGAAGCTACACTGAATGTTTTCCTCAAAAACCTTCATTTCTTTGCAACTGAAGAAAGAAAGACATAAACATCTTGGATGACATGGGAGTGAGTAAATTATCAGGAAATATGAATTCTGAAGGGAACTCACCCTCATGTCATCCCAAATCCATAAGATCTTTGTTCATCTTCGGAACACAAAATAAGATATTATTGATGAAATCCGAAGGTTTCTGAACTACACATAGGCAGCAACATCATTGCACCTTTTGAGGTCCAGAAAGGTATTAAAGACCTTGTTAAAATAGTCCATATGTGACTACAGTGGTTCAAACTTAATGTTATGAACAAGAATACTTTTTGTGTGCAAAAACAAAACTAACGACTTTATTTAACAATTTCAACTGTTGTCATGCACAGTTGATGTAGTGATGCAGTGCTTTCATGTTCAAGACGCCGGCTCAGTATTGGCCGATGTTGTACACGTGAGCAGCACGACGCATCGGTGTGAGGCTGACGCAGGAGTCGGCCAATACTGAGCCGGCGTTCTGACGAAGAACACGGAAGTCTGCATTCACCATGTCAGCTGTATATGACAACAGTTCAGATTGTGTAAAACTATTACTTTAACAGAACATTCAGTGTTTAGGTTGATCTTTCAAACATTATACGAGTTTTAGCCCTCATCACCAGTGTTGTTTCTCTGTTTCAGATCCTGCTAAGAGGATGCGTGGTGCATACGGATACATCGGGCTGTTTGGAGTCATTCTGCTCTCGATCTCTGTGGCTCTCAAACTGCTTGGAGTCCTTTAAGTGACAGACCATACAACATAAAACCAGTCCTTGTCACTTAATCAAATCTTTTTTCACTTTTTTTCACTCCTTTTTTTTTATCGCATTGTTCCATCCTGTAATTTTTACATGTATAATATGTAATCAACTTTTTAGACTTTCAAACTCAATCTTTATGCTGTATTTCTCAGATTTCAATTAATGTGACCAGATAATCATTTCATGATGCTTCTGTGCAGATGTCCTGCGTTTGAGTCTAGCTTAGGTTTTTTTTGTTTGTGGACCACAGTCTGTACAAGATATTTCAGGTGCAAAACTAATGACTACTTTAGACAGCATATCAGAGACTGTCCCTATGTTATATCAATAAATGCAGAGAAATTAATAATAAAATGTCTGTGTAAGATTCAAATATACCAGGTGTGAGTGTTTGATTTTATTTAAAGTGAGGAAGTATGGTAAATGAAAATGAAATTATGATTCTGATCACCCTGATAATATATAAAGTAGCATATGGCAGGGCTTTAGGAAAACTGGAGCATAAAATTATTTATAAACAGACCCTAGAGCGTTACTATGGTGTTGTGGGTGGTTACTATGATATTCTTACTACTACATATGGATCCTTCCTGGTTTTGGTTTGTTTTTTGAGAATGTCTTATAGATTAGCACCCATCTCCACACAGTTTCATGTTATTTGTCACACACCAGTAATATGGTACAAGCAATGTGGCAAAGTTTATTATTTACAGTTAGTTTCATCAGAACACTAAGTATGACCAATAGTAATACAAGCACCATGAATAAACAGATATTATAACTGTATTACTGTGTGTGTATATATATAAATATATATATATATATATATATATATATATATACTGTAGTTTGAAATATATATTACTGTAGTTTGAAAAGCTTTATAGTCTTTACACTTTAGTTCAATCTTTCCAGGGTGAAAACGGTTTCTTTATAGGCATTGCAAAAGAGCCGTTTTCTGCTCTCTTCACATTTTCTGATATGTTCGTGTTAACAAGATATATTTATTTACAAAATACTGTTTCCTTGAAAAGTAACGTAAGGGATTACTCTTAATTTTTCTGTAATTTCATTACAGTTACTTCAGATGTTACTGCATAAAATACTGTATAAAACAATGGGTTTAACAAAAAAAGTGTAATGTTAAAATGTATTTTTTTAACAGTCTCCCTTTAAACACTGTTTATGCAACCTATTATTATTATTATTATTAGAAATAATTAAAAGAGTGGTGTTAAGTATATTGTCATATTGTTCAACTAGTCGAGGTTCATATGGGATTTAGAAAGTAGCTAAATAGTAATAAGTAAATCAATATATTTTTTAGAGAGAGAGATTAGTACAGTATTGTAATTCCTCTGTAATTACTGCTAGTAATGAATTACTTTTTATAGTAACTTAATCGAATTGCACTATACAGCTGGTCATGTGATGTCAACATAGCGCCCTTCAGGTGGCGACACGCTCCAAGTAGAATAGCTTTTTCTAAAACTTGTCTTTAAAAAAAAATTTTTTGTAATTTTATCAGAAGTGCTGTTCCCAAATTTAGGTGTAAAACCTTTAGTAAGTGCACATTTTGTTTGATAGGATATGTTCAGGATGATGGAGAGCGCACTGCGCATGTGCGGCTCAGATCCACTGTTTGAGACGGAAGACTGCGGAGTACATCTCCACTTACAGCGAACCAAGAGAAAAACTCAAGAAAAGTGCGGGTAAGAATTTATTGTGCTATAGAGCACGAGTCATTGAGATAATTCATAAGATATTCTCTATCACCGTGCTTTCATTTATCCGCTATTCTTTATATAAACAGTGATATAGCAACTATGGGTTAGAAATCATCCGGACGTGAGAGATCAATCATGTTTACAGCATTAACACTCGACGTTTTCGTCCAAAATTGAGCGGAAACGTAGTTTTGAACTACTATATTAAAGATGGCGTGTGTTAATATTTAGATTTTGGTCGCTAACATGACAAATGGAAATCCTTTTGTGTGCTATTTGTGTTTGGTTCAGGATGATCATGTGTGCTCTGCGTTTGCGCAGTCATTGGTGCTGCGCCGCACTTGTGCAGTAACAGTGGAATGTCTTACCTTTTAAATAAAAATAATGTATATTTATTATGACTGCTGCTAAAATAAGTTGGTGAACACTTATTTCCCCCTGTGTTTTTTAAATGATTTTGATTTTGTCTCTTATGCGCACCGAGGCAGGATTTATTTGATTAAAAATGCAGTAAAACACTAATATTGTAAAGTAATATTACCATTTATTTCTATTTTAGTATATTTTAAAATGTAATTTATTTCTGAATAGGAAGTTGGAATGATCAGCATTTGAAATGGAATGTTTTGAAACATTATAAAAGTCTTTACTGTCACTTTTGATTAATTTAATGTGTTCTTGCTGGAAAAAAACTACTTTAACTTTTTTTACTTTTTAACTTATCCCAAACTTTTGAATGATACTGTATCATGGTTTCCAGAAAAAAATACTTAGTAGCAAAAACCTTTTCCATATAGATAGATAGATAGATAGATACAGTTTTCAAATGATTAAGTGAAAATATCTATTTATTTGCCCATGATTGTCACTGTAATTTCTTTAATGTTAACTTTGAATAACATATAAGCAAAATGGCCTTGTTCATTGCTCAATATGAGTAAGTTTCTTTACTTGGAATACTAGCACAGCATCTCAAAAGAACCATATTTCTTTGAATGATCAGGTGAAATCAGTAACATGTCAGGGTTTCTGGATGGGATCAGATGTGGTGATTGCGAGTGTAATGTGGATTGGGGTGAGAAGAGAAACACCATCGCCTCCATCGCAGCCGGAGTTCTGGTACGTCCTCCTGAAGACATTAAGAAAATCCTGTGTCCTCTGCGCTTTATCTCAATAATCCAGTGATTCCCAAACAAATGATCTTTCTTCTCACACTTTGCACACGTGCAGTTTTTCACAGGCTGGTGGATCATCATAGATGCAGCGATAATGTACCCTAAAGAGGAAGAGTTCCACCACGCATATCACACCTGTGGGGTTATAGCGACTATAGCCTTCCTCATGTGAGTTACACCTGTATAGATTCTCTCCTTCCTGTTGGTGCCTCCTCTAATGAAGGGAACAAATCATTTCTTTAATTGTGTCCACCCAGATAGACTCTGTGACATAATTTGATCTTTCTTCCTGTTGTTTAGCCTTGATTTAACTGCAGGGTTGTGCAATGACTGCCGTCACCATGACTGCTATGTTGAACAACCTGTTGAGTTTCACTTTCTGTGGAAATCAATCAAAGACTTTAGATATACAAAGACGGTGCACTCCTACATTAATGATTGGGAGAAACTGTTCTGTTCTTATGACTTTACATGCTCGTTGTCAGATTTCATTGTTGATTTCAAATATGAAATTTAATCTTAAGCTTGGTGAACAGCTTTGGAATATTTGATGTTTTCCCAATTGAGAGAGATAAGAGCTGTACTTGTATGACTGAAAGATGGCCGCAGAGTGAAATGACTTGCTTTTAAAGGCACAATATGAAAGATTTTTTGGATTAAAATATCCAAAAAACCACTAGAACTATATATATATATATATATATATATATATATATATATATATATATATATATTATATATTGTCTATGTTATATATTTTGTTGACTTGTGTGCTTGCGTCATCCCAAATGTTTCCAACAATGTTAAATCCAGAGAAATCCACAATTTTAACCAGTGCAGTGGCCCGTGTCATTGCGTCGCTTGTCAGTGATGTCATATCCATATTCCGGTTGTACTTCCGATGTAACCATGAAAACGTCAAAGACGTTTTAATACATTGTGTTTTATTAGACAGATGAGCAGCTGTTTGGATTCCTTTATCGACAGAAAACTAATCATTGTTATATATCTCATCATGGTTAGTCTTAGTGCTTGTTTGTGCCACAGAGACAGCACTATTTTGTCTAGTGGCTAACATAGCATAATCAGAACAAGCTTTATTTGTAGTAATAGTAATGCAGCATTTTCTATGGCATGCAATGTATTTTGAAATTAATTGCATGCCATTTAGCAACACAATTCATCCAGCTTTTATTAATGATATTCTAATATCGATCTAGCTTACTGCAATGTGCAACAAGTAGAGTAACGTTATAACAACTTTCATCACACTCAAATGTATTTTTAGAATGATCGTTTTGACCAAGTAAACAGCGCTGCCTTGTAGTAATTCTGCACTTGAGGCTGTGTCATTAGAATGAAATAAAATAATGTGAATTTAAGTGATCAAACATAACTGTAACAAAGTTTAGCAAATGTTAAACTTAACTTTAATTGTGAAATAAACCTAAAGAACAAATCCAAAGGAGCGGCCGACTGTGGCATGTAACCATAATAAAAGCTTCGGAGCTCCTCCATGGGACTCGAGACCGGTGTCCCCCTCAGGTGTCTCTCATTAACATTCGCTCTACCGGCCTCATGTCGTTCCCACTGCTCTCGGCCGTGCCCCGCTTCATACCACAGTAACACTGATAAAACTTTAATACATTAGTTCATCCATGAACACAATTTCTGCCTTGAATCCTGTTGGGTTGCTTTCCATCGGCTGTGGAGGTGAAGATGACAACTCCCATGATTCCATGCTCCTCAGGCTATCCCTTTGTTATTATTTTGAATAAGCGAACTCTAGAGGCAAAACTCTCATGCTGTGTCTTTAAAGGGACTTTGTTTGAATGCAGGATTAACGCAGTGTCAAATGGCCAGGTGAGGGGAGACAGCTACAGCGAGGGCTGCTTGGGACAGACTGGTTAGTATTGTGTTTGCATCACATTTTTTTTTTTTTGGTGTTATTGTAATACTACATGAGTGAGAAGTGATTTCAATGTGTATTTATGTAGGTGCCAGAGTTTGGCTCTTCATCGGGTTCATGTTGGCATTCGGGTCTCTCATCGCCTCTATGTGGATTCTGTTTGGTGGATTTGTTGTGACTGGTAAGAGAATAGATAGATTTTGCTTAGTTTTTTTTTATAGAAAAAGATGTTTCAGGTTTCTGTTTGTATATAGTTGCTAATTAAGTTTTTCTATTTTTATTATTTTTTTTATTATGAATGAACAGACCACAAGGATCTGTCAGTGTATCCTGGTATTGCAGTTTTCTTCCAAAATGCATTCATCTTCTTTGGGTAAGTTTGAGAAAAGAGAGAATCTCACATCAGAACAGATTTGATATATCACTGCATTAACTGTAGGGCTGGGTGATATCTTTTGTTATTGGCATTTGTTTTTCTTAGCTCAGTATTTTAACAATATATACACTAATTTACAAAGGTTTTAGGTTTTAAAAATGTTTTTAAATATTTTCGAAATAAGTCTCATGCTCATGAAGGCTGCATTTATTTGATCAAAAATACAGTAAAAACTGTAATATTTTTAAATTTATTCCTGTGATGCAAAACTGAATTTTTAGCATCATTACAGTATTCCATGTCACATGATCCTTATTATTATCAATGTTTAAAACAATTGCTTTGTAATATTTTTCATGATTCTTCTTAGAATAGAAAGTTCAACACAACAGCATTTATTTTAAATAAAAATCTTTTGTAACATTATAAATATCTGTCACTTTTCAACCAATTTAATGCATCCTTGCTTAATAAAATTATTAATTTCTCTAAAAAGAAGTCTGACCCCAAACATTTTAAAGGTATTAATGTATTTGCTCAGAAATGACTTAAGAGTGTGTTTTTTTTGTTTGTTTGTTTTTTCTCATAAACCAAACAAATTCAGAATGTTTCATGCAAGATGTAAAATACAGCAAAAAAATAAATAAATAAATTTCAACATAGCCAAGGCATGTTTTATTTCAGTAAATGACCACAAGGAAGGATATTTAATCAATTGTGCAATATTATACCTATAGGTTACTTATATAAAACAATTTACTGTATGTGAAATGCCTTGTGGAGACTTCAATAAATATTTTTAAGTGATTGATTACATGGATTAATTGAATTTTACATAAATATATTGGAATGTACATTTTTAACTGATTCAGAGAGAAGGAAACTTAAAAAGAAATAAATTTTGCTACTGATGCTTTTAAACATCTGTTAGTCACAAGGCATTAAAATGACCACAAGAATCATTTTAAAGAAGCCCGTTAAAGTGCATTAAAATTTGATCTGATCATTAATATATCGCCCAGCCTGTAATTTCCTGAGCCAGAGGTCTGAGTGTTTGAGGATGCTTGCAAATTATAATAAATTACTCTGCAAATTCTGAAAACACATGAAACTGCGATGTTTTGATTGAGCTCTGATTTGTGCTTCTCCTTCACACTTGCAGTGGTCTGGTGTTCAAGTTTGGCCGAACTGAGGACCTCTGGCAGTGAAGCTCCATTTCCCTCAATCAAATCCCACAGTCCATCAACACACAATTCCTCTGTACTTATTGCTGCTTATTTGCACTCGCTATTTCTTTCTCTCCCCTTTTCAACCCAACAGACGACTCCCGTTCTTAAATATATTCCATCTTCCTTTCTTTGTCTTGTTTCCTGTGTGGCCACAGTGGACGCACACAAGAGAAATGCAAATCAAATCCAAACTCTGCTGTTTTGACCTCACCCTGTGTTTATAATAACAAATTACAGGTATGCAATAGAATTGCAATGATATAACATATTGAAATTGCATAATTCTCAGATTCAAAGTACATAATAGAGCTTATATCTTTAGCCTGGCTTTTCTAGAGATCTCAAAAGGAAAGAAAACGTTGATTTGCAAAATATAGTAAGGTGATATTATTTGAGGGCAGCAGGGAGCTTTTGAGCAGAATCGTTTATTAACCAAAATGAGTGTAACAGTCAGCTTTACTGCATTTCTATTTTTAATGTTTTGTCATTTGAATAGAAGTCTCTTTCTCTTTTTTTTTTTTTTTTACATAAGCCATCAAATTTGTATCTGTCAGATCACTTTCATGCATTATTTCTTGAAATTTCATGTTTGGTCAGACCAACCATAGTTCAGCCTTCAGTCAGTTGACATCAATACAAACACGCATTATTTAATGTCTTACTTTTGGAAGATATTTTTATATTATGTTAAATGGATTCCCACACCTTTTCCAGTCATTCATTATTACAGATTTTTACAAACTATTTTACAATGATTGCACCGAGCAAGATTAGTTTCTTAGAGCTGAGCGTCACCACAAACAAGTACATTCACTGTCAACTTTTTACTCTGCAACTAGTAGAAACTAACAGCATATTTTCCTTGACTGTGGGAACCCTGGTTATGTTTTCAGTTCTGATGCATTAAAGGGTTAGTTCCACCCAAAATGAGCAATTACTCACCCCTCGTGTCGTTCCACACTCGTAAGACTTTCATTCATCTCTTGAACTAACCCTTTAAGGCAAGTGGGAGTTGTATAAAAATGTTAATGTTTTTAAAAAAAAAAGCACAATTTCTTATTATTTCATTGGTTATGGGACAATAAGGTGATGTCAGTCGGAGATTTTAACTGACAAATTAGAGATTCTGTAATTTCTACATGCTAAAAGAATGTAATACTTCAATGTAATCCATGTCTCTCTTCTGACAAAAAGTAGCTACACTTCATTCATCTGTGGGTTTAAATTTAATAAAATTATTGTAAATATGTATAGAGCCGGTGTTTTTTTTCTTTATGAATGTTCAATCTTTCACTATATCCATATATTCAAACACAGATGGATAATAGGTTTATGGGCTACAGTCAATGTACGGTGTGCCATCAGGTTATTTTTATATATATTAGTTGGTGTTTTGGTAAATTTGTTTGTCATCGTCATGAAACAAACCCTTCAGTGTATCTTGCTTCCACTGAAGTAATTTAATATAGCCTTAATTTCCACAGGCTTGGATATTTCTTTGCTGTTGCTTTGTATTATTATTTTTTTCTCGCAGAAAGCATACTGATTTCCATTCAAGGACATTTTATATCGTAAATTGTTTACTTAAGCAACCTGACTTCTTAAACACACACACAGACATACATTTTGTGCTAACTGCATTCATGCATTTATGCCTGGAGGTCTCTTATTGATGTTTCCACAAGTTCTTCACTTCTGTACCACCAAATTTGGAAACTACAGTAGGAAGAAATGCATAATTAGCAACCATAAACATGTTTGGAAATATGAGTTAATGTTTATTCATTTAAAATGAGTATAATGTTATTAATTCCACTTTTAATGATAAAATATGAATGCAAACACAGTGAGAGTATAAGGATTGGCAGTTAGCCATGGTAGATACCATATTTAAATTGATACAAATAAACAAAACCATTCACCTCCCAGAATGCCTGGTCATCAAAGCACTTTCTGTCTGGCTGGGGTCTCCAGATACTCCATTTAAGGAAAATCCCTGCAAATTTTAACTTTAGTTGTATTTTTAGTCTGCCTCAGTAAACCAAAACACAAAACTAATCGGTCAGGGTGATGGCCAACTTTACACATTCTACTAACTGTAAGTAACTTTGCAATTACATGTCAACTAACTCTCATTAGAGTATTAGTAGACTGTTAGGTGAGGGTTAGCAGATATTATACAGTCTACTCTAATGAGAGTTAGTTGATATGTAGTTACAAAGTTACTTCTAGTTAGTAGAACATCTAAAGTGGACTGTCAGTGTTACCTTTTCTTTTTAGAAAGAATCTTAATCTAATACAAATTAGCTCACAGACAAAAATGCATGTCAAAATATGCACCAGAAAAAAAGTATTTAAAACAGCCTAAGGTGCTTTCTTTGGAGGTCGTAGTTTATTCATATGTCTGTCTAATGATCTTCATCGGTGGTATACCTGTAGCTATGCCCATCATCAGACTCATGCTCACTGTTATGAGGAGAACACAGATGTGATGCACAGCAAACCGCACAGCTCTGAGAACACAAATACAACCATCAACAGGTCAGAAAAACATCTAGAGCTCACATTTTACGCTTGTGATCATTGCTTTAGCTTAACAATTTATTGTTATATGATTTATTTAATGCCATTTTATGGATATAGATGTCATGATTGAATAAAAGTGAAAATCATTTTACATTGTGCTACTTTCACTACTGGCCATCTTTAGAAATAAAAGAGCGAACCATCCCAGAATTCCCGGTATGGCGTGAACGTTGAGGACGCCACAGGTGTCATGACAGTCAAAAGCAAACTGCATGTGATCCTGAATGAAAGAAAAACAGAATGATTCCTGACAGTCAGTGAAATGCAGTGCCAATAGAAAATCATCAAACCCCTTCGAAATAGTTGCGTTATTTGTCGTACAGCTTGAAATCAAAATTTGATTCCCATTGCAAAACAAAACTTTTTTAGCTTTATTTACAAATTTTTCTCTACAACATCAAACTAATGGATGCGCAGAGGATAGAGCGAACACCGGTCACGATTTAGAAGTCTAAAATGAGAATTTTTAAAGAGAAATGTCGAAGGATTTCGATATAGGAGAAGCTTGAGTTTGTTGCCCAGCCCTATTTGTTTGAACTGCGAGAACCATCTACTCTCACTTAAGCTACGTAGCTCCTACATCTTACGTCATACGTCGGGTCAGAGTTCACTTGTGTTCGGCAATCTCCAGAAGCCAGTATAAAGTTAGAAATATGGATATTTTTCTTACAAAAATGCATTGCTTGGCTTCAGAAGGCCTTTATTATTCCACTGGAGTCATATGGATTACTGCTATAATGGACTGATGCGCTTTTTGGGGCTTCAAAATCTAGAGTACCATTCACTCCCATTATAAAGCTTGGAAGGGTCTGGATATTTTTAATACAACTCCGATTGTGTTTGGCTGAAAGAAGAAAGTCGTATACACCAAGGATGGCTTCAGGGTGAGGATGTTATGGGATCATTTTCATTTTTTGGTGAACTATTCCTTTAATCTTGACACAACTCGTGGACTATTTCTGGGCGACACCAAAAGAGACTCACAAGGGCATACATTAAATTTGTTTTATCCCCAAGAAGCAGAATATACGGCATGGGATCATTCGGTGATAGTTTTGCATCTTTTTTTAAAAAAGCTTCATGTTGGTCTCTATTCACTGCCATTGTATGGTTGTTTTTTTCAAATTCTCCTTTTGTGGTCCATAAAAAAGAATGGCATTATAAAAACACCAGGGTAAGTAAATCATTTCATTTTAGGGTAAACAAAAATGACAAATGTTGCATTGGCAACTAGCTGACAAACAATTTAAGCTTAATACATTATTTCAGGTAATGTTTTTATATAGTTTTTTAATGTTCTTATTTATAAAATAAGAACATTTTGTGGTTGTTGTGGCTTGACCTTTAGATACCGGACCCCCAAGGCTGATAAGAGAGCAGCACAGAAGCCAATCGTCATTGCAATCCATGGAGCGTGGACTGCTGTCATGGCAACTCCAAAGGCAACACCACCAGACAGGGCAGAGCTCTGGATATGAACCTGTGCAGTGAACACCAATGAAATATGATACTCTTAGTGATGTGTCTAGTATCTAAAAAACCGGTCGACATTCCTGGATTCACAATGCATTTTACTTTCATAATGGGACATATTTTAGGATTATTCCTACAGCCACTCACCATGTTCATCTTTCCTTCGGAGCTGGTGAGCATAGAAACAGACATCGCCATGACAACACTGACGGCGAGAGACAGATAAGTCCCATATATCACTGTGAGCTTCAGATCTCTCTCCTGATACACCAGTGCCGAGTTAAAACTGGGCCAAAACATCCACAGAAACAGTGTTCCTGTGAGAAAGAGAGAAAGGGAGGAAGTTCCCTGTGCATAATTTAATTAAAATAATTACACTTCAGTCCTTAAATCTGATCGAGTGAGCATCGTTCAAAAGGGCTGTTATAAGAGCACTGGGACTTTCAAGCCGTTCGTCTTTATTGGTTCCAGACAGACTGTCAGTGGTGGAGGTTTTCAGTGACTCTTTCTGCAGGTTACACAGTTATACCAGCAGGTGGTGACGAATGACTCACTGAATCATTCATTGAGCCTATTGAACCGACTCGTTCACAACTTTTAAGACTCATTTAGGATCGAAACAACTCAATCATTATTATAGACTTGCATCACACAAATTGTGTGGCCATAACACACACTTCTTGAGTGTGTCACAATGCATGAAACATGTCATCAGATGGAGTGATTTAAAGCAGTAAATTAGAATATCATATTAAAATATATACTTTAAATGAATGAAATAAGCACAGGTCCTATTAAATATTCACTTGGTAATCATTAAAGCTCACTAAATCATCTTATGTGCTGTCATGGTTACAGTTTAAAACCAAGGTTTAGAGCAGAGCATTGAGGTATTTTCTGAGTTTAAGAAATAACTGGTTATTTTACTCACCAAACATTGCGAATAAGCCAGTGTTACGGTCAGTTTTCTCTTTCTCATGTTTTGGATTGATTCCCTCTCTGTGCAGCACCCATGATACCATCAAACCAAAAAGAGCTCCGAAGACATGCAGTAACATGATGCTGTACAGTGGATCTGCCTGTAACATGAGCACTGTTTCAATCATTGCCTTACAGTATGAAAATAAGCAGTTTGTGAATGAAATAGTATGTTCATTCTTAATACAGTAGGTGGAATGTCTTACAAAATGTATTCAGACAGTAATTCACACTGTTTTGCAAGCTGGTTTTACTGAAATTTGCATTTTAAAAAGAGACTACTTACTTATATAGATTTATATGCAAATCTTATTAATATTTTGTATTAATTATTAATTCATTAATTATTTTTGGAAATGATATTCCCAACAATACCACATTATATTAATATATTTTCAGTGTTTGGCAATAATAATAATTAAAAAAAAATCTTTAAAAAAATTCAAAGAGCAGAAAAGCTGTCTGTTTGCCAGATATAGCAGGAAGCATATAGCAGTTTTTATAAAATGAGACATTTTATATTACATTTCTTAACTGAAAATGGCTTGGAATGTACCTAAAAGTTAGGATATAGAAAATGTTGAAAATGAATTTTTATCTGGGAATGAAATACTGGGAATTTTTAGGATCCACTGATTCAGGAACAATTCATTCGGGAGCAACAAACAAGTAACTATAGGCTTGTTCGACTTGAAGCAGCGCTGCACTGACCGACAGGTGTATGACGTCAACGTACCGCGTCAACTCTCGCTGTACTTTGATGTCATACACGGATCGGACTGTGCAGCGCTGCTTCAAGTCGAACAAGCCAAACCTCTTTATGATTGAATCTTTGAATAATTCATTAAACTGAAATAAATCATTCTTCTGTATTGAAATTGGCTTGCAATATACCTTAAGATGAGGATAACAGGATAGTGATCATTTTTATCAGGGAAAGTAATACTTCTCTTACACGAAACAGGGTTCGCAGGATCCACTGATTAATCACAAATCCGGTGACCTCCACCAGAGCCATCAGTAAAAGCTGGACAGGATTCGTCTTCCCATGGACTGCTCCCATGGCAACCAGAGCGGATGCTGCACAGAGCTCTGCCTCAATCACACTATATGAGGAAAAGATATTTAAAATATATATATACATATGATGA
The DNA here is from genome assembly GCA_037194245.1 of Opsariichthys bidens. Taxonomy (NCBI): domain Eukaryota; kingdom Metazoa; phylum Chordata; class Actinopteri; order Cypriniformes; family Xenocyprididae; genus Opsariichthys; species Opsariichthys bidens. The sequence continues at coordinate 22,934,315 of CM074279.1, read as the reverse complement.
AAGTAAAGATAAGCCCTTGTCATGAATAAGAAAATCGATTTTATTTTTTACATACTCTCATGAATGCACGTACGACCATTATTGCCATTTTATATGGACATTTTTCTTACAAAAACCCATCACTTTGCTTCAGAAGGTTCTTTAACATTTACACATTCTGGATTGCCTTTGTAAGAAAGCATCTGCTAAGACCTGTAATGTATGCACCTCTTCATACTGATGTGAATCTCTCTTCTGTGGTGGCGTTGTGGCAGCAGGAAGCCATTCATCATGACGGCCCACTGGACAGCCATGGCTGCTAACAGCACATTAAACCCTGATCCACTGAAACCATACCGTACAAGGAACGTGGCCAGGAATCCAAACCCCATGAATATCATCACATGAATATCTTGGAATTCTGTAGAAGACAATGCATTTCCAATATTTGCAATGCGTAAATTTTATGAAAAGCAATAAAAGTCCGTCTTTTATACGGCTTGTGGTTGAGAAATATTTCTTATCATCCAAAACCAGAGATGTTGTGGCTCCACACCCCAACGGCAACATGGCACACATTTACACACAAAACAAAGCAAAATCATATTCATTTTAAGTACGTTCATATGAACATGAACTTTTGCAAGTGGTTTTGGTGTGTTTAAGTTACTAAAAAAGACCAGGAATTAATTTCTGAGCTGAATATATGACCAGTCTTTTGTTGCATTAGCATGCGTTAATATATGAACATAGCAGGTTTACAGACTATTATGTGATTTGATGCTGTATTCATGAATAACCATAGGTTTATCCTTAGAACAATGAATGCAAGCTTGAACCCTTACAAGATTCACAACACAGCTTTAATGTAAATCAGACTTACTAACCTGCATATGAGCGGATGAAAAGCTTACTGTCAATCTGCTCATGCTGCTCTATTTTCACAAAAAAGACAAACAATAGTATAAAGATGGTTTCCAGCAGGAAGGCCACAGGAGGAAGTCTTGAGCGGAGACTGGGGGCGTACTGAGGAGCCATTGTGACTGTGACAAACTCTGAATGTCTGTAATCAACACCAGCCAGAGATGAAGAAGAGTTTATAAGGTCACATGCATGCATGAGGCATGGAGGTGTTTCCAAAAAAAATGTCACCAACATGTGCAATTAATCATCATGTTGTGTGTGTAATATCAAGTATGGCTAGAGTTTGTTTGTATAGGACCTATAAACAATATTATCAAAGAAAATGATGCAATTAATGTAAAAAGTAACATAAAAAGCACCTTTTGTATTCTATAGTGTTGATTGTTGAATATGAAATTGTTGAAAATTCATGTTCACTTAATTGACCCTTCGCAAACAGTTTGATTGGCAGGCGATCTGACCAATCAAAACGCCGAATCCGCCATTTAATCAGACAAAGCAGTCTGGGGAGTTGGCAGATTGACGTTGGTGAACTTTAATTTAAAAAAATTGTGTGTATTTATGTCTTTCCGCGCTTGAAACACCATTCCTTCTGATGTCCATTCATGTTTATTTGATACAATGAATGAACTAGTATGAAGAGATGGTTGGTTCACGAGCCGATTGAAGGAGCTACAGCGATCTGTCACGACACATTCAAGAGCCACTATACGGTATTTGTTTTTTAAACTTCTTTTTAAAAAATTACGATATATTAAATACGAACTGTTTCATATGTCTGTCGACGCGTTGTCAGTGTCCTCTTTGCTCCTGGATGGCCTTGTAACTAAAGGGGCGGGTCTTTGTGAAGGGTCAATTTGAGATCAAACGAAATATTGTGATTTACATTTTATCCACTACATTAAGAAATATGCTGAGGGATACATATTGCATTTGTTATATATATATATATATATATATATATATATATATATATATATATATATATATATATATATATATCATTAAATTAATATTTTATTATATAATTCGCTTGTTTGTGAGGCTTTGTTTAAATACCATTTTAGCATTTGACAGTCAAACAATGTAAAATGTACATCTGGCTTCCAAGAAAGAAAGAAAGAAAGAAAGAAAGACATCCTTGTCTTGTCTCAATCCAGTCTTCCAAATGCATCGTCCTTACAATTCCTTCTCTCCAATAGATGGCGATAGATCTTCCTATTAATCTGCCATCGAAAGAGAAGAAGAACCATTGGAACAAAGTAAATCTTTAGTTTTAGCGCAGCGGGATCATTTACAGTTCAGGCGTGTCTATATTATTTGTGGGTAAAATATCAACATCCGGAAGGAACGTCGCTTTCCATTCGCATAATTTAATTGCATGTTGTTACCGTTATCATTTATTGCAATTGATATTGTTACGCTCTCTGACCACTTCCGTAAACACACAAATGCTTTATATATGTCCTCGCTGGTTGTCTATAGTCATCGAGTAAAGGTCAATAACCTGGAAACCTCGTCTTATCGGGATCAAGGGATTCGCGTGACCGAGTAATTCGTGAGTTTCTGTGCCAGTATATATTGCTGTGTTCTTATGGTTTTGATTTAAATAGAAACATTTAAGGCTGGACAAGTGAGATTTAATGCTGTTTAACTAATGTTTTTAATGTAATGTTAACTTAATATTTTTAATGATGCACTTTTATCAATGATCAGTATCTAGATGTAGATATGAAATGTTTTTCACTTACAAGACATGATTATGATAAGACACGTGTAATAGGATTGGATTTGATATACACAGTCTTAAGCTTTCTGTGTTTCTGATGTCACGCTTGATTTGAAGGTCATGGCTGAGGTTCAGATTCGTCGCTACCGAGAAGAAGACCATGAAGAAGTAAAGGAGGTTTTTACTATTGGTATGAGCGAGCACATCCCACCGTCCTGCATGCACATTCTCAAACAGCCCCTAGCTCAGATGTTTCTGGGATGTGTGTTTTGCGCTTTGCTGACCAGCTCAAAGTCAATCCTTTTGCCTGTTCTAGCAGTCACGCTGCTTTTGGCCGCAGGCCGTCAGTGTGTAAGTTACATGTTCACTAAGTACATTCAGACTAGCCTTGATCAAGATCTCAACCACATTCAGCAGACCTACCTGGATCCACCTAACGCCTGCTTCTGGGTGGCTGAGAGCCAAGGTCGTGTTGTGGGTACAGTAGCGTGTTTACCTGCAGAGAAAGATGGGAACTTCGTGGAATTGAAGCGGATGTCTGTTAAAAAGACTCACCGTGGACAAGGCATCGCCAAAGCGTTGTGCCGTACGGTGGCAGACTTCGCTCGTGAACGTGGTTTTCTAGGAGTGTTGCTTCATACCTCGGTGGTCCAGACGGATGCACAGAAGCTCTATGAGCACATGGGCTATGAGAAGATCAGAGAATTCAGTGCTCCAGATTTTATTGCCAAGCTGACTAATTTCACATTGATGGAGTACCAACTCATCATAAGACCACAACACAACTGAAACGGCAACTTCACTAAGCCCAACATGCTATTGATGAACAGGCTTTTAACACTTTCAGATCACTAAAGACGCACACCACTATCATCATTTGTCTATTTCTTAAACATTAATTAATTAATTCTTTTATAAGAAACTGTTCATATAGGGGAAAAATCAATTTCTTGTACAAATTAAAAAACATAAAAATCTGGTTTACTTTAACAACCCTCGACTGAAGCAAAACAAGGTCTTTTGATCTTGTCTAAGCACCATTAATGTACCTGTGAATGAGAATGAATATTTAAAGAAAATATCCAGTATTTGGACCTGAGGAAGATAGTCCTTGGGATAGCTTGTCACTTAAGATCATTTCATTTATTTATACATACATAACCTGTCCTCTTCTATGAAATATTAAAAAATATATATTCTATAAATGAATGTATTTTGTCAACAGAGGCATGAGAAGTAAATTCCTTGAAACTGAGTGATGTTGTTCAACAGGAACCACGTGCAATTCGAATTAAGTGTTACATTTCCACCTCCGTAGCATTGATGTTGATTACAATGGCACTGAGAATGTGACAATTATGTTTCTGTATTAATAGTTGATGCTTATTAACAAAGTAGCATAATCATCTCTCCAATATTATCAGATGACCTTTTTCTGCTTTGTGTATTTAATTTATGAAAGAGTGAAAAACTAATTGTCCTGTGACTGAATGATTAACTGATTCTAAACATGTAATAGAACGTCTAGATAAATTGCTTTGTAATGAGACCAAATGTAATTTGTTGGGATAACATAAATCAATAAAACCTTTTTAAAATATAGTGTTGTGTTATAACATTTTTATTCGAGATGTCAGTAATGAAATCTCGGCTATATTCAGCTACATTATATACATGATTTTTTTGGGGGGGAGGTTTGATTATCTCTGTGAGCAACATCAGTGGTCTGAAGTTGCAAAGATCATGTGATTTCATGTAGGAAGTTTTTTCACTCATCTGGGGCCTCATTTCATAGACATAATAAAATACATAGACGCCCCGTTGCTCTCTGGCTCGTACGTCAACGCGCCGCCATATTGTGCAGGTCAACGTTCCCATAACGCTCATAACTGGAATTGAGAAAAATGCCTTTTCATGTGCTGCTTGAGGCTGTATAAATCACCACACAATTGAATACAGGTCTCGGGGAACAACCTTTCACAGGTAAGGCTGAACATTTGTTTCTGGTTGTATTTGGTCATTATATAATTATGTTGGTAGTAGTTGACCACTGGAGTCAGTCAGAAAATAGCTAGCGATGTCGCTAATTAGCTGTGAAAGTTTAGATATGAGTTTACATTATAGTTTTAGTGTCTATTATCTTATTTTATCAACTAAAATAAAATACATCTTTATTTTCTTAAAACCGACTTTTAAGACAAGCACTCGTTTTGGTTTGGTGACTGACATTTGGTGAATTACTGTAATGTTAGTTGGCTAGCTTACTTTTCTCACACATTGAAGGTTTTTTAGAGACAACGAGTTGAAGAGACAGTGCGAAGTAGCAATAAGAAAAGAAGGTGTTTGATTTGTATTTGACGATTTGCTTCATTTTCACAATGGTGGTCAATTCTAAACACCAGAAAAAGACAGAAAATGCCTTTCCCACAATAAGAAATCTTTTTTTTTCATTTCATGTGAAAATTTAAATGATCTCATTCTGGGCGTCTTCACAGTTCTTATCCAAGAATAAAGCAGCCAAATACGGGACAAGTCTGAGCTTTGACTATTAAAATAAATATTTTTTTAAAGTCTGCTACCGAGGTTTTAAGTAACTCGGGATATAACTTTTCGTACACCACGTACTTCATAAAACACTGAAATCGGTTGATAAATGTAAACGCTGGTTTCGTTTTTATCTAGAAAAACCACAGCTCGCTAGTTCACATGCATTTGTTTACGGTTCAGTTTTGCCCTCAGCAATATGGCGGACGCGTTGACGTATCGCTGCAACGTTCCAAAGCGGCGAATGGGGCGTCTATGTATTTTATTATGTCTATGCCTCATTTATATCCGTTGTGCACAATACATTCACTGAAAGAGGCGTACGCTACTTCTACCGCAAACGATGGGATTTATAAAAACAAACTTGATGGGAAAATTTGCGCACTTTCATGCAAACTCTGACCCATCCGTACGAACACGTTTACTAGACTGAGCAGAGTAATGAAGTAAACGGAAGGATTTTAAACTGTTAATGTTTTGATATACACATTTACGTTAATATTCAACATTTATTAATGTCGATAAGCCCTAAAATTACATAAAGTCATTACGCAGAAGATAAACAAAAATGATATGGATTTAGATAGTGGATGTGCTTTTGATCACTTTTCCTGTGACACGCTGTTTTAATGACAGCGAGAGTGATAAGAGCACAATAATTCCTCATTTCACGATCAGTGATGCACTCTTACTGCGATTTAGTGAAAGACACTGCTGGACTCAATGGTCGAACGGTCTATTGTCCGGTTTGAACAGGTTCAATGATAATATCTTACTGTACAACCGCAGCTGCAGGAGGTGTTGATGTCTGTACAGGCATCGTCAAACAATTATGAATAATCCCACTGTATTTGAAGGATACAACTTGAAGGAAACGGTAAGATTTATACGTTTCCTTTTTAAAATACTTTTTCAGAGAATTGTATTTACAATGCAATAAATAAGTAGGCCTTAATCTGTATCCACTAAAATAGCCTAAACATCCTAAAAGACATGTTTACCTTATCAGAAAAACTGCATAAACTCAATTTCATTCGAATTGTTTAAAACAATTAAAATACTATTTGGAATTTAATGAATCAACTCTATTCTAAAAACTTGATCTGAGAAGTAAGCGATTTTATAGCTAAAATTTTGTTGTTATGGATATTTTGATATATTTATTATAAAACAGCAAGGATATTAGATGATTTTTAGTAATATGTATGGCACAAATGGCATTTATAGTCCGTATGTAATATTTACCAATGTTTTTACTTTTGACGGCGTTAAAAAATGGTGTCACGTGGATGGAAACATGCATGGAAATGATATGCAGATGAGGTTATGCATAGTAAAACTAGGCTCCAAATATGGTGATTTCGGGAGGAGACGAGGTGGAGATGTACGTACGGACAATTTATAAAGGGATTTTTACGCAGGTTCTTTTATAAATCTCATTTTTTTCTTGCGTACACCATTTTCAGATTTATGTCGTACGTTCACTTTTTGTAAGGTTTATACGCAAACTTTTATAAATGAGGCCCCTGAACTGGGAAAAGCAGCTTTTGATGATTTAATGTAATACTATAATAACTAACACTTTAAATTGAATCACCAACATTTTGCACTGATGTCATTTATTTGCAATTGCACCTAACAGCACGAAAGCATGTTTGGTCGCTTGTCTTTTATAGGAAAGCAGAAGCCTGTGTAATGGTAAGCTTTTCTAGAACTCAAGACATTTACGCACTCGATAGAATTTTGTGCTTTCTCTTACATTTTGGGTTATTAAAGCTAATAGCTTTCTAACACTTTCACAGACTGAGAAGCAGAGGTGCAATGTAACACCTTCTTGTTCGTTACAGTGCTTGAATATTTTTTGGGAGAATCTGTACTTTACTTGAGTTTTCATATTTCTGTCAACTTCTACTCCATTACACTTCCTAAATGAAATGTGTAGTTTTACTCCGATACATTTCCCCAAAGCGTTTTCGTTACTACAAAATAAAGTCTAACAAGTGCTCGCACAACCGCAGTTGATTTCTTTTTTTTTCTTCTCATTTTGTCCATTGCTGGAGCGGCTGAGAAGAATGCAGCACGAGAGCGACCTCTGGAGGCGAAATAATAACTCACTGATGCCTCGTAGAGTTTGTTTTGACACGTGACGTGTGGCGTGATCATTCTCTGTTCCCCATCGTTCTCACTCACCTAAAACTCAATCCAAATCTATGCAATGTTGAATGTGTACAACAAGTGAAAATGCATATTTGGTATCAAATGTCTCAGTGCGCCTGGTAAAATGGTCTCATTCTCCCAGACATGGTATAAACTTCCAAGAGGTTCTAGAAATCAAGCAATATTGCGTGCCACTGAAGGTGTGCCCTCCCTCAGGTCCTTCATTCAAACTACCTCCTGTATGTAAATAAGTGCTCTCTTCTACAGTAACCCCATGAATAGGGAACCAAAACCTAATTACAATTGCAGTCATCACCATTTGGCACTATTGAATTATCTGGGTATTTAGGGAGAGATGGCAAAGGGTTCGGGGAATTGCTGTGTGTTGTCTTTTTCATTGCCAGGTAAATTATACCTGTATATTTTTTCATTACTGAATTGATTTATGTTTTATTCTTTGAATTGCATTTGAATTATTGTTTTATTACCTAGTTAATAAATTGTTTAAAAAGTTTTAATAATATTTTCTGCTCCTTTTGTATTTTGCTTGTACTTTTACTTTCAATACTTAAATATGTTTAATATATATATATATAAAAAACTTTTCATACTTAAGTAAAAAAATATAAAATACTTTAAAACTTTTACTCAAGTAATATTCTAAACAGTGACTTTAACTTATACCAAAGTCATTTTCTGGTAAGATATCTATACTTTTACTCAAGCATGGCTTTCAAGTACTTTATACACCACTGCTGAGAAGGCACTTGTCGTTAATGTAATATTTTGTCTTCTGCTTTTCCACTCTAATTTCAGTCATACAGTCTAGATGTTGAGTTATCAGATCCGTGAGTATCGGGATGCAGATTACTCAGCTGTGAGGACCTTATACTCCACTGGGTTCAGAGAACATGCTGCAACTGTGTATCTTCTGGCCCTGAAGCAGCCATGGACTCAAGCTGTACTGTGTGGAATCTTCCTTCTAATCTATATCCTCTCTGGCTCATTTCTGACCTGCATCTTAAGTGTCTGTGGGGTTATGCTTGCTGCTCGGATGGCAGTACTGCGTATTTTTGACCAAGGTATTCAACTTGGGCTCAGCGAGGATCTGTTGGACATCAGGACCTCCTACATGCAGACTGGCAGTAGGAGCTGCTTTTGGGTGGCAGAACTAAAAGATTCTATTGTTGGAACGGTGGGCATTTTGCCCTGTGTGGAGGAGCCAGGTGCTTGGGAACTGAAAAGGATCTCTGTGAAAAGGGAGTTTCGGGGTCGTGGCCTTGCAAAAGCTCTTTGTAAAACAGCCCTGGAATTTGTTGCCAGACATGATGTGAGGAGGGTTGTGCTTTTCACCTCTATGGTCCAAACTGATGCTCATAAGCTGTATGATAGCATTGGGTTTAAAAAGGAGAAGGAGTTTGTGTGGCCATCACTTCCTGCCAGGCTGATCAATTTCATGGTGTTTAAATATGCACACAGCAGGACTGGTGGTTTTATGTCATGCTAAAATAAGAATAGAAGAAGAAGAAATGAAAAGTTGTATTCGTATCTGTCAACATCCCTTTGGTGGTAAAAAAAACAAACATTTGTCTAAAAAGTTCATTTGACATCAAATAAGCATCATTGTAAAATAAAGGATTGACAGTATTCGAATGTTTACACCATCTGTTGAATTATTACGATTAAGTACAAGAATACAGTGCACTTTGATATCCCATTATTTACCTTACCTTAAAGGGTTAGTTTGCCAAAAAAAATGAAAATTATCCCATAATTCACTCACCCTCAAGTCATCCTAGGTGTATATGACAATCTTGTTTAAGACAAACACAATTGGAGATATATTAAAAAAATATCCTGGCTCTCGAAAGATTTACAACGGTAGTGAAGCCCCAAATAAATGCATTAATCCACCCATCATAAATAATATCCATATTTAAAACTTTAAAGTAAAAGTAAAGTAAAATAACTAGCTTCCAGTAGACGGCCGTACTCATACTGTGCAAGTTGACTTGTGTCAAATGAGTAACCTGTGACGCCATGAATGATGCAGGATGCAGGAGTAGCTTAGACGCCTCTCGCAGTTCAGGTAAATAGGGCTGTGCAACAAGCTCCTCTTATATCAAAATCCTCTGACATTTCTTTTTAAAATGTCTTGTTTTAGACTTCTAAGAGAAGAGGAGCTTCACTGAACGCCGGCTCAGTATTGGCTGAAGCTGATCATGTGAGCAGCTGACGCAGGAGCCGGCCAATAATGAGCCGCTGTTCTGATGTAGAACCTGGAAGCGCTGAATGTAAACAATGTAGCAGAATGACACAGGACAGAAAACTATGTTGAATAAATGTATTATTTTTATATAAGTATTCTTGTCGCGTCATAAAATTAAGGGTGAACCACTGCAGTCACGTCGACCATTTTAACAATGTCTTTAGTACTTTTCTGGACCTTGAAAGTGGTTGTTAATTGACTCTTTGCAAAATCCGCCCTCTGTTGTTATACCCGACAACCCATGCTCTCTCATGCCACACATCATGTTCTCCCGCAGTGAAAAATACATTGCGGAGCAAAGAGGACACTGACAACGTATGAAACAGTTTTATATTTAAAACATTGTAATTTTTTAAAGCAGTTTAAACACTAAATCCCGTATAGTGGCCCTTAATGTGTCGAGACAGATTCTTCAAACAGCTCGTTGTTACGTCCCGCCAGTGGCAGTGTTTTGCGGTGTTTTCTCTCTCTTCTTTTTCTCTGTCAATTTCTTAGGCCTGCCTACCCACGACGATCATTGGGTAACGAACTTGACAAATCATCGTTAGGGGCGTGACATCATGGCTGCGCCTACCATCTAATTGGACTGACACGATTTAAAAGGAAGACTTCTTTGGATCAGGAAGCAGAGCCCTTGTTTCCTGTTTGTTGATTTTGCTTTTGCTTCGTTTTGATTTGCATTGCATTGTTCTGTTCTGTTCTGTTCTGTTCTGTTCATCATACACATCAGTGGTATTATGGTCTTTACAAGTCTCATTCGGAGAGGACAGGTATTATGTCACGTGACTTACATTTACCAACACCTAGTGAATTCAACTGTCTAGATACACCAGTATAGAAATGCGCACCACTCGTGTACGTTTTATTTATTAGTTTGAGAATAGGTAAGTCAGGGCGTGCAACGCCGAAGACTTGTTTTTCTTGCTTTCTTTTCATCAGTTAGGTTAGAGGACTAATTTAAGTTAGCTTGGTTTGGTTTTGTTCTTTTCTTTTATTTGGTGCCATTTGTGTCCTCCTCCTCCCTCGGTTTATCTTTATTTTTATTTATGTAAATATTGTAAATATTCTTTCTTTGTCATTATCTTTATTATGATTTATCACTTACTTTCTTTCTGTAATAAAACACTATCGGTTAATTTGTGTGACGCGCAGTCTTTTGCCACCATCTCCACTGCTCAGTCGACCACAAACTCAATATTACCTCTTCTCCTTCTAGACTAAAAATTGGAAGGCGTAACACTCGTGAACCGATCTTCTCTTCATACTAGTTCATTTATAGAATCAAATAAACATGAAACGATATCAGAAGGAATGTTGTTTCATCCGCGGAAAGACGCGAGTACACACAATATTTCGAGTTAAACAACGTTAATCTTCTATATAATCTACTGGCGGATTCTGCGCTATGATTGGTTAGATCGCTTGTCAATCAAACTGTTTGCGAAGGGTCAATTGAGGAGTCACACAGCAAACGAATTTCATCAAAAATATCTTAATTTGGCTTCCGAAAACGAACGAAGGTCTTACGGATGTGGAACGACATGGGGTGAGTAATTAATGACAGAATTTTCATTTTTGGATGAAATAACCCTTTAAAGATTTAGATATGTCCTCAGTTTGGTCAAGCAACTTTTTTCACTGAGCCTGTTGAAAAAAACAAACAAACAAAAAACACCAATGTCATTTGAATGAGCTTCAGACATTTTTTTTGTACCCTTTGTCGAGGTAAGGGCTAAAACATTCGAAGCAGCGAGTCTCACGCGGGCTGTGTGTGACGTAGCGCTCCTCAGGAAGTAGCTGTCATATCCACATTGTACGGGAATAGACACAATACGCTTAGTAAGAACAGCACCAAAACATCACGGTAAGTTCGAATGCATGCTTTGAAATAAAGAGCGTGAAAGAAGCGTTCAATGGCCTCACATCCTCCGTTTGTTTTTGCGATTGTAACTACTAATCATTCTCAGTGAGGGATGCAGCGGCTGTAGTATAAATAGGCGGTGGCTGATCGATGGGAGGATTGATGCTGGCGATACGTTCAACCTACCGTTGAATTTACTGTGTTTACTATTCACTGCTACAGCTTTTACTTAAATTACAATTAAGAAGTATTATTCAGTGATACTTATTATGTTTTGTTTGTTTGTTTGTTTATTCATTGGGAAGGAACAGACGGACCAGGCAGGTGCTTCATCACTGCAAAACACAGAAAATAATCAAGTGTTCCCAATCACAATGCTTTCATACTTATTTTATACATTAGTTTCATTCTTCATTCATTTATGCTCAAAGTAGTCATTAAATGTATCTCCAGAAAAGGTATCTTCATCTAGACTAAGTAAAGATGGACACCAAATTAATCTTGTATAATATACAAATTATATAAATACTATTTCTCTGTGAATATATTTATACACATATAAATAAATAAATATGGAATTACAACTTTGAGACTATCACTATTTATCATTATCATTATTTTATCAGTTTTATTTAATTAAAAACGATATTAAAATGACAATTTTGTCCAAAGTATTTTAAGCCTCTATATATTATATAATAATAATGCCATGCACATGATGTTACATTATATTAATGTTCTTAGCATACACATTCTTACAATATAAAGTCTCAAGTTTAGGGATAATAAAGCTAAAACGGTGTTTATAAGTGAACATTCTTTTGTGTCCGATGCAGTTTTTTTTCATTGAATTTCATGTTCTTTATATCCTCTTTGTCCCTATGTGTTGTGCATTCTGCATTTCCTAGAAATCAAACCTCATTCCCCACCCCCAACCCCCTCCAAATTTTTTTTTTTCTATTCATTTTTCCCATAGGGATTTAAAAGTCTTCATTAAAGGATTAGTACGGTGGCCGAGAGAGCTCAAAGCGCTTCAAATAATAAAACACATGCAAATTAAAAAAAACACATGCGAATTAATAAAAAGTACATGCAAATTAAAAAAAGCACATGCGAATTAAAAAAAGCACATGCAAATAAAAAAAAAAAACGTGATCATCAGTTTGACAACACATGTGCTGCAAATCCTCACAACACATGCAAACTCAAAAAAGCGCTGCAAATAGCACAAGCCACAACGGAAATGTTTCAAGGGGGACCCCAGAAAGTGACGGACCCTAGTAGGAAGAGCGTCCAAAACCAGTTCAACTCACCCTTCACTTATTCACTAATCCCTATATAGTGTACGGCATTTGAGTGCACAAAGTGTTCACAATCATTAAATACTATAAAAACTGCAAGCAAAAATAAACAACTGTACATTATTTCATGTGTTTTTCAGTTTGCTTGAAACTCACGCTCACTGATGACGTGGTCGTCGAGCGCCTCAGACGGCCGTTACGATGACGTCACATTAGTACGCTACAGATGATTAACTAATAATTTTAAATCATCCACTAAATCATCATCTCTTAAAGTTGAATGAGTTAATAACAATGCCACATATTAAAACACTTTTCTGTTAGTGAAACACATTACATTGAGTTCATGCCTATATAATATATTTTAATATTTTTTAGTTTGTGCTGTTGTCAAGTAGGGTCCGTCACTTTTTGGGGTCCCCCTTGAAACATTTCCGTTGTGGTTTGTGCTATTTGCAGCGCTTTTTGTAAATGTAGCGCTTTTTTGAGTTTGCATGTGTTGTGAGGATTTGCAGCACATGTGTTGTCAAACTGATGATCACGTTTTTTTTTTTTTTATTTGCATGTGCTTTTTTTAATTCGCATGTGCTTTTTTTAATTTGCATGTGTTTTATTACTTGAAGCGCTTTGAGCTCTCTCGGCCACCGTAGATTAGTCCACTTTCAAATGAAAAGTACCCCAAGCTTTGCTCACCCTCAAGCCATTAGGTGTGTATATGACTTTCTTCTTTCTGATGAACACAAATATTAATAAATATCCTGACTTCATAACCTGTTAAATATTACTTCATAACTTGTTAAATATTGATATTTCTTTGACAAAAAAAATGCATCGTTTCGCTTCAGAAGGCTTTTATTAACCCCCCAGAGCCGTGTGGAACATGTTTATGTTAATTGGATGGTTGTGGATGGAGACACTTTCTTCACCTCATACTCATTTGGTAACGCTTCCTGCCATTATAAAGCTTGGATGCGTCAGGATATTTATTAATATATCTCTGACTGTTGTGACGTCTGTCAGAGGGCTTGGAGACTGCCCAGATGAAAAATCTAAAACAGGAGACAAACAAACTTGTAGTCCCATGAGTCTTTATAGATGCTTCACACAATGAGCACACTCTTCACATACATGTAAAAGTTACTAATAAAACAGGAAAAGAAAGCACTCTGATAAACGCTATGAATCAAAATGAAAAGAAAACTATTGAACTGTAACAGTATTCAACTGTAGAGCATATCACTCAAACATTTCTGTCTCTGTCCATGCGTGCTCACAAGACAACAGCGTGCACACTACAACGTACGCCATAGAGGAAGTCATCTTAAAGACATTTTAAAGCATTATAAGCCAACCAACCAGTTGTGAATCACAATATTACAAACTTTTATTTGAAGCAAAAAATATTTAGAAAATTGAACAAAAGGTACAAAACTGTGTACAGCTTTAGTGAGGGAATAACTACAATCCCATGAAGCATTGCGAATGGCATAATCAGATTAAAAACATTGATGAAATATAAAACTATTCAGTTAAAATCATTGATTATATAGATCTAAAATATATAATTACATTGATATATTAGAAATAATATATTCGAACTTCATCTGACCAAAGGAGTATGTCATTTGCAGTGCATGAGAATGCAGCCCTTTTGGTGTGATTTGCTCCCCTCAACTCTGATTTGTGGAATTGTCTGTACCGCGTCGTGGGTAATGTAGTTTTTCACCAGGAATCCAACTGTTAAACATGATTATTTTTAAAACAAGTTGAAATCATTTGAACAGATGGCTTCAACAAAAGCATATACCACGGACTGAACTCACAGTAGCTCTGTCTTTAAATGTTTATAAGTTATCTTTAAAACTTTCCATTTTCCTATAGAGAAGTAAATAGAGTTTTTACATCCGGAACTCATCTGCACTCAATTCCTATAGCCCGATAGAGCAGATAGTACCACTGTCTGTCACTGATACAAATGAGAGGCACTGTTTCATAGAGTGGTCAGATAGAAGAACCTGTCATTGTGTTATTTATGCACTTTCTGATTGTCTGCTCTGATTGACCCACAATTGCTTTGTGGTTTTTCTGAGCACAATGTTTTCAGCTCTGCACCTGTCCCTTCTAACTGTATATCAGTGAACAAGGAGTATGTTGCAAACATCAGCATTTGCTTTCTGTGTAAAACAGAAAAAAGCCCCCAGGGATTCACTGCAGTATAGTTTATAAAGAGTGTTAATCCTGTCAGTGTGTGTATGTGTTTGTTTGTCAGCCTGCCGAGGTTGTGCGCACCTCTCCTGACTGAACTCTCTCTCTCTGTGTGTTTTGCTTTATATCGGAAGCTGCCTGCGTCACATTTTAATAGGTCTGGAGAGGAACAGAGAGGCTGAATAGAGAGCCGGTCTTAAAGAGACCTGATGCCTCAAGCACAGTCTTATATGCCTCCGTACAAAGCCGCACATGGCCTTTAGTAATCCAGTGATTAATATGTGAAGGATACCGTCAGCTGGTCATTATCACATTATGAATCCCAACAGAGTAATCAGGACTCTTTATCGCGCTGAAGTAGGGGTGGGTGATGTGACCAAAATCTTATATCACAATGATCTATATATATATATATATATATTATATTATATATATAGTTATTTTTTGATAGAATTGATAGATAGAATTTTGATAGAAATGCTTAATAATTTTTATAAATTCATAATTCTTGTCACCATTTTCAGTATCATTTAAAAAAAAAAAATCCTAGCCTAAAAAAACTCCCAAGCTTATTGAAGACAAGTAAATGGTGATGAAGAAAGAGCAAAGAAAACAAACTACAACAGAAATACACAATTGAAATAATTGAAAGTAATCAAATCTATAACAAGCAATGCATTGTCTTTACTGTGTAAATTAAATATACATTTATTCGTATTAAAGTTACAAAAGCAAGCAGTGAAAGATTTTCTCTCTTTTTGTTTGATTAGCATTAATAATGACAGCAAGTACATTTGGATTCTGTCCCTTTAACTGCACCGTTCCATTATACTCAAGCCTTGTCTTTCTCATCTGTAGCTTCACTTAAGGACATATATGACTCTGTTTACTGGTATACATGGTCACACATATGTGTTGACACACATATGTGCATTTAACTGTTCAAGCCCAATTAGTCGGCAAAAAGAGTTCAGTCCTCTAATGCTCTATGGGCAGCGGCTTCATGTCGTGAGTCTCTCAGACAGCGCTGAAATGAAATGAGATGTTTTTCGCTGCTAATTGCAGTTTAAAACCCCTTGTGTTTAAACCACAATGCTTAAAAAACGCATGCGAATGGTAAGCTTTCATGACCGCAAGCTTTCAATAAGCTTTCTAGCACCAGCTCAATAAAATCAGTAAGTCTGATGAGCAAGGTCCAAAAACTCACTAGTATGATCCTCAAGGGAACGATCATCATGGGTGAGGGGGAGGAGGCATACTGCTGCTAGATCCAAACTGATGATCGGTCGATCACAGCTGTGGCAGGGACAAGGAGAGGTGAGGATCTTTAGCAAGCAGCCTTTATTCAATGAACACAAAAAACACAAAGGTAATTCAAACCAGGAGCCGATGACAATAATCCAAACAAGATGACATATGACACACAGGAGACACAACAGCTTTACATTGAGGAGTAAAGACAAAGATAAATACACTTACGCTAATGGATTTTCATTTTAAAACGCATGAGTTTTGCTATGGTTACTCCTGTCGTTTACACTACGCCAGGGTTTTCGAACCTCGAAAACTGAGTTTCGGAAACACTGCAGACCTGTTTTAGTTAGAAAAAACCGGGGTTGCGTTTCAGTATAAACGGACCAAAACAGAGACTTTTGAAAATGATGGCTTGGCTGCTCACGTTCGCTCTGCGTATCCTCGATGACCGTGTAAAAATAAGGAGAATGAACTGCAAACTTTGCTGGCTTTGTTGTAAATATTAGCAGCCATTGTGCAGTTAAACTGCATTTTTTTAATACTGCAGCTACCTACATGTGCAAGAGGCAACTGTTTATACTTGTACGCTCATATCCAGTGTGCATGAATGTGACATGTGACATGCGTTTTCGTCCGTGTAGTGTAGACGGAGACCGTTTCTGAAACGCTGTGGAACCGCCAGTGTAGACAAGTATCATTTTCATTTTAAAACAAAAACGCACTAGTGTAAACGGGGCTTGAGTAACAAAATAATGAGGAACAGGTGTGTGATGACTTACCATAAAGACTAACAAGGGTAACTATAGAAACAAGGAACAACAGGAACCAAACACGGAAATGAAAACCAGACAAGAGAAAAGATTATCAAAATAAAAGTCCCAGAACAAAGACGCCGGGGAATCGGAAATGACACTGGTGAAAATGTAGCTCTGGGGTCTTTTTAGTTTGCTTTAAACACTTTTAAATACCTGCACCAGTTTTACTTTAGTATAATTTATAAATTATTATAGTATTTATTAATATTGTGATTTAGCTTTCATTTTTGTATATTCAGTTGTCATTTTAATATTTCTGTTTAGCTTTTTTTATTTCACTGAGCTACACTGTAAATCATACGCTATAAATAATAACTTTGCTCATCCTCTTTTATTAGGCCTTATTGTAAAGTATGTATATTTGAAAAGACCGGGGGAAAGTGTTCTCTGTTTGTCTTTTAATCACTCAAAGAGTACATTTACATATTAAATATGTAAGTTTGATCATTGTTCAGTGGTGGAGGGCTTTAGGACCCAGTTCTGACTCTTTTGCTCTCCTGCAGAAGGCAGCACAGACATTAGCGCAGTTGCACTGCTCTCACACACTCACCTACCAGCACAGACCAGTCAGACAGACTCACACACCTCACATTCTAACTCAATTTTATGCTGGCATCATTCTGACAATTCACATGTTAGCTGGTTCATCTGAGATCAGACATCCAGAAGGACCTCCTCTGGTGTCTCTCCTGTGTCCTCTCTGGGGTTCAGATTGTGCCTCTGCTGGAGCTGAACCAAACCGCACATCTCAAACACTCATCGTATGGACAAAGGTTTGAGTGATGAGAGTTAGGTGGGGATAGAGAAAGGCAGACAGAGAGATAGGCGGACAGTGGGTCGTGGGGTTGAAAAGACTGCGTTGGCTGCTGAAACAAGGCAAGGAACCGTTGTCAACGGCGACGCAAGAGCAGCATGTCTCAGATGAAAAGATACACTTACACCAGGGTGAGTGACATACAGTGGACCCTTTCTGTCTACTCTTTCAGTCACACACACACTGTCTGCCACCCTCAAACACCTACATGTGAATACATGCTTGTTTATTAATTGTATTAAAGTAGAATGAGCATGTTCTGTGCAGTGATGAGCAGCTGTGTTTGATGCTGTGAGTGTGGACATGCAGGTGTTGTAGCATGTGTCAGGCGAGAGCATGCGTGGGCTCAGTCTGTGTCCTGGAATTTGTATGGCTCAGCTTTTAGCTAAAATGCATTTGCATGTGTACAAACTGCAACAATCAATTGCAGTCTGTGTTTTTGTTTGTATGAGGCCGTTTTTACTGCAGACCAGTAATTGAGTACTGCAATTTTTGGCACTTTTGCTGAGTAACACAGCAAAAAAAAAAGACGTGCACAGATTGATGTCATCTGAAATGTTGCAGATTAATCCTTAAATATGTTCACTATTTAACTAGTTTGAATTTTTTACTTATACGCATTTTGTCAAATCAGATTAAGTTAGATTATTTTAACTGGATTCCAGCCCAAATCCTCATATTAAAACTGAACCAAAGCCTTTACTGTATTGCTGAACTTCCGTCTCTCAAAGCTGACATGGTTAAGTATAGTAATAACCTCCTTCCTAGATTTCCAGACATAGGTCTTATGCCCTTTTGCTGTATAAAACATTATACAGCACCATTATGAACATAAAACCCCAGTTTAAATGGACTGTTAGTGAATGGTAGTGCATTCCCACAAGCATAGTAAAATCTGAAATCATTTACATTATGAGGAGCAGCCAGTGGTCCCCATGAGGAAAATACATTAATGTCTTAATGACAACCTAAGAATGCAGAAAGGTTTGTGTGAGGAATGGGTTTAGGGTTAGAAGATAGAAAATATCATTAGTTCAGTGTAAAAGCAATATAGATCAATAAGTCCCTACTGTGATAGAAAAAAACTCAATTTTAATGTGGAGCAAGATTTGATGGACAACATATAACACATTCAGAAATATTTTATAGCACTTAATACATGGAAAAGCTCCATTGTTTAAGCATCAAAATTGAAATTCTTTGGCTTTTTTTACAAGCTTCACAGGATTCCACCCTTACTGACACAGTTAGTGACTTATTTCTGCTGAGTCATAAGTCAGTTTTCCGTAACTCCTGTACTGTGCTCACAATGTATTATTCAGCTTAATCGTTAAACATTAGTCAGCAACGTCATTATATTAAATATCTAATAATGAATGAATATGTCACCTTGCAGTGAGCTGCTGCCATGCACAGCTCTAAGTGTTCCAGTTGAGACGAGGTCACATCTATCATTTGTGTTCTCTTTCTATTGTTACATTGTAACCTAATGTTCCCACCTCCTCAGAGCATTTAGAGTTTACAATTAGAGTCAGCAAGAATAATTGTGCCTTAGCTTGGCTTGTTACCTTTATGTGGCCAGTACTTCATTTTTATTCATATTTTCAGAAATAAAACTCATTTTGGACCCCCAGCCTCTGTGTGATTATAGACAGTTGAAATGACTAAATGAAAGTGAAATGGAGCAGGTCTCTTAGGATCAGCTGGTGTGTGTGTGTGTGGTGTGAGTTTTTGCACACCGTGACTGCAGGTAACAGTGCTTCTGTATTATCTTGAACCTTCTGCAGTTATTATAAAGGCTGCGTCACAAACTTTTTTTCAGCCATGAGCTCTGGTCTGAGTTCTCCTAAATAACCCTCAATTGTCCTCTCAGACATGCAATCTGGAGGACATAAGAGACTAGTAAAGATACCTAATTAGGAGTCTGAAAATAGCTTAAACTCCCCAATATCATCTATTCAGTATAGTATAGTGTATTTGAAGTGTATTTGAACTTTAATCCACAAAATGTCTAAATGTAAATGCATTTAATTATAAATTATACAGTTGGTTCGAATCTGATTGGCTGAGCTGCCAATACACAAATCTGATTGGCTGGAGTGCCAATATACATTCCAACAGCACTGTGACTTTTCACTGTTTGTGTCACGCACGCCACTTGCTTGTGCGTGCCAGACAGACTGTCAGTAAGTATTTTAGTGATTGGGATATTTTTGTGACTTTCTGCATCATGTTACATTGTTATGCCAGTAATTTATTACCAATTCATTTGAAAATGCTGATTCATTCTAGAACAAAACATGTGCACTGCCTTTATTAGTTATTGAATGATTAATTCAATTGATTTGTTAAAAAAAAATATACGGATCAAACAGGATGGAACAGTTTTGCAATGGTTTTCATTGAAACAGCAAAACAGACAAAGAAATTGACAGTATGGTGTATTAAAAGCAGGGTAAGCTATGTTTTCATAAACACTTTTTGTTATAATGGTTGAAACTCTTCACATCCTGATTACAATCAATAAAAGAACTATAGAAGTGGTCTAAATATTATAAAAAATGTACATATATCTTCTATGGAAGTATCAGGACCAACAAATGTTTGTCCAATCATTGCATTTAGTCCGAACTCTGAATGCCGTAATAGGATATCCTATGTCAACCTGAATTTCCATACCTCCACGTACCTGCTCGCGCTGACATCTCACTTCATCAGCACATTTGTAGACAGACAGTCACCGAACGCCACAAACAAACAGCAGCCATCTTTTACAGTTCCTCCTGAACCAAAAACAAAGAGCTCATGCTGCTTTCACTCCATGTCAAAATTATCATAATAAAGAGATGGCATCCAATGACGTTCTACTTTGAGCTGCTCTTGGACTCTGAATTATGCGTTTCCATGGCAACACCATCAACGCTGAAATTAAACTGCAGCAGTCAGGTGGTACAAGTCAGAGTTCTTTGTTTACATTCATTATTATAGTATTGTAATGTGCTTTGAGGTATGATTTAACAGCGTCTCTCGTGCCGCTTTGCGCACTCTGCTCTGCCTGTGCGTGTTTTGGAGGAGGCGTAGCTTTGGAGACGCTCTGAAGGGAGGGTGGGATCTTATGCTTTCAAAGCTAGCTTGCTATTGCTAGCTTCTCTGAAGTTGTTTACCCTACCTTCCCTGTTGAAAAAAACAGCATATGCTGGTTAGATATGTTTTGAAGCATGGCAGCTGGTTTGAGCTGGTTTAAGCTGGTCCTTAGTTGGTCCTTAGCTGTTCCTTAGGACCAGTAGTTGACCAACTTAAACCAGCTAAGCAACTAGTTCCATCTCAGGACCAGCATGAACCATGCAGCTGTCATGATTCAAAACATATCTAACCAGCATATGCTGTTCAACTGGGTTTAAATGTACATTTCTTAACATGAGCTTCTTGTATATTGCTTCCTACTCTAATAACATCTCAGAAGTGTCCCAGCCATCATTTTTAGTTTGTGACATTTAGTAACAGAATTGTAATGGAAGCCTGGATACGTCTTATGAACGGACACCCCTTGGTATACTTTAATATTACTTTAATATTTTTGCATTTATGTTTAATTGACTGGTATCAACCGTGATTTTTAGTGGATGTATGAAGTCAGTTCTCCCCAAGTTCACATATGTGTCCTGGCAGAGTGAACATGATCCACTAATATATGTAACTACCAGAAAGAGACCAAATACTTTTTTTGTCTTCAATTTAAATAGTATATCTTTAGGTCAGTAATTTGAAACCTTAAAAAAAAACATAAAATATTTTTCTTGAAAAGTGTGCTTGTACTATCTTTCCTTAAAATAAAAGCCAATAGTTTTAATATATTGGATCTAATGTAATAACATTCAAATATTAAGTAATACTTTATTTCTGTAGTCCACTTTAGACATTCTACTAGCTATATGTAACTTTGCAACTATGTTAACTAGAAGTCATAAGAGTATTATGACTTAATATCTGCCAACACTTTATTTTGATGGTCCCCCAACAGATATTAGGCTGACTAAAAGTGACTTTGTGAGCACATAAACTTGCTAACCCACATGTAGTTGCAAATGAATGAGAGTTAGTTGACATGTAGCTGCATGTAGACGTATTTTCTTTGATTTAATCTAAAGCTCTTTTTATCATTTAAGGGTTTTTCTCTCTCATCCTCAGACCACCAGTAGTGGCAGCAGCAGAATGAGTTCTGATGGAGGTGGGCGGCCTGTTAAGGTGGGCTCTCTGGTCGAGGTCATTGGTAAAGGTCACCGAGGTACGGTGGCATATATTGGAAACACCCTCTTTGCCTCTGGAAAATGGGTGGGAGTCATTCTAGAGGAAGCTAAAGGGAAGAATGATGGGACTGTGCAGGGCAAACGATATTTCACCTGTCAGGAGAATCATGGGATATTTGTACGCCAATCACAGGTATTCCCATACATGCTTGCTGCTTATAAACACTGACAGAGGAAAACATGTACAGTAAATGTTCTTGGAAACCTCTTGCAGATTCAGTTAGTTGAAGATTTGGGTGACACAACATCTCCTGACACACCTGAAGCTGCCACCTCCAAAGTACTGAAACGAGGTAGGAAATTAGTTTCATATCTCCTTGCAACCACATTTTTCACACGAAATTGTAATCATCTCATTTTATCTTTCCTTCTCAGAGATAATCGAAGGTCCAAAGTCAAACAAAGTGGTGAGTGAGGAAAGGGATTTCAACATCTTGTTTCTCATACAAACTCCAGTGGTCTTCTGAAAAGGTGTTTAGTCTTGCATAGCCAGAATTTTACTGTTTATTCTGGCCAAGAACAGCCCACTCAGACAGGAAAGGACAGTCTGACCAATCTCAAAAAGCCACCAATTATAGTTTGACTTTTTAAATGTCACGCGAGTTTACCTGGAATTGTTGATACCACAATAATAGTCTGGTGTGTCACTGGCTCTACCAAAAATAGCTGAGAAATTAGCAGAAAAGTTTGTATTTAGAATTTCTGTCTGTCTAAAAATAACAAATACAATATTTCAAAGATAGAATTTAGAACAAAGAAGAATAATAAGTTTTCCTCATGAACATGTTCTTGCTGCTAAATGGCTCAAATGAAACTCTGAATATCTTTCAAAAATTTGGTGCCAGCCTAGAAATCTTTAGCATATCCAATTATTATTTCTTCCTCGACAGCTCAGCTCAACTGTACTTTACCTTAGTGATGGCCCTTATTACAGGGCCCTGCACGGTATTCCCTGTTGTCGCCTCTGACAACAGCCTGGGGTGCACCTTGGTGCCACCCAATCAGATTAGAGCTCACCATTTCAGTTAGCTCTTGCCATGTTTGTGTGTAATACACATTAGATGGTCTGTGAATAGACAGTGGTGTGTCATCTGAGGCCGACTACTTTACGTTAAGAGCATTGCAAATTACTTCTCCTTTCCAGCAGAGGGGGATATAATAACACCCTCTGGCCACGAAATACTGCTCATCCTGTAAATGTGTCAGTAAAAGTGAACGTGTTTCTGAATACCTTCTGATTTCACATCTAACATGAATTTAACAAGCATGTCTTTGCACTTCGTAATTCCCCCATCCAAAAAATACACAGATAGTCCTTCTCTTGTGAAAAAGAAGGGTGCTTAATTCTACTGAATGAAGTAGGCCTGTTTCAGATCTTAAAAGTATATATATATAAAAAAAACTGTATTTGCAGATAGTATAATATTAATGAAATTACTGTAAGAAAACACTTTCATGACTGTTTCGGCAACACTTTATTTTACAGTGTCATTGTTACATATGTTACATGTATTTACTATAGTAATAACTAGAAATTATGCATAATTACATGCATTTAACCCTAAACCAAACCCTCATCCTAACCCTGTCCCTATAGTAAGTACATGTAGTTACTTGTCATTACTCAGTACATAAATGTATAATTACACTGTAATACTGACACCTTAAAATAAAGTGTAACCACTGTTTCTTAACACAGTTAAGTACACTTATTTTGATGGGTTGACTAACATACAAAAACACAAGTGTTATACGAATTAATATATTTTAAATGTACCAAACTGCAACTTCAACTTCATCATTACAAATGTGTGATTACAAATATATTTAAATACCTGACATACAATGTCAATAGAGATGACGTTGAAGTGTATTTTAAGTTTACCATAAATGTTTATCACTACATTTAGCAGATGACTTTAACAATATTTCAAAGACTATGAAAAGAATTATGAAATTACACAAAAAGATGTACTTAAGTGAAAAAAGCACTCTAGTTTAATTTCTGTAATTCCATTTAAAATAAATGTAAACAATACTACATTTTCATTTAATTGTGAATAGCATGCAAGTGTTGAGAAACATTACATTTAGCTTACTTTAAAATATGCTAAAGTGTACTTCTTTTTCACAAAGGGTCCTAAACAAACATGCATGAATGCAACCTGTCTTTTTTTCATTGACTTTTTATAAGGGCTCTGTCTAAGACACAAAAAGGTTATTGCACTGTTTTGGTGTGTTTGTATGTGAGAGACATTCATGCTCATTACAAACACACCGACTGATCAAACGTTAATCTGTCACCTCTTCCTCCTCCGTCTGAGTGTGCAGCGAGGAACCAAACCAAAAAAGGTGCTGCATGTTTCTCTAACCTCTGTTTCCATAGTAATGATAATACAGCTCTGCTGCATGCAATGGCATCACACAAACAGCACATTACCTGTGTGTGAGTGTGTATGTGTTCATGATGAGTGTTTGTTACTATACTGTTTATGTTAATTTTATGTACATTAATCCATGTGTGCAAGTGCTTTGCTAGCTGGATGGCAGTGTTCTTCGGCGAATGACTGCTTTTAAATGGATTTTATGAATTAGCATGCTGAATTCAATTGTTTATTTGCGTGAGACAGAAATAGTGACCATGTGAATGAATAAATAAATTTTACAGTATAGTGCTTTTGGTGTTTTCGTGCAAGTATTCACAATTACTTTATTACGGAGACTGCAAATTTCTTAAAAGTAATTAAAAAATGAGTTGTGTCAGTGTGATTTTAAATAATATGCATAGTTTACTACAGACTTAAAGGTTTAATGTACATTTATCTCTTTACCTGAAAGCTGCACTTCGACATGTATCAATAAAGACATGGAAAGTCCTAAAATTAACCTCTACATACATATTTATGTTATTTTAAATTTCCTCACTTAAATTTCAAAATAAAAACATGAGCAGCAGTAAATCCAGTTTCTGTGGATTTACAATCTGAGATTCAAAGTCTAGTTTATACCTTGAAATAAACCGAAATTTTGAGGATTTTGAATAACTTAAAGCAAAGAAATGGTAAAAATGATGTCTGCACAATTTGGCTTGCTTCATTGCGTTATCACATGTTGACTCCAAACACAACTATGCAATGTGCTTAAAAAAATCTTTAACAAATTAATAAATTGAATAAAGGGTGAAGATGTCTTTTTTCCTAGGCCGGATATCACTTTTGGCCACTGCTGTATTTCTAAATCACTAATAAATTATGCTAAAAAAGAAACTGTACATTTTTTACTGTAATTTTTTAAAGATTATGCTCTTAAAATAAAAATTTTTTTCTCAGTGTGAAGAACAATTATATAATCTAAATAACCTTTTTCCACTATAAAAAAAAACCTTTTTTTTCTATGGATGTCAAATATTCTGCACAGAACCATGAATGCTAATAAATAACCTTTATTTTTTAAGAGTGTATGATATAAGACTTTGTTTGTTGAAAGACCCCTGAGCCAGACATTGTACTGCAGCCTGGCCTGGCATTAGCTGTCTTGTCATTAGATCACCACTGAAATATTGAATTTGAAAGCCCTGTGTGCGCGCCCCTGCGTTTTCTTCTTTGTCAGTGCTTGAGGGTAGTGATTTCTGGTTCAGGCTGTCAGTATGGATTGTTTGGAGCTCTTGCTTTGAGGCTTAAAAAAATGGACATTAATGGAGCCTGTGTTTTACCAGTTTTACCACATCCACTAAAGTGATCTTAATGGTGGAATCTTGGTGGAATTATGAATGACTAAAGAAACTCACACATGCTGTGTAAAAACAGTGTTGAAATCCCAAGAAGTTAGGATCTTATTTTTTTAAACGGTTGCATAATTTAATGTTTTTTTAAAAAGAAAAATATAGAATATTTAATACAGTATAAAATTATAAATCAATGTACAATATTATATTATTATCCCAAGAAAATCCCAAGTACAGTGAATGAACTACATATCGTAAGTGGGTTCTTTGACAAAATGCATTCAAAAGTTTGCAACAATTGCTTGATTAGGAAATCAGGAATGTTGATAAGGGTTATTTAGTTTAAATTAGTACTAACTTATAACTAATAAGTACTATGGAAAGAGAGACCTGATAAATGCAGGCAATATGGCATGACAAAAGGAGGCTAGTATGGAATGGAATGCAGAGAGGAAAGGGCAGGCTTATTATTCACTTTTGTTCATCCCCCTCTCTGTTTTCTACAACGCATCACTTTTCTCTCTTGCAGAGCTGTAATGTGATACATCAATCTGTCTCCATCCTTCCCTACTGATTGTTCTGTAATGGATCCTCAAATAATGCTCTCACAAACTGCAGTAATGCATTTAAAACATACAGAAACACATTTCAAATCTTAGAATGTTTTATAAAGAATTAGGGGTAACAATTTGGTAACACTTTTCAATAAGGTTTCATTTGTTAACAATCAACTATACTTCTACAGCATTTATTATTCTTAGTCAATGGTAATTTCAACATTTACTTATACATTTTTAAAATCCAAAGTTCTATTTGTTCGTGTCAGTTAATGGACTGTTAACTAATATGAACAAACAATGAACAATTAGATTTTTTACTAACATTAAAAAAAGATTAATAAACACTGTGACAACCAAATTGTTCATTGTTATTTAATGTTGTTTAATGCATTAACTAATGTTAAAAAACTGATTAGGCCTTCTTTAAAGTGTTATCCACGATAAGGTCCAATTAATGCATTAACTTTAACTAACTTACAATGTTTATTAACCTTTGTTAACATTAGTTTATACAGTTAAGCCTAAAACTGTTCACTGTTAGTTTGTGTTAGCTCTGGTCCAAATGTTTAAATTGCCATTAATTAAGAAAAAGATTCAGATTTTTCATTGTTAGTTATATTGCGTACCCAAAACCAACCCAGATCTCAGCTGACTAATTTCTTTTTCTGGCTTACAAAACTCAAGCCAGGACAGATGCCTTTTGCTTTTTGTTTCTTTTGTAGTTTACTGTAGTTTACTAGTGAGTTGCTGGCTACCTGTAGTTAACTAATGGGTGGCTTGCTAATTGTAGCTAACTAATGTGTGGTTGGCTACCTGTAGTTAACTAATGGGTGGCTTGCTAATTGTAGCTAACTAATGTGTGGTTGGCTACCTGTAGTTAACTAATGTGTTGCTGGCTATCTGTAGATATCTAATGGGTTCTGGCTACTTGTAGCTAACTAATGGGTGGCTTGCTACCTGTAGTTAACTAATGGGTGGCTTGCTAATTGTAGTTAACTAATGGGTGGTTGGCTACCTGTAGTTAACTAATGGGTTGCTGGCTATCTGTAGATATCTAATGGGTTTCTGGCTACTTGTAGTTAACTAATGGGTGGTTGGCTACTTGTAGCTTACCAATGGGTGGCTGTCTACCTGTAGTTAACTAATGGGTTATGTTTCTGGCTACCTGTATTTAAATAGTGGGTCTCCGGCTACCTTATTTAACTAATTGGTTGCTGGCTATCTATAGTTAACTAATGGGTTGCTGGCTACCTGTAGTTAAATAATGAATTGCTGGCTATCTGTAGTTAATTACTGGGTAGTTAACCGATGTTAATTTTTCAAGGTTGGCTACTTTAGTTACTGTAGTTAATTACTGAGTAGTTAACCGATGTTAATTTTTCAAGGTTCAATAAGAACCTTATTGTAGAGTGTTACTGAATTACAATTTTTGGGTGTACATAATTGCTGAACCTGCATAGATATATCATAAATTTAAACAATAAGTTGGTAAAAATAAAAATTTACCAAAAAATAGTTGGTAAAGGTAGAATAGCATGGTTTTGCATGCACTCAGACATGTTCCTGCCGCTGCACTGGCTTGAAGAGCCCATAGATATTACTAAAGGAGTGTTGCTAGGATACAGGCTAGACTCCCATCACTCCCTCCCTTTCTCCCTCTTTACCCTTTTGTTACAGCCTGTCTCCCTCTCTCTGGCTGTCTGGAGGGAGGGGTGTATGTGTAGTGATGTAATGTACTTGCTAAGCAGCCGTTGGCACAGCAGAGCGGCACTGAGAGCTTATGAGTGGAAAGAGCAGGAGAGCGAGAGATGGATGCAGACAGAGAGAGACGGCTACTGTTTTGCAGAGCCTCAAGGACAGCATTATAAGCAGAGAAGTGGTTAGAAAAGGGCTTGGTTCTGTTCTTGTTGGAGAAAAAGGATTAAAATTGCTGCAGCGCAAGAGAGGAGAGTCATTTCAGCTGCAGCAGAGACAACCAACAACACCGTCGCTGTGTGTGTGTTTGTGTGTGTGTCTGGCTAGCACTTGCCAACTGCTGTATGAGTGTTTGTGGCTTTGATGTGGGCTTGGCCTGTTCTCATCTAGATCTCCTGCTAATGTGACTCAATCCTTTTTCCTGCTTTTTTTTCTGCACCTGGTGTGTGTGCACCTGTTTGTGTCTTTTTTCTCTTCAATCGTCAATATGATGAGACAGGCACCTACAACTCGAAAGGTACAAAAAATTGTTTACTACTTCTGTGGCATGCTCAGTGGTTTATTGCCTTACTAGTGTGTTATTCTAGAGGCAATTTTCTTTTTGTTGTACTTTGATCGTTGGTATATTGATGCATGTTCTTATTCTTAGTATTGTAGTCATTATTAAAAAGTTCAGCTCAGTCATTTGTTTGATGTGTACATTTTGTTCTCTTAATAAACAACCATTACTAAAAAGATCTGATGTTATATAGTGGCCACTAAAAGTATTTAACTTGAAATTGTATGAATGTTTTTGCATTTTAAAAGAAAATAATAAAACATGGGATATTAATTTAAATGAATAAAGCACTTAAGAGTAAAATAATTCTGGTTCTGGTTTTATGATAAAACAAGAGATATATTGTATATAAATTATTCTGGTTGATGGATCATATTCATAGTTGAGGTGATTTTCCTTTATAGAGAAGTTATGCTCAAAGCAATTTGGTGGTTTTTTTTTATTTTTAACTCATTTTACAATTGCAATTCTATTCATCAAATAAAAATAAATAAATAAATATCAAGGTTTCTTCAAAAATATTAAGCACAACTGTTTTCAACATTGATAACTGAAAGACGTTTCTTCAGCACCAAATCAGCATATTAGAATGATTTTTGAAGGATCATGTGACATTGAGCAATGATGCTTAAAATTCAGCTTTACCATCACAGAAATAAAATAAAATGGTAAAATATATTAAAAATAGAAAACATGTATTTTAAATTGTAATGTTTCAAAATATTACTGTTTTCATTGTATTTTCAATCTAATACATGCAGGCTTTGTGAGAATAAGAGAATTCTTTCAGAAACATTAAAACATCTTAATGATCCAAAACTTTTAGAATTTAACTTATGGAACTGGCATATAGATTCAGTATCGAATCTATTCACTGTTATGTGTATGTGCAACAGGTTTGTCTGAATTGTACTGTAACTATTGGATGATCTGTATAACAAATACAAACATGTGTTGACCGTCTGTGTCTGTAAGTGTGTGCATGCTTGAATGTAAACAAGTGTACTTGTTTGACCCGGTTGGTGCCAGGCACTCTGCTTTGTGGGCAGACAGACAGCTTCATAGTGTGTTAGTGTTTGACTCTTTATGTGCTTAAAGAGCATTTTTGATATCAGGGACATGAGACAGACAGCAGAACTTGTCAACATGTGTGAAGGTTGTTTTTTGAGGCTGTCACAGACACTTTTGGAGTTTTTGTTTAATGCATTTGCCTTTTCCTGTTACTAATCTTTACTATATGTGTGTTTTCTCCTGTTTTTTTCTTTCATTCTCCTTTCTTCATCTTTCTACTAACTCGTGGTGGTCATATATCTGTGTGCATTTGTCCTCGCCTCAGACCACGACCAGAAGGCCCAAGGTGAGCTCAATCCTGCAAGTCACATGTTTACTTTGAGAGTTTGTCGGTATTGTTGTGCGTCAACGATCTCTGCATCTTGCTTTCAGCAAACACGGGCTGGAGTGGGTGTGAAGGTGGGCTCTGGATCAGCGTCTGCTGGAGAGATGAGCAGCAGTGAACCCAGCACACCTGCTCAAACGCCACTGGCTGCTCCAGTTATACCTTCACCTTTGGGGAAACTGCCCTCTCCTGGGGCTCCTCCCATCCCAGGCCCAAGCAAGGTCATATGCTTTTAGGCACACATACAGACGCAAATTAACCACTTGTTAATTTGGTTACATTATACTGCTGTGTTTATTTTATTCTTTATACTAGAATGTGTTGCCAAGTATTCACTTTTGCATCGTTTTCACTGTGTAAATATCTGTGAAGGTTTTCAGTCGTTAAGGTCACAGATGATGTGAAAGAACTCACTCAAAGGCTATCCTGACCTGTTTAATGATCATAAATGGATGTTTCTTTAATTGTAGGTGCATTTTGAACTACTGTTTGAAAGTTTTGAGTGCTTGTAATAATGTTTTTTAATTCGAGTGGTACTGGTAGGTTTCCGCTGGAAATTCGAGCATGCCGCTATTCGTCGTGCTGATGTTGTTAACATTAACAATTTGAGAACAAAGTATAACAATAATAATAATTTAAACAGTTTGATATGACAAAAGTTGCAGACATGTTACTTAATAAATTCACATAATAAATTCTTATTTTATTCATACTTCCAAGGCTACAATCTGTGGTTCCGAAGTACAGTATCCACTGGTGCGGTGACTGACAGCCACACATTCTCCTCAACACATTATATTCATCCGCATTGAGGAGCCGTGCCAAATCACAACGCGCATAAATGCAAAAAAATGCAATTACAGGTTTCAAACAGAGATGGCGACAAAGAGGCAAAACTTATAGACTGCAGCTTTAACAACCACTTTTGAAATTTGGCTGATCCTTAATGCAATCGCGAACAGAACAGCAACGCAAAGTTGATTCTGTGCTAATTTGATCAAATATGTAATGTTTTTTTTTAAATGTTGTAGATTTATGTAGCAAATGAGAATCAATAAAATATATTGAATATATTTAAATATGAATATATTTTGAGACAAAGGTCTTGTTAATGATTTTCAATTTTGTTCAAGGTAATTAAAGCAACAATAAGAGAAAGGCACAATAATTAACATGATAATAAAAAGCTGGCTGACTTATCCATTTGTTAGATTTAGATGGTAAATATAATATATCAAGTTGGGTGTCCACCTTAGAGATAACCACCCTATTTATAATGATTTAACTATTGGGCAACAAATAGCACATAGCATTTCTCTGCCATTCATGTAAATGTGAGAGTTCTTCTTGCTTCTCTCACAAACAGTGCATGCATTCACTGTCTTGCAGGAAGAGGAGTCACTGCGTGCCCAGGTGAGGGATCTGGATGAGAAGTTGGAAACGCTGAAGATGAAGAGGATGGAGGACAAGGTGAAGCTGAAGGAGCTCGAGAAGCACAAAATTCAGCTGGAGCAGCTGCAGGAGTGGAAGAGTAAGATGCAGGAACAACAAAATGAACTGCAGAAACAACTCAAAGAGGCCAAGAAGGTATCAACTTTATTTTGTACTATTTATAGTAATTAGTAATTGTCCAGAATACTGTATATCATGATAAGTGTCACTGTGTGGACAATAAAGCTAACTCATATCCATGTAGGAAGCTAAGGAAGCTCTTGAAGCCAAAGAGCACTACATGGAAGAGATGTCAGATACAGCAGATGCCATTGAGATGGCCACATTGGATAAGGAAATGGCTGAAGAACGGGCTGAATCACTGCAACTAGAGGCTGACGCTCTAAAAGAGAGAGTGGATGAGCTGACCATGGACTTGGAGATACTCAAACATGAGATTGAGGAAAAAGGTTCAAAGAACTTATCTCATTCACACAGATTTAAAGTACAGTAAAAACAGTATTGTGAAATATTGTTACAATTTAAAAGAAGTCTTTATCATCTTAATACATTTTAAAGTGCGATTTATTTCTGTGATCCAAAGTTAAATTTTCAGCATCATTACTCCAGTCTTCAGTCACATGATCCTTCAGAATCATTCTAATATGCTGATTCACTGCTCTAGAGACATCTTTGAAAACAAAATGGTAGTACATACACTACTTTTGAATGGTAGTGTATACATTTCAGTGCATCAATTACCACAATTATTTACAATCTATTACAATCCAGGTTCGGATGGAGCAGCGTCTAGTTACCATATAAAACAGTTAGAGGAGCAGAATGCTCGACTGAAGGAGGCTTTGGTGAGGTGAGTCTGTGTTCGGTCTCATCGTTCAATTGATGTGGTTTGATTTGATGGTGCTGTTGATTTGATCACTTGCTCTGTGCATTAGGATGCGTGACTTGTCAGCGTCAGAGAAACAAGAGTATGCAAAGCAACAGAAACAAATGGAGAAGAAAAATTTTGAGCTGGATGCACTAAGATGCCAGAAAGAGAAACTACAGGAGGAAATGAAGATGGCTGAGAAAACTATTGATGAGCTCAAAGAGCAAGTGAGTTGTGCCAGTACTAAAAAGGAGAGGTGTAGCTTATTATATGTCTGTGAGTTCTTCAAAACTTTTGCAATTTTGGGCACTGAACATGGACAGTCTATAACATTTATTATTTAGTAGATTAACTAGAGTTAGAGTAATAGTTAAAGTAAATTTAGATCAGGGTGAGTAAATATGGTGAAATCATGGTGCAGTGCAGGTAACCTATGGTAATATAATTGAACTTTGCTAAATGTACCATGGCACTAAATTAATATCATATTCATATACCATGGTACCCATCTCCAAAAATGCATAGCAGTACCATAAGGGATTGCACTTTATTTTACAGTACGTGTACTTACATGTACTTACATTGTACTTAACTATTAAAATGCTGAGTAATGTAAGGTAACTAAAGGGGTTAAGGTTAGGTTTAGGTGTAGGTTGAGGGTTAGTACCTAGTTATTACCCAGTTATTATAATTTCTGTAATAAGTACATAGTATGTACACAGGGAACTTGACTGTAAAATAAAGTGCTACCCCATAAGGTACTCCAAGGTACTTCAAACACTATGGTACATGTCCAAAATTATGTTAATTTACATTATAACTTTATATTGTTTTGTCATGTCCAAAAATCAACTTTGCTTTATGTACCATGGCACTGAATGAATATCGTATTAATGTACCATATCCAAAAAAAAAAAAGTGGTAATATCATATGGTATTTCAAGCTATTTCAAAGAATACTATGGTACAAGCCCAAAGTTTTTTTCTATTGCGTGTTCAAAGGAAGATATATATTAAAATGTAATTATTGTTATTTAATTAAATAGATGTCATTATTAACTTATTATTAAATTGAAATATTTATATTTAATATATAAAACATTATATAAAGTCATTGTCAGTATAATACCATGGTACTTTTGGGTGCTTTTGTGGGTATATGTTAATGAAGGCTATATAATATGTCAGGTGGATGCTGCTCTCGGGGCAGAGGAGATGGTGGAGATGTTGACGGAGCGTAATCTGGACCTGGAGGAGAAAGTACGGGAGCTCAAAGAAACTGTCACAGATCTGGTGAGTGATCAAAGAGAGTGTGATGTACAGTATATTGAGGTTGTGATGTGTATGTGGTTCACTTGTATTTGTGTGGATGTGTATGTTGAGCAGTATTTGTGTGCATGTGCCGATGTAGGAAGCCATCAATGAGATGAATGACGAGCTGCAGGAGAACGCCAGAGAGACGGAGCTGGAGTTGAGAGAGCAGTTGGATATGGGTGCTGCCGGCGTCAGGGAGGCGGAGAAGAGGGTGGAGGCGGCACAAGAAACAGTGGCAGACTACCAGCAGACCATCCAGAAATACAGAGAGCTCACTGCACACCTGCAGGTTCTGCTGTACTTCACAACATTCAAACCACCCCACACTAATGCTGCTTAAAATGCTCAACGTACAAATCACAGTGTTGTGAAATGTACATCATGTAATTTCTGTGTGTGTGTTTATGTGGAGCAGGAGGTGAACAGGGAGCTGATGAGCCAACAGGAAGCCAACGCTGAGCTGCAGCAACAGCCTGCGGAGATGTTCGATTTTAAGATTAAATTCGCTGAAACCAAAGCCTATGCCAAGGTGAAACCAATGAACATATAAACAGCGTTTCTTACGATGCCATTGAGGATCCAATTCACTAATAAATTCATGCAGTTTCTTTTTAATGAATCAGTCAAACTGAGTTGAACACAGAAGTCAATGGTTTGAATTATGAACTGCAGATTTTGTAAAACTCAAAATGAGCCAGGAACCATTAGTGTTCCTTCTGAAAGAAATGTAAAAAGTTTTTTGTAAGGTTAAAGGGACGGTTCACCCTAAAATGAAAATGAAGTCAGGAAATACAAAGCCTAGAAATCCCCCCAAAAAAGTAAACTCTGGAACAGAACTCTGTTGACACTTGACAGACATGTGATGAATGCAATCACTTCTTGTTATGACGAACACAACAGATATAATTTCCTCAGAGAAGAAGGTACATGAATTGTATTTTTTTCATGTTTTTGTTCATCTTGATTGATCACAACTTGTGTGCTATTTCTGCGTGAGACGGACTGAACTGCAACATTGATAGTAACAAGAAATGTTTCTTGAGCAGCAAAGCAGCATATTAGAATGATTTCTGAAGGATTGCGTGACACTGAAGACTGGAGTAATGATGCTGAAAATTCAGCTTTTTCATCACAGGACTAAAGGACATTTTAAAATAGATTAAAATAGAAAAAGTTGTTACATTTAAATTATAATTCTATTTCACAATATTACTGTAAAAAATGTAGCCTTGGAGTTTATAAAAACTTTTTTTTTTAAAAAGCCCACTGACCCCAAAATTTTGAAAGGTAGTCTATAATAGTGATGTGATGGCCATTATCTCTTATGTTGTTAGTGGATGTCTGCCACCTGCTGGTATAAAAAAAGAATCTGTTGGAAGCGGATGTATGTGTCTCTCATAAAAAAATGAATGTCTGTTTGTAATTCTAGGCCATAGAAATGGAGCTCCGTAAAATGGAAGTCGGTCAAGCAAACAGACAGGTGTCACTGCTGATTTCCTTCATGCCTGACTCCTTCCTGAAACACGGAGGAGACCATGACTGCATCCTGGCTCTACTGCTCATCCCACGACTCATATGCAAGGTGAATGCATTGCTGTTTGCGATTAGTAGAGGGGAGTAAGGGGTCAATGTTTTGGCTGGTTAGCTTAGCCCCAGCTGGTAGATGTAATAACTACACCATTCTGCTGTCAAAACATACATATCATTTTTTTTTTTAATTAATCACATTTATGGCTCAGGTGATTGACTCAAATGTTACCACCAAGGCTAAACCCAGGCCTTTGTCTTTTAGATGCATTGGACTCCCAAATAGGATCCCCTTTGTGTGACCCCATCCTAAAATTTTAAAGACAATTACAAGAAACCATATGTACATATGCAAGGACATATATAGTTTCTTGCATAAAATCCCAATTTATACTGTAAAAAAATTAGATTATAAATGTCTAAAATATTACTTGGAAAATATTCTCTAAAGTTACTTTACTTTTTTTGTACTCATTATAGCACTGTACGGTTATAGTACTGTATTTATGTAATGATTTTTTAAAATATTATTTTATATTTATTTATTTTATGTACGTATTTATTTACTCATGTACTTATACATTGTAATTATTTCATTAGTTTGTTTTAATCAAATTTGTATTTATTTATGTTAATCTTTTTGTTTTTATTTATTTACTTTTTGTTTGTTTGCTCGAATCTATCAACTGTGGAAAATATTAAATACTTAGTTAATATGTCTTAACTGTATTTATTTATTTGCTTATTTTTTTAACTTATGTATTTTAATTAATTTATTCCTTTACTTATTTGTTTTAAGCTATTTTTACTCATATTAAGCTATTAGTATCATATTATTTGCTTGTATCTCATTTTTATTTTATTACTTGTTTATTAATCTTAATATTTTTTATTATTTATTTATTTTGTTACATTTTCACACATTTTCGGAACATTTCCGCAGACCCCGTAGTACTCCCCAGTTTAAAAACCCCTGGCTTAACTTGTCTTCATCATGTGCACTAACCACTAAGCCACAGTTGCAATCAAAGGTTCCTTATTGCGAGTTTTGGTGGAATGTGTTTGTTTATGTATATGTTGTAGGCAGAGCTGATCAGTAAGCAGGCCCAGGAGAAGTTTGAGTTGACTGAGACGTGTTCTCAGAGGGCTGGGATGAGAGGAGCCGTTGGAGAGCAGCTGAGCTTTGCTGCTGGACTCATCTATTCTCTCACACTGCTCCAGGCTGCACTGCACAAATATGAACAGTAGGTTTACCTGAACTTGGACTTTCTGAACCGTTAACATCCTCAGGAGCATTGTAGAACTCATAAAATATGTCATTTAATCCCATTATTTTTCTGTGTTGACGTATTTCCTGTTGAAGCAGCCTCAAAAGGCATACTGTTATTTTAAGATGTCTCCCTCTTTATCTCTCTCGTGCAGTGCTCTGAGTCAGTGCAGTGTGGACATGTACAAGCGTGTGGGTTCTCTGTACTCTGAGATGAGCGTCCATGAGCGTTCCCTGGATTTCCTCATAGACCTCTTGTACAAAGACCTGCTGGATGAAACCGTCAATGTGGAACCTCTAACCAAAGCTATTAAATACTATCAGGTATCATAGCATAATGCCATTTCGTAACACTTGAATTGCATATATTGCATGTTGTTTTAAATAAATTATATATATATTAACTGCGTATCATGATAGCAGCAAAGCAGTTCCAGCGCTAACCAAAACCTGAAGCCTAAACTACTATTGTTTGCCTTTTAAACACTGGTGTTTCTTCAGAAAGTGCAAGTCTAGTTATTCATTGACATGCATTTCTCTTTATTGCAGCACCTTTACAGTATCCATCTCGCTGAACAGCCTGAGGACTGTACCATGCAGCTAGCGGACCACATTAAAGTAAGAAAATCACATAGAGACACATGGCGGGTCTGATAAATACATCAATAACACATATTCATGTGTGTCTGTAGTTTACCCAGAGTGCTCTGGACTGTATGGCAGTGGAAGTGGGGCGTCTAAGAGCCTTCATACAAACTGGACAGGACGAGGAAGGGTTTTGTGTGCTGCTGAAGGATCTGGACACTTCCTGTAGTGACATACGACAGTTCTGCAAGAAGATCCGCCGTCGTATGCCAGGCACAGATGCACCAGGCATCCCAGCTGCCCTCAGCTTCGGACCACAGGTGATGTGCACCCAGATCTTATTCATATACTCTATGTGTTCATTTCTATACATATCTTCGATATCTAAGCCTTCCATTAATGTGATATATGTGTGTGTAGGTGTGTGAGACCCTGGCAGAGAGCAGAAGGCAGCTGGCCTGGGTGAATGCTGTGCTCCAGGAAGTGGCAGCAGCAGCCGCTCAGCTTATTGCCCCGCTCAGTGAACATGAGGGACTTCCAGCCGTCAAACTGGAAGACATGGCCTTTAAAGCAGCTGAACAAGTACGTATAGGTCACCACAAAATCGAAATTAAAAAATACTGGGGTCAGTAAAAATTTTAAGAAGTCTATTATGCTCAGCAAGGCTGCATTTATTTGGCCCAAAATACAGCAATGTTGTGAAATATTATTACAATTTACAATAACTGCTTTCTATTTGAAAATCCTTCAGAAATCATTCTAATGTGCTGATTTGCTGCTCAAGAAACATCTCTTGTTTTTGTCAATGTTGAAAAGAGTTATTTTACTTAATATTTTTGAAGAAATAGTGAACTTTTTTGTTAGATGTGACTAATCGCAATGTATCGATTTGACAGCACTAAATATTATATAATATTTTCCCCAGATCTATGGGTCACAGGGCATAAACGCCCAAGAGTGTCTTCGGCAGTCATGCAGTGTTGTTATAGCAACCATGAACAAGATGGCTACCGCTATGCAGGAGGGAGAATATGATTCTGACCGGCCACAGAATGGGGTAAGTCTGGGCTCTCTCAGTTTGTCCATCTGCCTGTATAACACCGGCTATGAATGTTTATGTATCTGTTGTATAGATATCTCCTGTCGAAGTCCGAGCAGCGGCACTAAGGGCAGAAATCACTGATGCTGAAGGACTCGGTCTCAAACTTGAGGACAGAGAAACTGTCATCAAAGAGCTGAAGAAATCCCTTAAAATAAAGGTCGAAACATTCATACTCAGCCATACTAGGAGGCACAAGATAAAATCTTAAAATGATGTGAAAATGGTTAGTGAAGGTCTTGTTCTTATAGGGAGAGGAACTGAGTGAGGCCAATGTGCGTCTCAGTTTGCTGGAGAAAAAGCTGGACAGTGCGTCTAAAGATGCGGATGAGAGAGTGGAGAAGATTCAGACGATCCTAGATGAGACGCATTCACTCCTGAAAAAGAAAGAGAAGTACGTGATGATGGGGGTTCTTGCACATATTTATCCAGCTGCTTGTCACCTTAACTCCTAATGTTGGTCTTAATGCCCCAGGTTAGTGATGGGGATATCATACCGTACAAAAGGCCTTTAATATGTGTATTATAATCCGTAGGGAGTTTGAGGAGACCATGGATGCTCTCCAGGCTGACATAGACCAACTAGAGGCAGAGAAAGCAGAGCTTAAGCAGAGAATCAACAGCCAATCAAAGATGACCATTGAGGGCTTAAGAGGAAGTCAAGCCTCTGGCATCGCCTCCATTGTGACTTGTGGCATCACAGCTGGTAAGAGAATCAGTTTAACTTAAACTATTTGTTAAAATGTCTTAAGTCTTCATTTTAAATGGTCTAATATGTCTTTCATTGTTTGTATTCCTTGTAGAAGAACAAAAAGGTAAATTTGTTGTTAGTGTGGCATTTAATTTCTCCAGTTCTCCACTCATGGTTTCTCTGTGCTTGTGTGCATGCAAGTTATTCTTGCGCATGTTACTAGATACAATAATATTTAGTTTGTGCTTTAGAAATATTTCATCATGCTTTCCTTTCACAAGTTGCATGTGCTTTAAGATTGGCTTATTTAGTGCACGGCTCTTGATTGCTGTCCTTTATTACACAGAATGCTTGATTCTGATTGGTCAATCGTGACATTCCGCTCAAATAATTTTAAAACTGCTGAACTGTTTGATTGAATGATTCCACAAGAGTTTATTTTCCTTCCTTATAGCTTACTGCATGGTATTTCATGTCTCCCATAAACTTTGAGGTCTCTTTCTTCTCCTCTAATATGTTCAGTCAATTAAATATTATAACAAAAATACACTTTTTAGGTTAAAAAAAATCCTAATCCATTGGGGTTTATTTTTGTGATAATGTGCATATATGCTTTGCGAACCAGTCTAATATTTGAATTATAACAATCTCAATTATTGTTGCTGTTTTATTAGTATCTTAATTTAGTGGCCTAATAAGAAAACCCTGAATGGATTTAATAGAATCCACCTAGAAGATGCTTCCATAGAGATGTCATTGTTTTATTGTAATACTTTAACAAACACTGATAAGAAAGTGTAATATAATTACAATTTAATTTCTGTTTGAACATATTTTCAAATTTCATTCATTCCTTTGATGGCAAAGCTGAATTTTCAGCATCATTAGTCACATGATCCTTCAGAAATCATTCTAATATTCGGATTTGCTGCTCAAGAAACATTTCGTATTATTATCAGTGTTGAAAACAGTTGTGCTGCATAATATTTTTGTGTGATACGTTTTTTCAGCATTCTTTAATGAATAGAACGTTCAAAGGAGCCAAATTTATTTGAAATAGAATATTTTGTAACATTATAAATGTGTTTACTGCCACTTTTTAATTTTCACAAAGTCCTTGCATTAATTTCTTTTAAAAAAAAAATCTTACTGACCCCAATCTTTTGAATGGCACTCTATATATACTTTTAAATATTTTAGGGAAATATAACAGTTGTTTATGTCTTCGTTAACATGTAATCTAATAGGTGTATGTGCAGCTGCTGGAGTGCAAGTGATAGATTCCCCACTGCTGACTCAGCAGATTGAAGCTCAGCGACTCAGCATAAAGCACTTGAAGAATGAGAACAACAGACTGAAGGTCTCTCCCACTTCCTCACAAGCACATTTCCCCAATTGCAGGCATAGAGAATGTACAATATTCTCACTTTTGTTTTTGTGTGTGTGGACTGCAGGCAGAAAAGATGCGTGTTCAGCTGGCATCTCTCCCTCCTCTGAATGTGCCAAAGCTGGGCTGGCGAGAAGGCTGCAAGCCGGAGGTGTTGTCTAGCGCCCTCTACCGCAAAACAGACCAACTACTGGACACTCTGCTCCAGATGAGTGCCAATGTGAAAGTGGTGGACATCACAGGGAAATCTCCAGGTCTGTCATAATTCGATTTAACAACACAGATTTCAGTTGTCTGTACATGAATTATTTTAGTGTTTGGGTTTTGGTTAACAGTGAGTCCTAGTGCGCAGCTCCTAGAGCAAACTGCAAGACTGCAGTCGCTCAGTGACACCCTCGATAGGCTCAAGGTAAAATAAAAACACTTCAAAACCATAGACATCATTAAAATGTCTCCTGTATTCACTTAAGCCACCTATTTCTTTGAAGGATGAGGTTGCTGAGCATGTAGTGACTCATAGGCCTGGTGCTCAAGTCTCGTCTGATTTTGCCACTTTTCCCTGCACTTCCTTTGTGAAGGTAAGACAGATGCAGAGAATGACATTGATGCACATCGTTTGGGTCAGTATAAATCTCTCATTCTTTCTCTTTGTGCTCTCAGGCAAAGGAGGAGAAGAAAGGAGATGCTGTGTTGGTCGGCCGTGTGATGATGCCTTGCGTTCGAGGGCAGGAACAGGTGCATCGTCTGGTGCTTTCGCAGACACAGTTACAGAGAGTTCATCGTCTTCTCCAGACTTAAAATGACCCATCGCCTCTTTCCACAAAACTAAACTTACTCATAGTCAATCTCCAAAACCAGAGATTTGAAACAACAGATATCCCAGCTAACAAGGAACATTCTCAGAACTTTGGTTTTCTGAGATGTTTGTCTAACGTTCTGGCAAAGTTATGAACAAACGTTCTTCCAGTAACATTAATAGAATGTTCATTCAAAGTTCAAGACGTTAGCACAAAACTGTTATTCATGCATTGTTCATGGAACATGTTTTTCTGAAACCTTATAGTTTGCCTAACGTTCTCACAAGTTTTTGACCAAACTTTCATGCAGTAATGTTAACAGAATTTTCAGTCAAAGTCATCTGGTCTTTAATGATGTTCTTGAAATGTTAGCCCAAAATTGTCATTCATGGAATGTTTTTTTTCTGAAACGTTTTATTTGGATGTTCTTATAACATTTTTAAAAAATATTACTACTTGTTTTAGAACAGTCAGAGAATATTTAAAAGTAACGCATGTTTGCACAATTGTAAAGTGCAATGTTCCTTTAACGTTCAGGACATTTTGAGCATTCAGGCAACAGTCAGAAATAATGTTTTCATAACTTAATAGAAACGTTAGCAAAATGGTCTTAGAATATATGTTGTTAGCTGGGATTATGGAAAATGTATATGGCCACAAACCAGTGCTTCATTAGGTCAGGCTCAAGTCAAGCTTTCAGTGTGATAATATCTACCACACCAAAATCTGTGAAAATGATACAAAAAGGTTACAGATTTGAAACACATTGAGGATATTTTAATATCGAAGCATGAAATGGATGATTCAGCATGACCCCTGCTGCTCTATGCTGTACCTGTCTCCATTTAATCCCTTTCTTTCTCTTCCCGATTTGGATTGCCATTGATCCATGTGTACAAGTATTTAGCTAACAGGATTTCAATTGAAACAATTGATGTGTTTAATTAGTAGTGCTTTTTAAGTGATTAGACTTATGATTTTCAAATGATGGACGATAAAACAGGAAAACAATTCCAATAAAATAGAAGGAGAGACCCAAGCCTTGTGATTCGACCAGTAAAAAAACCACCAAACACCCTTGATATTGCATCGCAACATACTAAAAACCAATGAAAACATTTGAAAACCTCATAACAATGCTCTAGCAACTACCTGAAGCACAGCTTACATTACCTTCAGAAAATATTAAAATCTAGTTTTAATGGCATTAATTTAGACCAATTATGGTCTGATCATGTTTACTTTTGTTTGGCAAATGTTCAAGGGCAAATTTGAATCGGGAATACCCATGCAAATTTCACAACAAATCCAAGTTGATTGAATGGATTCTCCACGTTAATCAACAGAAAGCTGCTTCTGAGCTGTGACATTTCAAACATTGCTTTTGACAATAGACAATGGAACTTTTTTGCTCATGAAATTTCAGTTTAGTTCATGTGGCCTCACCTTAATAATCAAGTGTTTCAGATTTAAAGGTGAGTATCAAACCTTCGATTTTAGTCATTTCGTACATGTAGTGTATCCAGAACATTCTGAATCGGGAGGCCAAAGATAGACAAATGCCCAATTTAGGGACTCTGTTTATTCAGCATAACTGTAATTGAGTGCATGTTCAATAATTCAACCTAGCACATACATCAGATGTTTGATCGCCTGGCTCTGCCCTCTTCTATACTCAAAACAGTTATCCAGGTGTCGGAAAGAACGGAAAGAGAGTATGCTTTTCACATAAACAAGTCAAAGATTTAACAACTCCGTGTGCTTAACTGTGATGCCTGAATGTGCCACGCCAATGTGC
The DNA here is from genome assembly GCA_037194245.1 of Opsariichthys bidens. Taxonomy (NCBI): domain Eukaryota; kingdom Metazoa; phylum Chordata; class Actinopteri; order Cypriniformes; family Xenocyprididae; genus Opsariichthys; species Opsariichthys bidens. The sequence continues at coordinate 22,891,437 of CM074279.1, read as the reverse complement.
TTTTGTAAAGAAAATACAATTGTCCTTTAGAGTGAATGATCAGAGATTAAAACATCAGGTGAATGTAGCTGTGGGCTCAAATAAAAAGAGGACATTAGATAATATTTATTAACTGTTGTACATTTGCTCCAAGAGCTTGTCAGTATTCAAGTGGTCTCAAGTTAGCAATGGTTTGCTTTGTTACTATTAAGTTATTAACCTATTAACTGTACAAAATGTATACTGTTACAGTATTGTTGAATGTGTTGTCATCTTTATATATAATGTGAGTGAATTAATTTAAATAAATTATTATGCTATTACTTGCATATTTTTTGGCGTAACTTTGTTATAAAATATATACATATACACACATACAGGAATTGTCAGCTTCATCAGAATTATCTGCATGCACACATTGGATTTGGCAAATGTGGGGCAAAGGTGCTTTGGGAAGAGCTTGCATAGATAAAACTGTGTGAATATATGGAATGTATTTGCATCGACTTACCGGCAATGAAAGAGCTTAAAGAAACAATTTGCATTAAAAGCTGATAGCTAAAACTGTTGAATAAATGTGCCCTCTTTTTATTGCTCTTACAAAAACTGCTGTGTTTACCACAGTAAAGAGCCACACAATTCTGCTAACTGGAACTAAAGAATATGCTCTTCTTAACATGGCATCGGATGGGATATATTAATCACATTTTGGATGCCTGAGCAAAACTAGGAACTACCAGCGTGATTTTGCAACATATGGATATCGCCACAATATTGGGCGGTAATAACACGGCTCCTCACAGCAATGGCACCAGCAAAATAGATCACATCCAAGACATCATCAGATGGATCTCATTTGCTGTTGGGCTTCCAGGCATCGGCATCTCTATCTACCTCATGGGCATGCAGGCAAAAACTGGCAAGGCTGCTCCTGTCTACCTCATCAGCCTGCTCGCATCCGACATCTTCAACATCCTTGGGCGGCCAAAGGTATCTGCGGAGGACAACAAGCAAACCAGTATGCAGAATATGGATATATCCTCCCTGATGTTCTACTTTGGCATCATTTCCAACATCGTGTTCATGGTCTGTGTTGCTCAGGAGCGATATCTGTTGGTAACCTGTCCACAATATAACGCCTTCTGCGTAAAACTCAAGCAGTCGAGCATGATTTCATTGGCTGTGTGGGCAGCTCCATTTGCAATACTCTTCCTGGCTTACCAAGGATACGTTGTCGTGTTTTCCATAGCTCTTCTTCTCCCACTTCCACTCCTGGTGTTTTTCTTTCTGGATTCTTTCAGAGCCTTATGGTGTACAAGACGGCCAGCGCCTATCGCTAATAAAAAGAAGATTCTGGGTATGCAGGCGGCCATCCTGAGTAATTACAGTATGCTTTACCTCCCCTTTGTCCTATATACACTGTTCAAGGCATTGTCTCTAAGCTTCTATGTTTATTACTTGGGACTTGTATCTGATCTTCTTCTCTATCTTAGCCCACTTGTAGACCCATTCCTCTCAATCCTTCTTACAAATGGAATTGGTGACATTTTGAAGGCCTTTCCTTGCTGTGCGAGGAGAAACACACAGGAGCATATGGACACTGTGAATACGGACACTGTGGAAACAGTGTCCGGTATTGTAACTGTGTTCTGAAAATAAAATCGTAATCAAGATATTTAACTAATAATTGTTCATTTTGATCCATGCATTTTTACAGCTTAGTTTAAAGGTTAATGCTACCCAACAATGAGAATTGTCAGAATTTCCTTACTCTCGTGTTGTTTCAAACCTGAATGTCTTACTTTCTTCTGGGGGATACAAAAGGAAATATTTTGAGAAATATTTCAATGATTTTTTTTTTTGTCCATAAAATGAGTCAATTGTCACAAATTGTTTTGCTACCTTCTTCATTTCTTCTTTTATGGTCTACATAAGAAAGAAAGTCATACAGGCTTGAAACAACATTAGGTTACAGTAAAGTTTGTTTGAACTATCCCTTACGATGATTCAATCCCATGTTCAATCTAATGCCAAAAACCCTGCATGAGAAGACAAAGCAAGCAGCTAATACTGTGTTTAAATTTGCCATTATAATAAACTTAATAGATATTGGTAACTCTTGAGTTCTATATCCCAACAGGTTCGCTCATTTGAAAAAAATTCAGTTTGACACAAATGCTGACACAGATGTGTGCTACTGTATGCCCTTTAGCTATAATGTGTAAAATATTGATGATATACAGTAATGCAGTGCACTGTAATAACCAGTCTAGATAAAGGACAGTGCACCCCTTTTTTCCATTTACGCACCTTCGTAACTTTGAAATCCACGTTTAGTAGAATGTCCAAGCTGCTCTTTTTCACATAATGAAGATGAACGGTGGCCACGGCTGTCAAGCTAAATTTTTTAGTTTATAATGATTTAAATTTATAGCTCCAGACTACTTAGAATATAGTGCATGAGAGATGTATGGACCACTTCCATGGCGCTTGTCATTTTTGGAGACTAGTAAACTTTCACTTTCATTCTATGGAGAAGATCAGACACTCTGCTAGACATCTCTTTTTATTTCATTTTCATTTTTCATCATTTGGCAGACGCTTTTATCCAAAGCGACTTACAAGGGGAGCAATTAGGGGTTAGATGTCTTGCTCAAGGGCACTTTAGTCATGGTATCGAAGGTGGCGAGAGTGCTGTTCATTCACAATCCACACCTTCCATTCCTGCCGGCGTGGGAATCGAACCAGCAACCTTTAGGTTACAAGCCCAACTCCCTCACCACTAGGCCACGACTACCCCTTTATGTTTGAAAAGCAAGAGAATCATATGGATGTAAAAACACTCTTGTATGTTAGGATTGAGTTGTCAGAATGAACTCTTGTTCAAGAACTTGTATACTTTAATATTCATAAAACGGAATACAAATGTTGTCTCAAGTACATAGAAGACTCTAAAAACTAAAAAGGTGTAAAACATCTGAGGAAGGTCTCGTAGGATAAGAAGTCTGCCACTAAAATCAGTCCGAACAGGTAGAGAACTGTAGAGAAAGAGTGCAGAGCTCTCTGAGCACGTAACGGTAAAAATCTTCAGGCACAGTCACCAAAGTGTGGGATTTGTGTCATTACAAAAGTGTGAAGATTTGGCTTTTGTAATCCGCACACAACAACACAATCAGACACGGATTGGAAAACAAGAAATCTGTAAACAAATGTTCTCCATAAAAAAAGGTCTCTGACTAGGCGCTTTCTTTTGGAATAAGAGGGAAAAGGCTAGCGAGCATCTCCAGCGTAAGAAAAGCATTAAAAAAAAAAAAATAGAAAACAAAAACGTGATTGAACAGAGCCATTGTATTCAAGTCCTGAGTTTTTAAAACAAAACATAAAAGGCCAAAAAGAAAATCAAAACACTGACGAACCCATGGAAAGTTTTACAGTAAACAAGATTGATAGTTTCCAGGCCCGTAACGGTCACTTGAGCGTGCTGAAATAAATCAGTGAACACAGAAGGTGGGCTTCATCTAGTCCGCTGGTGAATTGCTAGTCTCTCAGGAGAAGGGACAAGGGGTCTATTGGCAGCAGAAGCTGTGGTCCAGCTCTGACCAGAGGTGGCCTGTCAGTCAAGGCAGCGGGGTTCATCGGCGCGGTTGGTGTCGGGTAGGTCTGGGAGCGGGTGCCACGGCGCTGGAAGGCGTTGAGGCAGAGGCCGCAGCATCCTCGGCCTCCTCCAGCTCACCCTGGAGCTCCTGACTAACACTGGACTGCAGTGCTGCCGGCGTCAACCACTCCTTTGGCAGGCAGCTCTGAAGGAAGGGCACACAAGAGCTGAAGTAGGCCAGTCGATTGACCCAGCGCGGGATTTCTCGACCACAGAGGATCTGGAGCAGACGTGAGGAGGATACTGTGAGATTTTTGGCTCTTTATGGCAACATGGACCCACTATATTAATGAACATACTTCCTTAGGCTTACCTCCGATAGTGCTGAGGAAAAGTGATTGCAGTTCTTGTGCATGAGGTGGTAGGCGTTCCCCTTATATTCCTTCCCCATTTCCTCCACAATTCTCTCCACATCCTCTTCTGTGAAGTCTGTGCTCCCTAAAACAATGGCCTCTCTGAGAAAGCAAGTAGAAAGTCAAGAGGGTGTGAGAGAGGCCGAAAGAGGAAGAGGTTTTTAAAGACATATCTTTCAGTCTGATCGCTATGGGGATAAACATTCTGACTCACTTGAATTTGAATGTCTCTCCGAGCTCCGTGGCGTCACCAGGTGTTATCTCAAAGATACCTGAAAAAGGATAAGGGTGTCCTCCATAGGCAAACTCTACAACACAAGAGAAAGTATGAGTTAGGTGTGTGTGTGATATGATTATGAGAATGATAAAAATGTCTCCATGACCTGCCTTTACAGGGCGATCGTTAGCTACAGAGCACATTTTATAATTTGCATGCTTTTTAAAGCCTTGCGATTTTGAACTTTCAAATGATTTTACACGCAAACTGTTCTGATATAGGGTTTTCAGAGCGCACACACCCAAAGAGTGCGAACAGGAAGCTGCCTTTCATAGTGCACGAGTTCTTTTTCTCTGTCTCATTGTGCTTAAACAAATACATACAAGGTTATGTCAAAAATACACAAGGTTCACAAACATTGTCAGTTATAGTTCAAGTGAATGTAATCTGTTTGATATTCGGTCTTAAAATGACAGCAGCCTAATAAACCAGAGGCTGTCTGTCATTAATGATAAATCCAACAGCAAAGGGAAAAATCACTTGACTCTCGACTGAAGAAGAAATTTAATTCACACTGAAGACAATGCAGTTTTATTTTTATATTTGATTATTACATTTCTTACTTGAATGTTACTATAAAATAGACCCACTGGTCCTATTTATCTTTCCTACACTGCATTTGTCTTTTTCCTTCAACTTATTTTTAATAACAAAGAGAAAAAATAGAAATAAAAATCAAGTCAAATAAGATTTTGGCCCACTGCTTCTTTGGCCTAAATGGTTTATTACTTTGGGCCAAATTCTAAATTATATTATATAATAATAAATTAAGGAAATTAGTTTAGCTGTACTACTCAGTAACTTGCAAAACGATTATTTTTATATTTTCGGTTTTCATTTTAACTGTACAATATTGTTGTTTTCATTTTTTTTTTTTTTTTTATATCTAATATAATTTGGTTTTAATTTATTTTTCAGTTTTAGTCATTTTAGTACTTCAACTTCAGTGAATTGCCAAGGAATTAAGGAAACATTTTTAAATTTCGTTCAGTTTCAGATTTTACAATCTAATATTTTTATTTTATTTTAATTAATTAAAATGTATTTTAATAGTTTTAGTTTTCAATAGCAATAGTTTTATATACATAAGGAAATGTGGATGCTTGCTCTGACAAATATCTCAACTATAGCATATTAACAGTCTATTTGGGGTTAAGGACGAATAGCAAACATTAAAACACCTTAGTTTGTGTCCTTACTTTGATGCATAGCCTGGAAGGCTCTTATTAGTCAATCTGATTGCACAGACAACATTAAACAATACCAGTGCAAACTCCCAAGAACTGCCAAAACAAAAGAATTTTTCCTCTGACCACACAGGAAGCCCTTGGAGGCAGAAACCATACAAAATGTCAAGGTTTTTTCCTGTTGCATCAACAGATGATCTATGATGTGAGGTTTAGTCATGTTTAGACACCCACTAGCAGTCATGAAAACACTGCACTTCTGAGTAGCCTGACTCATTCGTGTCCGAGTCATAACGTAAGCCTTACCTCTGCCATACACCTCAATTCCTGAGTGAAAGACTCCGATTCCCAGAGAGGTAGTGAACTCATTGATCCAGTACTATAAGGAAACATAACAAGTCTGAGTGACATACTGTCAAACGGTAAAAGTATTTCAAGGGCAACTGGGATGATTTAGTGGTTAAACCTGAAACGGATGTTGAAAATAATAATAATAATAATAATAATGTGTCTTTATATACTCAATAGATTCTCGTTTTCCATAATAAACCATTATTAAGTAAGAACAATTGTACACTCCAACCATACTTTTAAGGGCAACTTAAAGCATTATTAAACCAAAATATTGAATTTAAACATGGGATGGGGGATGTGTAGAACTGAATGATAGCTAAAATTCTGTGGAAATCTGTTGATTTTCTGTGGGTGGCTCAAATATTTGAAGTGTATATTTAAGAGCTAGCTATAAACATTATCAAAATATATTCAAATTATTAAATAAACAAGATGTGGGGGATGTGTAGAACTCAGTGAATGAGCATTAAAATTCTATGGAAATCTGTTGATCTATTTGAAATTTTCAGTGGGTGTACAATTTCTGTACAATTACTCCAATAATTCATTATGAATTGCTGTGCAACCATTAAAGTACACTGGTTCCAAGATGATTGCTGTATTTAAAATGAAAAATATCAATAGCAGAGTAAAATAATGGTACATACAAGTGACTGAGTGTTTGACAAACCTGGGTGTATTCGCACCCAAACCTTTATCATGAAGCTGTCTCTGTTGTTTGGGGAAGTACCTGACCAATTGATCGAGTCAACAGAAAATAAGATGTCAGTGAACCAGCTGGTTTGTGGATGACCAACGCTTTACAGCAGTAAGTGTGCAGCATTAAATTAACTATACATCAATACATTCATGCATATACCTAAAAGTAGCCAAGATGCATAATGCTCCAAAATATAAAGTAAGAATTTTGGTATGTAAAATGATGTTTTGTTGAAACAATTTAAATTAAGAAAAGTTTGTCAAAAATAAGTGTAAAGGGATGAGAAAAATTAAGCGACTAGACAGTTCTCCAACTCCTCCATATTCAGGGTTGAGAAATAAGACACTTATCCCCTTGGCCTCAATTACTTCAAAGCTTATTATACATATCCTTCATCACAAAACTGGGGATTAGTCTCTCTGTGATCAGCAACTGGCTTCTAAGTGTGATTTTCAGCGAGAGTACTCTCATGCCAATAGAGCTGCGATTAGAAAATAAAATCTACAAGCTCCGACTTGTGGGACAGCTCACACTTATATGTTTCAATGGGAACAGCAGTAAGGGGACTTTTCATTTTTGAATAAAAAAACCTCAAAGTCATGCTAGAACCTGGGTTCATGACACCAATGTTTGAGGGCATATGTTTCCATGGATATCATGGGTTTACTACTTTTATAATGACTTGGCCTCGAAATTACAAATTAGAAATCACAGGCTTTATAGTCTGCACTGAGAAATTTCCCATCTCAAGCTAAATGGGTTATAAATCTCCTTCATGGTTTATAGGTTTAATACAGCTTGTAAAGTGATTCCCATCCAAATTACGATTACTTGACAACTTAAAAAAAAAAAAAACAACTGGGAAGGCTCAAATTTCTAGTCTTAATCTTAATGTGCCACATTCAAAATAGCCCAACATGAGTGAAGAGGCCAAAGGAAAGTATACATTTCCATGACCCTGTTTTTAGTGGTCAATGAGACACGTGAGACCGAGTAAATCTTTAAATGGAGACTATTCACGTTACTTAGTGATCAATGATCTACTTAGCAGGTGCGTCGATATTTCCAGTCAATTTTAGTCTCTTTTCAGCCCACATTTGTACATTTGGGGTAAAAATCAATGCTATATTGTATTTTGAAAAAAACACAAAGCGACTATTTTAATTGCAAAATGAATGGGTCTGCATTATATAAAAATATTATAGAATAATATATATATATATATATATATATATATATATATATATATATATATATATATATATATACATACATACACACACACGAGATAATTCCACTGTTGAACATATTTTTTTTTTTTAAAAAGGACTGATGACGTCAAATAAGTATATACCATCGTTATCGTTAAAAATCGATTCCACCATGGAGAAAATGTTGGGATTTTTACTCCTGGAAGGGACTGTTGCACCATTTCCGCTCTCTCTGCAACTCCTCATGAGCTGGAGCGGGGAATAAAAAAACCTGGATTGGAGTTGTACTCGAGTGACAACAGAACGATTTAAGCGAGGATGAGAACTCCCTGTCGCTCCTCTCCACTTACATGCGATACTCCAGTCCGGAATTCAGTCTGACGCTTTTAAAGTTCTTCTGAAACTTGATAGTAACTAGTCGTTTATAGGACTATAAAAGAAATGTCCCTCGCAGTTTTGCTGTAGTGCGGAATTTAGGCTAATGTAGGGTGTAAAATCTCCTCTCGCGATGCCGTTTAAGAAAGAAGAAAGGATACCGTGTTTATACATAATTTCTCAACAGCTGTCCCAGATCTCACAGGTGGATTCAAATGACAGTTGAATTAACTGGGTCGCGGCTTTTAGCTAGACTGTCACATCTCAATACAAACAATTCTACAGCTTATAAACTTGATGAGCTTTTACTGCAGAGATATGGTTAGATTTAATCACACAGTTATAAGAAATAGAGCCTGGATCCTCTCTCATAAGCTGCCAGTGAAATTCTACACACATTTCCAGAGACTATAAAACATTATCATTTTTCAAAACCACGTACGCATTCAAACGCTCCCTAATTAGCAGCTCACTTTGTTTTAGGACACAGCCACTGAATGTGTTGAAGTAAACACACCTCTGTCACGGGAGTGAGTTATCTGTATTTGTTTTAAAAGCACCTACCATATCATAAACGTTCAGAATAACCGGCTCGTTTGCCATCACAGGGATGTAAATGTTTCTCTTTCACTTTAGCTGCCGACCAGCTGCTGCTGCTGCTGCTGCTGTCCTCCGTTTTTTTTCCCACTCTATTTCTCAGTACCCGGATTTATTAATTTCCCCTTGTAAGCACCGCTGCTGCGTCCTCTCGACGTTTGCTGGTTTATAACAGTTAAGCGACATCTAAGAGCTGGTCCTGAAAGGGGTTTCCATTGATTGAATTTTTAGGCCACTTCTATTTAGTCCAGCTACAGGGAGTAGCGACGCTGCTAGGCTAACTGCCATTTAGCTTCATTACCAGCGGAGGCAAAAATAAACGGCACACAAAAGATGAAAATATCCGTGAAGACTCAGCCATTCAGATGACGAGGTGATATTTACAGTGAACGGAAATGAAAGCAGATGTACTTCAGATAAAAGGAAGACGTTTAGCACACGCGAAATGAGCAGCCTCCCCCGTTTTGTGTGTCTTGTCTTGAGATAGTGCGGGTGAACTGAGTGCGCGTGCCTGATGATGATGCCCAGCCTCACAGCAGTGCATTACTGCCACTCTGATGCCTTCAAAGAACAAAACACCATTCACACATTTAGCGTTACATTAATGTAACGTATCGAGACGCACCCTTACAATATTTAGACACTTTAACGTTACATTAATGTAACGTATCGAGACGCACCCTTACAATATTAAAAGCAAAGATATATCAACTTTTTTCTTGTGGAACAGACAAAAGAAGTGTGTAAATATTTTACAAGAAGCATGTAAATATGAGCAGACGTGTATGTGCTTTGTGTTGGGGGAAGGACTGACAATTAACACTTCTGAAAGCTTATAAAAGCCTAAATTATGCAAATTAGTTATAATAAGCCACTGCGTGTTTCGACAAGAAGAAATGTAACACAAATCTCATTTGTGACAATATACATTTCATTTGGGAAAGAAGAGAACACATACAAACATTTGTTGGTTTTGTGGTTTAAAAAAATGAACTTAATGGTATAATTTAAACAGATAATTCATTCTGCTTGTGTTGAATGGATAATGCCCATTGATTGTGTAATAGAAAAAAAACTAAGTGATGTGAACGTTCTGTTGTGTAAAATTATCTGCAGCAGAGCACGGAAACTTTTGAATGGACACTCTGAAGTGGTTTGATATTTATTATGAGTCTTTATGTGAAATGTTCAGTGATGTAACTTCAGACAAAACAGTCATTTAACTTGATTTGGAGTCATGTGAAGTATCGGCCGATCTGTGAAATCATGATCAGGACATTGCCTCCTAAAGTAAAATCAAAATGGCCGCAGATGCTACAGCAACTTACCTTCTGTTACAATTGCACGGAACATGAGACAACGGCAGAGTTCCTCGTCTCCCAATTGACACCCTGTTTCGGAATGTGCTTCTAAATGAAGATGTGGTGGATTACAAGGATTTCGTGTCCAAGCTGAGGAAAGATTTGCGTGAAGCAGCTCACATAGCGAGGATGCACACTCTGATGCTGGTGATAGAGTGCTGGTTGCGAACAGAGGTGAAAAAGGTAGAAGAAAAGTTTCTGACAAATGGGAGTCATCTCCATATGAAGTTATTGCTGTGTATCCTGATATCAATGTTTGTGAACTTCTTACCAGCTGATGAACCTCAGGAACCTGACCAAGAGGACAATGATGTGAATGATGAAATTGACATTCAAGGAGATGAAATTGCCCATGATGACAGAACTGCAAATTGGATATTAAGTCAGCCTGATGATTCTGTTGTGGAGAATGTTAATACAAACCATGCAGACTTACCTGATGAGTCAGATTGTGTGTCGGAGATGCTGTCGGAGTGAGAAGCGATCTAGAAAGAAGTGATCAAAATGTGACAAGTGATGTCGATTATGAAGGAGACTGTGGTTTGCACACAGCCAAGACATGTTGAAGCTGCAGTACTAGACTTGGCAGAGTCATTAAGCCTCCTAAAAGACTGATTCAGATTCTACAGTGAACTCTTTCGTCTATTTAGTTAAAAGCATTTTCACTTGAAGTGTTACATTTGATTTCATGCAAAGTTGAGAATACATAAGTAATGGATTAATACGAAGATTTGAAATCAAATAAGGAGTAGTACATTAAAGAATCTTTTGATTGACAGAAAATCATACTCCATGTATAGTTTTCTCCTCATTATTAATTGAAAACATGAAGTGGGATTTCTATACCCTGTTTTTTTTTTCTATCTTTCTTCTTCATTGTTGGGTTTTCCTTGTATGTAACGATATAAATATTATAGTTGCGGGTTCCTTAAGTTAAATCCTGCATTAATGTGATTGCACTTTCTATTGGTTGTGCTGGGGGCGCTATTGCCCATTGAGTTCAAATTATCTGCAGCAGAGCACGGGAGAATTGCTGTAGGTGAGTCGCATGTGATTTAGCTCCGCGCTAAAAGTTAAAAAATACCTAATTTCTTAGTAACTGTTAGACACTGTATGAAATTGATTTGTAGAGTGTGTTTTCCGTCATATTTGCAACTCTATGATCTTGCCATGTGCGCCATTATTTTCCATGTGCTTTCTAAAAGATGAAATGTGTTTTGATTAGGTGGAGCTCTGAAGTACGATTCACCTGTTTAAGAAGTTTACGCTTCATATTGTATGTATTCTATATGGTTTAGTACAAACTATGTTTTGTAACACACTCCATTCTATATAGTTTCTCTACTCCTGCCTTATTTTTGTTTGCTGGTTTGTTAGAAAAAAAACTAAGTGATGTGAACGTTCTGTTGTGTAAAATTATCTGCAGCAGAGCACGGGAGAATTGCTGTAGGTGGAGCTCTGAAGTACGATTCACCACATTGTGTCTCTTTTAATGCTGTTTGCAGAGAATTAAATCATTCAACTATCAACCACCGGCAGTGTGTGTGTCCTTGTGAAGGGTGAGACAGACTGGGTCAGAGAGAGAGAGGAAACCGAAGGTCACAATTGTATAGTGACTGGAGCCTATCTGAACATGTGATTTGAAAGATCTTTGGCAATGGGTTATATTTATAAAACAAGCTGCGTAAATCATTCATATATCTATTTTTACATAAATTGTAAACTAAATGTAACAATCTACACTGAAAAATGAATTCTGCTTTTTGTTTAATGAATAAGGCCTATTGAGAGTAACGTATCAGTTTCTGAACTACACACTCATAAACTAATACTAGTAACTAATCATTCACACGTTTCTTCTGAAGCAAGTATATCATGATGAGTAAAATGAAGGCCTGGATCAAAACCACATATTTAGGCTAGCGCTGGCCACGTCTGTGAAGAAAGCAGATAGTTTTAATGATTATTAAATGTTTGTTATTTTCAGGGGTTACAGGAAACATTAATAGCTTACATTTTGATTCCATATGTCTGGACTGCAAATACAGCATGAGGATCACAAAAGCTGACTGGAAACAAATAAGAAGGTATTTCTCAGCATAGAGCACGTCAAGTTTCTGCCATCAGGTGGTCAAGATCATCAACTACACATATTTAACTGAAAACTATATGTGAATTATTAGGATCTAATACCAAAATCAGCTTCAGTAAAACATCCTAAAATTAAAAAAAAATATTAAAACGACTCATTCACTAACTGTGCCAGTGCAAGAAAATGTGACTGCAATTTACAAATATGTTTTCATGGACAAATCATGATTCATCAGTAACTTTCAAACTAAAATGTATTCTAAATATAAGAAAAGGAACTGAAGTCATATGAATGCAAAAATCACATACTCTGGGTGGCCTTCTAAATTTGTTAATACAAAATCTTATAGATATTTTATTTAAATACACATTTCATCATAAATGTGAGGAAGGCTCTAAAGGAAGGGTTGGGTAACACTTTATTTTACAGTGTCATTGTCACAAATGTTTCATGAAATTATGATAGTAATAACTACAAATTATGCATAATTACATACAATTAACTCTAAACCAACCCAAAACCTAATCATAACCCTATAGTCAGTACATGTAGTTACTTAATATTACTCAGTACTTAAATGTATAATAACAGTGTAACAAAGACACCCTAAAATAAAGTGTAACCAAGGGTTGTTGTGGAATACTCTTGTACGGAAATGTGTTGTCTGGATGTGTTTTATGCAAATTAATATCCTCACATATGTAGTTGCACATTGAGAATACTCCAGATTTATTAACAATAGAATGAATTTGTCTGCATATGCACACAGTAAATTACACTTTACATTTTCAACTTTTCAACCAGTTCTTACAATGTCCAATGAGCACTTTGTATATTTTCTGCTAACACAGCAAATCTTTTTATTATTTATTATCTTGAACAATTCTTTGAAAAAGAAAGTGACCTCTTTACAATAAAGACATACTGTAAATAGAAATGTATTCCTGAGAAAAGGTAAGATAATTCTTGGAACTCCGATTCATAATTTCATTTCAACAGCTCCTATATTCTGAAAGACATGAAATACATTCCCTTTTCTTTCACTGGCTATAAGACTGCTCAAATTCCCTGAGATAAGGCAGGTTATGAAAACTAAACTGAGATAAACCTGCACCCACATGAGTTCCCCTGGCCTCTTCATGACGCTTCTCATCAACTAGCATAGATTTCCATGTTTGGGCCTCATGAAGGCAGGCTACAGAGCCAAAGGAATGTTTTGTGTTTCTGCAACAACACTGTTGAACACACACACACACACACACACACACACATACACACATCTAATGCATATTAACTGATGCATGGTTGCATTAAAGTAAATGTCTTTTCGATGAAAATTCTCCCACACTATGAAGTTGGCATCAACACTGCACTGCACATAAATTAGTCTCTATTATACCTATAGGAAAGAAAAATATCAAAACACTTTCACAGTACATACACTGTTATAAAATATTCTTCCCCAGTAAAACATTGTATGTGTGGCTCACATTGCTAATTCATTTATTCTTTTTTTTTTGGCACTTAAAAAGTGTCACTTTGCTTGTGTCATACTCACAAATCAATGTCTGGGCGAAAGGCATCCTTGCCGATTCTCAACACACAGCCAAAGCTCTTCCAGTCATAGAACACAAACTGTGAGACATTAAGAGAACTCATGACTATCATCAGTTTCCTCACATGTATTTCACTGGGAGAACTGATCTACCAGCTTGTTTTTATAGATAAACATGCTGTCATAGCACTGGTCCTCATAACATAGTGCTTTGTTTACTTGTTCTTGTTCTTTTTTTCTTCTCTTTTTTTTCAAAAATATGTTATATGACAAAAACAACACTGTGCTTCTCATACTTATCTCAGTTATGCTGATTAAATTACAGAATCGGTATCTAAAAAATACACAGTCCTATTAGTGTCTATATCTACACTATAAAGTATAAAGGTATAGAGAAGTATAGTATAAAGTATAAAATACACAGGCTATAGTATCTATGTACAGTAGTTTTCTTATCAGATTTTTCACAAATAAGAAAACAGAGAATCATGGTGGTTATGATAGCTGAATGAACTGGATGCCTTAACTAATATGTTTGAATTTGTCTTTACAAGAATCAGAGTTTTTAGTCATGTCTCTGTAGTCTCATAAATGCTAAAGATCTGTAAAAACAAAACGTATACTCTCAATAAATATGACAGTGTAATACCGAGTAAAAACATTTTTTTTTTTTTTTAAATACTTGGCTTCTATGAGCATCAAAAACAACTCACTCCCTAAATACTATTTTAAACACAGCTCAGTAAAGACCAGACCAAACCTAGTTTGTAGCAACCAGATGGTGCACATGCACTCTCAAAATGGGTCATTTCTGTGATCTGCAACACATGGTCATTGTTCCTGTGTAGCTTCACATTAATATTTTTACCTTCACCGTATCTGAAAATACACAAGAAGGGTCTCACTTTCTTATATACTCTGAAATATAAAGGCATTTTGTTGGCATCTGTGATTCCATGAAGAACCTTTAACATTCATAAAACTATTCCTTTACATAAAATGTTCTTTAGATTATTAAAATGAACTTTAAACTATGAAAAAAAGTTCTCATGGTTCTCATGACTTTTCACTGAAAAGTTCTTGGGGAACCCAAAATGTAGTCCCTCACGGCGACTGCCACATGCACAAACATAATAAAACATAAAGTAAAATCCAGGCCTGGTCCTCTCTCGTCCTTCACTGTCGTCACTCCCCTTTAATGCTTCCGGAGCTCATCCTTGAGAGATACGAGACCGGTGTAGCGCGCAGCTGACGCTCATCATCACTCGTGCCACCGGCCTCGCGCAATTCCCTCACGGCTCTTGCCTGCCCTGCTTGTCACAACTTCATTTTGTCCATTGTGAATTGATAGGAGTGCAGTGAAGAGAAGAAGTCATTGTAAGTGAGAAGTGGGCAGTTGTTTTTGGCAATTTATTTTGATTCAAGATTGTGAGGACACATGAGTTCATCATTTATAATAAATACTGCAATATTCCATAAAAAACAAGAATTGTCCATTCTGATTTCACAGTGAATTTAAATGTTGGTAACTTCTGTGCTTGGCTTACAGTACAGATACCTAATGTGCAGGTCATCACAATACAGCTAGGTAAAAACAATGATGCTTCTTTGCAGACCCCTGTCCAACATTATCAGTATAGTAATCTGCTCCAATTGGTTTAGGTAGGACATCTAAAGTCATATCAGGTGGGCAGCCGCAACAGCCTATTCATGACGATTTACAGAAGAACCTGTTAGGTGTGTCCCAGTTTGTGTACTTATGCAATATTCTATCCTGTTTTGCAGTATAAACAGTGTGTTATCACTGAACATTTCAAAAAGATAAGGTGCATATTAAATACCCGGATGATGCACTTAATTAACTAAAAAAAAAAGTGTGGTGGGGAAGTGGCTATTAGTCTCTGATGTTGAATGACAAAATAACCTTATAAAATTGGTACAATACACAGTTAAGTACATAATGCATGGTACTATAAATGCATACTATAAGAGTATAGTGTATAGAGTGTCATTTGGGACACAACTAATAGAGTAGCAGGGATGATATCAAAACAAGGCCGTTGTTGTGCTGAATTTCAACTCCCTGCCAAATCACCCCCCCCCCCCCCAAGTTGCTATTTTATTGCCTAATCCTAACCCCACCCCTAATCCTACCCCTAATCCTAACCCCTCCCCCACACCTAATCCTAAATGAACCAATTGGGTGGTAATAATTTGGCGGGGTACCATTGTTTGAGATACATCAAGATGCACCACTCTAAGATAAAAAAATCTTTCTTGCGGTACTTTGATGTCATACGCTGATTGGTCTGTGCAGTGCCGATGCATCTCGAACAAGCATTATGTCTTGAACATTGGGGGGGACCAAAGTTGTTGTTTTTTTCAAGGGGGTGGGCTATTTTTATTTAAAGAAATGTAATAATTGAAGGATTAAAAGTGCTTTAAGGGAATAAACAAGAAAAAAGAACGGTAAAAGAAGTTATAGGTCTATAGCCTAAGTAGGCTAGTCCATTTAGACTCTTTGCAAATAATATTTATTTAAAAATATGCACACATTTAGTCTTAATTGTATGTCTAATATGTCAAAAATGTAAAAAAAAAAAAAAAAACTCTCTTGTGTGATCTGATTGACCATCATTTTGACATTGAGAGCGCTGTTGGACCGCTGAGCAGACCAGCCTAAAAAATGCAACTTTTTAAACTGTCATCCCAAAACGATCACAAACAGAGTGGTGCATAATAGAGACCAGCATTAAGAAATATAAAATATTCAGGGGACAATTTGGCCATTTCCATAAATGCCTATGGTGGTTATGGCCCTCAGTCAAAACCCAGAAGACTAATTCACCACTGGTAGTGGTTAAACTCAAGATTTTCCAATGGGGTTTTTCAATTTATGAGTAAGAAAAGGTATGTGTAACATATATGCAACACAAACTGCACACACTCACACCCCGTGTCATATCTAGTCTACTTACTAACATATTTTTAAGATAAAACTAACAGCTTCAATATGTGTTTTCGATATGGGTGTGTGTAATTTACATTGTAGACCAAAATGTTATCACCAAGTTATGTTTGCCACACAATCCCTATATATATATATATAAATAAAACGTATTTGAATCTCAACTGCCACTTACCCCCAACCTCATGACTTGGCTTAAGTTGGTGGAATCCATTGTTCACAGGTAATCCCTTTAAATAATTATGAAAACTATAAAGCAGAGTTTCTAAAGCTCAGCAGACAAAGAGCATCTGAAATGGGTCTTGGAAAACATCCTTACTCAAGAAAGTTCTGGTTATCCATATTCCTTCAGTCTCATGTGAGCAGTCGTACAGAGTCCATGTCAGTGCATAATACCAGTGGCCATCCTATCTGCCAAACATGGTTTTGGGAAGGCTCAGTACATTTGATATGTAGCTGATATTAGTCTTCCAATCTAGAGTTTCTAAACCTGTATTAAGTGGTCTGTCCATGCAAGAACTGAAGCAAGTTCAAACAGCTAAGTGAAACTGAAGAGACAGTCCACATTTTTTTTTTACTTATTATTAAGATAACAATTCAGTTGATTTTTACAAATGGGAGACACTGAGTCCTATAAGTCAGGCCTTTAACACCTTGAACTAGCAGTTTCATTGGATTCAGTATCCCATCACTGTTGTCTCATCTCCTATGCAGAAAATCAAGCCATTTTCCAAAAAGATGGCTTCAAAAACAGTGCAATAACAACTAGAAGATAAGCTAGTTAAAGGTGCACTATGTAGTTTTTTTGGTCGCTAAACTCAAAAACAATAAACAAATAAACAATAAACTTCAAAACAATAACAAAGGTGTAGATTGATGAATATGGAATCATGGAACTTGTCATGCCGATGGATCTAATAATATTTATGGGGAAATAATGTTTATGGATGACATGACTGTGGTATGAATCAGGGCGTGGCCGAGAATCGCAGACGCGATCGCTAAAGAGAGACAGATATCAGTGGCACCGTGGGATATAAAGAAACGAGGACATTTCTACAGAACTACTCATAAGTGCTGAAATACTACTCTTACAGGTCAGTTTATTTGATGAATTAAAACTGTGAGGTAACACAGCGCTGTTTCACTTGGTCTAACGTTTCACTATCATATTAAACTGTATTTAAGTGTGTTGAAAGTTGTAATGTTTAGTATTAGTTTTTTTTGCTGTATGAGACTTAACAGTAACCTAGATCAACATTAGATTATCATACTGATGATATTCTAACACTTCGATTGATTGATTAGTCTTATGTAGCCTACATTTGCTAACCTTGTCCAATAACGTGCAAGAGCGCCGTGTCGCAAATCTCTCGCCATCTCGGAAACGCCACACCGATATTTATTTCTCCTTTTGTCCCAAAGTTTGCTTGACATGGTCCATAACGATTGAACTAAACGACAGCACTGCACCGCTAGACTTTACGCAGCTGACCGTGTCTGTTGCCATGATTGCTATGCAGTACAAGCGGAAACCAGGGATAACGCAGATATTACGTCACTGACAGGCGACAAGAGAGGGACGGGGCACTATTTAAAATTATGAATTTCTCTGAATTAACAAATTCTTGGAAACATTTAGGAAAATGCAAGAACACAGCTGAACGAAATATATAACACTGTGCAATTTTAATATAAACATTTTACATGTTGTGCCTTTAATACCTAAGCAAGTGACTTTACCACAACTCCCAGCTGCAACAGTCTATTCATGCCCACAGAGGTGGAGCTGAACTAGGTCAAGCTCAACCTATGACGTCCAGAGAGGGGGAGCTGGACGTCATTTTGGCTCTGCACTTGGTGGAGGCGCTGGTACGCAAGCGGTGCTCCGCCCTCGGTTTCTGCTCAGGTGTGCGTGTGTCGGAGGAGCATTGCGAAGCTGAAGGGAGCGCAGAGGGGATACGGTCATGTCAGACAGCAGGAACGCACAGTCGCAGGACGGAGGATCCCACGGCGAGGACAGTACGAGCCGGCTGACGAACCCAAGTGTGGGCAACAGAGTGACCGTGGT
The DNA here is from genome assembly GCA_037194245.1 of Opsariichthys bidens. NCBI lineage: Eukaryota > Metazoa > Chordata > Actinopteri > Cypriniformes > Xenocyprididae > Opsariichthys > Opsariichthys bidens. Next base: position 22,872,702 of record CM074279.1, on the reverse strand, counting down.
GCTCGGAGCGCAGTGGGGCGATGAAGGCAAAGGAAAGGTGGTGGACCTGCTGGCTCAGGACGCTGACATGGTCTGCAGATGTCAGGTTAGTTTATGAGTAGTACTCTCGGAATATGAGAATATATCTCCGGTGGTTTGTGCAGTTGTGATGCGCTGTGTACATCATCATCATCATCATCATCATCATCACAAGGTTTGTACGGAAATATCTAGTCAGTGAGCAGCCTGTGCAGTAGTGAAATGAATGTTAAGTGCTCGTGTAGCGTGCGATTGTAGGACTTGTTTGCAGTTAGCTGCTGTATTTTTAAAGCGGAAATAGAAATTACAGCGCGCTTCCATTATTATCTACGACGCTGTCTGCACGCGAGCGACGTCAATTACAATGCAGCTCTTCGTGGTACTGGTTTAGCTTAGTTAGCAGTGCACTATGTAGGGTGTTTGCTAATGTCACCTTGACTGAATTATGTGATATTGAAGCCAGCGTGATGGCTGACCGCAGGCCTGTCTATTGTAAGCTTGAAATCTTACTAGATGTTATTTGGTAATATTTGTATTGTCTTTAAAGGATGTAAACACAGACTCTGTCGCTCACATGAGCGCAGGACTCCTGTGAAGTCTATGACGCTCGAAGGTGTGGTATTTATGTGAATAATGCAGTCAAACCAGATGTTGTTATTGTTAATAATTAATTTTATGGTTTATTTTACTCAACGTTAACCTCTAGCTGTTTGGTTTTCTGCAGTTGTCTCGTGTTCAGCTCTGTAATTCTTCAGACATGATGTTTTACAACTTTACCTGCCTTTAGCAACATTTATACTTTTATTAATTGAATGTTTTTTTTTTAAAAACACAAAGCTAATTCTATTTTATATATATAGAAAAATAACATCTCTGTAAAACCACCTGTTCTCAGAACTCAATACTTCATATAGTCTACATTAAACAGAAATATTCATATAAACATTTTAAGGAATCATTACTTTGTGTTTAGAGAGGGAAGAGGTACTTATTTTTAACTGTAGACCTTTTGCTTTACTTATACTTTTATTAGATTTCATAGCTGTGCCTAGTTTGTAAAAACACTTGTTTGGCCATCTGATGGTGTTGTTGACACATATTGCTCAATATACCTCAACTTCTCACTACTCAAGAATCAGTGACCTCTCAAAACAAGGTTTCCATGGTCATAGAAAAACATGGTAATATTAGAGTTTTAAAATGGCTGTTTCCATTAATTAAAAATACACATATATATTGTTAATCAGTTGGTTCAGGTAATAAAGTAAGCTTTATAGCATATGGCTCCATGTGTCAATATATCTCACATTGCACGTCAGAAAGAAACAGGTGTCACCATAAAAGCCTTATGACTTTTGGACACTGCTGTGCTCTCACTTAACCACTTATATATATATATATATATATATATATATATATATATATATATATATATATATATATATGTGTGTATAAAAATAGATATTTTTTTTTGAAGATAGATTTGCCCCCCCCCCCCCCCCTTGCTATGTATGGTATTGATAACAGGCTCACATTGCAAGAATTCTCTCCTAAGAAGTTTGTAATCTGCCAAGGTTGTGACTGCATTTAAACAAGTCACTCTGCAGCGCTCTATGCAAACCGTCATGTGTGTGCTGTGCAAATGGATGGGACAGAAAGCAGATAGTGTTAGTCTTTTTATAAAAACACCGCACTCAGCAGTCTCACTGGTTTTCCTTACGGGCAGATGCAATGGAAGAAAGACCATCATGCTGTTTCGTGTCACACCAATTTGATATGTCGGTCCAGACTAGAGGAGCAAATATGTAGTCTGAACAGTCATTTCACGCTGTACCTCTTTTTGTGATGTACATTTTATTTGCACGTTAAACTCTTTTGATTTAAGCCTAGTTTGTTTGGTTAAATAATCTTTATAAGTACAATACTGAAAAACAATTTGTTTGGTTTTTGTCACTGTCCTATTGGTTACTGGTTTTCCAGGCTTTTTGGGCTTGTTAATTGCCTTAGGCTTGAAATGGTCACTCTTTCATAACTCTTTCTGTATAATTACAGATTCATGATGGCGCAACAAGATGCTATCTTCAGTCCAGCCTGTTATACAGGAATGAACTGAGACCTTTGTGAGCTATAACCGTCTATGAGTGTTTATGAACATCCTTTAGTCAAGCTATGCTTTTGGTATCACATTTCTTTCTTGATCTGCGACTGTAACACCAAGTCTGACAAGAATGAATGGCCATCTGTTGCTCTGACAGATAAGTTGCATAGTCTTTTATAGATTAGATATGCTTTATCGACTCAATTTGTTTCAGACAGTATATCTGCCACTTATTCTTTTCATTTAAGAGTTGTAATGTATTTTAACCATAAATGTCAGGCATGTCTGAATCCTTGGGGTCAGCTTTATAATTCACTATCTTTGATTGCAATGTTGCAGTGGTCATGCGTGTTAACTGTGTAATGTGCAGCTGTGAGGCCAAGAATGTTGCTCGCTGATAATTATGCTGCCATTTTCAAGTGTTAATCAATTAAGTCCCAAATACATTATATGATGGAGGGAGTATTATATGATTACATTTTTATCAGCTGATTAATTTCTGGTGTTTCTCGGTTTTGTTTAATTTCTAATTAAAACTTTTACACAAAGAAATGAATAGCCATTTTGAAATGTTTCAAGACCTCAGTCTTATTAATTACTAATAAAAGCTGTTTCATTTTACATTGAGCAGACCGCATCTTAGGAGCGGACATGTTCACATGACACGAGCAGGTTAATAATACTACTCCTATTTCCTCTGTAACCCCTTTAGATGCACTGGGTTTTTTTTTTAATCTCATTATAATATGCACTAGAATTGGTTGGCTATAGAATTTTCCCATTGAGAGTGCAATTTCTAAAACCTAAACATTTTTTTTGACTTGGAACATTTCATTTGTCATCCTTGAGAGATCTGAATGCCAGCTGCCCTTTTTTGTGAACTTGAGACATGCTTTTAAATTCAATAAATGCAAGAAGTAATTAGAAATATTCTTTTTTTTTCTCACACACTCTCTCTCTCTCATTCTCCAATGCACTCACACACACTCTCTTTACTCTGAGAAACCAACAAAACAAATAAAGCCATATAGAACACACCATTTAATCTCACCACACCGCCTTGTGCATTGTGTCAATGTGGGTGATAAAGTGGTGACTTTGCTAGTAATCCGTGCATGATTTCCTCAACGCCTTGTTACTCTTCAAACAGTCATTGGAGCAGATCACTCATTCTAGCCACTTTTAGCCTGCCAGGTTTGGAACGCTGGATGTCATCCAACACGGCCTAAAACCCCAGAGATAGTCATGAGAGCAAACGTGACAAACATCATATGAAAGTAATGTTCCAGGTTAATGACTCGGCTCTTCTGAGTTTTCTCTGAAACAAACTATACTATATGTATTTTCCCTACAAAACCAAATCTTATAAAATTGTATGTAGTATGGATACAGATTTGCTTTAAAGTCGACATGAAATCAGAATCGACCTAATTTATTATCATAATATAATGTGCACTGAATAATTGTGCAGGACATTCTGAAGAAAAACTAAATATATTTTCTGAAGTTCCCAAACTATATAGGGGCCAATTCTGGAAGTTATAAAAGCTAAATGGGTCATGAATGTTTGATCACTCTAATTGCGTAAAGAACCGTTAAAGCTGTTTATTACACTTTTTACAATATAGCACTGATTAATCCTTTAGTACTATGCTGTGATTGCTTTGTTTGCAGAAACACGACATTCATTACATGAAGCCAATGCTTCTCAAGTTTCTATAGTGTCAGCGTGCTGCTAATGACAATGTGATGTATTAATCCAATCTGTGCTTAAACCTCCCAGGTTGGGCCCTTTGACTCAAAAGCAAGCTTGTAATAGGAGTCCATAATAGTAATGCTAAAGCAAGCAACACGTTTGGTCACCATGGGTATGAGAACATCGTAAATGCATCTAAAAAGGAGAGGTATCCAAACACACGCACTACTAAACTGATCAAAGGAAACCTGTCCTGAAATAGCTCTGCACTGTTCCTAGCTGGATTATAGACTGATTTATTGAGCACACTTTGTGGGAACTCCCTCAGACATGACATGAGGTCGTAGCTGATTGACGGCATGTTGAAACCAACACATGTGAGGACTCTTGATGATTCTTAAGGATGGTAACAGTTGGCGTAGCAAGTGTGCTCTGTAATCTGTTGTTTCCATGCTCTTTAGTCATGGGGGCAACAAGGAAGGAATCTAGTAATGAAAATTCAAATGAAACTCTGCCAAAGTGAAATGTGTGCGTCTGGATTCCTACTTTCATGTTGTCTAACTGAGCAGTTGAGCTGTTCTCACTTTGAATCCACACCCAACAACCAAAATCAGTGTTTACGTGCTTCAAATGTTTCACAACTTCTTGTCTGAGCATGTCTGCCATACCATAGTAATGCTTTATGTTAGCTAAATGGATAGTTCAACCAAAAGCTTGCTTTCTTTTGTGGAACACAAAAGGTGAAGAACTTTGAGTTCCAAACAACATTGGAGCGAATGGATTTCCATTGTATGGACAAAACATTGAGGTATTTCTCAAAATATCTTTAATGTTCTACAGAAGAAAGTCATGACGCTCTGGAATGACGTGATGGTACTAAATGATGACAGAATTTTTATATTTGGGGTGAACTATCCCAAATTTGTATTATTTCTTCTCACGGATTGTGTTCTTCTCTCCTGTAGGGGGGCAACAATGCAGGACACACGGTCGTGGTTGATTCAGTGGAATATGATTTCCACCTTCTACCAAGTGGGATTATCAACCCTAAGGTCACTGCCTTCATTGGTGAGTATGTCAAATTACCCCCCTCTGTTTGAACGGAGTGTCTTGTATGCAACCAGTACAGGATAAAGATCTGTATTGGTGGTCCCTTCTTTGAGGATGCAGCCCTTTCCTGTTAGTGTCTGGATGCTGGCCAGCTTATTCAGACTAATATAGCTGAGTGCAATCTATGCAGTTTATTTGCAAAGATCCAATTTTGCTAATGGCCACCATTGTGTTCTGGCCTTCTGATTCATATGTCAGCACTGTAGATTAGTATGATCTATAGGAAATGCTTGATGCTCCTAGTACAGAGCACTTTACCACTTAATGCAAGTACACTTGGCTTGTATAAGTTTAATATTTATTAGTATTCCTAACTTTCCTGTCCATTCCAGCTCTTGAAAGGACACATTTGGGCTTTTTAGATCCAGGGTCATTCTAATCTCTTGTTCCATGTATAAATATTTCACACTGTACATTTTTAAAAAGAGGAATTTTCTATATACAGTGTAATAAAAACCAAGAGAGCTGCATCACGAGAATAATTAAATTTGGTAACATTTGTGGTCAAAACATTCATTTAAAAAAAATACTAATTCATCACAGCCAGAAGTCTGGTAAACTGTTGCACCTTTTGTAAGGGTTAATGTTCTTATTTGCATATTTACAAAGCTAATAATGTTAATTGGACAATAGTTGCATGTCCATCTGTGGAAGTGTTGCCACTGAAACTGAACACAGCGTGACACAAGAAACAAGTTTCTGTGCATGAATTTTCATGAGGTAAGTTGTCTGTTGCTAAATAGCTCGCTGTAACATTCCAGCACCACATTATTTAACACTCCAGCATTAAAACTGGCCTTTTTCCCAGGGTAAAGATGCAGTTAACTCAGGGTGAAGTGTAGTTTGAAAGCTGTGATGACTGACAGCTCCTCATTTGATTGCAGGCAATGGTGTAGTCATTCACCTGCCCGGCCTCTTCGAGGAGGCTGAGAAGAATTTGCGGAAAGGAAAAGGTCTGTTTGTACCCTTGGGCTTTATGTTCGAGTTTCAGTGAGCATTGATACGAGTCTAACAGTGATTTTGCTTGCAGGTCTAGAAGGATGGGAGAACAGGCTCATCATCTCTGATCGTGCACACATCGGTAGGCTGATGGCTCCCATGAGATAAAAACACCCCTGAGTTACATTCAGAACTACTGACAAAATTTGGTTTTGTAGAGTTGTATACTATTTGAATTGATTACAATGTCATGATTAAATAATGTCACTATGAAATCTGAAATTTGGTCAGAATATGATCTGACTATTTTGGAATCATAGTTATTTTTAAATATGTGTTGAATACACTTAAAAAGTTTCACAGTCACAGTACCATTAAAAAGTTATTTTTTTGAAAGAAGTCTCTTGTATACGAAGCCTCTAAAGGGAAATGGTGATGGAAAAAAATGATTTGGTCCCACTTTATATAAGGTGGCCTTAACTGTTATGCACTTACATTTAAATTTGATGCAATGCACTTATTGTGTACATACATGTTTTTACATGGTACTTTTAAAAAATACCTCCTTGTAATTACATATGTTATTAATTTCTGTAATTACACGTTGACCCATCCCTTGCACCTTAACCCACCTTTAAACCTACCCATATCACCAAACCTGTCCCTAACTTTACCTGCATCAGTCCTCGATAGCAGCAAAAGTGTTTTGCAATACAGTATGAACACAACAAGTACCTTGTACTTATTTTTTGATGGAAGTACATATTAGTTAAGGCCACCTAATATAAAGTGAGACCAAATAATTTTCAATGCTTTTGTATTTCTCAGGGGAATGCAAAACATTTTCGAGAGAACGCAAAATCGTTGACTTATATTTCCTCACATATCATGTCCCCTCAGGTGCTTTGTACTTATGTTCATTGTCTGCATTTATTTGCTCAAAATACAGTGAAAACAGTAATATTGTGAAACTGATTGCAATTTGAATTAACGTTTTTTTATTTTAACATATTTTAATTTCAGTTGTGCCTCAGTGACAGCCTTTGTACCTTTTTTCTGGGATTGTACTTTGATGAATAGAAAAGAATAATCTGACTGATCCCAAACTTTTGAATGTTAGTGTATGCAACTTAAGCCAAATTAATGCATTTATGTACACGAAGAATATTGAAGGTTAATTGGAGAATTATTTACAACAACAATAACTTTGTGCTTGATAAAGAAATTTAAGATTACATTTTGAAAACCACCCTTTATCTCCACTTTCAAAGTGTGACTGATGGCCGTGGGATTGTCATAATATTTGCATATTGTCTTCATTACATATATGAGCCATTTATTACCCACTTTGCACTGTGTTTCTGAAGAAGAAGAAAAAAAGATGGAATGAAAGGCCAAAGCTAAAACTGTTCTTTTGATGTCTTGCAAGCAGGCATTTCCTTCAGGAACTGCAAATCTAGCTAGCTGTAAGTTTTAAAATTGTCTAATTAATGCATTGAAATTTTATTTTGATTCCTCAATGCATTTTACTTTTGTTTTTTAGTTTTTAGGATTTGAAGTAGGCAGATACCGCTCTCAAATGTCACCTAATCAAAGAGGTCCTTTAAAACTTAATTGAATAGCATATCAGAATCCAATGGAATGAATGGTATGTTTGAATTATGATGCCTTTAGTGTATTGTCGTAACTTCAAGATTCTCAGCAGGAGCCGTTATAATGAAAGGACACTGGGATCAATTGTAGTTAACACAAGTGTTGTTATGGTGACCTGCTTTGGCATGTTGGGTTCAGGGCTCAGAGAGATGAGTTCCAGCACAGTAGTGCTCTGTCTCACTGTAATGTATACACTCTCCTGCCTCTAGTGTTTGATTTCCATCAAGCTGTGGATGGAGTCCAGGAACAGGAGAGGCAACAGCAAGCTGGCAAAAAGTAAAAACCCTGCTTTATGCACACGCATACAACACGCTAGCAACATGTTATGACAAGAGTTCATAACAAAAGAGAACCTGCTTTGAGAGATGTAGCTGAGGCTTTTCTGACCTCTCTGGTTGATCTTTGTAGCTGTCTGGTTTATCTGTATTTTTGCATTTGTTTTATAATGGGCAAATGCGATGTTCTATACTTGGATAATACAGGCACGTTCCTATCTCAGATGGTTTTTATTTATTTATTTATTTTATGTGAAGCAATTTATATATAATTATAAATAATAACGTCTTGCAAAGTTAAAAGAAAACATTTTTCAATTTCTTAATACCATCCAATATTGGCCAAATTTGTATTTTATTACTTTAATCAAAGCTAAGTTAAGAAGCTAAAATTCAGCTGAATATTTAAAATGTAGTGTACAAATAAATGATTATGTACATCAATAATGATTCAAACAGTGCCTGTTCAAAAGTTTGGTTCTGTAAGATTTTTTTATGTAAATTAGTCTCTTATGCTTTATTTATTACAGTAAAAAACAGTAATATTGTGAAATTATTATTATTAATGTATTCCTGTGATGGCAACAAGGTGTCACATGATCCTTCAGAAATCATCTAATGTGCTGATTTGGTTCTCAAGAAACATTTCTAATTAAGTTGTTTTAAAGTTGTGGTGCTAAATATTCTGGAAACTGATTTTTGTTTCTTTTTTTTAGGATTCTTTGATGAATAGAATGTTCAAAATAAGATTTATTTGAAATTGAATTTGTAACAAATGTAACACATTGATCAATTTAATGATTTGATTTTGGCTTCCTTATTGAGTAAAAATACTAATAATAATTTAAAAAAAAAGATGTACTGGGCCTGAATGTTTGAATGATAGTGTAAATAAAACTACACTCAAGTTTATATGTGTAACAGAGTGTCCCTGCTCTGTTCTTTTTTACTTAGGGGCTCCATGAAAAGGTTTCAGAGCCCTGTTTTAAAGCATACACACATCCAACATGGAAAGAGTGTCTGTCTATCTAATGCACATGAATATCACTCACAAGTCTCACCTTTTTTCTGTTTCACCACATAGTTTAGGAACAACTAAAAAGGGAATCGGCCCAGTGTATTCAGCCAAAGCAGCTCGCAGTGGCCTGAGGATATGTGACCTTCTGGCTGACTTTAAAGATTTCTCAGAGAGGTAAGGGTGTGCTTACCTGTTCACCTTAACTTGACAACTCAACTATTTTACCTATTCATGTCGCAGTCAATAGCGTGTTAAACCTCACCCTCCATTCCAGTTCTTAATCTTTACCAGAAACAATGCAATAGCAACTGAGCAGTCTCGTGTATCTTCTCACAGATTTAAAAATTTGGCATCGCAGTATAAGTCTATGTACCCTTCTCTGGAGATTGATGTGGATGGGGAACTTGAGAAACTGAAGGTGAGAAGCTTGGATGTCATTCCAGTTTACACCAGTTAATAACATTGGTTTGGATTACAAGAGTTTGATATGAGTTAGAGTTAAGATTTATTATAAAGGAGGTAGAGATGCACAACACATCATTATCATATTGGTTAGCTGACATTTTCTGAAAGACTTTCTGTCATTGACTATTTTTTTCAGACGTATGTACATAGGATAAAGCCCATGGTGCGAGATGGAGTCTTCTTCATGCATGAGGCGCTACATGGACCTCCAAAAAAGATCCTGGTGGAAGGTGCCAATGCTGCCTTACTGGACATTGACTTTGGTGAGTAATGGATTTATGGATTATTAATGGATTGCATGTTGATCATTTATAGTTCCTAATGTTTTATTTTTATGGTTGTGACGTGACTTTATTGCACCTCTAATTTTTTCAAATTAAATTTAGCCATTGACAGATATCAGATGCCTGTTCTTGTACAGTACATACAGTAATAAAGATAACTTGGTTTACTTAGCTTGTATGTTGAAAAGATGTTTTAGTTCCTAATGTTTTTGTTTTTGATTTTATGGTTCTGTCATGTGATTTTAAGCGGTGTAGTGTGCCGCTAGCTTTTTTAAAATACATTTAAAAATTGAGAGGTGCAGAGGTCTATTACTGTACATAAGGAAATGACATTGCCATTGCCTAAAGCTTCACCAACACTTCACGGTTACACTTTATATCGATGGTACACTTTAGGCATTCAACGAACTATGAGTAACTTTGCAACTACATGTCAACTGAGTCTCATTAGACAGTTACTAGACAGTTAGTAGACTGGAATGTTAGGGTTAGGGTTATTAGAGTAAGTTGACGTACTCACAAAGTTACTTATAATCATTCTAATGTATTTTGGGGACCATCAAAATAAAATGTTTGGAAATATTAAATAGACAGTTGACGAATTCTCTAATGACTGCTAGTTGGCACGTAGTTACAGTTACTTATAGTTAGTAGACTGTCTAAATTGGACCATCGAAATAAAGTGCTGGCCACTTCACTGACACACATCTTTGATGTGATGCTCTTGTTTAGGGACATATCCTTTTGTGACTTCCTCAAACTGCACTGTTGGAGGGGTGTGTACGGGTCTGGGCATGCCGCCCCAGAATGTTGGTGAAGTCTATGGAGTTGTTAAAGCCTACACCACGAGAGTTGGGATTGGGGCTTTCCCTACTGAACAGAACAACGTAAGCAGCTTCCTGTTTTCCTCTTATTTCTCGCAGTGTTTGGATGCTTAATGAACTCTCACTACTGTTTATGTTCCCTTACATTCAAGTGTTATTAGCGTTTTTCTGACTTTACTCGATTATTGTTATGGAGAGATTTGAACAGGAATAATGAGTCCGGAGGAACAGCAGTCAGTAATCTATCTCACTACATGACAATGAATGTATTGTGAATGACACATTTAGGTAACACTTTGGTTTGAGAACCAATTCTCACTATTAACTATTTGAACCACTACTATTTGCTTATTAGCTTGAATATTGGCTGTTTAGTAGCACATATTAATGCCTTATTCTGCATGTCCAAATTCTACATTCCTTAATGCCTAAACTTAACCACTACAATTACTACCTTGCTACATACAGTAGATCATTTTATCATTGTGGCATATCATTTGATAAAGACAATGCACACTATTAAACATAACCCTAAATAAGTTATCCAAATGCTGTTTATCTTCTGTAGACACTGAAAAGAATGTTATGCGTCACGTTAAAAACTAAAAATGAAATCGAAATGACAGTTATTAAAATGGTAACACTTCACAATAAGGTTCCATTTGTTAACATTAGTTAGCTACATTAGTTAACATTAAATAAAAACATTTATTAATCTCAGTGAATGTTAATTTCAACTTTTACTAATACATTATTCAAATCAAAAGTTGTGTCTATTAATATTTAATGAACCTGAGCCAACATGAACTAACAATTTATTAAATTAATTAACGTTAACAAAGATAAATAAATACTGTAAAAAAAATGTATTGGTTAATTAACTTGCGTTAACTAATGGAACCTTTTACCTTGTAAAGTGCCATTAAAATTGTTATAAAAAGCTTGACTGTTTTACTTTTTTATTGTAAATTTTCAGATACCTGTACACAAATACACTAAGTAACTTTATTTTACAGTGTCATTGTTACACATGTTACATGTATTTACTATAGTAATAACGAGAAATTATGCATAATTACATGCAATTAACTCTGTCCCTATAGTAAGTACATGTAGTTACTTGTCATTACTCAGTACCTAAATGTATAATTACACTGTAATACTGACACCTTAAAATAAAGTGTAACCGAATGTTGCACTTTAGTCATATTGTACTTTTGTGCAGGAAACCGGAGAGCTCTTGCAGACGAGAGGCAAGGAAGTGGGTGTGACCACAGGTCGCAAAAGAAGATGTGGTTGGCTGGATCTAGTGCTTATCAAATATGCCCACATGATTAATGGCTTCACAGCGTGAGTGTTCAGAAATTTCTCCTTTGATTTTTATATCCGTGTTCTATAAAATACAGTTTTCTTATATGCATCCCTCTATATGTCTCTCTAGCTTAGCTCTCACCAAACTAGACATCTTAGATGTGCTTCCTGAGATCAAAGTTTGTGTGGCATACAAAGTAGATGGTGAAACCATCCCACATTTCCCAGGTAAGCAGCACATCACATATAGATTTTATAAAATGTAGTGTAGTTATATCATACATAAATATCATACATTTTCCCCAGCAAACCAAGAAGTGCTACAGAAGGTTGAAGTGCAGTATGACACTCTGCCAGGCTGGAATACAGACACATCTGCTGTCCGGACCTTTGATGAGCTTCCAGAAAATGCAAAGAAATATGTCTGCTACATCGAAGATCAGCTGTGTGTGCCTGGTAAGACTTTTACAATTGCTAGCACACATTTCTCAATACTTGGGTAATTTTTTTTTAGAACTCTTCACACATTGTCCTTACCAACCTTCAGCTTGGCACTGCAGTAAATTTCAAAACCCTTGATACAGTGTCTCAAATCAAGCCATTTGTCGAGAAAGGGCATTTTCACACCTGGCTCATTTGGAGCGTTTGTTTCGCAACCTGGTGCATTTTCTTGTTTAATTTGTTTCGTTTAGGTGTATGTGAACACGGCAATTAAGCTCAGATCCGCACCAGCATAATCAGTCCGAGATCACCTGAACAAGGCAGACGAACATGTTTCAGAACTGTCCAAAACATAAAAATACAGATGAAGCCTTGATTCTTATTAATAATGATAAAAAATAGATAGATAACAGCTCTATCCATCCTGACTGATAACTGCTATGAGACGAATCCTGGAACATGAACAGGTGCCAGCTGACCAATGAGAGGACAGTTTAGCAGTTTTGAAAACAGTATGTGAATGTAATTTGCAAATTGGCCTGTGGGTCAATGTAATTGTAAATATGACAAATTACACACACATATATATATATATATATATATAATAATATAATTTGAAAGATGTAGTTATTGAATGCAATTTATGCCAGAGAAATTATAAATAATCTGCAGTTTAGCTCACATAGACTGCTGTTACGCTCTCTGTGTGAAGAGTCTAAGAGACTAAGGTGCCCTTGAGCAAGACACCTAACCCCTAATTGCCTCACTTGTAAGTCGCTTTGGATAAAAGCGTCTGCTAGATGACTAAATGTAATGTCTAAATGTAAAGAGTTTTGAAAAAGTAACCTAAGTGTTTAGAAGTAAGTGGGTTCTAGATTTTTGTGTATGTGTATATATAAAAAAAAAAAAAAATCTGTTACTCGGGGCGTTTACACGAGACTGTTTTCAACTGAAGAGTTTTTATGCATTTTGGCCATCCATTTACACGATAACGGCATTTTGGGGGCCTGAAAATGGGTTTCAAAGTGCAAGTTTTTGAAAACGATACTGTTATTCTCTGTGTAAACTGCAAAAATTACTGCGTGTGGGTGTATTACATGTTCAATCTCTAGGCATGTGTGAGAATTGACTTCCAAAACAACAAATTGACATTGCCAACTACTGGCCTGGCATGCATTATCCAGAGTTTTAGATGTTTTTGCAAGTATCATTTTGACAATGTTGTCGTCTATATGCGAAACATTTCAAAAACGCATTTTCCGTTATTAGTACATCATTGTCATGTAAACGTACCCTCCGTCATCCTTGTAAGTATGAATGTATGAAGTGCAATTTGGTTGTTTTATTGCATGAATCCTTATGACTTCCTCTATGTTTGCTTTAGTGAAGTGGATTGGTGTTGGGAAGTCAAGGGAATCAATGATCCAGCTCTTTTAAGAGGCTGCTTGGCCTGCATGTAGCACTGGCTGGATTATGCTCTGGACTCGGGGACTCGGTGCCGGAGACAGGAAGTTTCCTCTCCCACCTCACTTCAGTTTCTCCATGGCAAGAAAGTTGAACATTCACTCAGATCATCTTACAACCATTTAAATAGAGTATTTCTCTATATTTTCTGTGGTAAATCAAAAAGGCAAGATTTTGGCGTCATGTAACTGTTTCTCATCTGTTCTCGTAAGCTCAATTATCTCTATCTTGAGTCTATACGCTGTACATGTGCTGCTACTTCAAACAGTCAAGCTTTGGTAGTTGTTAGATATCAGTTCTTCACACTGGTTGGGTAAAACAATTACTTAAACATATTTAATGTTTTTCGATTGTTTTATCATACAAGAATCAGTGGTTACGCGATGTATATTACCACACTTTGTCCTTGTTTTAAATGGACTGTATGATTGACTTGTTCAAGTCAACTATTTAAACAGCTTTTTAAAAGACCGATTAAATGTTTCTTTACCAGATGCATAAAAGTGAATCATTTGACTCGTGTGATTCACGATTCAGTGATTCTAAATGAGAAATACGTAGAAGCAGTAGAAGTGAAATGTTTCACTGAAGTGTTTTCAAATTTGAAACTATTTTAATTTGTTCCAAAAAGTGGTATCTAACAAATAATACAATTATAATGTGCCTCAAGATACAGAAACATGCAAGAGTTTAAGGATATACTATTATACAGGCTAGGCTCTTGATTCCATTGAATGTATATAAATGTTTGCACAGTTCTCGGATGTTTTTTGTTCAACTTTACAACTTTATGCCACAAGCATATTAAAGCCACTTTACTTATCAGTACTGAGAAATCTGGATTCTTGCCTTTTCAGTATAGATTGTCAAAGTATAGATCCTTAAGACATTTATGTGCATTCAGACGCCACCTCAGGACTTACGATTCTGTTTAGCCAGTAAAACGCACTGATTATTAAGTTTCTTCTATGGATGCTAGCTGCTGCGGAACCTTTAAATGTTAGGTGTTCTAAACAGGACGACGTAAGCGTCACTAGAGCTTGTCTGTTTAAATATCATAAACCCAGATTTGCTTCTGTTTTGTCTCACCTTCAGTACTGCACCTACCAATCAATAAGTAATATAGGATAAAGTGTGCCTTGTTAGTACAGATCAACAATGAAACTTGAAAACTAGTCTTTTATGGATTTTAATTGATAAACTTCAATATTTTAGCTTTTCGAGGGCATTAGTGTCATTGCCATTTGCCAAAAGTGTACATGCATCCAAAGAAGTATCTTAATGGATAAATGAATGCTGTGATATAAAAAGCCTTTGTAAATGACCCAGAATGAAAACTCTTTTTCTGTTGCTCACAGCTGCTGAATAAATTATATAACCTGATTATTGTTTTGTAGCGTCTATTTCGCATCGTTAACTTGTATTAACACAAACTAAACGCAAAACAAAAGTAGGACTGCTGAAACAGTATGTTTTTCTGTTTTTGAAACCTTTTACTTTGAATGCTGTGTTGTTTTGCTGCTGATTGGGTTTTCATGTATGTACATACAGAACACAAAGCCATATTCTCTTGAATTTACTGATACTGTACACTTTACTGGTGATGGATACCGGTGGGTGTGGATGTTCATCAAGTGGGATTTGCTCAAAAACTCGCTCACGTTGTATTTTATCTTGGATGAATGGCAGACAACTGTCATTGACACTTCAGTCAATAAAGTAATATAGTCAGAAACAGTTTCCTTTGTGTTTGTTTGTTTTTAGCGATATTTTGTGGCATTTGTAATCGAAAACGAGGTACAGACATCATCGTTCCCAGTGCCATGGAAATACAAGGCTCAACATTTCGCCACCAGAGGGAGACCTTTACCTTGAAATAGGCGTCAATCTTAGTTGACTTTTATGAAAAATGTTTGCAAGTAACCTGTGATGTACAGAATTTCTCTCATGATGTTAATAACATGTGTTCTTGGACTAGCCATTTCCCACGGTTATTTCTTAATTGCTGAAGGCCTCGTTGAGGTTAAATTCAGCTTTAAGTTGATTAACTTGAACTTAAATGTTTTATTAGCACAAAAATTGAATTTGCAAATTAGATACGGAACGTATATTTTTAGGTGCTCATTTTTTTAGGTCATTTTAATTGAGTCACTTTTCCTTTTTCACCTTTTTAACAAGGTCAAGCAATTTGTTTTCACATTATCTCTTCATGTCAGGGCTCTTTATATTGCTTTAGAAAGGTCTAGTCATGTATGAATGAAAAATAAAGAGTGCTGTATGAGTAATTAAAGTCTCTTCAAGTTGTATTACTGAAGATATTGGAATAGAAATGTTTTGTTTTCACATCCAGATCTATATGTTAGAGGTATGCGTGTTGGCTTGTTTGGCTGGTGAAGGTGTCTGGATATAAATGTACACATATGTGCGATGTAGTAGGAGGTGACGACTGTGGTGAGAATGATGAGATCTCTCATACTGTACAATCTGCAGAATGAGGGAGTCTTCCTGCACTCATTTCTATAAACCATATCAGCTTTGCCGGATTACCGTTTAGATCTTATTTTTGATGATTTATGAGTGCCGAGTTTTGATACAATCATAATTCGATTTAGTGCTTTATCATTATGATGTTATTGTTCATATTTACTGTAAAGTACAGTATTCAGCTTTTAATTCTCCAAATATGTTCTCAGAATGTCAGTTTAAAAGAGATTCTTTTATATTATTTGCTGAAGGAAAACCTATTGTTTATAGACTATCAAAAATGATTTTGTGCACCGAAAAACAGTAGTTTCTTGTACTTTTTTTTGCAGTAAGAAATAATAGTTCTTTCAAGAACCTTCCACTGAAAGGTTCTTCAGGGAACTAATAATGGTTCTTCTATGACATCACGGTGGAAAACTCCCATTTAAATCTTAGTAGTTTAAGACACTTAATATAAAGTGGCACCAGACGGACTGTAAGATCTGAGGTTTTCTTTAGAAGTGTCTCCATGTCCTTCGGAACCCTCAGCGAGTCTGTGTGTGTGTTTTTTCATGAATTTAAATGTCTTTGCGGTTCCTCTCTTTGTCACAGCTGACTCATTACACAACACAGATCTGAACCTTTCACCAAATACTGCACACAAACACTGTCACACAAAGGGTTCCATTCTGGCCTGATGGTGTGTTGAGTGTGTGAAGAGAAGGTCAGGGGAGGGCCAGATCTGTGTGTGTGTCTGTGTATCAGTGCATTAGTGGCTTTGACACACTCATTAGAGCAGATGTGCTGCTGCAGTGGCGGCTGCCACTTCCTCCTCCTGGCTTGTGAACACGGGCAGCTGTTGAGCAAAGGGCCAACGTCTGCCTGATCCCTGACCTCAGCTCCACCCCAGTTCTAACGGGGGCAGGGCCAGGGGCCCGCCAGATGGGGGCTGGCTGCGTGTGTAGGGGGGTGTTTATGAGTTTAGAGTACTGGCTGTTGCTTTTTGGGGGGAAACTTGTGGAGTTTGTGTTTATATGTGGGGCATAAGGGCTGGGGGTTGGGTTATGGAGGGAGGTTATAGACGCAACACATGGCTCAGAAAAACATTAGCCCGAGTGGGGTGTCGGAAGTACTTCGGAAGAGTGGCGTGCAGCCGTTTGTTGACATAGTTTTAGCCAGGAAGTACTTGTTCTATTAAAATTATAGGAGTGCCGTGCAGTTCAATACAAGTTAACACACGTTTAATCTACAGCACTTGTGGCATAATGGTGATTACTACAAAAAAGCAAACAGAAATCTAGGTTACAATGAGACACTAACTGACACAAACAACTTTATAGCTCAAATAACACACAGGCTGCGACAAAAGTGCTTTTATAAAATTATTCGCTTCACATTTACGCTCTAAAAACTGGCCCAATTTACTTCCATTCTAAGTGCCTCAACATAACCTTAAAAAAAAGCTACACTTTATTTGGTAACACTTTATTTTACAGTGTCATTGTTACACGTTACATGTAGTTCCTGTAGTAGTAACTATTAACTATTAAATTAACCCTAAACCAAACCCTCATCCTAACCCTAACTCTACAGTAAGTAAATGGAGTTAATTATTATTACTCAGTACGTAAATGTATAATTACACTGTAATACTGACACCTAAAAATAAAGGGTAACCCTTTATTTTAAGGTGATGTTGTTACAGTGTAATTACGCAAATAAGCATTAAGGGTTACACTTTATTTCACAGTGTCATTGTTACATATGTTACATGTACTTACAATAGTAATAACTATGAATTATGCATAATTACATGCAATTAACCCTAAACCAACCCTAACCCTAAAGTAAGTACATGTAATTACTGAAAATTACTCAGTAATTAAATGTACAATTACAGTGTAACAAAGACACCTTAAAATAAACTGTAACTGCATTAAGTAATCTTAATTAACTACATGTATTTAGCATAGCTTGGTTTTATGGTTAGGCAGATGTAATTATGCATAATTTACTGTTATTGCTATACATGTAACTATGACACTTTAAAATAAAGTGTTACAAAAAAAAGTTGAAGTCTAAAGTATTTTGTGTGGCCGCAAATGCTGTCAATTGAGCGTAACTTTTATTGATCTCGGAATATTCCTTTAAATTGTTGAAGTCAAAATGACTGTAACTCGATATTTGTTGGCAATCTAGCCACACACATGCACAATGGGGATCATTGCTGGAAAAGGCAGCACTTTGAAGCGTGGTCCTCTTTAAGTTCATCTGTGGTTGGACAGTAGTGGGAGTCTGTGGCCATCTCTGCCTGGACATTTGCTTCACCATGTCTCCAGAGCGGACAGGTGTTGGCGTCAGCAGCGTCCAGACTCGTTTCTGCAGCTGCTGCGCTCGTCCACACACACGCATGCACTCTCGTACACACCTCCCCCAAATGACAGATGTAGCCACACCACCCATCTAGCTTTATGGAGCCAGAGCTGTTTTGACTTTAAATATTTGCCCAGGAGGGATTGCCCTGTTTGGGTAAGGCTGCACGGCTGGGTGTAATAGGACGAGAACAACACGGACTGGCCAACAAAGAGGCACGGCCTGTACAAACACATAAACCTGCCAGCAGAACTGGATGTCTGGAGGAGTGTGAAGTCTTTAAGTTACGTTCAGATGTTCACCAATTGTTATGCAGTGACCCCAAAATGTATTTGGACACTCTTTGATACATAAGTGACACTTGAAAATGTCTGGTGAATGTTATTGCAGTAGAACCACAGTATTATAGCAAACTGCAAACAAATGATTAACTTCATTTTTCTGAGCCATTTTGTAATAAATTTTAACCAACCCGTGTCAAGGTGATTATCTGTAATATAAAATCTAAAACCATTTTTTTCAAATAATTTACATACAACAAAATTATATGCTTCTTGTTTTTTATGTTTTACATTTTATATAAAATATAATATATAAAAGAATATAGGTTTTTTAGATTTAAACATATACACATATTACATATTTGTGTGCATGTGTGTACATATTCATTTTTATTTGTTAATTATATTTATATATAAATAAAAAAAAATTCTTTATATGAAATGTTTTGCTTGTTTGCTTGCATTTAAAATTTTACAACGTGCAAATACTTAATTTTTAAGTGCAATTTCAGACTCTTTTTGTGGCTACTGAGTATGAAAAGACCCTTTTCAGTTAAACCACTCTTGAAAAGTTTTTGAAAAAATTAAAAATCTAAAAATGTAACATTGATGCTGTTTTATTCATTTGATGTCATTTTATAAAACTGCGTATAACTGAAGTGTGAGAAATTTCAAAGCTGCGCTGACTGCTGAAAGAGAAAGGTAATCCAGCTGCTCCGTCTCAGAAGAAGCCTGGAAGAAAGCACTTTGTCTCACCATCTGGGCCCGTACTCACCCATCCCATTAGGATGCCACATTAAAGAGCAGGTACAGTAATTGCAAGAGCCGGACGACAGTAGCTCAACCTGCAATACTTTCACTTGTCCAAAGAGAGAGGGAGGCAGAGGGAAAAACTTTCCTCTCACAGCAGATTCATCTTGCAACAGCTTCTAAGGACTGCCAAACAGATGCCAGTACAATTGCTTGTCTTTTTTCCTCTTCCCCTGCAATCTAAGTATGGCGCCCATATGGCTGCAGCTGAAGGGAGTGATTGTTGGTATTGTTCATTTTGTCAGTGATCCTGGGAGATGCGGGAGCACTAATGATAATGCTGCATGCAGATGTGTGTTGGGTGCAGACACTCTCTGAGGAGGGCGACTCCTTCTCATTCACTGTCTGCGGCCCGCCCGCTTGATCTCAGGCTGGGACGGAGATGTTCGCCACAGAGACGCAGCTAATGACGTCGAGAAGAAGAGGCAGATGTTTTTGTTTGTAGGATGTTCTACAAATTTACACCAAGAATAGGCTTCGAGGGTGTCATTCAGAATGAGGATATTAAATAGGGCTACAGATGTGAAGCTGACCTGGCTTTGATCAAATTAAATGTTGAGGTCGCACTATTGTTTTGACAAAGTTCCTGCCCCCTCATATTTTCAAATCAAGTGGATTTTAATTCCACTTCCCAAAAAAATGATGTATGTCCCTAAACAGATGCTAACAAACAGAATTTGTGTTTGCAAGAGGAGGTAACTATTTTGCCAAGTACGACATGTTCCTGGATCAACATATTTTGTTGATCTTGGAACAACATTCCTGTCTGTAAATTTGGTCCCAATCATATCCCTACCCCTAAACCTAACCCTACCCATACCTTATCCCTAAAATCAGAGGGAAATGATAGGTAACACTGACGTAGAAGTACCTAACCATGATTGTAAGCCTTAACTTAATAAACTGTAAACTTGTCCTTCAAATCTGATTGGATGATTGGAATGTTGTTCCAAGATCAACAAAGATGTCGATCCAGGAACATGTTGCACTTGGTTAAATCACATTCAATGTGGCAACTGCAAGCCAAATAAAGTGATTTCAATTGCAGCTGGAGTAAAACAAAACACACACTGCCATTATGATAGATTTAGTATGTAATATATCATACAACTAGTGTTTTTGTTTCAATGTTTTGAAAGGTCTTTTATTATCGTATTTTAAGTTTTGATTTTAATTTGTTAAATTTTATTTTATATTTGAGTAATTTTGTTGTGCTTTTGTCTTCTTATTAAAAATATTTCTATTATTTGGCTTCATTTAATTTTTATTTTAGTACTTCAACTTAAATTTATTTTAATTCATTTCACTTAAAAAGTTTTTTACTTAAGTTTTATTGTAAATGTTACAGTACTACAGTTTGTGGTTTTAGTTCACAATATCAACTCTGAAGTTTCTTATGCATGGGTTTTCTTTAAGTCTTATCCCACATAAGTACCAAGTGAGCCAAGACTGCCACTTATGCCTCCTAAAAAAAGTGCTAGTAGGTGCCTGTAGCGTTTACTCGGTTGTATATTACATCTTGCATGTCAAAGTTTGCACACAGTGTCATCAGCAAGAGATCTGATACTCAGTTGCCGTGTCTCTCATCACAAACACTTCATAACCCGTGAACAGAGATGCGCTTACTGCAAACATCCATACTAAATGCAAGGATATAATAAAGAGGCCTTTTGGAGGACGCATCAATGTTAAAAGTACCAGTATCACATCCGTCCTCCTTCAGGATTTCTTTTCAGCTCCCTGCCAAGGTTGCTGTGCGGTGGTGGATAATGCAGCATTGTGAGAGGGAATGTGGCACGTTGGCTGTGCCAGGTCCCACAGGCTGAGCCCACGTTCCCTCTCCCTAACCCAGTTCAGGATGTGCGCATTAATCCTGCGAGTCGGCCTCGGGCCACTCTGAGTTGCTGCAGGTTGGTGGAGGCGACAGATGGGGCCCGCGCTGCCGGACCTCGCAGTGAGCGGAGAGGTTGGCATCTCCGGCTGAGACGACAATGCTCCTCTTTGTACGCAAACTAGCTCATGATTCGAAAATGATGAGGCAGGTTTCTGCACTCTTGATTCATAATGTTTCATAATTCATAATTTCACAACATTTATGGTGGTTGATGTTCATTTATACATATCTTTCATTTAATCATTTATTCACTTTACTTTTTCACTTTAAGTTAATATTAATGAATACGTGTATTGTAAAAAAAAAAATGTATTGATGCGAATACAACCTTATTGTAAAGTGTTCCTGAATGTTTCCATGAATGTGTGGTTTGTATTGGCATGGCCAGATCTGTAAGGTGTAGGAGTGTGATATTCTGCTCTAACAGCGTGTGATCTTCATGTGGAGTTCCTGCCACATGTGTAAAGAGTGTGTGAGCCCTGCTGAGTCACACGTTCAGAGCGGACAGGTGTGGGGTCTCTTTTTTAGTGATGACTATTGCAGGCGCTGTGCTGCAGACACCACACACCACTGAAAGCGTCTTATGCATTGACCTGTTAAGGCACCCACAGACCATCAAGATAATCAGGATGATTTTGGGCCCAATTCTCCCCTTCTTACAATCAAAGTCCCGATTATCTTGATGGTTCTGCAGATTATCTTATCAGATTTCCCTGTTGTGTGTTAAGAGTGATTGAATCTGCTCGGAAGAACATCATGTCCGTTTACCGGGTGAGATTTTGCGACATTCCCCATGTTCACAGTCAGGTTTGTGAATGGAATCTGTTTGTGTGTGATGTGCTGTCTTGGTCACATCGTGACTGTTAAATCCATGATTCACATTTTAAGAATCTTTTAGTGTGGGCCAGCCTATAGTTAGATGAATACGCTGCATATACGCCCTCTCGTAAGAACCGTAGGCTTGAGATGACAATATGTGACGTTTTTTCGGAGCCGCTCACGTCTTTGGATTGGCAATTATGCGTTTCTGTGGCTACACTATCAACCCCTAAATAAATCTGCAGGGGTCAGGTGGTACAGCTGTCACGTTCTACAAGTAGGAGATCTCAGAAAAGTCCCATCTTACAAGCTGCAATTACGAGCTTTACAAGGACGTAAACACTTTTTACACGTTGAAACCTCAAAACTTTGGTCATTTTGACGTACCTATAGTTCAGCCATGAAACTCTATTCATGTTCTGATTGGTTATTTCAATGTTACTTTCACAGCCAACAAATTTGACATATCCATTATTACTACCTTTTACAACCACGACGCATCTAAATGAACACACTAACTCTGCTCGCTATGCAAATTCTTTTTCCAGCCCTCCACCTCCCCAGCACCACCTGCCTAAATCTGCTATGGGGGTCTCCCTGTCTCTAGCAGCAGGAGCGTGTTTCCATTTTATGTTCTGAGGAGTTCACAGAAACAAGTCATACTTTTTCTGCATCAGCAGCAGAAACCAAAGCTCCAGCAGCAGATCTGGATCCAACAAGACCAAAACTATGCACATTACATTTACATTAATAAAATGTTTTATAAACTATCCCGAGATTTTTTTAAAATGTTTTTGAAAGAACTCTATGCTTACCAAGGCTGCATTTATTTGATCAAAAATACAGTAAATAAAATTAATAATAAATTAAAACAAACTGTTTAATTATTCCTGAGATGCAATGCTGAATTACTTGAGTCTTCATTGTCTCACAATCCTTCAGATTTGCTTTGTTACTCAAGAAACATTTCTGATTATTATCAATGATGAAAACTGGTTTTTTTTAGAACCTTGATACATTTCTTTCATGGTCTTAAAATGTCAACATTTTAAATGTCTTCACTTTCAGTTTTGATCAATTTAATGCATCTTTGCTGAATAAAAGTATGCATTTCTTTCAAAAAAAATCTTACTGACCCCACTCTTTTGAACAGCACTATATATACATGGACACCTTTGTTAATGTAGGTAGATGAACAGATGCATATATGCAGTGCCTTTCTGACCCCCGTAAGGTCACAGCACTGCACCCAGGAAAAGTGCTGACTCGCTGCTGACTAAATCCTGCCAAGAACCCCTATCAACATCCCACACCCTGCTGCCCACTTATCTACAGTGGGCAGAAGTGCGACCAACAGCTGGTTCAGAGAGAATGAAACAGCCGACCAAACTAGTCACATCAAGGGTTTGCCATTCCTTCAACATGAACAGAATTAAGACAGGGAAATGCAAGAGTCCTGACTTATTTTAATACAATTTCTGATTGAAGTGTTAAATTGTATTGGCTAAAACATATATATAAATAATTTATCTAATTATTCATATATATACATAAGGAATAATGTAAAGTTAACCCGCACAATAAGTCTTAAATAAAGGGGTATTTTGCTATAATGACATGGATACAGGATATATAATTTTTTTATACATATATTCTGCAAGGAGTGACAGTAAAGACATGTAATGCTACGAAAGATTTCTATTTTTAAATAAATGCTGTTCTTTTAAACATTCCATTTATCAAATAATCCTGAATAAAATAATTATGCAAAACAACTGCTTTCAACATTGATAAGAAGAAATTTTAGTAGCAAGTTAGCACATTAGAATGATTTCTGAAGAATCATTTGACACTGAAGACTTGAGTAAAACTTTGCCTTCACTGGAATAAAAACAAAAATACATTTTAAAATGTTATAAAAGTTATTTTATGATAATATAAAACAATATAATATAATATAATACAATACAATACAATATCAATCACATCATATCCTTTCATTAATATAGACTTTTCAAAAACAATCGCTAATTAATTGCAATTAACTGGAAGTTTTCTATAGGACAGTGAAGGAGCTGTAGTGTTTTACCAGGAAGTGAAATATCTCCATCAAACATATCAATGTCAGTTAAATTCTGGATTTGAAAATGTTCTTATGGAAACTGGCACTCAAGAAACTCTTTAAACACTAAAATTGTGCTCTCAATTCAGGCAACCAGCACCCTTTGCTATGGAAGAATCACACAAAAGAAACGTTGTGTTTTATCTGTGCTCAAGAGAGCTCCACAGACCCCCCTGAGTGTGCTTGTGTGGATGGAGTGGAGAACCTGGTCTGCACCACACACACACACACACACACACTCATACTAATATTTAAGTTGGGGTTGCGTCTTCCTTTGTTGGGGGACGCAACATGACGCACCCCTCCCTAAACCAAAAATATGCCCCAATGCAGACCCCTCTCCCCCACCCCTGACAGGCTGTAGCACCACTGCATTGTCTGAAGGGCCAAGACAGGCCGCTTGTTGCTTGCCTTCTGTCTGTGCACAGGGCGCTTGACAATGGCTGCCTTTTAAATGAGGCAGACAACTGAAAGAAAGAAGATGTCGTCCCTCCTGCCTGCTTTTCTCACCTTTTATCTGCTGAGCCCTTGTACTTTTTTTTTCCTCTTTTCCTTTCTCTTTCATGTAGGATTTAATGCTCCTTTCATTCCCTCAAATTCCTACATCTTAACTCCAGGCCGCAGTTGCATTTTCTGGACTTTTTGACTCACACTTTGAGAAATGTTCTGTGATAAAATTATGTTGTATAGAAGCCTAAATTAAATATTTTATGTTAATATTTAAGTATATTATATATTACATATAACAGGTCATATGTATGCAACAGTGCTATGCTTTATGATCAAGTTATATTTGTTGATTAATGTTTAACCTGTTTTAGTCGGGCAGAAAGAGGAAATGAGTTGTGCTCTGTTATGTTACTACATTTTTTCAGTCTGTTTCTGTATGAGGTCAGGATAAATTTGAGTTCATTTTCATTTAATTTTGTTTTTATTATTAATATGTTTAACCCATACGTTGTGTTGACTGGTCCCACACACCCCAATATTATGTAAAGATAATAACAGGAATTTTTAAATTGACCTAATTTTTGCCTTCAAATTATTTTAATAGATTCTTCTGATTTAATCAAAACCTATCCTTTTCCAAATGAAGGTTCACACGTGATGACACAGAACAACCTTTCAGTGAACAGTTCTTAAAGAACCATTTTGTTTTGGTGTGAAGAACATTTTAATATTCTAGTCCACAAAAAAGAACCTATTGTGCGATGGAAAGTTTACATGGTTGTTCAAAGTTCTCCACCAATGCAAATATGATGCAAATAAATGACATACATATTTTGTAGAATGTTAACCATCTTTTTTTTTTGTTACCACAAAGTAACATATCTGTTTGAGGTCAATTTGACCGGAGCGTAAAATCCTTAGTAGGAAAAAAAAAACCTTTAAAAAAGAAAACAAAAGAAACAACTGGCAGAAGTGTATCTCAGGTGTATCAGTAAGCGTTAATAACATCTGATAAATTCTCGGTTTTTTTTTTGTCAGTAGTACAGTGTTATTTTATAATTATTTAGTACTGAGTAAGTTAATATAACTAACTTATATACTATATTACTATAGGGTTTAGGTGAGAGGGTTGGTTTGGGTTTTAGGTTTGCATGTAATTAATTGCAATTTCTAGTTTTATTACTATAGTAAAATACAAAAAACATGTATAACAATGACACTGTAAAATAAAGTGTTACCAAATTCTCTAACTTCACGATGCACAGCGTTTGCTGCGATTCCTCTTCGAATGCAAACAAACAGAAAGGCCTCTTCCTGTCTGCGCCCCTCTAAAGTACATTATATTTGGAGCTGGTCACAGAGAGTGGTGAGGCACTCAGCAGCTATCTGCGTGGGCAGAATCAGTCATACCTCAGTGCAACGGCTGCCCTATTGATGCCATGTGCGGCGCTCTCCCCCAGTACGCTGGCACGCAGCTCCCGCTAACTTCTGCGGTGGAGCTACATATAGAAGCCCAAGCTGGTAATACACTCATCACGTCGAGCCCACTACCCTTCGGCACAGCCAAATGTTTCCACAGCTGCCCCTTTGTCTCTGCTCCTTGAGTAAACAAAGGACAGATACAAATTAATGACCTAAATTCATAGTAAAAAAGCAAAGAGAGAAAACCATTATGCCTCGGCGAAGCATCAACTGTCCGTTCCAACCAGATGTTAGGTGCAGATTTGTATGTGAATGTAGCCACAAATCAAATTTCATCTCTCAGAAAATCAGTGGAAGTGTGCACAATATTCTCTAAAAATAACATTTATTTACTGATTTTTTGTTTACATGTATATTTCATTAACTGATGTAAGGTTATATCAACTCACTAAATCAAACTCACACAAAGCTTTTCCACAAGCTGTGGTAAATGCTAATATTTTGAAGGTGCACATTCATGTACATAAAACACCATCATGGAAACACATAACTCTAAAATAATGCAATAACATTCATTTAAGATGTAAAATTAGTCGTGGTAGTCGTGGCCTAGTGGTGAGGGAGTTGGGCTTGTAATCTGAAGGTTACCGGTTTGATTCCCATACCGGCAGGAATTGAAAGTGGGGATTGTGAATAAACAGCACTCTCTCCACCTTCGATACCATGACTAAAGTGCCCTTGAGCAAGACACCTAACCCCTAATTGCTCCCTTGTAAGTCGCTTTGGATAAAAACGTCTGCTAAATGAAGAAATGAAAAAGAAATGAAAATTAAACCCTAATGCACATAACTGAAAAAAGAGAGCAATTAACAGTTATTTCAATGTAAATTATAATTTGACTTGTACTTTTTCACTTCCCAAAACTGTAAATTTAGTAGTATGAAATGTCCCGTTATTTGTAGTAGCAAGGGAACTTACCATTAAGCAATTAACAGGTTTTTCTGAAACATTTTTTACTATTAACATTACAATTATTTTTTAAGTCTTCAAAACAGTAAAGGCATTGCATACTTCCACCATAATGATGGATCTTAAATCCAAAACGTGATCAAAAACTAAATCTCGTACCAATTAGAAGGAGGTGCCGCGTGTGTGCGTATGAGGAGGGGAGGGGGGCAGACTTACAACATGGGACCATCTGTGGCAGTGGCCTGTTGAGTAACGCTCGCTGACTTAAAAGTGGTCAGCCCTTAGTGCATCTGTAGGCCAGGTTTGCCGAACAGCGAGACATTAGATAAAGCTGATTTGTTTTCTGGAAAACTGTACTTGAGGAGCTTTGGAAGCAGCCTGTGACAGTGTGTGTGTGTGTGTGTGTGAGGCAGGGGGAGGGGATGGTCTTCATACAAGCTGCTGCACATTTTCCCAGGTCCAACCCACGCCTTTACTGGAGCACCAGCCAGACATTAAAGCAGCATATACACATGAGCCATCTAAGACCAAGTACACTCACTCATGCACACACACACACACACACACACGCACATTCATTCGGACAGTATACTCAATCCACAGACCTCACGCACTGGAAAACATGTTTCCACCCACACGAGCATCTACAGTAAATAAGATTATTGAACTGAATGCAAAAACACAAACACCGTCTCAACAATCTGAAAATCGTCATTGCTCTGGCAATCCCACCAGACGTTTCTGACAGAAAAATGGCACGGAGAGGTTAAGGTTCTTATAATTTATTGCAGTTTGCACACAATTTAAAAATTTCACCAACAGCACACCAAAAGTACAAAACTAAACAGCCTCATAATTTACTTCCCTTGAGAAAATGAAACATACTATGATTGTCAAAGCTAAATGTCTAAATCCATAAAAAGAACAATGTCAACATAGCAAAAAATCTCAGAAGGGAAGCAATTACATGTGAAGTCGAATCTTTTTTTTTTTTTTTTTTTTTTTTTAAATCCAGACAACGATTGTCTTTGAATTCAACATATTTATTTTTCTTTCCCATACTCATTAGCCACCATATTTGAATTTGACAGAGTTGTTCTTCACACTGGGGTTCCCGGGTTTCAAGTAAACTAAAGGGGTGTCCAATGTATGGATATGCTTCATAGGCCATTTCACAGCTTCATTTCCATTGAACAAAAGTCAAAGAAAGACATCCAGTATTCCAGCGACAGTTTCCAGTTTTCACCCTCTGAGTATAAGCTGATAACAGTAGTTTAAGGCGGTCAAGTACAATAGAAGCCAACGAAAAAATGTAAAGAAAAAGAAAGCATAGAAAACAAATCAACCCCACAGTTGATATTTTTTTCTGTCACATTTTAGAGTGCAAAAGGTAAAAGTACCACCGTGCAAAACGCTATGAGGAGCGTGCGCTGTTGGCAAAGCTCAACCTTTTCACTAGCTGTTGCACCAGCCAAATATATGGAAGGACAGTTCCTGAGGCCTGCATAGGCCCGTGTGCCGCACAC
Source organism: Opsariichthys bidens (assembly GCA_037194245.1). Classification (NCBI taxonomy): domain Eukaryota; kingdom Metazoa; phylum Chordata; class Actinopteri; order Cypriniformes; family Xenocyprididae; genus Opsariichthys; species Opsariichthys bidens. The sequence goes on along the minus strand of CM074279.1, from coordinate 22,843,977 downwards.
TCCTGTCCTGCTCGAAACATGTGCGGAGCCCCCGGCCCTCTCTAACTAAAGTCGTTCAAGCATTTCAGCACTGTGTGAGTGACTGATCTATGTCTACAGCGCTAAGCCATATGTTTTTTCGTTTTTCTTGGCTTTTTATTTCACTGGATTTGACAATGAAAGTGTTTTTTTTTTTGTTTTTTTTTCAACAAACCAACAAACAAAATTATCAGAATTTTCATACTCTATAAAAAAAACCCATAATTTTGCAAAAAAAAAAAAAAAACTTTTTATAATAAACATTTTTCAAAATCACAAATGCAGCAAAAGTTAACAACTGAACTTTTTTTAACAATCACAAATTTATAGATCTTTTTTTTTTTCTCGGTGTAACAAAGTCAATTCAATTAGTTTAATAATTAGGAGTATACATTTCATAAAGGCCTCTTTTGCACATTCTAATTTCATTAAGCTTCAAAAGGTGCAACCAACCTTGCCAAACATGTACAAGTGACGAAAAAAAAAACAAAAAAAACTTATTGAACAAACACACGCACACAAACCACTCAGATCTGAGTGTGTCGAGCTTTATGCTGTTTAAAGATCCTTCAGCTTTCTCCGAATAGATGTGCGCTGCTGAGGACACCCATAAAGAAGAGCTGTACCATCAGCCACGCAAATGTGTCTTCATGGCAATCGAATCTGAAGCAAGTGCCAATTGAAAAGATAAATAAATAAATTACAAACAGAGCTGACATGATTCAAATGACAACAGCCAGTAAACAGGACACTGAGACAAACAGCAGTTGAGGACCCAGCACTGGGAAGAGCAGCGCGTGAGGAGACGCTAGCAGGAGCCCCGCTATACTTCTGAACAATAAACATAGCGATTCAGCCACCGCTGACACCTTGCCCCTCGTTAACCTCCGAATCCTACAGCGAGCCCAAATCGAATTGCTTTGAGCGTGTAGATACTGCAGCCTAATGTCAGTGCATTTCCACAATCTTCACAGCCCAGAATAAACACCTCACCAGAACCCCCGATTCATTCTCTAATGAGAGGAAAAAACTCAAAATCTACCAAGGAATCAAATGAGTTAATTAAAAAATACACTCTCTGATGCAAAACAACAACAAAAAAAAGGAGTAAGTTAAATAAAATTCATGCAATTTCTACAGCGGTAATATTAAAGGTACTTTTTTTTTTTTTCAACAAACAGGTGCCCTGACTGTAATGAATCAGTCAATTACAGTGTACAGCAATACAGCAAGTCACATCTTTTTCAATATACAGGTCAGACATCATGCAACAACAGATTCCGTTTTAAAAACGAAAAGTCTTAATAAAACACTACAGAAATCTCTAGAAATGCAGCCGATGTAAAAACCAACTTCAGTAGCAAACGAGTGATGTAGAGAGACTGCAACTAAAATGCAAAAATGACTTCAAATCATATTAAGAAAGGATAGAGGAAATGCAGCAACTGATATGAAAAAGGAAGCTGTACATTGCATGAGTGCCTTGTTTGTCTTCCATCAGTCAAGTTTCCTATAACGATTCAAAAATGTACAAGAGCTTAAGTAACGCGAGCTTAGAGCTTCCTCATGGGATTGAAAGGACTGACCTGCTCACACACTACGTGTGTATGTGTGCATATGCACATGAAAACACATGCACGCACAACCACAGTCACACATCAGGTATGTTATCTGCAAATTATAGTAGTGCACTTATATATATATATATATATATATAAGTGCACTACTATAATTTAATTTATATATAATATACACACACATATACACACACGCATACTTAAACAAGAGGCGAATGTGTACAGGTAAATATATGACCATTGTACCCGTTTAGTGTGTCCTTAGTTTTAAACTCCTCTGTCTATTACCTGAAATCTTCATATGCTTTTCATGGCAGATGTTCCTTGAAATTTAGGAGCGTATACAAATACTGTAAATTATATACAGTTGAAAATCCCAATGAATAATTTTTCTGTCAAAGTTGGTTACTGAGACCAGCACCCATGTTTTATAAAAACCCAAGGAGAACAGGGGAAAAAAAAAAAAAAAAAAAAAAAAATCCCTAAACAGACCAGAAAATATATTAGAAGAAAATCAGTAGTAACATTTTCATGTGCTAGTAAAGTGCAATTCAACAAGATTTGCAATGTACATACAAGAAAAATGACTGATTCAGACCCTTCGGCAGTCACTCTGCCCCACTCTTACCTTCACCTCTCTGCCCCAAAAAATGTCACTCAGATCTCTCTCATCAATTTAACAAGCAGTTCAAACAATCTGCTATCATTTTAGCATTCATTTCCACAGTTCTTGAGAGCTATCTTCCAGTGCCCAGTCTCTGACTGTGGGTAGATTGAGCGCCTCACTCTTAACCGAGAGCGAGTTGACCAGTTCGCAGTGGAACTTGCGGATGTGTCGGTACAAGTCCCCTGACTGTGTGAAGCGCCGCTCGCACCACTTACAGGCGTGCGGCTTCTCGCGTGTGTGCACGACGGCATGTCGGCTCAGGTTGTGCGAGTACTGGAAGCTCTTGCCACAAGTAGTGCATGTGTAGGGCTTCTCGCCCGAGTGCGTCCGCTCGTGGCGCTTTAACGTGTACATGCAGGAGAAGGTTTTGCCGCAGATGGAGCAGGTGGGGACGTTAACGTCGCCGGCCGGCTTGGCCCGTACGCCTTCCTGCTCGCGGAAATGTGTGCTGAGGTGGATCTGCAGGATGTGGGGGCTGGGGAAGACCTTGTTGCATAAGGGGCACATGAAGATCTGAGTATGTGGGGCCCCCAGCATGCTGGAGACGTAAGGCAACAGGGAGCTTTCCACCCCTGCGGCCTCCTGCGCTCGCTCACTGTCCCCTCCTAGGACGTCCGCGTCGTCGTCACCTCCTTTGTCGTCCCGCTCCAGCTCGCTGGCCAGCGAGGCCTCACGCAGAGCCGAAAGGTGAGCCTCCAGGCCCAGCCTCCGCTGTGCAACAAGGCTGATGTGGGTCCCGTTGGTGCTGGGCGGCTCCTTCACACCGCTGTGCTCCATCTCATAATCACCGCTCACCAGCTCGTCATCGTCCGAGCCCGTATCCTTCTCCACCTTCACTTGAACCAGGGCACTCTGAAGGCTGTCTGGGGTGACAGAGCTGCAGAAGTAAGGATTGCCAGCCATGGTCTCCCCAGGACCTCCGCCCAGGCTCGATTTCACAGAGAGGTCAAGGACGCAATCTGTGTCGGCGGAGACTCTCCGAGACACCGCAGAACGACGGGACAGGGAGCCGGTGGAGCTGCTGGGGCTGCCGGCAGGGGATTTGCCAGTGTCGGGACCGTGCGTTTCTGCCTCCCTGGGGCTGGTGGTGGGAGACGCAGTCCGGTCGGAAGGCAGTCGCATCCACATGCTCCCCGGCTCCTGAGGGCTGTCCCGTTTGTTCTCCATGTCCTCGTCATCGCTCTGCAGCAGGTCAGCGGTGGCCGGCCGGCCCGTGCTTCCACCTTCTGAGAAGCTCTCCACTTTGTCCGAGCAGCTGGAAGCATCCTCCTCCCGCTTGGTGCTGTCGGCCTCAGCCGTGGCCTTCTGCTTGAGCTTCTTCTTGCACACCTTGACAATGTCATACATGTGGAGGTAGCTGGCAGCAGCCAGCACATCCTCCACTGGAAGCGATTTAAACTGGAGCTTTCCTTCGTACATGAACTCAAGCAGGAGAGCGAAGGCCGGGGCCGTGACAATGTCGCTGTTCAGATGAACAATGTCCCTTTTGTCTAGCTGGTCCTTGTAAAAGAGGTGGAAGTACATGCTGCATGAAGCCAGCACTGCACGATGGGCTCGGAACTGGGCATCACCGACCAGCACAGTGGAATCACAAAGGAATCCCTGATGTCTCTGCTCGCTCAGACACTGTAGCAAATGTCTGCTGTGGTCTGGAAACTCCATGCTGTCTTCATAACCTGCAAAAGACCACAGATGTTAGTGAGGCTCGCTAGAACAACAATTGTTTTGTCTGTGCTCTGTGTGGAACTTCTCTTTCCCACCCGCTCCGTCCCTCTCTCTCGCTCCATGCACACAGACATACTCTCACACTCTAATTCTCTCTCCCTCCCTCCTCCCCTGTGGGAACACTGGAAAAATGTTCACCACAGTCTTGACATAAAAGGATTACAAAAAAAAAAAAAAAAAAAAAAGCACATGCAAAAAGTGTAACATCACAGTTTATATATTAAGCTAACTTTATTTTCCTCACTTGTGCACTTTCAAGTACACGGAGGTGTGTTTAAAATTGCATTTCAAACCAGCCCTTTTAATTAAAAGTATAAAAGCATGACCTGGGAAATTAACACAAAAATGTAAATAAAAATTTCTTTATTGAAAATTACATTTCAAGCAATATAGCATCCCATCAGAATCATTTGAGTTTAATCGGATGCCGTGATGTAAGGAGCCGAAGTCCTGATTCCACAGATGCCAGCGCGAGAGAATCTTTCCTGTTTTACTCGCTGTGCTCCTGGAGCAGTTATTTATAATAACCCACTTTGGCCAGGACGCCAAGTATAGGTAACGGGCTTACAGGTACACAAACAGCTCACCATCATGGGCAGACTGCATAAGTATACTAAGAACCATGATCTTTAAGGTTACGACAACTGAGGAAGCAGAACATCAGTATGACGTGCGTAATCATAGACGGACAGTCTGCAAATAAAATCCGATAAAAATCTATAAATATACATTGTATTACAAAAAAGGTTACACAAACTATTTACAAACTAAAAAGGGGCTAATTAAAATAAACCCCCCAAAAATGAAAATCACACCTGTTACCCGCGGAGATCGTTCCCGTCTAAAAAAATGCACCAGCGCCATGTTCAACCAGCGGACTTAAATGAACTCATTTGAATCTTCATTTAAATCTGATTGGGATAGCAAGCCAAAGCCCCCCACCCCACCCCAAACAGCGTTCAGACCTTCATTAATGAGGGGCTTATAGGGGGACAGGGGGATAACAAACCCCTCGCCAACCCTCTCCTCCCCTTTTCTCCCTCCCCAAATCTTTGGAGAAATGGAACATCCTCCCCAAAGAGGCGGTCCACAGCAGATTTACAATACAATCACTTTAAGTGCCCCATAGTCCACATCAATCCTAATCCTTAAGATGGCTAAAAATAAAGATTGCAGGACAGCTCACAAGGTAGCAGCGATCAAATTAGGAGACTGGGAGGACAGAGAGGGACGGAGAAGGAGGCTTATGAACATCTGATCCAGCTGACTGAGACCATATGGCAGCTGCTGCCCAGATAAAGAGATTAAGACTAGGAGGAGTGCGATTACAGCTGTCTAGCCAATTCAGGCAGCTCAAATCTGCAAGTTCTAAATTAGTCCTTACAAATAGGAAAAAAAAAAAAAAGAGTAAGAGATGAGCAAAACCCTAAAGAAGGGATATTTTGAAGAACGCATGATTATATAAAGTTGCAGATTATCTCCCTAAAAGCACTTCTATCTTTTCGCTCGCTTTCGAAGATTAAGTATTTTGTTTAACTGCACTGAAAATCTCATTATTTAAAAGAAAAACAGATCTGAACAGATTAACAACATGTAAACACACAAGAGTTTCTTGTTTTAATTCAATAATACTATAATAAACTAACCTACCAACTGTACAATGTATGCTGTCACAACAGAGCAACAATTTGCCGTTGAGAACAAAGTAACTGAAAAGAAGATCTGTAAACAAACAGAATAATGAAACGCTTGCCTGGAAACCTCTTAATGGCAACAAAAAGTGCCACTTGTCCCCAGCCTGGTTACGGTACACCAGCTCAAAATCCTTTACTTCCCATTTCACACGCTCTGATAGCTGATGGCAGACACGCTAAAAGACTTAACGAGAGCTCCCTATTCAAAACACATCCCTGTTGCCCCGACCCCCCGGTACAGTACCTGCAGTACGCATCAACTTGATTAAGTCCACTGTTGTGGTAGCGCCGGCTGTAACTCCCTTCGCCGAATCAATGAAAGGGTAGAGACGCGAGAGAAAGAGAGAGAAAATCAAACTGTGAGGGACAGATGCAAAGTGGAGGAGATGTTGGAGGGGAATGCGATGCCTCCTCCTGCACACAGATCCGCACACACACTAACTCCCAGTCTGTGCGTTAGAAGAAAAGACTGGGGGATGGCAGCCTGTCAGCTGCTCTGACATCATGTTCAGATGGAAATGCTACCTCCAGCTGTGCTCCTTTTAGTGCCATATGCTACTCCTCTACACTCTTGCCACCAGCCTCTCCTTTATACAACTTTGTTTCTCTTTCCCCCCTTTAAAAAACGGGAGGAAGGGAAGTGGTGTGAGGTGATTCTGTAGAAAACTAGCCAATTCCCCCCTTTAGTTGTAATCTCTCAGCAAAGAAGAACTTGGAACTGGGTCTGTCTGAAAGCCGACACTTTTTTCTAACCTAGTTTCCTGCACTGAGAATTTAAATACCCTCAAGTTTTTTTTCGCCCCCTCTCCTTCCAGTAACCATAAACAAAGGCCAGCACAGCACATTTGCAACTGACAGATCCACGCAGCTGATATTGTTTTCGACTTCTTTATGGTTCACTGGCCGCGCCATTACCGTCATTCATTTTACTAACCCTTTGGACAACTGACAGAGGAGGAAAAAAAAGAAAAAAGAAACAATGGGAACAATCATACAGGCTTTATAAGTACCGTTCAAACAAAAGACACTGTATTCCGCATTAGGTCTTACATACCTTCCTTCTTCTCAAGTATCCCACTTATATTTGTGTTAATTTTCAGAAACTTCTTTGGTGAGACAAACGACAGTTTCCTGTTGACCACTAAAATGAGCAAAACAAAGATACGCAACTGTAATCTGAAGGTCTCTTCCGAAGGATGACACACTCATAAACATGAACAGAATAGATAGTTGGGTTTTTTTGCTTTTTTTTTAACTCATTGATATGCCAGGAAATTTTCAAATGCATAAAAGAGCACAAGAAAGAAGAGTTTGCTGCATCTGTCGCGAACATTACACTTGGTCTCAGGGGTTTTTAAACAACCAATAGGAGCTTTTCGCTTAATGGAAAATACGTACTATTAGGCTTGCTTGTGTATTAATAATCACATTTTTGGTTTACAAAGCAACTGGTCAGCATGAAGGTAAAAGAAAGAGAACTAAGCCCACACGCTGTTTTATACTATGATATTTCAAAGTTAACTTGCTTTCAAACCTGCCAAGTTCTCCAGAAGGACGGAATTGTGCCAAGTTAGCCCTTCTTGAACTCAAAATAAATAGACACTGAAATCAAATAAACTACGAGTCCACCTAGGTAGGAAATGGTATTATAGCAGGCTACTCCTACACAAACACACACAGCACTGCCGACGGTCTTTCTCTGGATCCTGACCCCGTACGTTCAGGAAAAGCTAGCTTGTGTGGCTAACAAATAAAAAGTAAGCATTCAACCTGCAGTGTTACAGTTTTGCGGCAGGCCCCGATGCCACGCGCTCGAGCAACTCGTTCAGCGCGTGAAGACCAACAGTCGCGTGAAAAAGATCGTTACTTTTCCCCATAACAATCCAGCCCGTGTCTCCAACCCCCCTTTCATCTCCTTAAAGAGCACCTCGTATCACAAGCACTTACAGACAACCAGGTCCAACGTCTTCCTGCTTCCTCCGTCTAATCCTCTCAGCGAGAAAAACAACTCGATTGACTTTCAACAGCTTTCCATAACAACCTGCGGTGGCAGGAAAGACAGAGCAGGCGAGCGGAGCGACGAGAGCTGCGGCAGCCAGATGTTTCCGAGCTGTTGCTACTCAACTCTCCTGTAAAGAGGAAGCGCTTGACTGGCAGCGCGCAAGCCAATGGAAGAGGCGAAAAGAAAAGCGAAGGCAAATTGGAAGCTGCCGCTGAGGGGGGAAGAGGGAGGGATGTCTCTTTCTCGGCGTAGGTTGACACCAGGCAACAGTGAGAAAGCAGAAAAAAAGGCCGAGCGAGCGAGCGAACGGACGGACGGGTTCCTCGAGCAGACTGGCGCAGCGCGCGGATCCAGGGACATTGCGCAATGTTACGTGGGTACTGTAGTCACGGACCGAGCAGCGGTGAAGAACAGGTGCACTGCAACTTCCTCCAGCGCTGCGGAGAGAGAGAGAGAGAGAGAGAGAGAGAGAGAGAGAGAGTCACAGGGTTAGTGGACATTAATATGGCCACTTAAAAATATCGTGAGCTGAGTATGTGAGGAAAATGATTAAAAATAAAAAATAAAAAGTAACACGCCCAAAAAGTAAACTAAGGCTTCCAATCTCCAAATATTCGGTTGAAGAAATATTTATGCTGCTGTGATTATATTGTTATTATTGTTAATTATTAGCATAATCATCAACATCATAAAGGGGTTTCCTTTAATTTAGAGATTAGGTCTATTAATAAATTCATTCATATTTCATCCGTTGGAAAGTGAATTCTAAAAGGAACGCGTGCCATTCTAAAAACTCTTTAATTTATTGAGTTACATGATTTTTGCTTTAATTAATGCAATATGCATTCTGTCGTTATGATGGTACTTTTGCGCCACGAACTGCAACAATTTCGTTCTTTGGTTGAATGAATGATTGAATGAATGAATGAATGAATGAATGAATGAATTATAAAAGCCAGGCCTATAAAATGTAAAGAAAAGAAAAATATTCTATGTTCATTTGATAAGCATTCCTGTGCTTAGATACCATTTATAGGCCCAGTTTGTGTGTGATATCGCACCTTCAACAGGTGAACGATTGCAATGCAGAGCACTTCATGTGCAATGGTCCACAGATGCGCTAAGTTCACTCAGGACGTTGTGAACACAGTCACGTGTTTGTCATATTTGGCTGCTTAACACACCCGCCCATAATCATCCACGCTCCCACACTCATGCGTCCCAGTAAACTAATTGGCGTTACTAATACATTTCAAAACAAACCACTGTCCTACTGGTACTGGAATCTTGACATAATAACATTATAATTTAATGCAAATAATGGCCTCATTAAGCTGCTGATGTGGCAAATGAGTCCAGGCATGTGATGTGTTGGTCTTTTCCATGTCGTCACCCAACAATCCTTGTTTTGTGCAAGTATTATCATCCACAACAGATCACATCAATATAATGAAGTATAAAATCAAATGTTTACGAGTTTTCATTTCGCTAAGCTTTTCATTAATGTGGTTCTGTGTTAATAACAACATAAGTGTCATTTAGTTTGAAAGTATTTAGTCAATAAATTAACAATCCCCAATAATACACAACCCTCAAACTGTTTTTACACAAAAAATGTGTGCGTCACATAGTTCCAACTATTAGCATAACTGCTGTTAGTTCTCTGCTCCAGTATGATAATCAACAGGCCTTTTTGATCCCAAATGTTTTTTTGGAGATGACAGTCCCTTGAATACGGCTGTGCCATCAGCAAAGCACGGCTGATGTTTGAAATGATATTTACTGGAGTTCTCTCCATCTGTTCAGACTGAAGTCAAAGATGTGAGGCCTCGCTTCTGTTCAACTAAGAGCAGTGTTCAGAAGTGCGACAGAGGACTAGTAAAAGTCATTTTATTTTACCATTACAGTTATAGTGTAAATCGTGGCTTGGTTTTATCAATGAATAATTGTTACGTGTATTTTACAGTAGTTATAATATATTCATTTTGATATAGCGAGTTATATTTGGCATATAATTACATTACAACTCCTTCCAGATAAAGAAGGGGGTTATGCCATTCAGCAAAAACAAAATTTTGCAGGAGGCCTTTCGTGTGTTTGTTTATTCTTATGCTTGAAAATTCAATGTACACTTAACAAGAAAAGGTGCATACACAAAATAAAAGTATGTTCTGTATTCATGTGCATATAGTCAGGGTATAAGGAGCCACTGATTACACATTTGACAGTTTATTCTAATCAGGTACTTCTGCATTCCCACCCCTTGAGGTCACTGTGGAATCCATGTTTGTGGATGCGACTGGATTCACTCAAGTTGCACCAATGGAACTACAGTAGCTAAAGTTTTTATGCATTCTTACATGCACAAGAATTACATACGTGTCACATTAAGAGTGTATAAAATGTGTTAATAATAGGAAAAATTAGGAATATATGTAAATTTCTGGTGGCAAGTATGCTCATCTAATTTGAGGAATTTCATATGGACATGAGCTATTAGTTAGAAGCAGATAGTAGTGACCTTTATGATAGTATTAAACATGCAGACTATGAATAATGTACAGTTAAATTATACATGGGACACAGTAATGCCACCCTAGCCATGAACTCTGTATGAATTCAAAGCCCACACTGTAAAAAAAAAAATGGTCATGATTTCTAATCATAACATTTTTTTCTTTTGTCAAATAATGTATTTCAGATAACATAATATTTTGAGTTTCTGTTGATTAAACCAATCGCCAAACCAAACCAATTGTTGATTAAAGCAACCAGGTAACTTACTTTTTTTTAAAGGTTAATCCAACAGTTCTTTTTTACTGTGCAAAAAACAGTGGTTCGTTTGAATACTCTTAAATTAATAGTCCTTAGGTAATGGGCACACGCTTAAAAAGGTTCTAGATCACATTTTCACAACTCACAACATTTATAACAGTTTTATCTACTTACATTTTTTTTCAGAAGGCATTTCTTCAGCTGAACAATCAGTGTTTAAACATCTGTACAATCAACTGTATTCTATCCTTCACAGCCTAGTTTTTATTCCTGTCAACAAATCAAATATGGCGCTAGCCTGATAAAGTCTACAATGCTGGTTTTTCTATCTAGATCTTAAATACATTTATTGTATTTGATACTTACCCATAGACAGCAAAAGTCTGGCTTCTGACGCCTAACATCTGGACTGGGACAGTTTTTCAGTTTCAGAGTACTTTATTGGTATGATTGTTTTATATAATATTGCAAAGCATCATCACACCCCAAACACGGATGCCAGTAATGCTAAAACATATATAAACAATATGCAATCAAATATTTTTTTCAGCCTTTCTAAATTTTTTTTTTTTTACATTACATTTTACATTTACTATAATATAGCATTAAATAATTTTACAACGCTGTTAAAGAAAATATTTAGCGAATCTCAAAAGAATCTCATACTATAATGTTGTGATGCCTAAATTTGTGACATTTAAAACAACTGCATTTAGTTTTTAATGTTTATTTTTATTTAGACTTTTTATTATTAAAATATTTTTTTAATTTTATGTTTAGTATAGAATTATAATTTAAAAAAAGAAATTACTAAAACACTTCATTAGTGTTAGTAACCATAAGCGCTCATGTATGATTGAATAATGCTTTACATCAAATAGGCAACTATCAAGAAGGGTTTACAGTTGATCTAGAAGAAATATATTAGGATTATGCTGTGCATTCAGAGGGGTATTTTCTCACAGTTACAAATTTCTCTTCCCAGGAATCTACCCATGAAAATAGCAGATGTTCGAGAGTGGCTGGACAGCATCATCATTATTTGATCCATACCTACTCAGTACTAACAACAACACCTAATAGGTGTCCAACCCAGACTGGCAGACGGTAGGATTGTGATATTTATGATAAACCCAGACAAAGTGTCCAACTTACAACTGAGGACCAGGGGGGTTCTGATCAAATTTAAAATAACTGCATGAATTTTGCAAAATCAATGTGAGGATCTTATGTTATCACAGTAAGCCAATCTCACAGCACCAGATTCATAGTATGTACAACATCAGAAAAGACCCAGTGTGGATACAAGAAACCCGGTGAGTCAACACAGCAACCAAATAGCAGCCAGCATAATGCAGGCAAGAATAGCATATATCATAAGAAAACCTTATCTATGGGTTTTGTATAGTAAAATGTGAGGCAGTAAGAAAATACTTCTTACAAATCGAGGTTCGGAAAGAGTAGAGTATAAATATGCACACGTACAAATATAAAGCTGTGAAATCTGCAGTGCTGACACAATGAAACATCAGCACGGCAATGTCACCCTTACTTCACACCCAACACAGACAGGCAACAGGGAGACGTGCTCCCAGGAGAGAGGAGGAGCTGGAGAGATGCGGCCATATCATCAGATGGGTGATCACACACTCTCGGGAGAACAGTGGGATTGTTTATCTGGAGCTCAGTCTATTTCCTCCTCTCTCGGGACACTGCAGCAGCACGTCACCCAGTGCACACAGCAGCCTCACAATTATTATACCTCATAATAATTAGCATTTAATGAAGCACCCAGCCATATGGAGGAATCTGTCTTTAACTGGTGAAGGCATGCTGATAAATGAAAGATAATGCTGGGTGATAAATAACACAGCTGGAAAAAGGACTATGGGTCTGTGCTGAAATACAAATTTGAGGCAAAATTTATGATAACGTTATCAGTTATTTGGGTCGGATATGTATTTCCATTCATAACAATACTTTTTAAGCAACATGACTGATCTCTGGACATTAATAGTGGCAGGAAGACACAAGGAAGGAAAGAAGTTCATAAATACACAAAAACTGTGTTTTAAAGACAAGTAATAAACTCATACTTCCTATAATGTTGTTGTATCAAGAGTTTTTTTTATATTATTGATTGTATTATTTATTTAACTCAAGCTTCATATCATATAAGCTTTGAACTGGGAAAATGAGAGAATGAAAAAACTTGTATGAAAAAAATTCCATATATCTGTATTAGCATCCATATCAGCAATATTGGTGTTCATAGTGGTGGTATCGCCCATCTCTTGCAAAATATATGAAAACAAAAACAATCATAATTCAGTATGCAAAGTTTACAACAACACACACCTAAGACTGGCACTGTCTTTAAGACAAAATGTTGTAAGGTTCAGGCTAAATCAGAAAGAAAAAAAAATCGAAATCAGTAAATTTTTAGCCCCTTTCTGTTGGCTTTGAGGCATAGATACATTAGTGTCCTCCTAAAAGTTTAGCAGATTACACATTTAAAATTTGCAGTCTTTCTCTTAAAAATGCAGATCAAAACTCTGATGACTCATCTTGAACTACGCCCCTATTTGTCCAATCAAACGCTTTTATCATGAAGATGTCCCACGCCCAATACCAGTTACAACTGACAAGCAGGTAGCAAATCATGTTCATGGTTGTGTCATATACTAAGGCTTATTGGCGGTTTCATTGACATTTATGCATTTGCAAATCGCTTACATTCAAAGTGAATATAATGGATGACATTACAATAAAGGTATCTTTCTATCAGTTCTAATAGGAAACAAGTCAATACTACACGTGGCAAGTGAATTTATGTACCCTCTTAACAGCGTATGGTTAAGTCTAATGAACATACCCTAAAAATCACTTCCTTCAGATCAGAGGATCCGGTGATATTTTTAACAGAAGCTAAGAACAATAATATTTCAAGTAAATAATTCATGACCTACCTGTCTCACTTGCAGTCCTCTTATTAGGCAAGGGAACAGCTGTTCTTTCCCTCAGCGCACCCAAAGCCTCTGGAGGTGCTGCATCTGTTCGGGGGGAGGGCACATCCTCTAGGGTTCAGGCATCAGGGGAAACTGCTGTGTGTTTAACTTGTTTATCCACAGATGGTGGAGATCAGGCCAAAAAATCGAAGCTATAGTTTAATTTTACAATGCTTCTTCTGTCTGTCAAGAAATTCTTATGTACATTGATCACATACACAAGTTGTGATGGTAATGCTCTTTGAATGGATCATTTGTGAAATCAGTGTTCCAAATATTACTGTAGGTCCAGGATATTAATGTGTTGTGTTATGATTTCAAGGTCTAATACACATTCACATCTGCTTGCCTAATCACATCTGCCTGTAATTGAATCTGGAGCAGTGTGGGGTGCGATGTGCCATTGTTACTCCAGCACTTCCAGCAATCCTGAAAAACTCTTTGAAATTCAAATGTTCAGTAGCTGACTACATTGTTATATTATAATGGTACCAGGCCTCGTTTGTTAACATTGGCTGATACATAGTTAACATGTATTTTTTGTATTATTTATCAACCTTTGTTAATGTAAAAATTTTCATTGTTCTTGTTAATTTGACTTTCAATTTTAAAAATTACCATTAGAAATTAACAATTTAAAAATTTAATAAATGCTGTAAAGGTATTATTGTTATTTCATATTCACTAGTTAAATAATGTTAACAATTGAAACCTTTGTACAGTGTTAACATTATAATATACAGTATATGTGCTGCACATTCCTGTTAATAATCAGAAAAATAGTTTGACTGCGAGTATTATATTGCTTTTATTTGAACGATTCCATTCTTGTCACTACCTACTGGGATAACAATGTAACCTGCAGAAGAAGTCACTGCAAAAAAAAATAAAATATATATATATAGATAAAGAATAGATATACTTTAAGTTGTGCATATTAGAAGGATTTCCGAAGGATCATTTGAGACTGAAGGCTGGAGTAATGGCTGATGAAAATTCAGATTTTCATCACAGAAATAAATTATATTTAAAAAAGTATGTTAAAATAGAAAACCATCCTTTTAAATTGTAATAATTTTTCACAATATTTCAGTTTTATTCTGTATAAATGTAGGCATGATGAGCGCAAGAGACTTTTTTCAAAAATATTAAAACTAGTATTGTTTCCAAACTCCAAACGAGTCCATGCTGCAATTCTTTTAACTTTATAGCATACGCAGTGGTCTTAAAACCCACATCATGACATGTTGCCCCTCCAGACAGAGACCTGGATTGGACTAAGCACTACTCCTAAGCCATCTCCTTCTCCAGCCTTTTCTCAGGCCTGTAGGGGGATGTTTTCCTGGGGTAGGTGGAACACAGATGCGCGGCAGTTCTTGCATTGCTGGGAGAGGAGATGGCTGACTACCTTTTGGCTCGGAGGCACCATTAACCAATTTGCTATCCAGATGTCCATCAGTGAGCAGTGGCCAGCTTTGTGCCAGTCTGAGCAGTCCAGACACATACATCTGGGCAAGACCATTACATTCACAGTCTCAGACTCAACCCCCACACACAATCTGTTATTTTTTTCGTCTGTGAATCCAAAAGCATGCCTCAGTATGACAGAGGGATTTTTTTTTTTTTTTTTTGCCTATAATGTGAAGTGTGTTTTTTTTTTCTTTCTTTCTTTATGTTAGAAGTGTAGTATACTTCATAGCAGGGAGAATAGCAGAGTCAACCACTTAAAATGCTGTCTCAATCGCAAAATCCTTCCAGTGCCCTGGAACGCTGATCCCTAAAAAAATCCTACCGCAAAAACCATGAAGTATTGATAATACGTCACATTTTGCTATTGCCATTTTGCTGTGGTTAATAACAGTGGTGACTTTTTGCAATGCAAGTATGCTGTCATGTCACCAGAATTGGAGTCATCAGTGTCCCAATATGTAGTGAGCCAGGGTTTTTACCATTCGTCACGATGTACAGGTTAACAATGAAGGCAGCCCACTGTTATAATGAAGGAATCACTGAATCATTCACTCAACCAATTTGTTGAAAAACATTAGTTTCGAAACAAGTGACTGCTTTTATTCAGTCATTGAATCATTTAGTCACCGATTTGTTGAAAAACTGTGATTCATTCAGGAATGTAACTGTTTTCGTAGACATGCAGTGGTTAATTTTGCTGTGGCTTTGTTTGGAACTATTTTGAAACTATATAGAAAAACTTCTATATAGTTTCGTGTTTGAAAAAAAGTGTTGTGTTTGTAAAGCAAGTCACTCAATATCAAATTCTTGTTTATTGTATTATTGTAAATACCTATGTAATTTAAGGCTTTTAGCTTCTTTGAATTACAAAAAGTGATGATACATAGATTTACCCTGTTGACTGGTTTATGATAAATAGATTTGCAGATGAAATAAGTCACATTAACAAAAGCAAAGATGAACAATTTTCACATTATCATTCAGTCCCACAGTCCGCCTGATTGATGATACCTGTATGAACAGTGTGTGTATGTACCACAACCACAACCTCTGCCAGTGCGAACATTTGCCTTGTGGCACCAATTCCCAGGAATGCCTAACCTGTGCCAGCTGTTGGAGACAAGCTACCTGTGCCAATGGTGGCGGGAGCTGCCCACCACATCATCTGTTCCAGCGTTTCCATCTGTAGCATTTGTACCGATCCTCCTCTCTCTGCATCTGGACCCTCCAAAGAAAGCTTTCCAATAGTGCTGGCCTTGACTATGACTGCCAACCAGGCCAGATGTTCGAGCTGTAAGCCCCGGGCTAAATCAATGTAGCTCTCCGCTCATTATTCCAGGCCTGATGAATTGCAAGTGGCTGGGTTTTTTTTTTTTTTTTTCAGCTTACACTACAACAAACCATCCATCAGAGAGAGCGAGATGTGAGGAGATGCAGTGGCGAGGCTGTCTAAGGAGGGGCTTGCAGATGTGTCTTTCAAGACATTTGGCAGATTACGGGAAAGCTTTTTGAAAAGATAGCCTCTTCATAGAAACAGTAAAACAGGCCACAAAACATAGAGGTCTATTTTTTACTTGAATACAAATGAAACAGGCCACAAAACATAGAGGTCTATTTTTTTACTTGAATACAAATATTTATATGCACTGTAGGCATTATTAGTTATAGCTAGCCATCTGAGCTGAACTTGAGATCTGGATCGGTTTGATTCATAACCAAATTATTCAGACTGGAATGGTGAACCGAACTCAAAAAAAAAAATTTGTTCCATAATCGGACAGACATTGTTATTTCTCTTACAAATCTGGCAAGGAAAACATATTTTTAAACTTGTTACTTTAACTTAGGCTTGGACCCATTTAGTAGTCCTTAGTTCAATTAAGGCATTTAAAATTAAGGCATAAGCAATTAAAACAACCTAAACATGCATTTTAGTCTAGGACGAGCTTAAGCCTTGTCTGTGAAACCGAGGGTTAGTGTTTTAAACACAAAAGCTCATTTGTAGCATTCATTTAATTTCATATAGGTTACGTCAGGGGTGTCAAACTCAGCTCCTCGAGGGCCACAGTCCTACAGAGTTTAGGTCCAACCCTGCTTCAACACACATACCTGCATTTTTAAAATAAGTCTGAAGCACTTGATTAGGTTTGTTTAATTAGGGTTGATGCTAATCTCTGCAGGACTGAGTTTGACACCCCTAACTTACACCATACATCATAATTTGAAACTATACACAGACAAATAGTTCTATATCCTTTTTGGTGTAAATAACATTTATAAGAATACTCATTGAGAAAACTTGGCCAAAATCATTTATTTATTTTGTGTTTTTTAGGTGTTACAAATTTGATCTGATTTGACTTTGATTATTCCTTGGTTCTAGGTACTCATCTTGTTTTAAAGAGCAGCTGTCACAAAAGTTTCTAAAATGTCTAAAATATTATATGAATACATTATGAAAACTATAACCCATTTTAAGAGTTAGATTGTTTATTTAAAGAGTATGGGAATTGTGGTAAGTGATATCTATTTCTTTAGTCTGACTTCCAGTATTCTCTTAATCATTGCTGAAAACATATTCACAGTGCACACATAATACACACAGCCTTTAATGATAGATCCACAGACATAAACAAATAATTACGGTTTGACTGAAAATCTGGTTAGACACTTTCATGTAACATTATTAACATTTCAAAAGTTCTACAGCTGATGCACTGGCGACTGGTTATGCAGCTGTCATTAAAAAAAAAAAACAGTAAAGTATTCTGTGGTGCATTAAAGAGTTAAAGATTTTAAAGAAACTCTGATGCTAATTTGTTCATTTTTCTCTGTGACAAATGCATTGCATTACAGTTGGCTGAGTTATGGAACATTTGCTGCAATCACAAAAAATATTTAAATATTTCAAAGCATTGACAAAGCATAAAAAACTGTGATTAACTTCCTGTGTGAAAATGCACTTGGTAACTCACCAAGATTCAGCTGAAGAATCTTCGCAGAGAAGATTCTCTGCATTCTGGGAGGTTCCACGCGATTATCCTTGTAGCTTGAAGATGAGCCAAAACAAACATTCTTCAAGACGTGAAGAAAAGAAAAAAAGGAAGCTAGTTCATCCAGTTGTTGTTATGCAAATACAGTCTGCTCTTCCAGATGTGTATTTTTCAGACCCTTGTCCCCTGTGAAGGCGTGTTGGGCCCTCAGGGAATGTAAAAACCAATATCATAGCTAAACTTAGCTGAGTCCAGCTGTTCCCAGTTGTGCTCATCCTGAGGTAGAACTTAGCACAGTGAGTGAAACAAATTTAATATGACAAACAGTTCATGCAAGATAATATAATATCACTATTTAAAGATTTGTTATTACATCTAACAAAGACTCAAACAACGCGCCCTTCTAAAACCTAAAATGAAAAATATGACTCCCTATGGTCTCGATTGCAATTGTACATAATGTGTCCTTTTGGATAGGGCCTAAAATAAACCAGCTCTTAAAAGTCGTTCTGTAATCAGACTATGATGCAAATGAAGTGAAATCGCTCTGTGCAAGAAAATGAATATTATTTACAACATTATTACCTGTAATCCACAGGGGCGTATAGCATTGAATCTTGGGCCCTATACAAAGACAGTATGTGGGGGCCCTTTTGCCATCGAATATCCCATAAACAGTATCTCCCAGTATCCCCTTAGACATAAAAATGACGGTTTAACAATTTTTAATTGGAATTGTCTTAATAACAGACATTGTGCTTTGTATGGTTGTAAACGTTACAATCTTTCCAAACTATTTAACAGTGTAGGTACCTGCAAAAGTATGATAAACGCAGGAGTGATATTACACTGAGCAATAAATTACATGTCTGATATTTATGCTACCATCAATTACATGTGTATTTGAAGAATAATAAATGCTGAATAGTATACATAATAATGATGGACTTGTGATATTACTCCAATATATATTTTAAATATTTTTTGTCATTTCTGTAAAATTGTTATCATCATTGTTGTCCATTGTTATCATCATGCCATCTTAAAATTAAATGACCAAGTTTGCTCATAGATCCAATGAAATATTGTTTACTTTTTGTTTTCCAAATGTACAGTCTAAAGATTTGTCATACTTTTACTGTCATACTTTTCCTATTACTTTGGTGTAAAGTGTACGATAAGAGCGTTTATCATTCGCTTAGAAACAACATGTTTCTCAGTTGTGATGCCAAACCCCCTCATGGAAAAAGATACCTGTCGTGTTTACAACTGTGACAATTAGCGCTTATCAGGATCAACTAAACGCTGAATTTTCTGCCGTCAGTCTGAAGGTCTGGCCATGTGAGACTAATGGGGAGCTATGTTTGATGTTGGCCAGGGTCATGTTCTCACATCCTTTCCACATCTCTCTCTCACCTGCATTCCTCTCACCCTACACTATATTATACAAAGGCAAAAACATTGCAACAAAAAAAGTCTTGCTGGAGGACTGATTTTCTCAAAGCAATTTGCAGTAATAGTTAAAATTAATCACAGACCTTGCTATTTTATAAATAAAAACACTGTTTTAAAAATATGGCTTAAAAATGCAAATTCTCTTCCGCGTTTTAGAACTATAAAGTGATCTCACAGGAGGTGCACTATCTCTCATTCAGAAATGACCTTGACATATGGGTTGGCTGCCAGTCTGAGAACCTTGGCTGTGAGGCAGTGAGGTTGGATGGCCCACTATGGTACCCCAGCATGCATCTGGAAAAGTAGGATGTGCAGAGGGTGTGGCATGGATGTATGTGGCACCTAGGGGTGTTTGGGGCACCGCTGGCATCACGACTATCTATCAAGCCCAGATGTCACACCCAAGTAACAGCTGCACTGGCTGGGGGCAGTGAGAGATTGCCTTCCTCATCCAGAGGACCTGCCAGAGGCCACCGCATCCAACACAGAGCACAGCAGAGAGTCTTCAGATGAGCCACTGATTAACAAAATATACAGACTTAAAGCTCTGTTAGAAATATTAAACAAATTATTGAGTCCTTCCAGCTCATTTGATATGGACAGACAGTCTGTTTCATACACAGGTAACTGGCTCATATATATGCTAAATATCATTTTGGCTTTAATAAGATTTTCCAAATAAATAAGCAAGAATAATCCTGGTGTCCTTCATGATTAATTTTTGTTTCTGACAACAAAGTACATGAACATGACAAGCTCGTAATCACAACTTCAGAAGCGGAAAGTAGGAATTTTCCGATAGCACATGAAGGCCTAATTATTTCCTGTGTGCCTTGGTTGCCCTTGTGTGTGCTCATTTGTTTCCATAACAACCCATTGTACTCACCTGTGTCTTGTTTAGCTCCATCGTTTGGTCTGTTTAAACCCTCTGTTCAGTTCACTTCTTTGTCTGGTGTCTTCAGTGTTTAAAGTTGGTTGTTTTAGTTCTTCTGCGGTTTTCTTCTGTGCCTATACAGCACATTGTTTTTGTTTCTTATTTGTCTAATAAAGACTGACTGCTGCACATAGATCTTCCTGTTGTCTTTGTTGGAACCAACCTCTGACAGCTATTGAATCAGATACTATTTTACTTACTATAGTACATATGACACAGATACAGTTATATATCACATACAATATATACACTTTACAATATACAATCCACTATTTAAAATTAACTTATTGCTATTTTCCAGGACTCAATCGTAACATCGTAACATTAGATTATTGCTTTAATTTTATTTTTTTATTAGTTTTATGGTTTGTAAAAAAAAAAAGGTAGTAAAGTAGCAGGAGCATTGACATTGACCTTAAGGTGTCAATGTACTGTTGTTTTATTTTTAAAAAAAAATAAGATTTTATATGCCAGGGTTCTAAGTCACATGACCAATTGAGCCCATTCAGTTTTTCAGAAATCATTGTTCCTCCCCACAGACTCTCAAAATTTCCGCCAGGATAGGATAGACGTCAATTTAAGGATTAATACTGCTGTGTTTGGATTTGATTGTTCGGTAACACTTTATTTTGTCATTTTTTTGTTGTATACTACTATAATAACCAGAAAATTATTATTTAATTACATGGCAATTAACCCTAATTCAAACCCTTATCCTAACTCTAATCCTATAGCAATGTACAAGTTAATTACAAATCATAACTCAGTGCGCAAATGTATAATTACACTGTAATACTGACACCTTAAAATAAAGTGTAACCAAAAAAACATGTGTCCTATATGTCTCCACCTGACCAGGGGAAGGTAATATGGGGATTTCATATTAAATCATATGCACAGATAAACGTTCACATTCCCCCCGTTCCAGACGAACAGCACAGACGTACATCCCCTCCCCCGCCCTGAGGTTTAAGACCTCTGACAGCATTTTTACCTTACCTAATCGCTCCCCCTTCACAGACCCTCTCAGTCCCCACCTCACACTGACCCTTCCCAATGGACAAGAGGGCACTTTGCCAGCTGAACCCTGAGAAGGTTTTAGGACGACAGAGAAGCTCAGGAGATTTGTCCATAGCCGCTTTCATGTGTGTCCACCTCAGTGGTCGCTGAAGCTCCTCGTATGTGGCCCTGGATGGAGTGAGAGGCAGCTGTAGGCAGAGATGACACATGAGATCAGGCAGAGCAGCTGTAGCCACAGTCAAAGGTGTGCAGGACAGCTTTATCTGTTTCAGATGGGGAAACATACGGCCAGAAATGTCCATTCTGGTTCACCTAACAGCATTCAAGTGGCTAATGTGGTCCCAGATTGATGGATGACAAGAAAAGCAGGATACACCTACATTAAAGTGTTGACCTACAAATGGATCTCTTTCTATCTATCTATCTATCTATCTATCTATCTATCTATCTATCTATCTATCTATCTATCTATCTATCTATCTATCTATCTATCTATCTATCTATCTATCTATCTATCTATCTATCTATCTATCTATCTGTCTGTCTACCTTTCTGTCTATCTATCTATAAATCTATCTGCTCAAACTTCACTCACTCAAGAATTAAGTAACACAGGAATAAGTAAGTATGACACAAGAGTAAAGGAATGCTTATCTGAGCATTTTCAGGCATGCTGAAACAAAATGTTTATTATCATTAAATATCAGAAACTTCCCAAGTTTTTCAACTTTCTTGGTGTAACAGACTTTTTCAAGCAAACCCATGAGTATACAGTGTCCCAAGTGCAGTGTGGAAACTATGGTCTCCCTCTGTAAGCATGGACAGCTGATGGAGGGACAGGGAGGGGGTGTCTGCCAGGCCTGCTTTCCTGTGGGTTTAAACAGGCCATTCCCCACCTGTGTCACAGCACAGGAGTGTGGCCTTACCTCTGCTGTACCTCCCTCCGCCATCTGGAACAGTCAGCTTGGGCAGGGGGCTGAACTGAGGCCACAGCCTAGGGCCGATGACTCACAAAACAGCTTTATACAGAAATGCTGTGCACTTTGTCCAGTGGGATCAAGAAATAGTCCATTTCAGGGATGCCCAGGTGATACCTGGCCAAACACTGAGTACCACAGCAGCTGTGGTTAACATGTCACACTTTGAAAAGTGCAGAGATGTGAGAATTACCCTTGGGTCATTATGTATGTAATGAGGAGAAAAGGAAAACCTAAATAATATATATATATTAGACTCATATATTATATACTAAGCGTTATTTTACAGACATATAAGGAGATTAATGTGTTTATTAATTAGAAACTTATCCTCATAGCAACAAATTCTTTCAATCTTTACAGTTTATATGTTGCAGTTCCAACTCTGACCACTCAAATTTTTGGCGCGGTTTCCCCAAGGCCGCAGTAGGAAGTGTTTTGTGGAAAAGAGACATTTGTTGCAAGAGGTCGAAACACATTCAACTGTATGTAATTAGATTTGAGCTCTACATATTTCAGCACAATAATAAAAGGCAGTTCATAGTTCCTGATAGTTGCTGAAACAACTATTATAATTTTCCTTGGTATCAGATTTATCTCTCCTCCTGTTTTTTACACACAAAAAAACTACAATAGCACAAAATACAAAAGCATACAAGGATTACCTGGTCTGCCAATACAATTCATAGCCAGCAGGGTTTTTTTTATTGGGATTTTAACTAAGCACAAAATTTTAGCATTATATACTTATATCATTTTGATTCAGACTAATTCCCTAATAAATCATTCACGTTTACATGCACATAATTCTCTGATTAAGTATATTCGAATCAGTGTTATTTTAGTATTATTTATATAGCCTATATACTATTATGTTATTTATTAATATTTTACATTTTCAGGTTTCATTTTACCTTAAGTTTATTCTAATACTTTTATTGCAATTAGCTTTATTTAATATTTAAGCAAGGCGATATTTAAAATTTTATTTTTTATATGTTTCAGATTTATTTGAATTTGTATTAGTTGTAGTTTAGTTAACAATAGCATCGATAATATCTCTACACAAGTTCTGTATCTAGCTCATTACATATGCCATTTTGCATTTTTGAACACAACTAGAAAGGTATATTCAGAAATGTTATTTTATTATCTCGTTGTGTTATTATCTCATTGATTGCATTCATTTTTCCCAGAAAAATTCCTTACATTTCTAGGTTTCCCCTGCCTGTGGGAATCTTGCAAATTCCAAAAGAATTCCCCTCCATGCAGAGCGCTACAGAAGAGCCGCATCTCTTGTAAACACAGCGGGCTCTCGCGAGATTTCCTTGCGCCGCTCAGCACACGCAAGAGCGTCTATGGAGCAGTGAGAGCAGGCGGGAGACGGACCAACTGAACCTGGCGCGGACTGTAGCAGCAGACACGGGGTGAGAGAGGGTGACTTGCCTATGTCGTCGTTGTGGTGTGTCTGAGCGCGGTTCCCGGGGTGAGGAACTTCCGCAGCCTGGCCATCATACAACCCTTCCTTTCGAGACAACACTCTTGTAGTGACCACTTGAGTCTGTGCTCTCTCTGTAGGCGTGCTTCTCCGATTATCCCGTCCATCCATGCTCCGTTCGAGCCTTTAAGGAGGACGCGCACATACTCAGGGAGGGGAGGGAAGCCCATTGGTCTCCCTACCGACGCCAGCGCCAGGTAAAAACCCCGCTATGACTGTAAAACGAATGTTAAATGTCACATTTGACGGAGCGCGTGGCTGCTTGTGACGCAGCTTTGGTTCATTACAGCCAGCGATCATGAGCAGTTGATGCTGCGGTGTGGAGGCTGTGAAGCAGGGGAATGAGCTCTGCTAATGGCCTAGCGCGTTTTTTTCGCATAATTGCCACTTTTATCAACCGAGGCATCCCCACATTCCATTGGGATATTTTAGTTACTGACAAGGACTAACGGAATCTCTGTTTAAAAGACTATAAGTCACTATTGACACGTCAAGACGCGCGGTTTATTCTCTTTAGCCAGCTTATTCGTTGCTTTTGAGGTAACTGATTCATTTACAAGACACTGACAATTGGCTAGAAGGTTGTAGCTGAGGTCGTGGGTATTACACGATCTTCCACGAAGTGGAAATCCAATGTCCCGCATTGATTTAATGTTGATGCTTGTAGATGTCACGCCCTCTTGTTTACATTACATTGACACCTCCCTCAGACTAGCATGTCTGTGAAGGACCATCTGCATGTGGGATTGTGCTGCTGCTTAACATTACGGATTATTCTAAACACATTTAAGCAAGTCTTGGACCATACTGCCAATTTACTCACTAAGATAACCTGTCTTTTGTTGTTGGTTTTGTGCTAAACTGTGGGTTTTTTTGGTATCATCAATAGTATCAATTGACCCTATTATTTAGGTTCGATTCAAATTTATTTGTGTAGCGCTTTTCACAATAGATATAATTTCAAAGCAGCTTTACAGAGAATGGATGTCAGCATTGCAATATGAAGGATGCAGTTAGCAAATAATATAATTTAGGTAATTCATTTACAATCAGAGTTAGCAGTTCCTGGAAAATGAATTACATTAACAGTAATTAGGATATAGAAATTGGGCAATGTGCATTGGGCAAGGGCCGTTTGAATGCACCATCTATGTAATTTAGATGTGAAACTTTAAGGAAATTTACGGAAAATATGAATCCTCGGTCGGTGCAAGTCAAGATGATTCACAACGCTCTGTGGCAACACTTCTAGATTCTTCAGACACCATGAAAAGAGCTGTTTTAGATTAGCGCTTCACTCAAATTGAGTTGAAAATGAGTTGAAATGTGTTTAAATTGCACATCCGCATATTGCACATCTGCTGGCTGTTTTTATTCTTCACTTTTGTATGACACCTCTCTCAGGTTTTAGAAGTGTTGTTACACATTGAGGGTGTGTATTCAACAACCTGTCACATATTTGAATTTTTCAAACCCTATTCATATTTCTTCACTTCACTTCACTTTCTTTATAATTTAATTCCGAACAGATATTTAGGGAGTTTGCTTGAACCCAAAAGCGTTGCTTGGTGTGCGGAATAACATTTTCATCTATAAATGTATGTCTTTAAACGTCCTGCGAGTCTTATTAATGGAAGAATTATTTTTAAGGAAGTCTTTAAGTAGATTATATAAAACAAGAGGAAAAGACATTATTAAATTGACCTCGCATTAAGTGCTCTCCAGTTCTATGGAGAGAACCAGTAAGAGCACTCTTGAATAATGGCTGCAGCAGATTAGCAAAGGTCCTCCGAGTCCTCAGACATCAACATCCGCCAGTATTCATTCACAAATTTCTCGTTTCCTCTTCTTAGGTTTTAGATAGACCACAGCGTCTTCTCAGTTTCTGTTGCCGTGTTTGCGGCTGCAGCATTGGTGTGTGACTGCAGAGAAATCTTTCGTTATTCGTGTCTCACTCGTGGCAACACACAATGGTTACGTACAAAGAAAACATCATAGAGATGCTTTGTTACTTTAAACAAATGTAGTTTGTCTTGTGAATCCTTAAGAGCAGTGATATACTGTCCACACATCAATGTGATAATATTCCCAGCAATGGGGTGGTGGGATGTCCCGTATTGCCTGATGTTGCTAGTTTTAAATACATGGTCGGATTAGGATATTTGTCTTGTTTTGAATATAACTGTACAACAGATGGCTTTACATGTGAGCATGTTCTTGTGGTGCATTACAATGTTTGCATGTTAAAGTGCTGATGGTGCAAACCAAAGCCGCATTATGCCAAAAGAAGATGAATGAAAAATAATACTAGAAGGGCTTGTAAACTACTTATTTTGAGTGGCACTTTTTGTGATGCGAGCTCATGGATTTCCTTCGCTTCAGGGTAACATTAGTACCGATTACTGAAATTGAAAGCGTAGTTTGGAAAGGGCTGGATTTCACCTTCAGCGATTCTTCTCTGATTACTTGAAGAGAAAATATCCATCAGTTGTAAACTCTTTCAGGGGACGTTAGAAACTTTGGATGATGTCAGTTTGTATTCCTAGTAGATATCCATCTTTTCGCCTGAATAATTTAAAGACGCAGCGCCTGGAGTTTTCTTGCACCTTTTCATAACATCATGAAATGCAGTTTGTCGTCTGTAAGATTTTAAAATGTTTTTCAAAGAAGTTATGCTCACCAAGGCTGCATTTATTTGTTAAACAATACAGTAAAACAGTAATGTTGTGAGATATGAATACAATGTAAAATATTTTTTTTTTAACACAATTCATTCTTTTGATGACATTAGACTTTTGTGTCATATTATCCTTCAGAAATCATTCTATTAATAATTTCTTATAAACGTTGTAAACAGTTGTGCTGCTTAATATTTTTGTGGAATGTGATACATATTTTAATGATTCTTTGATGAAAGTAAAAGTTCAATAGAACAGCTTTCATTTGAAATAAGAATATTTTTAACATTTGCAATGTCTTTACTGTCATTTTTATTCAGTTTAATGCATCCTTGCTAAACTATTTTATATACATTTATATAATTATAATTTTTTTTTCTGCATCTGTTACCATAATCAGTCACGTTGTTCTTTTTCGAACAATTTAGGATGATTCTACCATGATGAAAAATGTGGAATTATTTGTCTTTTCCATTTTGGTCATTAAACTGATGGTTATTGTGACATCACAATTGAAGATAGTTCAGTGTAAATAAATGAATATTCTGCGTTGAAGACTTGTGGCGGACGTTCAGATGTTGCTCCATGGCGCACACAGAATGATTGATGCTGCGTGTCTGTGTTTGTCTGGGCTCACTAGGAGAGCCCCTCCTTCCCAGGCCTGCTCAGGAATTAAATGATTATCTCAAGGGTGCTCCCCTCATTTGTATGGAAAAATTGTATTTGGTGTGGCAGCTTCGGGACATCCCCAGATATTGCTGCGGCGATAGGCTTACAGATGCTTGGCTGCGACTGTGACGCAGTGGAATTGTGTCTGCTGTCACTCAAAGGGAGCAAAAGGAACAGGGATTCTGTGCTGCTGCCAGAATCTAGAGGATGTTGAGGATTGTTTGGTAGAATAGAATAGCCCAACTGTGTCCAATGTCCAACTGGACATTTTAACTTGGTTTAACTTGTTTTTTTTTTTTTTTAAATTTTTATTTTTATCTTTTATGTCTCTTAAAATCTTATATATTTGATATGTTTTGCCAGAAATATTTATCACTCCAAAGGAAGGTGAAAAACATACATTTTCTCTGGCCCAATCAAATAGATACTTTCTACTCCATGATAAGATCAGCACTGGTACTTTATTTTTTATACTGGCCCATTAATTTTCCCCATATTGATTTCAGAATTAGATTATATCACCACGTTTTATATAAACACTTCATATGTAAACATGTTATTACTTATTATTATTACTTTATTATATTATACATTACGAACTATTAACATATACAAATGTGTAAGTATTTCAAGTGTGACAATCTGTTATATCAGTGCTTCATGGGAAGGGGTTGGAAGGGATTGCTGATGTATGAGTGAGGATGCTCAACTAGTGACTTTAAAGGGATAGTTTACACAAAAATAAAAATTCTGCCAATAATTGCTCACCCTCATGTCATTCCAAACCTCTAAGAACCGGTAAAACACTTTATTTTACAGTGTCATTGTTACATATGTTACATGTATTATTTTCTATAGAAATTATGCATAATTACATGCAATTAATTATAGTAAGAACATGTAGTTAATTGTCATTACTCAGTACTTAAATGTATAATTATAATGCAATACTGATGCCTTAAAATAAAGTGTAACCTAAGAACCTTTCGGTCATCTTTGGACCACAAATGAAGATCGATGAAACCGGAGAGCTTTCTGTTCTTCTCCAGCTACGCAACTGAAACGTACGCAACTGAAACGCTTCAAAAAGTTAATGAAGAGATTGTAAAACTAAACCAAACGAATTGAGTGGTTTAGTCCAAATTTTCTGAAGAGACTTCATAACTTTGTGATGAACAGATTTAATTTAAGCTTTTGTTCACGTATAAACATTGATCAGCAAACATAAATGGAAGCTCAGCTGAACCTGCTTGACATGTAGGAACAAACCTCGTCCGGAAACTCGAACGCACTGCGTAACACATGAGAATGAACCTCATTGGTTCTTGTACACGTCAAGCAAAATGCTTGAGCTTCTATTGGTTTAGCACAACTGATGATGTGCGAGTTGATCGATGTTTATATATGAATAAAAGTCTAAATTCAATCTGTTCATCATTTAAAGCCATCATGTCTCTTGAGAAAATTTGGACTAAGCCACTCAATTCATACCATCTCTTTATGAACTTTTTGAAGCGTGACAGAAGCTCTCAGATTTCATCAAAAATATCTTCATTTGTGTTCTGAAGACGAATGAAAGTCTTACGGGTTTGGAACGACACGAGAATTAATTAGCTTTAATAATTTTTAGTGGTTTTAAATGAAGAAACAATTGTAAAATTATTGAGAGATGTGTTGTATTTTCACACTTTCACACTGTTGTACTTTTCTCATTTGGTCTCATTTAGTCTCTTCACTCATTTACAGTACCACCACTACAGTCATGAAGGATGTGCTTGTGTACAAATTCACCCCCTTCAAAAGTATGTTCTAAGATGATCGCACTTCAGATTGGCCGCTGTGAACAGTGTTACCGTTGTAATGCATAATACGCAGGTTTATTGTTAAGGTATTGAGGTGAGATTAAAGTATGGTATTTTCTGAAGGTACCGATTTTTTTTTTTTTTTTTTTTTTTTTTTTTTTTTAAATTTAGATTTTTCTAAAATGGTGTGTTACTCACTCTTTAGTGTCTTGTAGAAAAACTAGTCAGATAGATAAAAAAAGATAGTCAGATAGGTAGAAAAAGACTCAACAAACTGCTGGATGCCATGATATGAACTAAATGTTGTGACCGTTATTAAACGCTGTTTTTAAACATGTGGTAATGACACTGACTCAGGGCTTCTATGGTAGTATATCATTGCTTAACCTTCTCAGACCTCAAGGTTAGGTCTGTCTTGAAAAGTTTATACATTAACGTTAAAAGAATCTATTTCTCTAAAGGGAAAAGGAATGATTTTTACTTTTGAAGCTGTAATGTAGTGGCAAATGGTGTCTTCCGGGGTTGTGGCTTGCGTACAGGGTTTGACTGATATCTCTTTGGACCTTAAATCACCCATGTACTCTCCTTACCATATTAACAGCAGATTAAGGTTGCAGCTAAATGCACACAACCAGGCGGGTACTATCAATTGGTACTGTGAATACTCTGGCCTTAATAGGCCATTCATTTGCCTTTAACAAATCATTGGAAGTGCTAAATATTCCTTGTTTGACCCACATTTGTTTTGCTGTGAAGTATTTATATTATAAGTTAGCCCTGCAGAGCGTTGTTTTTTGTTGACTGACATTAAGGGCACTGCCGTGGTCTCTATATCTTTAGGGGCTGCAGTGTATCCAGGAGCTGTGACGTCCTCTGTCATTATGTCTAAAAATCTGGGACAAACAGGATTTGTTAATTATATCTGAAGGGAAAATAAGAGCCTTTCAGTCATTTGTCTTTCTGTTTCTAGAGGACACAACACTGCATCACAATTGTGCATTCACATTTCTGCTTATCACACTCCACACAAATGTTTTCAGCGATTTCTTACTTTGTTTTCTTCATTAGAGGGTGGTTGTCAAGTGTTGTCCCAGCCTCTGATTGAGTTCAGTTAAAGGCTCATGGTTTTACTCTTTTGCTCTTTGACTCACTCCGAGCTGATCTGTTTAGCTGTTGGAGGTTTAGCCTGTTTGTTCTCCTTACAGGCTGACTTCCGTTTTCTTTACTCACACACATTTGAATGATTGGATTTGACACGTATGACTGCTTCTGCAAAAGCGAAACATTTTGATTAACTGATGTACGTTTTAAAGGTAAGAAAATATAGACTAATATCTCACTGGAAATCCCATATTTACTATATTGGTTTTATTGCTTTACTTCTCTGTAAGGGCGACATTTTGCTTTGTTGTGTTTTTGTAAAACCGTCACTGTGCAGGAAACTATGCTAGAATAGATATTTGTTGTGTTTGAGACTGCTTTAGGACATTTTAGGACCCATTTGTGATATTCAATTGTAGTTATTTGTTAGTTCTGTTTAAAAAAAAAATGCATCTTACAGTATGGATGTGTCCTTATCTTGGATGATAGTAAGTGTTGGCATTCTGCCACATTTATCAGTCTTGTACAAGTCTTTTTTCCTCATTCTAAAAATCATTAAGCTGTCACAGCTTTTCTAATCTGATTTCAGATTTGATAAAAATTTCATTTGTAACTCATTAGCAACCTCTAACTCTGTCCCTGCCTGCATTTTTAAAAAAAAAAGTTGCTAACCTCTGCCTTTTTTGATGATTTGTTTTATAATTTAATATTTTGTTGTATATCTGAACATGCAATTTATCAAAAGCAAGAACAGAGCCTCTTCTTAGAAAACAAAAACAAACAAAGAAAAAAATGTTTTATTCTAGCATCATGAATTCATTTTTTATCAACACTTGAATGTGCGTGAGTTTCATAACAAAAGCAACATTTTGAACAAAAAGCTGAGAAAATCGTGATTCCCCAGACTACAACATGCATAAGCAATGCTTTTACCACTTGTTTCTGCTCCTTTTTCTGTTCTCTTACAGAAGTTGCGTAATAGCGTACCATATAACATTAAAAACAGGGTATAGTCTGAAAATTTCTTCAGTGGCGGGAAAAGAGTTAAAAGGATGGCTCACCCAAAAATAAAAGTTTTGTCATTGTTTTATCATCCCATTTTGTTTCAACCTGGCATTGTATTCTTTATATCACAAAAGAGATGTTAGGCAAACGCAAAAAGAACGAAAACAATTCCTATTGTGTGTTTTTTTTTTTTTTTTTTTTTTGTGGTGGGGCAAGTGACAATTTTGGCAGGGGAAGTAAAAAGTTAAAGCCAGTTAAAGAAATCCTTAGTGTTGAGTCCTGCGTTTGATGAATAGTGCTTCATGCTTTGGATGCCAATGCATTTACCATGGGACTTCATGTTTGCTTATTTATTCTCACAGTCATCCTCATCAGACTTTGTTGCAAGTGACTGTGCTGCTGGTAAGTGTTAAACAGTTGTGCATGTTGAGAGTGAAAATGAGAGAGAAAAACAGACAGACAGGGAAATAAGAGAGGCGACAGGGGGCTTGTACGTCTGCTTTTACAAAGACTGTCTGTCAGATTGTGTAAGAATGAAGGGGGAGTTAAGAGGAAGAGAAGAGTGAAAAATCCACACACTCCTTTTTTATGTTTCTTCCAGGCTGAGTCACTATCGAGGAGTGGGAAGATCTAGAGAGAGAGAGAGGGAGACAGCATCACGGAGAGCACAAGAGAGAAAAGCAACGGAAGGAGGGGAAAACCTCTACACAACGCCTCTGAGAGCGAAGCGAGAGAGGCAGCCAGTGAGAACGACGTAAAGAGAGAGACAGAGCACAGCAGTGAGGGAGGGAGAGAGACGCTGAGGCTGGGAGAGCTGACCCCCCCTCTCCTCTCCTGTCCTCTCCTCTCCCCCCCCCCCCCCCCCCCCCCTCCTCACTCCTTCAGGAGCTGGTGTGTAGGAGCAACGAGTACAGTGTGATTGAGGCAACATGAGCGATGTCACCATCGTTAAGGAAGGCTGGGTCCAGAAGAGAGGTAAGTAGCTTGTCTCTGCCTGTGTCTCTGTCAACTAGCCGTATCGAGAAAGACCTTGCGTACGCGTGTGCCACCAGGGACGGCTCCCACCGTCATGGGCGGGCCACGGCGTGGCTTTAGTCTGTGTCTGTGGAAGCCGGCGTGTGGGTGTGCCTCTTTACGCGTGTTCGTGAGCTGTGTTTAGTGCTGGTGTGGTGTTTTAGAGAATGTGCATGCATGTTTGAGTGTGTCTGCCGGAGGAGCAACTGCATTCAGACTGTTATCCATCATTTCTCACTGCACTGCTCTGACGTGTCGGGCTGCTACCTTTTTGAAGGGTTTTCTGCACATGCTTGCACTCATTCTGATGTATAGTTCTCTGCTTTGATTAAATTATAGTGGTGTTTTGATCATTTTGTTTGATCAGTATGTCTGGAAAACAAGTTCTTGTTGGCTTTTTTGGTGAGTATGGACTGCAAGGACTTTTGTGTGCGAATAAACACACTCAAAGTTATTATAAGTCAAAGTTATTTGGCATCCATGTGGTAACCTGCTCTAGGTGTTTTTATGGGTTCAACCAGGTTGCCTTGCTTTCTTTCAGGTCTGCTTTTCCTTTCTGTCTCATTGGCTCTTGCTGAGGCATACAAGTGCCTCTATGCTTGAACCTTTCCCTATATGTGCATCCAATGAAATGTAACCTATTTAAATGACCAGTGATAAACAATGGGAGTGGAATTTGTTTACATGCACTTCAAAAGTTTTATTTCAGTCAGGCTAAAGTAATCATTTTTCGTCTTACAATCATGTAGATGCTTTAGTCTGGTTTTTGTGAAGTTGGACTGTCAGACCTAGATACTGCGATTGGAGCTTGGCTTCGTCCAGTCAACTGCAGCTGGCCTGTGTACTTTGAAAGAAACACGTGACGCACAATGTGTGTTTAAGCCTTCAAATATTTCATTACTCATTGATTACGTCATGGTCGCAAGCTATATATTAGACAATCAGGTGAACACTGTAGCTTGACTATGAAAAATCCCACTTGAATATAACTCCACAAATAAATGCTCTTTCATGGGATCCAACACCCAACACAGCAGTCGATTACGAGAGCCTACTAGTACAACAATTTAACCATTGTCCGTGTGAATGCCCTTAACTATGGATGTTTATGCTACAGTGGGGCTGATGTCGCGCCCCCCCCAAGTTGGATGAGCAGCCGACATGCTTGAGCTTAGGGCTGCACGATTTATTGCGATTAAATCGCATGCAATTTGGCAAAGGCTGCAATTATTTAATGTGCAGCTTGTCATAGCTGTACGGCTCTGTGATTAGCAGTAAATGCTTCTCCATCTTAAAGCCTGAGGGTACTCTTGCGGAGAAACGAACACGCATCATATCACTGTAGCTGAATAAACAGAAGATTGAAATGCTTTGATTGATTAAACATGATTAATAAACACACGACTGAAGGATGCTCAACTGTTGTTATGAAGTGAGCTTGGAGTAAAAACATGTTATTAAATGTTGTCTTTTTTTGGATGTTAATAAAAGCTTCTCATGTCTGGAAAGATGTTTGACGTGCGTTGCTTATTCAAATTTACATTATAAGCGACTCAAACTCGCAGTGCTTTCAGATGGATTATCATTTGGAGCCATACTTCATTGACAAGCTGCGCATAAAAAAATATTTGCAGCCTTTGCGATCGCACTAAGAATTGCATTGAAGTTCAATGTTATTTTTCGTATCGTGCGATTAAATCGTGCAGCCCTATTTGAGCTTATTTAGATGTTTTTATGTATGGACTGACTCCATTATTTCAGTCACCAGTTAAATTCAGAGCTCTCATTGATCTCTTTTGTTGAGGATAATGTTGGAGACATTTTTAAGATAAAAAGTATTTAAAGTGCACTCATTTATTTTGTATTTATGTAGCGCTGACTGATAAAGCTTCAGCTGTCATGAATACAGTATCATGCAAAAGCAATGCCACTATACCCCATTTACATTCAGCCACAGATCATTTATGTTGTGAACAAAAAAGTGTCTAATAACCTGGAGGTTACTGTGATATAATGTGTCAAGCATCCATGAGGCTCCATATGTTTTAACATTTTTTTAATCTAATTTTAATTATCTACTATAAGTATTATAAAAATATTATTATATTAATAATAATAATAATTAATAATATTTAGCTTATATTTAAGTTTTAGTAACACTGTATGTGCTGTCATTTATATTTTTATTTTATAATATTTAGATTTTATTTATATTTATTTAAGTTTTAGTTTAAGTAATTCTAGTACATCAACATATTTTATTTCGGTTAATTGTCAAGGAAAAATTTCTATTTTTTAGTTAAAGGTGTCATGACAGGAAGTCCAATTTTTCCTTGATCTTCCCTTTTGACATATAAGACCAATTTCAACCATTGAAACATCTTGCATGTTTCATAGTTTAAAACATCCTCGTCATTATAAACAAAGCATTTATTTATTTAAGCACCGAAAAAAAACTGCTTTGATATTGTGGGATCTGTTATGTCACACGGGCAAAAACATTTGCAAATAACTGCCCCCTGTTGAAAGGTGAAGCAGCCAATTTTATTGAATGAAATGGCCAGATGCAAACCTATAAGTAAACGAATGATTTCATAATGCTTTGTCTGTAAATAACGGCTTTATGTGGATAATGGCTTCAAAACACTTATTCATGTGCAATACTGAGTGGGCGTTGAAATTATTATGACTTTGGCCAATCATAACAGTGGTGTTCACTGACAAGCCTTCAAGCCCCCCATTAAAAGTGGATCATTTCAGACCATTCAGACATTTCATTTCAAAGGGTCAGAATGAGACTGGAAAATAATAATTTTTTTCTACAAAAAAACATCATCAGTAAACCTCAACCAATATATTAAAATAATCCATGTCAAGACCCCTTTAAGATTAAGTTTTTCATCTAATATTTATTTTATTTAACATTAACAACACTGAGTAATTCAAAAGGCTTTTATCTTGCATTCATCTGGAAAGTCATCCCAATAGTTTATTTAAAGGTACAATATGTAAAATGTTTATATTAAAACATTCAAAAACGACTTGCACAGTGTTATTATATATTTCATTCGGCTGTTTATTCATTCAGCTGTTTTAAATATTTCAACTCAAATATAAAAGAATATGTCAATTCAGAAAAATTCACAATTTTAAATAGTGCACCGTCCTTCCTTTGTCACTTGTCACCTGTCAATGACGTAATATCTACGTTATTACTGGTTTCCGCTCGTGCTGCATAGTAGCCATGGCAACAGACAAGAACAGCTGCGTAACGGCTAGCGGGACGCCGTTGTTTCGTTCAAACATTATGGACTATGGCAAGCAAACTTTGGGACATAAGGAGATCAATATCGGTGTGGTATTTCCGAGATGGCGAGAGATTTGCAACTTTAACTTGACAGAGACTGCGCTCTTGCACGTTATTAGACACGGTAAGCAAATGTAGGCTACATAAGACTTATCAATGTTAAATAGCTCAACACAACAAAGTGTAAGAATATCAAGAATCATCAGTATGATATTCTAATGTTGATCTAGCTTACTGTTAAGTGTCATACAGCCAACAAACTAATACACAGAATAACATTACAACTTTCAGCACACTCAAATACAGTTTAGTATGATAGTGTAACGTTAGACCAAGTGAAACAGCGCTGCGTTACCTCACAGTTTTAATTCATCAAATAAACTGACCTGTAAGAGTAGTATTTCAGCACTTATGAGTAATTCTGTAGTCCTCATTTCTTTATATCCCCCGGTGCCACTGATATCTGTCTCTCTTTAGCGATCGCGTCCGCGATTCTCTGCCACGCCGATGTTAAAAACATGCGTTCACTCCTCCATAAACATTATTTACATTTTTTTAAATATTTTTCATAATTTAGCAGACGCTTTTATCCAAAGCGACTTACAAGGGGAGCAATTAGGGGTTAGGTGCCTTGCTCAAAGGCACTTTAGTCATGGTATTGAAGGTGGAGAGAGTGCTGTTTATTCACAATCCCCACTTTCAATTCCTGCAACCTTCAGATGACAAGCCCGACTCCCTCACCACTAGGCCACGACTACCCCATTATTACCCCATTTATTATTTCCCCATAAATATGATTAGATCCATCGGCATGACGACAAGTTCTATGATTCCATTCTCATTCACTGCGTCAACAATCTACGCCTTTGTTATTGTTTCGAGAGTTTAGTAACCCCTAGCAATGAAAAATAACATATTGTGCCTTTAAAGGTCAATGGTCAAAAAACTGTGGGAACTCTTTTAATTGATTGTGAATGTCATGTTGGTGTAGCTACATTGAGTCAGATTTGAAATTCCCTCCAGTATGTGCAGCCTGGGTTGGGCTTGAGAATGGAGAGGTTAGTTTTTGGGATTGTGTGTGTGTGTGTGTGTGTGTGTGTGAAGTGCATGGGAGAGTTCGGTGTAGCCCTGGGCTGGGAAACTGGCTTCATTCTGTTTGTCTTGGCTGGCGACCAGGATGACCCTAATCACCCTCCTCTTTTCCTCTCCTTTTTCCACTTTGTCTCCGCCACTTTCTGTTTCCATTATAGCTTTTACTGTCTTTCCCCCCTCTCTCTGTCTGTGTCCTGTTGTACTTTTACTTTTCCATTTTGCTGCCGTCTCTCTCCGTCTCATCATCTCTCTCTCTCCCCCTCTAGAGCACCTGTGTCGCAGTACAAGTCCCCCCCCCCCCCCCCCCCGTCTTCCGAGCTGTGACTTCTTAGGAAAAAAAAGGGCTGTGTGTGAGGAGAGGATAACCAAAAGAGTGACATCATTTCCTGTTTACTCCACTAATGAATGGATCACAAAGAAAAGGGCCAGCTTAAGACACAGAAGCCCTCCGGTTCTGACATCGCCTCCCTCTAAAAGCTCATTGTCTAAACATTCCCCTCATCGCAGACTGCAGCCTGTTTAATGCGCTTGCCAAAGTTTGATTGTTTGGAGGTTACTTAAGCAAAATCAAGCAAAACGCAACATACTGGAATGTCATGGAACTAAATAGCATGAAGTTGTATTTTCGTGTCTTTAATTTGATGCGGTTTTGTTTTCCAGATCGCTGGTCTGCGGTAAATTAGCACTGATTGCAAGCAGACCTGTTGATAAAAATGCTTTGGATGCCTGCGCAGTGTATGTGTGTGTGTGTTTGTTGTGGAGTTAGCTGTCAGGCTCCATAGCCGAAGAGCAGCGCAGAGGAGTCACATGGTGCACTGCTCTGTCCCGCAGGACCACTGGAACACTCTGTTCTGAGGAAAAGATACAGGCACATGAATGAAGCTCGCTCGCTCTCTCCGGTATGCTCACATGACCAGCGATGCGCTCGTTCATTCACTCTCCCTCTCTCTCATACTAGCATATGGATTACATAGACAAACACACACAGATCAAACTCTGACCTTGCTGATTGTTATATCCTTCACTTCCTGCTCCTTTTCTCATACCCTGCAATCTCCTGCTCTCATATGACCACTGCGGCCATTCCTCATTATCTCCTTCCTGTCCCCTCTCTCTTTCTCAGTATGTAAAGTGCATCTGAGTGCACCCCAGATCAGCTCAGACTGCAGTGGAAATACAGATCAGCTGGTACTGGAGCATTCTCATGCAGGTCAATATGAATGAACAAAGAACAATTACTTATATTCTATATTAAACATTACATATAAGTATTGCATTTATTCTGGTTGTACTTGTTTCATTACTCAGTAATTTCTCATTTAGCATGTACAGAATTTTTTTTTATCTGGATACTTCGCTTTTTACACCTGGTTAGGACATGATGTAAGCTGCCGTTGTGGTGTTGAGGGCACAACCATGTGTATATTATAACATGATAATGTAAGTAATTAAGCCACTCGACCCTCCCTTTTGAATGGCGGTGCAGTCTATGCTTTTATGTGGAGATTAGCCAATTATTAGAAATGAAATTTTACTTATTGTAGACTTACTAGGCACAGCACTGTAGAAAAAAAATCCTGTTTTATTCAAAGGGTCAGTAATTTTTAAGTAGTTTGGAAAATTGCCATGTAAAACAAAATTATGACTGTTATAAGTGTTTTGGATGGTGAGTTTGCTGCAACTTCATCAGTAAGAAAGATGCGTCAACTGACAGGTAAATTTAGTAACACTTGTTGAAGAGAGAGCGTTAATTTAAATCAAAATCTTTTCAGCACACAGGCTTTTCGTCAGGGTTAAAGTCACTATAAAATCAAAAATTCTTATTGCAATATTTGGTAATACTATGGAAATACTTATTTTTTGTGGAATTATTTCAGTAGTTATTATAATTGATTTATCCGTTATCTGTTATAATGTCATAGTTTTTTTTTTTTTTTTTAAAGTGTGCCCTCGGAATGAGATGTGTAGACAGAGTTCCAACCTGTCGGTCAATCCTGGTGGACAAAATCAAATCTCTGCTCTTTTTTTTTTTTTCTCATTTGTGAAGCCATTTCATTTGTATATTGTATGTTAAAATAGGGATGAAATGTTGGGCACATTTTTCATTTCTTGCCCACTTTAAGAAAGAACAAGTTAAAGAGCAACTATTTAATAAAAAAATCCTACGATTCTGTCAATAAAGGTCAAGGTCAATTTTATTTATATAGCCCTTTAAAACATAATAATCTTGTCCACCAATTAGGGTCTAACCAATTACAACACTATAGGGAACAGGTTAATCAATGTTACACCCATGAATTGGTTATGCTGGACCCAAAAATAGTACAGAAAAAAAAAGACATCAAATTCCAAACAATCCAAAACCCAATGATGTACAAAGATAAAAATGAAAAAGGAGATAAACCTTAACAATAAAAAGTTGGTGGGTGGATATGATTTTACTCCGTAAACAATTCAGCTTTAAAATGGCTGTTTACTTGTGTTGTACATTTGAGAGTAATTTTGATGAAATGTGCCTCCCTTCAAGCTTTGTTTTTTCGAACAAGTGCCAAATAGAGTCTGAGCTGTGGATGATCATGAGCAGCTCCTGTATCATCTTGATGCTTTTTAATTTCACATTAGCTTTTCACAGTCATCCGTCTTAAGTCCTCCCACTTCCCTGTCAGCGGTGAGGGGAAAAGCCTCCACATACCCAAACAGATCTGCCGTCTCCTTTAAAGGAGGCGCACCTGCACAGTCTCTATCGTGCACTCACTCACACTAACGGCTGCCTTTTCCACTCTCCTGCCAGTGTGCCTTTCAGACTCGCGTCAGCATGTATGAAGAAAATACTGCGGCCCCCTCAGTCACGACTCAGTGACTTTTGTGTGTGGTTGTTTTTCTGGTTATTGTATGTGTGTGTGTGTGTGTGTGTTTGAGAACAAGGACAGGATGACATGCTCCGAGAGGGGATGATGGCTCTGGGGGTCAGGCTGTGTTGTAGCAGCAGGCTGGGGGTCACAGGCTGACTCACTGCATGCCTCCAACTGACTGACTGACTGCAGAGTTAGTCATCTTTCTGAATCGTGCAGAGACCCAGCCCAGAGAGAGAGAGAATGAGACCTTGAGGTAAGCAAAGGCAGATAAAGAACAAGAGAAAAGGACGAAGTGGTTTAGGCTGTCAGTGCTAGGTTTTGTTTGAAGAAAGTTAGAGGTTTAAACAGATGGTTCAAAAATCATTTAAAAATTAAAAACCCGTATGACTTTTTACCTTTGTGGGACAAAAAAGGAGAAGTTTAGCAGAGTGTTCACGCTGTTCCTTCCATGCAATGAAAGTGAATGGTGATGAGGGACTGTCAAACTAACAAAAAAACAAAACACAAAAACACACACATTAAAAGTAGTCTTCAGGGTTCTCATGCTATTTTCCAAGTGTTTTGAAGTTTATAAATTATTGTGAGAAAAACAGAAATTTATTATTTATTATATATATATATATATATAACTATTTATATACAGTACTGTGCAAAAGTTTTAGGCAGGTGTGAAAAAATGCTGTAAAGTAAGAATGCTTTCAAAAATAGACATGTTAATAGTTTATATTTATCAATTAACAAAATGCAAAGTGAGTGAACAGAAGAAAAATCTACATCAAATCAATATTTGGTGTGACCACCCTTTGCCTTCAAAACAGCATCAATTCTTCTAGGTACACTTGCACACAGTTTTTGAAGGAACTCGGCAGGTAGGTTGGCCCAAACATCTTGGAGAACTAACCACAGTTCCTCTGTGGATTTAGGCAGCCTCAGTTGCTTCTTTCTCTTCATGTAATCCCAGACAGACTCGATGATGTTGAGATCAGGGCTCTGTGGGGGCCATACCATCACTTCCAGGACTCCTTGTTCTTCTTTACACTGAAGATAGTTCTTAATGACTTTCGCTGTATGTTTGGGGTCGTTGTCATGCTGCAGAATAAATTTGGGGCCAATCAGATGCCTCCCTGATGGTATTGCATGATGGATAAGTATCTGCCTGTACTTCTCAGCATTGAGGATACCATTAATTCTGACCAAATCCCCAACTCCATTTGCAGAAATGCAGCCCCAAACTTGCAAGGAACCTCCACCATGCTTCACTGTTGCCTGCAGACACTCATTCGTGTACCGCTCTCCAGCCCTTCGGTGAACAAACTGCCTTCTGCTACAGCCAAATATTTCAAATTTTGACTCATCAGTCCAGAGCACCTGCTGCCATTTTTCTGCACCCCAGTTCCTGTGTTTTTGTGCATAGTTGAGTCGCTTGGCCTTGTTTCCACGTCGGAGGTATGGCTTTTTGGCCGCAAGTCTTCCATGAAGGCCACTTCTGACCAGACTTCTCCGGACAGTAGATGGGTGTACCAGGGTCCCACTGTTTTCTGCCAATTGTGAGCTAATGGCACTGCTCGACATCTTCCGATTGCGAAGGGAAGTAAGCATGATGTGTCTTTCATCTGCTGCAGTAAGTTTCCTTGGCCGACCACTGCGTCTACGGTCCTCAACGTTGCCTGTTTCTTTGTGCTTCTTCAAAAGAGCTTGGACAGCACATCTGGAAACCCCTGTCTGCCTTGAAATTTCTGCCTGGGAGAGACCTTGCTGATGCAGTATAACTACCTTGTGTCTTGTTGCTGTGCTCAGTCTTGCCATGGTGTATGACTTTTGACAGTAAACTGTCTTCAGCAACCTCACCTTGTTAGCTGAGTTTGGCTGTTCCTCACCCAGTTTTATTCCTCCTACACAGCTGTTTCTGTTTCAGTTAATGATTGTGTTTCAACCTACATATTGAATTGATGATCATTAGCACCTGTTTGGTATAATTGTTTAATCATACACCTAACTATATGCCTACAAAATCCCTGACTTTGTGCAAGTGTACCTTGAAGAATTGATGCTGTTTTGAAGGTAAAGGGTGGTCACACCAAATATGGATTTGATTTAGATTTTTCTTCTGTTCACTCACTTTGCATTTTGTTAATTGATAAATATAATCTATTACCAAGTTTATTTTTGAAAGCATTCTTACTTTACAGCATTTTTTCACACCTGCCTAAAACTTTTGCACAGTACTGTATATATATATATATTTTTTTTTTAAATGTTGTACTTATTTGATAAAATAAAAAAATAAAGCTGTAAAATAATGAAATTGTTAATATTATTGTTATTTAAAATAATTGTTTTATATTTTAAAATGTAATTTATTCTTGTGATGGCAACACCATCTCAGCTCAGCATCATTACTCTAGTCTTCATAATCACATGATCCTTCAGAATCCATCAGAATGCTGATTTGCTGCTCAAGAAACATTTCAAAGTTGAAAATGGTTGTGCTGCTTAATCTTTTTTTGGAAATCGGGATTTTCAGTGAGTAAAAACTTTTTTTGTATTGTCTGTCTTCAGGAGACATAGAATATATATTAATCCATCTGCACTACTTTTATGGGTTTTTTGTCATGTTTGGAGCTTGAC
Source organism: Opsariichthys bidens (assembly GCA_037194245.1). Taxonomy (NCBI): domain Eukaryota; kingdom Metazoa; phylum Chordata; class Actinopteri; order Cypriniformes; family Xenocyprididae; genus Opsariichthys; species Opsariichthys bidens. The sequence goes on along the minus strand of CM074279.1, from coordinate 22,802,013 downwards.
AGCCTCTGATAGTCATTCACTTTCATTCTATGGAAAGGAGCAGCAGAAACATCCTGCCTTCAGTTTTTCACATCACGGTTTGGAAAAACATGAGTCATACAGGTTTGGAACAACATGAAGGCAGAATTTTTATTTTTCAGGTTAACTATGGGTTTAAATCTTGAACTGAGGGTACTCTGTTTGTGGTCCTGATATGGCTGTTCTAAAGCAAAGAGAGAAGGAGAGGGGAGATAAAATTGCGAACTGTGTTTGGTAACGTTTTTCCAAGCCCCGCGGTGATCTATCTGACTGTATCACATCTCGCATGTTTTAGTGATGAGGCAGTGATGCACGGGGCGTGTGAACGTGTGCATGCCTCTGAGAATTTAGGAGTGCCTGCAGAGTATGCGTATGTTTAGGCAGGAGCAATCCGGACCAATCACAGATCAGCCTTTCAGAATTCCAGCAGCACTTCTGCAATCCAAGAATGTGAATGTGCATGGAGATAAAGCTCATTACTGGACTTTCTAAAAAAAACCTTGGATCCAAGTATTATTGTTATCATTAGTTGAGATTTAGACCTGGTCTGTCTCCATTATGTGCCAAATAAGGAAGTGATCTTCCATCTCCACCTTTAAGAAAATTTCACATGTTTGTTTATAATGTAGTGCACAGTTAATATATGACCAATTTGATAACTATAAAAACCATTTAGATCCCAGTTATTTTTTGCAAGCTATCATCAAGATCAAACCTGTATATTTGTCTATGCTTTGAATTAATTACTGATGCTAATGCACATGTCCAAGGTGGGCTCAATTGACCCTTCGCCGGAAGTGATTGACAGGCGATCTAACCAATCATAACAACGAATCTGTCATTTTGTCCGACAAAGCAGTCAGGGGAGTTATTAGATTAACGTTGGTGAACTTGAATTTGAAAAATTGTGTGTACTCGCGTCGATCCGCCCTTGAAACAACATTCCTTCTGATGTCCATTCATGTTTATTTGATGCTATAAATGAACTAGGATGAAGAGATGGTTGGTTCACAAGTCGCTTGAACCGGGGAAGCTACATCAATCTGTCACGACGCATTAAAGAGCCACTATACAGTATTTATTGTTTAAACTTCTTTAAAAAATTACAATATTTTAAATATGAAACTGTTTCATATCAAAAGTAACCTGCTCTGTCTTGTCTGTCGACGTATTGACAGTGTCCTCTTTGCTCTGCGATGTAGTTTTCACTGCGTGAGAACATGATGTGTGTTGGGAGAGCGCATGGTTTGTCGGACATAGCAACAGTAACTAAAGGGGGCGGTTCTTTGCGAAGGGTCAATTAGCCTGTGACGACTTCCAGAAAACCACATCAACTCTGGGACATGTGAAACGACGGCTCTTTAGGGGCAGGACATTTCTGTCAGGGTGCGCCAAGCACCAGGAGGCAGTTTGATATGGAATATTGAAATACCCTGAAAGACTCTAACCAATCAAAATAACTTTTTTTTTTTTTTAAACAGTTAGCTCTATGCTAATCTCAGGCAACTAACAACAAACTTACTTGCATATACTTTTGTGTACTGCATGTTAATTTTTGTTCTTTGTCGTTTGTTTGTCATCTTTATGTCGCTTTATTTTTCGGAAGAATTATTTTGTTTTGCTTCATACTATGATAAAGAGAAGGGAGGGGTGTGTTTGTTTGGGTTGATTTCAAATATCCACAGTAATTCAACAGTAATTCTGCAGTAAGCAGAAAATGCTTACCGCACCTTTAAACTTAAAAAGTGAAGTAAGTTTAAGTTGAATTACTAAAATTAAAACTGAAAGCAAATAAAGTGAAAACTATATTCTATAGCTGAAAATCCCCCCAAAATAATTTGACAAAATTACCAAAGCTTCAATGAAAATTAAAATTAGAATTGAAAATATAAAAAATAAAAGCTAAATATGCAAAATATTAATTCATACTATAATAGTATTTAAAAATACTAAAATAACACTGATTTACATGAGGTGCACAACTGCTACATTTATTAAATTAGACTTTCAGAGAATATCTTGAATAAAGTTTATTATATATTCCCTTTTGCCCATTTACATATAGTTTTTTCCTGTTGTAACTGTAAGGATAAATCTAAAAAAAGCAAATTGAGGCTTAAAACAAGTTAAAATGTCTAAATTTATCTTGTTTTGAGGATATTTGGATATTTTTAATGGAAAACGAGACAAAAATACAGATTAAAAAACTATCTTTTGCAGAGCATCATTTCATGTCATCTCTGTACTCTCCTCAAAAGTGTCAGAAGTTACTGAAAATAACAAGAAGAATCTTTGAAGTAAGACGAGCAGATGCATGACTGTCAAATAAACATTGATTGTTGGATGCACTGGCATCCGTCTCAAGTTTTTTGCAAATGTATGTTTGTAGGCATCAGTAAATGTGTGTTTGTGTGCTCACATAAGTGGGCGTTTGTCTTAAATTTCTTCTGTCCACTTGTGTGGGGCTTTCTCCTGTGCTGTTAATCGGAGAGTAGTGTTACTCATAACTCGGTAATGAGCCCAAGCCCATTAGGAAAATTGGGAAAGCATGACAGAGCTGCTCATTGGTGATGCCAGTCGCATACTCTCACACACATGCCCTCTGGCTGCAAGTGATCATCTTACCCCCCGCAATGGATCCCCGGCCAGACGGACAGTCACCTCAGTGTTGACGCTCTGGAGCATCTTCCTAGCTTCCCTTCTTTTTATTTAGAGTTGGATCAATCTTTTATGTGAAATTGGACCAGCAGTCAGACTACGGAGGCTTATGTAGGGTTGACCAGATCATTTTTGGGATTAAGACTTGACTTTCCTCAAGCATTTGAAATATAAACTTAAAGCTGCAATATGTAAAAAAAAATATTTGCAGTAAAATATCCAAAAACCACTGGGCCAGTGTTATATATTTTATTCAGTTGAGTACTTACAATATTCCAAATGTTTCCAACTATTTGTAAATCGTGAGAAAATCGCAATTTTAACCAAGGATCGGGGACATGTGAGGGTTATGCTCACGTGAGTTTGCTATGCTGCGCGGTCACGAAAGCTTATCATTTGCATGAGATTTTAAGCTTTGCATTTTAAAAACAAATAAACCGTTGAAGTGCAATTAGCAGCAAAAGACAACTAATTTCAAAAAGTTAATAAAGACATTTGTAAAAGTAATCCATATGAATCGAGCAGTTTAATCCAAGTCTTCTTAAGAGAAATGATCGCTTTATATGATGAACCGGTTCAATTTAGGCTTTTATTTACATAATCAAATATGATAAAGTATCAAATGTGGTTGCTTGATGAGAACCAGTGAGTTCTCAGGCACCAAGAGGAAGTTTGAGTCTCTGCATGAACCAATGAGGTTTGCTCTTGTGCATTAAGCAAGTGCGATTTAAGCTTTGTGTTTACAATACACAGTAAAAAATTAAAGTTGAGAAAACTTAAAAGTTTAAGGCAACCAGCTGGAAGCAATTTTTGAGTTTGCTCAGCTTGTTGTTGTATTACAAGCTCAATTTACAACAAGTTGAGAGAGCTGGTTGTCTTAAACTTGAAAGTGTTTCTCAACTTTAGATTTTGTGCGTTGATCAATGTTCAAATAACATAATGAAAGAAAATGAATTTCACAAATGCTTTCAAGAACATGCATGCTTCACCTCTTTTTTTTTGTCCGTTGTGACGTTATTTTCATAATCAAGCACATTTTCTCCCAAAATTCTTATCCTATCGTAAAAAAAAAAAAAAGACTGACTTTTAAGTCATTTACATTCATAATTACTTTATTTTCTTTATGTTAACAATAATTTCTTATTTTTGGGTTAAATGTGATCTGGACAGGTTCTTGACAGGTATCACATGCGGTTTTATCAAGTGGGTATTTGACAGCAGTCAGCCTTCGTGTCTGCACACGATTAATAAAAACATGCAAAAGATATTTGGCAAGCGTATCTTACATTGCCTCAGTGTAAACAGACAAACCCCCTAAAGCTGGAGGTTGGGACTTTATTGCGCATAATTACACATGTCAGTGGTTGCTTGTGAATGCTTCTGTGTGTGTGTGTGTGTGTGTGTGTGTGTGTGTGTGTATTTTGGAGTGAAGGGGAATGAGTGCAGGCAGCCACTGACTCCAGTCTGGGCCGCAGAGAGTTCAGTGGGTTCATTTCTGCTGCTGCCGGAGTCGGCGCTGATCAGGTGGCCGTGCCAGAACACTGCGATATCAATCACCCCTCCACTGTCTCAGTGTCATCCTCTCCTCTCAGTAGCATCACCTATCAAAACACCTTTTTTCCTTTTCTCTTTGCATTTCCTCTTTTCTGCAACCTCATTGCTATTCTTCCTCATGTATGGCTACTAGCTTGCAATCGCATTGATACATGAATTCTTGCTTGTACATAGGCTAAGACATGTGAGCCCACCGCACACACACAGCTTGTGCCAAGGCTGCAGACACTGGAGGTTTTGTAGTCGATAGCACACACACATAGCATCGCTATACACACTCACATCCGGAGGAAAGGATTCAGTGCAGTGTTTTACTAACTACAGCCATTGTTGAAATGGTGACTCATTTTCAACAGTGGAGACAGTCACCACTTCTTCAATACTTTTCTATTCTTTCTTTTGTGAATGATCAGAGACCATCCAGTCAAAAGTATAGCCTAAAGATTACAGCTGGACACCTTTACATTTAAAAGATGCGTGATTTAACTGTTTGGATGGGGATCTTGCTCAGTTATGTTAACAGGAAGTTAATTGGGTGCGCCTTGCGGATCATTGTGAAAAAAAAATGCATCATGAATATCAATGATAAGATGTTTTTTTTTTTTAAAAGTTAAAAAAGTTGCTCTATCTTCAGCTCCGCTACTCCCACCCCCCCCCCCCCCCCCCCCCATTTTTAAATATTTAAATAAATAAATAATAAAAATTTAAATTTAAACAGTAATTTCATAAATTTTACTTCTGTCATTTTAATTTCCTGGATAGGATTTTTTTGTAATATATACATTTAAAATAAAAAAAAAAAAAAAAAAGAAAAGAAAAAAAAAAAAAAAAATTCAAACAAAAATATAGAACAGTCAAAATATTATTATTACAACATAAAACATTATTTTTCTATTTTGATATATTTTAGAATGAATTTGAATAAATTTTAATAAAATACATTTTAAAATGTCATTTATTATGATGGAAAAGCTGACATTTCAGCATCATCATTCCAGTCTTCAATGTCACATGATTAGGGGTGTGACGAGACCACTATCCCACGAGACGAGACACGAGATTGGGTTCACGAGACGAGATTTTTATAGTATTTTTAAGAAATCCTCAATAATGAAACGTATGAAGGGAAAACAGTCTTTTATTCAACTGAAAATCAAAAAATGCAAAAATGCATTTTGAAATCAACTTGTAATGCATGTCATTTTACTTTTATTTTAATGAATTATTTGCAGTAAAACAACATGCGAACGCTGCTAAATGTTTTGCCACAAAAATCAACCAATTGTTTTCTGCCTTGTATAATTTCACATGAGAAATCTCACTGAACTTCTTTCTATAGATTGAACATAAAATAAACAGTATGAATAAAATAAACATAAAAAATTCAAATAACACTTTAAGTGTCACTTTAACTGCAGTACAAAGTTGACCATTTCCCAGTCACTATTGATTGTGGGGCTGTAACTGTGATATAACTCTGCGCAAACCGAGAAGTCCAACCGTCAGTAGTAATAGCGATGCTTTCTGCCTCTTTAGGGGCCGTTCACATATCGCGCCTAATAAAGCGTGTAAAGCGCGGCCGCGTCGCTTCCTCCTTCTTTTGCAAGCGTTCGGGAGCTCGCGCTTCTGTAGCGTCTGTCGTTGCTATGCAACCATGAACTGTGCTCTCCACGACCATCGCTTGGTTCTTGTCACATGACCTGCGGTTCTCTTGCGGCATTCTGAAATGTTGAGATGTTTTCATCTCGCCGCGGCACAGGGGCGTCAGGAAAAAACGAGCGCGCCGCACCGCATGCGTGGGCGACCGCGTCGCTTCCATTTTGCGAGAATGAAAATGCGCGCCCCTAAGAGTCTGTACAACCTTGGCCGGGGTGTACGGCATAGTTTTCTTACAATGTTTACACATTGTTTGTGTCTTGTGTGTTATTCTTGCGCCAAAAAACAAAATTTTTCCACACAAACGATTTGAAAGTGGCGGGGGCATCTTGAATAATAATTTCACCCTCACACTGATAGCACCACGAGACAACTTTTCACCTCGACGAGAAATCTCGTCACGCCCCTACACATGATCCTTCAGAAATCAATTCTAATATGCTGATTTGGTGCTCAACATTTCTCATTATTGTCAACATTTGTGCTTGTTTTTTTACACTATAAATATTTTAACTGTCACTTTTTTTACAAACCGTAAATTTTTTTACAAACCCGTAAAAAGGTGGCTTAAAATTGTATTTTTGAAAATGCTATAAATGAAAATTCACTTGTGGACGAGCAAATGGTCAAAGTAGATGCATAATTGTATAAATAGTAGAGTTATGCATCTGACACTAGTGTTTTTGCATTGAGATGCAGATATACCATACTTTGACTCCACTCTCTGAACAGATCTGGAGCGTCTTCCTGGGACAAGAACAGGACTGTCAGTTTTAAAGATAAGATTTAAAATTTAGGTATAGTATAAACACAGCATAGAGACCCCCAAATGTCCTTTCCATTGTGAAGCATTCGCTGGCTGCACTGGCCCTTTAGCAGCAGCAGCAGCAGCAGCAGGCAAGCCTCTTAGCCTGATCCCTTTGTTTTTTTACTCACCTCTCTAGGCCAGCCCTTTGCCAAGGGTTCGTGCCTCGCTTGTGGTAATGTGTGTGTGTCCTGAAAGAGGAGGAATCCCTCATTATCTTGTAAGGACTGCAGAGGTCTCAGAGAGCAAAAGGCTAATGGTGTTAGGAGCTCACGACTAGTAAGCTGATGACAGATTCTCAGAGCTCTTGACCATTGTTTGTTTTACTGAAAACTTCTGTCTTCATATGCTCATGACGGTTCATGTGTGCCAAGATGGCTGCCGACTCTTTTTGCTCCAAACTACAGTTCTTCACGTTTTATTAATAGTTAAAGTTGGTTATCAGTCATAATAACAGTGAAATAACCATCAGCTATCAATATTGGCCAAAATGTCTACCACAAATTTCTATATCATGTTTATTATATCTTGCGCAAGCTAATTTCTTGTTTCTGTAGAGTTTATTTCAGTTTAATTAACCTCATTCTAAACTAATATTCACTGGATTAGTTCAGAATCATGAAATCGCTATATGGCTTTGTGCTTTATTTTATGTTTCGCATTGTTTCAAAAATGGTAATTACCTTACCAAAAAGGTAATGGTTACACTTTATTTTAAGGTGTCAGTATTACAGTGTAATTATACATTTAGGTACTCAGTAATAATAATTAACTACATGTACTTACTATAGGTTTAGGGTTAGGATGAGGGTTTGGTTTAGGGTTTGTAATTATGCATAATTCCTAGTTATTATTACAGTAAATACATGTAACATGTGTAACAGTGACACTGTAAAATAAAGTGTTACCAAAGTTTTTTACTCACCTTTGTTCCAAACGTACAAGTAGATATTCCTTCCATACATTGACAGTTCATTGACACATCAACTGTCTGAAGTTATCAAATGTGACGTGCCATTTTTGAATCTAAATGGGAACCTAGGCTACATTTAAACTGGTGGTAGACTGAAAAATGTTGGTAACGAAACAGTTTTGGTTTACATTGACATCTATTATATGGACAGTAAAAAGAAACAATGGGGGGCTGTTTACATAACACCATTTTCAACTAAAAATGGTTTATAATTTTTATAAGTTTTTGCTGTTCATTTACATGACAGTAGTGTTTTGGGGCTTGAAAACTCAAACTTTTGAAAACAGGATTCAATGTTTCAAGTTTTTGAAAATCATATATACCATTATCATTATACCGTTATCTACAAAAACACAAATTTGTTAAAACTGACGTCATGCAAAACTCAGTCTAATCGCCTACTGCCGGCCTGGCATGCATAATAAAGCTTTTTACTCATTTTCGTGGATCCGTGTAAACAACGGGGATCATTTAGACAATGTTGTGATCTGTAAACAAAAAAAATCTTTTTTGTTTTTAGTACATCGTTGTTGTGTAAACGTACCCTGAGACATTCCTCAAAACCTCAAATATCCACGAATAACAACTTATATAATACTTAAATAATTTTTATGTTGAGCTGAACTACCCTTAAATTTAGTGGCACAGTTTTTAAACAAATTGAAATATTTGAAAAAAAACCCCAAAACATAATAAATCCCAATATCAAATCATTCAGCCATAGTGTGTGTGTATTTGTGTGTGTGTTTTCCGTTTGTCCTTTCACTCACTTCGTTGTGCTCACACACACTCACCCCCCCCCCCAAAATACGCATCATCTCAGCTGCAGCCTTCAGTTGCCTGGGTGGCTGCTGTGACCATCACCATTACCCTCACATTAAATTACCTTCATCTCATCTCACCCACAGTGCAATTTCTATTCCAGTCCTGGCCAGCAAATAGAATTTAGATAGCGCAAGAAGAGCTGGAAGCATCTGGTATAAAATTTGTAGGGGAGGAGGATCTGCTCACCATCCCTCCTCACTTTGCCGGCTCTCGCCCTTATAAAAGCCTATGCTTTAAATTTCAATCGTCAGAGCACTGAAAGTTTACTTGCCCATTACTGTGGTGGGAAGATTTCCTCTGTAAAGTGTGTCGCGGGGACAGGCCGGACCTCATATCAGCATGCAGACTGTATGGGGCTCATCGATCGATAGGGCTGCTGCTGCCATCCGGAAGGACGGAATCAGCTCATGGTGCTGATGTTGATGTGTGTGTGTGTGTGTGTGTGTGTGTGTGTTTGTGTGTTTCAGCGGGGCATGGGTGTCCAGCACGGCCCACTGGCCATGCCTGTCAACTTGTTTACGCACCAGCTAAAGTGATGACTAGAGGTACAAGGACAGGCCCTGCTAGCAGGCTTTAGCCACTGCAGGCAACCCGACTCAAAACAAGAGCTCAGGCCGCACACACATCCATCACGGCGTTGGCCTGGTGGCTGCTGTTCGGGAGCACTCATACAGGGTCATTAGAGATTGAGGGACCTGTCAAATTTACGATGCTTGCTGTTCTGCAGATACATGTTACAAGTTGATAACCTTAGCACTGATCTAGAGGGACATGTTTGTCCAGGTGGTCAGGTTTCTCTTTGCATCTGTTGCACATTGCAATTGGTAATTCTGGCCTTTTTGGCATTTTATTGACAGAAATAGAGCAAGATGATAGGGGACAGATGAGGAAGTGCGATCGTGAAAGGAGCGCAAATTGTGGCAGCATGCATAATACTAGTCTGGCTGTGTGTCTGACAACATTTTGTTTTTTAAATTTATTATATCCAAATCTAAATGTAATTTAGTACTACATTTATTTAAATTAAAGTATTGTTAGTAGTAGTATTTGACAAATGATTGAATTATTTATTTGCAGAATTTTAAGGAATTTCAGTATATTGGGTTTACAAGTCAGTCTGTCAAAGTGATGTATATGATTATTTATCTGCAGCCTCTGGTTTGAGATATTAATCTTCTTTAATCTGTACTGTTTTTTTACTGTCCTGTCCTGGGGACAGTAAAAATTTGACGACACAATTCACTGCTTAAATACATGATAGTATGATGCATTGTTAGGGGAAATTAATTAGCTAGTGTGTAATGACTTTTTTCCTGAAAGGTGTCTTTGTTGCACATTTGTTGTTTGAACCATATTTGTCATTAAACTGTTGTTAATGATGTCATCATGGAGATGGTGGGGTAATAACTTCTGCTAAATAATCGTTCAAAATCGAATTAATTTCAGATTATTGCTGTAAATAACAAACATCAGAGGAGTAATATTCTATACTATTTTTTGTGCTTTGTTGTTTTGCTTTAATTCCAGATGTTTGATTCAATCGGAGGTTCCCTCTTACATCATACTCCAGGGTAGGACATTTGGCCAATGCACTCTTCAAAAATGGTGCTTTAATTGTCTTGACAATGCTTAGATGTAGAATAAGATTTGAATATACAGTATATGGAATAAAAGATATACATTGTTCCACATGTTAGTTTGTTCCAACCACACAACTTTGCGATGTTTTATCTTTTTATTTTGTTTCCTTACTGCCTAGTATTAGTGTTTTAAACCTGTGATGCTTAATGTTAGTGTTGGTTCAGTGTTGCTTTGAATACTCAACTTATTTGAAAATAAAAGCCTGTTTTGCCTGTTCAGCTTTGACTAAGTAAAAGTGTGTGTGTGTGTGTGTGTGTGGGGGGGGGGGGGGGGGGTGCCTTCTGTGGGTTTATCACATCTAACTGTGACTACTCTGTAGAGCTTGAGGTGGCCCAGCAGGCTCTCTCTCTTATATACATATATACTCTCTCTCCCATCCCACCGCAAATGTACAAACATAAATAAGCCTGTGGGTCTCTGAATAACCAAAGCGTGCTGTATTATTCAGCTTCGCATTAAGTCACAGGGAGGCTCCAGCTGTGATGTCTCAGGTTAATGAGCAGTGGAGTTCTATAGAATCTGGTCTTACACAAACACTCAACTGCATGCTATTGTCTTCACGCTGCAGTCACTGAAAAGCCTTCTTTAGGTACCATGGACTCAGGCTAATGCTGAATTCCCTGTACTACTCCATTTACGTCAGTAGCTGTCCTGCTCTGATTTAGAGGGCAGCGAATGTTCAGCCTGTTCCTTATTGACCCCTGGCAACCGTGGCACCACATGCTCAATATAGAGCACCGGGACTCTGAACGGCTCCTCTTACTAAGCTAACACTTTCACAGGAAAAAAAAGATGAAAAAAAAAACAGTTTCCCCAAGTAGTCACTCTAATATCTTACTGCAAGACAGCATAAATATTAGTAGACGACATTAATGTACAGTGATTTGTACGCTACCTTGCATAAGATTTTTAAATGTTTTTCAAAGAAGTCCCTTATGTTCTCCGAGTATTGTGAAATATAATAATTATTTAAAATAACTTTTCTATTTTAATGTAATTCATTATTGTTATGGCAAAGCTTAATGGCAGATGGGAAGCTCTCAGCACAGTTCACTTTGGTGTATTCGAGAGCGGTTGAAGGCAGGCCTTTTTCTTGGACAAACTCTCATGTGAGTGTGAGGCATGTGATGGAGGAGAAGTGTTGACCCGGGCCAACCTGCTGCCCAGGATCTGCTTACCTGCTCTGCTCACCTTACCTGTTTGAGCTCTTGAGTGTTTCCCAACCTGATCTCACAGCTATCATCTGCCAGCTTCATTTGTGCATTTCCAAGCCTTCAGTAACATGATGGTCTGTCAAGACAATATGTCCTTCATCCTTCATCGCACAGTCAGTGACAGCCGTATTTACTGATCTGTGATGTTCAAATTGCCCGTAAAAACAAGGTTCAGAAGTCAATCCCTTTCTCAAAATAGCCTTGAGGAATGCTTCTGGCCATAGATGACCGATGATAATGAATATTAAGACTTTCTATTGTCTTTAAAATAATAATTATTACTTATAATAAAAACATATTCTAGCATTAATTAGAATAAAGGAATCATTTATATTATTAGGCTGTCAATTCGATTACCCGTGCATCTAATTGATTAATTACATATATATTTCGTGTGTTCTATTCAACCAAACTCTTTTCTCAACATGAGTGCTGAAAGTCTTGAGGAGTCAATTTGATAAAAGTTTGTAATCAAAAAGTTTGTTCAGAAATAGTATCATTTATTTGCTCAATTAATATTTTGGGATTTTGGTTTTTGTTGTCATAATCATTGATCATCATAAACACCTCACATGTGCAAGATCACGTTTATCAAAGTAAAGCAAAGTTCCTCAAAGTCATCCCAGAACCTTGTTCACTCCGTTTATTTGCATTTAGGAAGATTAAAACTACTGACAGGTGCAAGACATCTCATGAACTTTCGTCCTGTCTTCACCTTCTCACTGATCAGGTAGATGAAGTCTCTCTTGGAAAGCTTTCTTGGGAAATCCCTCTTTCCAGAAATGTGTAGTCATTTGAGGTTAGGCTGAAGGAAGAGAGTCCATTAAGCTGTGAAACCTCAGAATCCCATGGGGCAATGCCTGAGGGAGCCACGCCTCCTTCTTAACTGATCTAATTCACTTGGCAGGAAGGAAAAAGTGCAAGAGAGAGCGAGATGATGAAGAGAGAGCGCAGAGGAAATGCACTCATTGTGAAAGCCATCAGGAAGCAGTTCTCCTCCTGTGCCGGAGATGAAACAGAAACGCTTTCAAGCTGAATTTTTATTTTATTTTTTTTATTTTTATATTTCTTGTAATATGGTGAGTGGCACTGGTAAATGTTGTTTATTATACAATAAATTAAACACATTAAATTATATATCACAGTAAATAAAAAAATAACAAATTATAGCATTAAATTAAAGAATAAAATAATTTGCATTAAAAATGATTGATAATTTTCTGAAAGCACTCTATTTTCTGCGTAAGCCTTTTTAAAGTATTTGTTTTTTTTTTTGTATTTCTCATGGGAGTTTTAATGGTATGTGATTAATAATGTGTATAATGTGTTGCTTTACTGCTGAATGAATTTATTAACTCAAAATAAACATATTTATCTCATAATAATTAAGATGCCATTTTGATTTATGGGTGGAGCGTAACAGTAAAATTATACTTCCCTGATTTGCTGATTAGAAAAACAGTGTATCTCAGTATCTTCCCATAGAATTTTCTACAAACATTTGAAGTATTAGCTACAGGGACTTTCAGGTCACTTGACCCTACAACATGTGTCCATCCCAGCAGGCTGCAGGGGTGATGTGTCACTCCTCTCACAGTCACAGCGTGGTATGATCCACTGTCACTTTCTATCATGCGTCTTGTGCCGCTGAAGGTTATTCACCAGATGTGCCTTTATTCTGACTTTGTTTCAGCCATGTTCATTACTTCCCTGCTATCATCACACTGCCATCAAGGTTATTATTATTTAAGCCAGAAACTAAATGTAAATATGTTTTTAAGGCCATCTTCACACAGAAACAGAATGTGGTTGTCAGTCCTGTATTTGAGTACCTAAATAACAGTTCAGTTATTCACGTGAGTGACAACCGACTCGCATCCGTGAATTTTAAAGACTCACAACAGCATTCTCAGAAAATGTGTACTGTGTAAACGGAACGGAACTGGACTGGACAGTTAGTTTTCTGTAGTGTATGCGTTGCAATTAGTTTACAACAGATAGGGAAAACGCGGGTGTTATATTATTTATCAAAAATGGTACTTATTTGTGCTTATCCTGGATGCCGCAACCTATTTAAAAAAATTACGATTTCGTTCTCTTGCGCAATCTCAATCAAGAAGACAGATTTTTGCGACAGGAAGCTTGCGCTCCAGATGGTCGTGAATTTACTTGGGGCTATTTGCAGAGGCTATGGATTAAAGGTAATACTGTTTTAAATTATGTTCATTTCGTTTCATAAGACCTCAGTGTATTGTCAGGAGCCACAGGTATTAAGTCTTGTTTTGCCTGTATATGTTTTTTTTTTTATTCTCAAAGTGACGGTAGCCATTGACTTGCGTTATATAAATCACCAAGGACCACAGTTTCAAATCTTCTTTACTGTTCTACTGAAAAAATAAAAGACACCTACATCGTGAATGGCCCGAGGGTGAGTAAATTAACTGCAAATTTAAATTTTTGGGTGAACTATCCCTTTAATGAAGATTTGACGATTAACTCGTGGCTCGGGACATTTTGAGACTCAAACCTGTAAGTAAATGCGTTTGTCAATCCCCAAAACTGACAGTGTGAACATAGCCTATATAGTTCTAGTTAAAAGGCCATGTCGCACAATTATTGTCCTGGTTTTTTTTTTTTTTTTTTTTACTTCATCATCTCCATTGTCCTAGCATTGTCAGGCTGATCCCTGTCGTTTCCATTGGCCGGGAGGCTTTCTGAATACTTAAGGCTCTGCTGTAGATTTAAAAGTCTAGAGTGCTCCGAGAAAGCCTGCAAGGTCCCTTAAGGGTGTGTGTATATTTGAGACGCATCACAGTACATCGGAACATCGAGCTCAGCGTTCTTAGACATCAGGTAGTATTTTGAGGAGCACTCATGAAATATTAACCAATATAGGGCATTGCTGTTCTCTTAGAAGGGCTTGAATGGCAAAATGAAGTTACAGCGAGTCTCTTCTGAAAAAGTGCTTTTTTGTCATTGTGTTTCCAGAATTCCACTTTAAGATGAAGCACACTTAGATTTATGTATTAAGATAAAAGTGATGATGAAATTTATTTAGCGACAGATCTTTTCTCTTGTATTGTGTCGTACATCCGAGTGAAAAGGATCATTGAGAGAAAAAAAGTATGGCGGGATCCATCTATTGGTTAATGATTGAATGCAGAGTAAATAATTGGAGAAATCCTGCATAATGTACATCACCGGAGAAGACAGAATTTTTAACATTTTGATTAAATTTACAAGGTCAACAAAAGAAACTTGCACATGAAGGAATCATTCATAATAAGATCTATAGCATGCATTTAGAACATGGGGTGAATTTTCATTTGATGCGGACAATAAAACATCCCCAGTTGTATAATGTTTCCAAATCCAATTTGTATACTTATTCAGATTCATGTTGTAGCAACTACACTTTACATTAACATTATTAGACATAATAAACTGAGAATTTCATAAAAATGTAATTAAAAGAATACTGGCACATGTCCATATTTGGAAGAACAATATAGAGTGATACCATACCCATTAATATTAGTGTTTTTTTTAATTAGATAATATATTATATAATTTATTGTCCATACTCATTCCTTCTATTTTTTAAGTTAATCTTTAAAAAGACTATTAATTTAATATCAATGTTAAATATTAAGCAAATCTTAAAATGAATATAGTATTGTGTATATATAATAAATAAGTATACTATTATGATGCCTAAATGCACTTGTAGAACTGTTTATTGGTTCAATTGTGACATGAAAATAATTATTCCCTTATCTGTATTGACCTGAATTTTAACAATTTTCTAAAATATCCAATGACACTTTACATTCAGTGCAATTAAGGTGTGCATTTTTATTGATGGCAGTTTTCCCTCAGAGTCACCAGTCGAGCTACAGGAACTCGCCTTGAGAATGAAGCAAAAACTGAAGTTTGCATGTATGTGTGGGGCTTTTCCACATTCTAGTACACCAGTGTTCAGTCTGCGCTAGTTCACCATTCCAACTTGATGTTGCTTTCGAAGAAACCCTTGCAGCCTGAACTGACAGAATTAAACTACAGAGCACTAGAGAGAATTGAACATTATAGAGTAGTGAAGAATTTTGACATGGAGTTTTTATCAAGCGCACTAAGCTAGCTGTTTTGATATGTGCCTCTGTCTATGAGGGGCTATTTTTAGCCAGGATTATTATTGGTGTATACTCTGCTGCAGCACTCACTTCGTGCTGGAAGATTGAAGTCTTCACATACAGCTCGCTCCAGAAGTCTGGAGTCCTAAATCAGGAAAGCGTGAAGGGAATATGCTGAACTTCCACTGATGACTTTTGAGTCGTTTTGTTCCTTTTTAAATGCTTCCTTGGTCGCTCTTCTATAATACCATATTCATTTTTTGCATTGCAAATCAGACTTGGGCTGCTCCCTGGGGATAAGGAATCAGCATTAACTGCACAGGATGTTCAGTTTAACCCTGCTGTTCTATTCAGTAGCGAGACTTCATTTACACAGTTGTTTATTCAACTGCTCCATCACAAATCGTATCTCGTGGATAAACAGGCAGAGGCTCTAACATCCACTACCCCATGAGGAGCACCCTGCCTCTAATAGCTGACCCAGCTGCATCATTTAGGCAGGTTGGGCCCCCCTGTCACATCACCTTGTCTGGGCCTGGCTTTGGAGCTGCATGGCAGCTGCCGGGCTGTTGTGGCCTCACGACGAGGTCTAGAAAGGGTGGGTAGGCCCCCAGAGAGATGAGATGGGACAGCTCCCCTTAGTGCCGAAGGGGCCGACCTGCTTCTTGCACACGGACCCCTTTTGAATAACAGCTCCTCCAGGAACAAAGCGGGCAGCCGGATGTATAAAGCCCGCAGATGGCACTAAGCGAAGGGGCCATATCAATAATAATGGACAGCAGACAAAAAGCTGGGCCTCTGTATGGATTAAGCCCACTTGGGCCTCCTTCACTCCTGTACAGTGTGTCTGGGATGGGGTTAACCCCTTTCCAAGGGCGCCGTGGCGCATCTGCTCTCAGCCAACTCTTGTGCCAAAAGTGTGCGTTAAGTGCCCGGAATTCTGCTGCATTATGCGCCACATGACGTTGCCAAGGAGATGCTTAGTCTTCCAGAGTTCGGCTCTATTGTTCCCTTTAAGTGTCTGAATTCACAACACAAACAGTTTCACTTGTGCATTGTTTGATGTTGCTTGACGTACCACGTTTCTCTCAAGAACCCGAGAGTCTCGTAGGGTTTGACGTTGATGTCTAAATATTCCTTCGTTGGTGTAAATACAAATTCTTCCGGCTTATTTTTATGGACTTTTGTTGTTGTAGACTTGATCAAGTCCTCTAAAGGTCCTGTGGGCTTTAAATCACCGGAGCTATTAGCTAAAGTGAGTGTAGCTGCTGAAAAAACAGATGCATTGAAATGAGCAGTCTTTGTCATTTCCTTGTGTCCCTTGTAGGGGTGCCAGACGGCTTTTTCGCCAGCACACTACAGAGGAAAGCACAAAAGCAGTTTTGAGGGAAGAAGGCTGGCCAGGTGGCAGCTGAGGATCTCTAGAGAAATAAAGTTGGTGTAGTGATCTGTAGTAGTTTGTGGTTGGCTTTTTTTTTTTTTTTCTCCTATGATAATTTTTACCGTGGCCGTTAAAGGTGTCATTTATATACGCAAAGAGTGAGCATGTATAGTTTGTTTTTACAACTCCTAATAACCCTTTGAATAATATGTTTCCTGGAAGTCACAATTCCCACTTCAATCCAGGTGCTTGAAAATTAGCACCTACAACGCACATGCAATGCACATCCTCACCTATTGTTTCCAGGCAGCACCAAGGAAACGTAATGTGTTTGAGGTACACTGGCTTCCACTGATGAACCTGTAACTCGCAAGTGTCCCATTGTCATGAGAATTGCTTGAATAGAATGATGTTTGGAGAGCAAGGTTGTCTATTGGTTGGTCAACAAACTAGAAGGTTTATATCCGTTGTATCAATGTTGCTACATAAACAGTCTCTTCACCTCTTTTGTTCCTCACTTCCTGTTAGTCGGGCTGCTTTGTTTTGGACTAGCTGTTGTCCTACTCTCAGAAACCACAAGAACTCTCTGGCTCTGTGTCAGGAAGTGTAAATGCCGTTATACAGCTTTCAGGGTTTCAATGAAGGAAGTCTGCCCTAAGTAACAACAATAAAACCCCCAATCATCTCTCCACAGCATGATGTTTACAAAAATACTTCATCTTAGCTTAAAAATAAATAAAATTTCTATTTGTTGGTTAATTAAGCAGAAAAGTCTAAAACTTTGGCTCTAAGGTGCTATCAAAACAATGGTCTATTGTTCTGATACAGTGCTATTGGCTCACCTAATGGCATGAGTTTGGGGTGGGTCAGTGACAGACAAGAGGTGTGTTCGTTAAATATGTCAAAAAAAACATGTTTGCTTGGTGTTAATGCGAGTGTATCAGAAATTAAAGCTGTATCTGTGGAAACTGACTTGGCGCTTTATACTTGTAACTACACCATTGTAATATTTGGGGATGATAAGACTTTTTAATGTTTTTTTTTACAAGTTATGAAGAAAAAAAAAACAGTCAAAACAACAATATTATGAAATATTATTATACTCAAATTATGACAGTCATATTTAAATATTTTAAAGTGTAATTTATTCCTCTGATGGCAAAGCTGGATTTTCAGCATCATTACTCCAGTCTTCAGTACCACATGGTCCTTCAGAAATCTTTCTAATGTGCTGATTTGCTGCTCAGGAAACCTTACAGTTGTGCTACTTAATGTTTTTGTGGAAACAATCTTCTCACGATTCTTTGATGAATTGAAAATTCAAAATAACAGCATTTATTTGAAAATAGTGATTAAAATATTTTTTATTGAAGTTTTCACTGTCATTTTTGATCAATTTAACACTTACTTGCTGAAGAAAAATGATTTATTTCTTAAAAACAAACAACAACAACAAAAACCTATTAACTGCAAACTTTTGAACAGTGATGTATTTAAATAAATAAAAAAATGCATGCCTATGTACAGCTCAGTGCATTCAGATAATAAGAAACTCAGTCTACACCATACATTTTTGTTTTATGTAGTTTATCTCAGGTGAAGAAATCTGTTTTCAGAAATATGATAATGGAATCTAAATATAGATCGCACCTGCGCTGACAAGATTCTCCAAAGACTCTACCTATACTAAACTGTCCTATATGGAAAGTTACATAAGCTACACCAGGGAGTGTAATGCCATATAACAACAATGCATTTGGGTAATAAAGCAAACAACAGACTCAGCTGCCAACAGTGCAATATGTTTTGATGATTTCTGTGTACAGTACCAGTTTCATTTCAATTTCAGCTTTGAGGTTATGCTGATTACTCTGAATGACATGCAGCGAGCGTCAAAGAGGAAACATGCATTTCACTGCTGAAGCATCTGAATGAGAAGTGGTTATTTTGGGCTTTGCTCATGAATGTTTGCTCATGAAAGTGGGTGCATTCTCTATTGGTAATTTCAAACCATTTTTGGGCTCAACTGTTCCCTGCTACCTTGGAGCGATCAATAAGAATGAGGCAGAGTAGACAAAGAGTTAGTTTGTTTGTTCAAAAGCAGCGGTGTTTCTTGCATGAAGCCCCCTTTCCTCCCATACAACTGTCTTTGTGTTCGCAAGAGTTTTTTTCATTGTGATGCAAATGAGGAAGTCTGTGGTGCCAGTCTAACTCAACGAAACAAATGTTTCTTTTATACATCTCTATCACTATTTCCTGATTTCAGTGGGACTCCACTATTAGACGACTTACTATAATGAAGGGGACAACAGAAAAATATGCAGAACAATAAACCAGTGTTTCATTGTTGCGGTCACAGGGTACTCCACACTTTTTATGTCCCAGTTCAATATGGCCCCCTAAAGCAGGCTGAACAGGCTCTTTGGCTAGTGAAGAGATCCTTCTTATCAGCATCTCGCGTTACAAGAGTGAGGATTGACGTGCGTAAGTTGCTCAAACAGAAGGTTCTTGTTTGCTTGTGACCTTGAGTGAGCACCAACTTCAAACCTCAGTCTCATACTCAAAGCCTATGAGGACAGTGTATTTTGCTTCTATAGACAATTATGAAATCAGCAGCCATTGAGCATGCAAAAAATGATCTTTTACTCACACGTCCTTTCAAAATTGCATTATATTTTTTCTCACACAAAGACAGCCTTTTTTTTTTCTTCTAAACACTTTTTTTTATGTTCAACAGCAGAAAGTCATACAGGTTTCAAATGTCATGTGGGTGAGGAAATGATGATCGATTTTTCATTTATACGTGTTTATCCCTATAAGGATAATATTCAGGATTATATGAATACATAGTAGCATGTACAAGAAGGTCAGTCCATATAATTTAACATAAGATATGAAACTTTATGACATGATACACTGTAAGTGAAAGTAACCCTTTGTTATTTAGTTATTTGCTGGCATAACAGTCCTGCATGTAAAATCCATGACCTCTACATGACCTCTCATCAACAAGTAAAAGGAGTGTGAGTCATCATGATAGCCAACACAGTAAGAGTAATGCACGGCGCCACCGTCAGTCCAGGAAGGGAAACAGATCCCCAATTTGAGTGTGCAAGAATAACTCCAGTAGTGTGGGTCATCCATGTAAACAAACATCACTATTAGTATTGCTCGCTTAATTTCAATATAAGCAAAATTCACATCAAATGTGTAATGCCTGTATTATGAGTTCACATCAAATACGTGTAACATGTGTCCCACATGTTTTTGCTCCAAGACACGAATGTTTGATCAAATTGATTGTATTTGCAACTTTTTCAATTGAAGGATTAGTGCACTCTCTTTCATTTTTTGTCATGCCATTCCAAAACTGATGGACTTTATGGAAAACAAAAAGAATTAAGTTAATGACTATTTGGTTCCAGTAAATTCAGTACTCATGCAGGAGAGCAATTGTGGCTGTAACAATTTTATTAGCATTTTTTATAAACTTGACACTCTTGGATGCTTTATTAAGCTGTAAAGTGAATTTGCCCAACTGGATATTAAGGTTTGTATTGACTTGCTGGTAATGAGGGTAACGACTTCATTAAATGATGACAGAATTTAAAAAAAAAAATGCAATGCGTATAAACTGAAGAATGTTACTTAAGCTACACATATAGACCATAGACTTGTTGGTGGTATTTATTTGATGTGGGTCAGTTTGCCAATCACCTACTGTAGCAATACAGTAAAAAAAAATTTAGAACACCTTATTAACCCTACAGCAACGACCATATGGCAGATATTATAATTAACTATATGCTGACCACCCAAAACACCTTAAGCCGACGACAAAGAACTAGAGCCAAAGAAAGCCAACCGTGTTTTCGCCTCTCGTCGGCTTCATTCCCGGCCAAAAAGCTGCGCTTGAACACACCACAAGGACTAAAGGCGACTGTCAACTAGTACATGTGTTCTGTGCCTGCGTTTAAGGAAATATCTGTCTTTATCATCAGGTATCACTAGACTATTTTCGTGATTCAAAAAGGGAAACCGAAACTAGGACTGCAGATATACAAACTGTAAATAAAGCAGTGCTTGCTTATTTGTTTTTTACCATTTTGAATATCAATCACGGTGATCACTTTCTTCGTTCCAATCCACTTGGGATGTTATGAAAATATTTGTGCATTCGAAATTGTTTTTATTAATCATTTTAATCAAAAGACATTAAGAGAAAGAATGGGTACAATACTGACAAACCTAGTTTTCCATTATACTAGTTATGTAGATGAGCATTTCTGTTGTATTATTTGCAAAAAATTTGTAGCACTTGTTTGTATTAGCCAGGATAATGTTTTCAGCTTGATTTACAACATCCTTCAAGGTCTGTTTGACAGTGTGTGGAGGAATGTGAGGCCTTTTCATTGAGGATGTGAGAGAGAGGCAGTGGTGGTGTGGGTAAACACCCTTCCTGGCTTCAGCCTGGGCCCACGCCTGCTTGGGCAGCCATTGATGCTGCACGCGTGCCTCTGTCCACACACAGGGTCAATGTGATTTTAATGGCGGTTAAGTGTGCACAGACAAGCAGGCTTTTGTAGAGGGGGGTGAAACAGCAGACCTCTTTTATCACCCTTGCTTTGTCCAAGCTGTTGAAAAGACTGTGAGTGGGACACGCCGTGTTTCGCTTTACTACTGAGAGTTAAGTGTGCAAGCTTTTCGGATGCTTGTAGAAATTTCTTGCCAGTTGTTTATATACTTCAAATGTTATGTCATGGTTATCACCTTCTTGTAATCTATACACTTTAAACAATGCAAAATGTTCTCGTTCTTCTTTCATTCATCCCTCCTTCTGGGTCCAAAAATGCTCGCCAATTGTCAAATGCTAGTTAAACTGACTTTATTAATAAATGCATTATAATAATAGTTGTTATCGATAATTATTGTAGAATTATCATAATTATTTTTATTAATATCGTGTCTATATATAATATTTATGTAATATATATAATATTTATGTAATAATTTATATATTATTTTTATATTAATAATTACTTAAATTTAAATAAAATAAAATTTTATCGTTGTTTAGGCATTATTATGTGTGGCAAAAATGACATTTTATCCCCTGGATATGATGATATAACAACTAAGCTGCGCTGGTCATTTTAACAGACTTTAACAGCACTTATACATGCCTCTGTTCGTGTCCTGAGGGATGTAAAATGGCCTGTAGGATGCTCAGATCTATGCTTTGATAGTTGATGTTGTGTCTAATGGCCCTTTAAGTCCTGGACCTCATTCACTAGTACAGTGTATATAGGACAGCTGATTCATGTCATGCTGTATAGAACTGCCTGTCCTGTTTAGCAGTATTAAGATGATGGGGTACAAGAACTGGAACAGAAGGTGCTGTTCCTGCAAAGCTAGTGCCTGGACAGGGTGGCCATGACAAGTTTTAACATAAAAATGAGAAAGTGTCCTGACTACAGGGATTTTCTCTGCACGTGGTTCCTATCCATCCCAAATTCCTCACTCAAATTTATGGATGTACTGTAGCAGTATGTTGTAGTTGTAGTATGCTTTATTTTCACGCCTTGCACATCTGTAGCCGGGTCAGTGACAAATAAGAGTGTTTGATGACTCTAAAAATATCATGTACATCAAGTACATAAAGATAATATTGCAATTATATTAAAAACTTAAGTGCAACTTGAATAATTAATTTTTTTTTTGCATTTCCAAATATCTATTATCTAATATTATTAATTATTTTAAAATAATAACTGTTTCAATGCTCAAATTCAATCTGAGCAAAATAAATATTTAAATAAGTTATGCAAAATACTGTTTCATGGTTTCTTAGTAATATTTCTGTCCTGTCCATCCTCTTCCCCAAAATATCAAACTTCATTTTAATTCGGAAATTAAAAACCATATAATAATTTAAATGGTTTTATATTGAATCTATCATCAGATAGACTTGCTGACTTGCTTTGGAGCAATAGAAAAAACGTTCTACGTTTGAACAACTACTATTGCATAGTAGTTGACGGGTATGATGTAATAACAAAAGTTATTGGGAAATTCCACTTTTTTACAGAACTGATGATAACATGCCTAAATTTCCAGCAAGACATTTTTATAGGTTTCCACTAAGTGTAATTGCTATTGTGGGAAGAGCTTGAAGACATGAATTATAAAGCACACTGGCTCATTTAAACTCATCCGTGGCATTGTTTATGAATTACATGCAAGGCACAACACATTATTCACAGTCTAATTTGTTTTAGCTGGATATAAAATCAGTGCAGGTATTATAATTAACTTTTTTTTAATTATGATATCATTCAGTTGCGCTGTGTATGAGGCGCTTTATTCTATTTCCGAAACTGCTGTTCTTCCTTTCACGAGCAACTCTTTGTGGATGTACTTTTCCTCCTGCATGGCTGGCTATCAATAATTCACTTTCTTGAAATCTTTTAACCCAACTTTTACACAAAGACTCCAGCAGCCACTGCTCTCCTGGTAATTATAGCAGCAGCTGCTTACAGAGTGGCCTCCCTAACAGCTTTCTGTGTGTGTGTGTGTGTGTGTGTGTGAAATGGAACACCTGTTTGTTGTGGGGTCTCCAGATGACTGTTGTTGTCAAAGCCCACAGATGGGGGAAAGCGAAGGGGACTCGGCTCCCACCCCTTCACTATTCTAGCGCAGGTTCCCTGCTGATCCGTCTAGCGGCCGCTCGCAGAAAGAATGAGACGGTCAGCTGGCTCGCCCCAGAAATACCGCAGCAGACTCGGCTTTTGTCGTCTATTCCCTCCTCCCTTGCTTTCTCTGGCGACGTCCCATACTGTAAATACATAAGACAATGAATATACCCATGAGATTATCTGAACATCTTTTTCTTATTGCAAATTTTTCTGAACTGAATCTAGTAACGATGTGGAAAAGAGTTATGCACATAAGCACCACAATTCAGTTGCCAACTTTGGTCATCAGAAAGCTAGTAGACTATTAAAGCTCTGTCTGTACCAGAAGTTGCACTACTAATAATCATTATCCGTCACTTTGACAGACTTGGCTGTTCATTTAGTGCCATGCTCTATTTTTTTATCTCTCTGTACAATGTTGTACTGTTTGGTATTTTTAATGTGACATATTAAAATCACAAGAAGTTTTGTGGCAAGAGCTCTTTTAGTTTCACCAGGCACTCTTGGCTTTTTATTTTTATTCTGCTTTTGGCAAATGAAAAAGACAACAGTTACGCAGGTAAAAAATTTTTTATCTGTTAAAATGATGGAAAGCATATTATGATATCCATCAATGTTTTTAAAATTCTGTATATCACTGGTTAAATCAAACTTTGGTATGTATACTGTTTAGTATTTCATTCATAATCGATGTTTCTCACGCAGTTATGACCTTATAATCATGCCAGAACAACCAGAACAGAAGCAACTGGTTCAGAGGGGCTGCTGTGAGAAAGACTGCCCTTTTGTTTGGAAGCCTTGTCAAGACCACTGAAGATAGATATACATTCATCTGTGCATGTTATTTTGAAGAAAAAATGGCTTCTGGTATAGAACATATGAAACATTCCCTCTTCACATTCCAGTCAGTTCCCAGCTAAATCAGATTTCACCCTTCATTTTTTTCACCTTGAATATTATATTTCACTTGTAAACAAATGGGTTTTTATAAATTTCAAATTTACTTTAAAGTCTCTTATGCTCACAAAGCCTTCATTTATGGGATCAAAAGTACAGTAAAAACAGTAATATTGTGAAATATTATTACAATTTAAATTTTCTATTTGAATATATTTTAAAATGTAATTTATTCCTGGCAAAGCTAAATTTTCAGCATCATTACTCCAGTCTTCAGTGTCACATGATCCTTCAGAAATCATTCTAAACTCAAGAAACATTTATTATTATCAATGTTGAGTTCAAAAGAATAGCATTTCTTTAAAATAGAAAGAAATTTACATTTTAAATGTCTTTATTTTGACTTTTTGATTCATTTAATTTGTCCTTGGCAAATAAAAGTGTTAATTTCTTTCAGAAAAAAAAACTTAATGACCACAAAGTTTTGAATGGTTCATCTATGTAATATTTAATTATTATTGTTATTATTATTATTGACCACAAAGTTTTGAATGGTTCATCTATGTAATATTTAATTATTATTATTATTATTATTATTAATAAGTTGATTTTATTATTGTAAATAATCTTCATTTTTGGATTTACAGTTCTGGTTCGCATCCGCATTGATAGAAAACATTTCAAGGTTTTTGTCCTGACAGTGCAGCTCAGCTCTCAAACTGATTCGGTGCTTTACTTTTGTGCCTTTTTCTTTTGCTTACAGCAGGGCTGTTTATGATGACCTACCCTCAGTGTTCGTACACTTTGCATGCTTTTACATTCCTCTTCATCACTAGGTTGATGTCTTCAGCGAGCTGCGAGTAGAGCATGTCTGAAGAGGAAAAGCTAGACTAATCCTGGGATTAAAAGGCTACAGTTTGTGTGGGCTAGATTAGGAGAGTAGAATCTGTTTTTAACCTTCGAAAAAGTGGCCACTGCAAAGACCACAGAGAGGTTGGTAATCCAGGATGTTTGAGCAGGCTAATTTCAGCAGCAGAATAAAGGGCAGCGGCCAATCCTGCCGGCTGCGGGGTGGGCAGGTGTGTGGGTGGCTGCTGGGATTAGTATCAAGCAGGGGCTTCAGAGAGGCTTTACTTTAGCATGTGCTATACTGTCTGCACGTCGACCTCAGGTTTATTGCTGCTCGCCTGCACTTTGTTGGATGCAAAGCTTGTTTAGGGATGGAGGATGATGGAAATTTCTCATCAATACAAGAGCCAGACATTTCAGTTGAGTTGCTGTGGGTGCAAATGTAATTACATTTAACATACGCCCCCTTAGTGGAACACAACAGAGCTTTAGTGATAGATTAGCACTCCTGGTCCTGACCTTAATTCTGTCATAGCAAAATTTGACCTTGTCACTCATGGGTGTTGATGGTAATTTGATTTGAGGTGTAGTGGTCCATGTAGGTCTAGCCTAAGGTGCAAGTAATTAGGCCAAAGGGAAGGGGATTTAGTTGCTGGTGACTGGGTAAAAGAGGGTATACATGGGGTTTGCGTCCATTTTTCACTTGCTGTTATGTCTCACACGTGGAAAAGCATTCTAGCCTTTTATAGTCATAGTTCCAAAACTATGACTATATCTTTTGAAAGAATATTTAAGCAATGAAAATCAATGGTCACCCAAAATGTGGTTACTGACATTCAATGGTTTTGCAGAACAAAAGTCATACAGGTATAGTAAATGATGATTTTTTTTTTTTTTTTGGTGAGCTATCCTTTACATTTGACATTTGACAAATTCTTTGTGATGCTTCATATTAAAGTTCTAATCCATTTTGCCTAAATAAAACAATATAAACTTTTATCAGTTTAAATGCTACAAGTGAATTTAGACAACACAGCATAAAGGTGAGATCAGAGAAGCAAAATGTTGACAAAATTTGATGAAAAAGTCAATTGTCTTTGTCAAAAGTGTAGTGACGTACGAATCACAGCCCACAAAGAAATGAATGACAAATCAAGCATTACATTTGTGTGACCAACTGAACCCAGTACAGAATATGCTTTGGGAAATCTTTAGTGAAATTCCAGATCTATGGATTCTTATTGAAACAATTGGATTTTACATGCAACTGTTTGTTGAACAGCGATCGATCTTTGTCGTCTGAAAATGAGTATTCAATTTGCGATTCACTATAGATTCCTTTTAACAGTTTTCATTACTGTTTTTAAGAAAGCTTTAAGCGTTGGATGATTGCGAAGGTCATCTGAATGTAAAAAAAGGGGATATGAGTTTGAGTTTGTTAGCTCTACTTCCTCTGCTTCTTTAACTTCCTGTCGCTCTCCAAATACCTTTCTTTTCCTGCAAGGACACGCTGATCAGCCCTGTACAGAAGTGATGGTCACTGTGACACTCACATAGTAACGTTCATTACCTGACCCAGCCTTCACTCGCTGCCTTTTTATTTCTCTTCCTTCTATACTATAGATGTTCTTGAGGGAGCTTTTCATTTCTGCAGTGAAGTGTCTCTTTGGTGGGTCTTGGCGACCGCTCTTTTCAGTGACAGAATTGCTCTGCCAGAGGCTTTTCCAATGGCCATATCCATAAGCTGAACCTTCTTCCTAGACTTTTGCTCCATTTACTAACTCAAGTATTGTACATTACAACATAATATTATGTACACATTGATTGTCTTGTGCTATCGAAAAAATGCTCTGATTTACTTATTCACTTGCTTGGTGAGGCAACAAATGACTCTTGTATGAGAGAAATTCAGTCACCTTTTACTGAAACCAAATTAGAAATTATTTGTGATTCAAATCAGGTTTACAAGCATTTAGATTTGACTCGTATGTTTGCACTCTATAAGAGAAGCTTGTAGAGTGGACAAATTGAGTGCTGTGTGTCATATATTGTAGCTATTAACTTTACAGTAAATGCTTTGCTTAAGAAGCTTTGCTCTCCATATTCATTATATGCAGTATTACACAGCTGGTGCCATTTTTGCTTTCATTTACTTATTTCACATTTTATAACATGATCATGACATTACAATAGTAGGCAATGATGCAGTCAGAATGTGGTGAGATGAAACGATAATGGCATGAAAATGTCTGGGTTTTTTTTTTCATGAACTGCATGCAAAAAGAAAACTATATTATAATATAATATAAATATATGCTATATTGGTCCGGTTCTTTTATTGATTTTTATTTTAATTTTAATTTTTTTTTATTTTAGTGAATTGTTTGAACAACAGAAGATTAAAATAAAAAAAAAAATAAAAATAAAAAAAGTCTCACAAATCCTTCAAATTTGAAGCATTATTTGATGCATAAAAATATGCACAAACACGATGGTTTTATCATTGCTACATTTAAAGTGGCACAGTGATGGTTTACAGTGTTGGAGACAGAATCATGTTTTATCATCACCCTTTTAAGAGAGAGCTGGTGTTGTAAGGTGCAGTGAAATAAGGAATGCAGAAGTCCCTTAACAATTATTTCCTTGCATCACTTGCCAATTAAGCAGTTATTAGTTTGGCTCCTAGTTATAAGTAGAGATGGGAAAGAGGAATAGTAGAATCCTCCCTAACCATGTAAATGACGGTTAGCATGGCTTTCAGGAGGGATAAATGCTTGCCATATGGTCTTCTGGCCATGTCCAAGTTTTCAAATTAGCGGCTCTCATCCCTCTCATTACTGCTGTTCCTAATGGAAGGAGGAGGGGGGTCGTGCGCTGCACGGGTGAGGTGGAGGCTGACGTTTTCTCGTCCAATGACTAGTCTGTTCCCTGAGAGTGTGAATGATAAACACACAACCATAAATTAGCAGATAAGCTGCGCTGGCACTAACCCATTCTGGAAGCTCCTGAGAGTCTTCCTGCAGCTTTTGGGTTTACTGGGCTATTACAGATCCTAAAGTTAGTTCGAAGTGGAACCATGTTTTTTTTTTTTTTTTTTTGGGTGGAAATTTTTAAAATATCGATCACACATGTGACCTGTAGCTGGTCACAATAGGGGAAAAACAAATGCCACACTTCACCTGTAGATAATTTTTCAAAATTGTATTTAATTTTATTTATATTATTTTATTTATTCTTATTAAAGGTTACATTTTTTACTATTATTATTTGTTTACTATATATTTTTTTTACTTTCTTCTATGTTTATGGTATTTATAATTCATTTCATGTAATTATTGATTATTTTTCACAATAAATGAAAAATTCGTTATTTTCAGTTCTAATGTGTAATGTAGTAGTTGTCATTTTTTGCAGTTTTCTATTATTTTGTTCACGATAAATGATATTATAGTTATTGTGACTAACATGAAATAATATTTGCTTAATATTTGTATTTCTTAATTTGGTTATATTTATATATGTTATATGTTATATTTTATTATTATTTATTATATAACATGAGTGTTGAATTCAGTCTCCGCAGTAAATTGTACTTTGTACCTAAAATAGGACTTTGATGGGATTTTGTTTTAAACCATTAGCCTTGCTAGTGACCTCTACCACATATGAGAGCAAAACCCCTGAACCCCCACCCCACTGACCACAAAACATCCAGATTACATCAGATTATTTGCGCAAAGAGGATTTTAAAAGAAGGAAAAATCTTTAAATCACATTGTTGGCTATTCTCCTGAAAGAAAAAAACAGCATCAATGATAAACTTACTAAAGAAGATCATACAATCAGTGGCATTTATAATATGCACTGTAAATATCACAATATGATGTTTAGATTATGAGCACAAGGAGCTTTTGAATCGCAGAGTGTCATTTCAGAGTCTTGCGTGACTTCCCTCTAAATCCTTTAGATGCTTTATCATCAGCATCCTGATGCAGGTTGCTGTCCATTCAGCTGGGAACAGCGGGTCATTTGAGACGAGGCCCGTACTGCAGCGGGGTGGACTCTGTGCAATGCAGCTGTGTTTTGATGAACTCGGCCTGGGGTCAAACACCTCCGCTCTTCACCCTGCTGCCACATCCATCAATGTCTTGGCACGCCCCCTGCACAGCATGCTGGGAACTCTCCGCTCCTGAGCTCTACTGTACTCAGACAAGAAGAGAAACGGGTAGTGTGACACTGTAAAAGACTAGGGACTCACATTTGAATTTACTCGGGAAGTTGTTACAGACTCACCTGATCCCCTCCAACTGATGCCCTCCCCTAAATTAACACAGTCTCCCACAAGGACTTTCAGGCATTGTGGGTACGTCTCTTTCTTTCACACTCATTAATGGCCTCTCTTTCACGCCCAGACCCTCTCTGAGAATCTCTGCCCAGCTGTGCAACGATCCCGGCCTCCGCAACACACACCAGAGCTGACAGAAGGTGTGTGTGTGTGAGAGAGGACTTTTAGGGCACATGTGTTTCAGCTGAGGGCCTCTTGCGCAGCTGTATTGTGGGAAACAAACAAAGAGTTATTATTGTGTCTGTGGTGAGATGGTGTTATGAGGGGTGAAACGGGGGCTGTATGTGTGTGTGTGATTCCTGGGGACGCTTCTGATTGGGTGATGAGCCACCGCTGCTGTTGGAACTGATTGTTGACTTGCCATCTGCCGTCAAGAAAAGTGCGTGTATGGGTGCGCTCCCCGTAGCTGGGTATTGAGTAGTCTGCGTCGCGGAGAGACGAGGTGGGAGGGAAGGAGTGAATGAGAAAGAGAGAGACGCATAAACATGCAGATGTCGCACGGCATAATGACTGGAACTCTAGACTCGATTTCTAGCCGCTGTTTGCATGGCTAGTGTGGGAGGAGACTGGGAGATTTGGTGTGTGTGAGATACTAGAGTCGTGTTTGCACCATACACATCATCTCACTGTATTTGATAATTATATATATGATGGTTATTGTATAGATGTTTTGTTTATGACAGTCATTTCTTTTGAAAAACCCACTGAAACTGTTTTTTGTTGAAACAATGGTGTTGTTGGCGACCTCTGTAGTATGCTAGAGCGGGGTAAGCTGCATAATTTTCGTCATATGATTACTTGGGAAAACCCATCATATACAGTTATCCATAATAGAGAGATGCATAGAAGATTTTTTTTTTTTTAAAGTAAAATTTCTACATGGCTGGTCAAGTGAAAAATAATTAATTAAATTAATTTATTTGTTTCTGTATTTTGTGTTTTGATTCGTATCTATTTTATATTATTATTTTATTATTTATTCTGACTAAAGACTACATATGGATTTTTAAAATAAATTGTAATTAATTAAATAATTAATTTTTTGTTTGTTATATTTTTACTTTGCTTTGCATTAAAGATTTTTAAATTAAACATTTTCCCCAAACGTTTGCTGTTGGGTAAAGTATAGTCAAGTCACCTTTACTTATATAGCGCTTTTTGCAATGCAAATTGTGGCAAAGCAGCTTTACAGTAATAATTGGCAAATAATTTTTTCCCAAAGAAAACTGTCATTGTCCATTTTATTCTATATATATTTGTATTGATTCATTCCACACTATTGAAAGATCAATAGTTATTAGTCTAGTTATTAATCTAGTGATGTAATCGTCCGGCTCAGCTCAGTTCGCATACAACGGCGCCAATGCAGGCATATCAAAAACACTGCTGAATGTCAAGCAAGTGTCCCCAACCAAGCAAGCCAAAGGCAACAGCGACAAGCAATCAAAACTCCAACAAAATGGAGAAAAAAACCTTGGGCGAAACCAGGCTTAGTAGGGGGGGGCCAGTTCTCCTCTGGCCAACAGTGAACACTTGCTTGATTGATTCAGGCAGAGTTACAGGTCACTGGGATCGCAACAGTCAAAATATTTAATCCAGTTCCATCTAGTTTAAGATCTTTTTCCATCACGCCGGAATGGGATGGTTTGTTGGGGATCTGTGCCACAGTCTCCGCCAACACCCCAGGGCCACGCTGCTGCCGCGCATAGGCGCGGGTTCCCCAAACTACCTGGACACAGTCCGGATCCAGCCACTCCCGTTAAATTGGAAACCTCGGGATAAGCAGAGAGGCTAAAATTAGCGTAGACGCCATTCTTCTTCTGATGTAACGAGTACATCCGGTGTTTTAGGAAGTGTTCCCGGTTCCGGCTGACCTGATCTATGCAGTCTAACAATCCTTTAACGGATATGAAGACATAAATTGATAATGTGTCGTGTATGCCAGGTTAAAGAGATGCGTTTTTAGTCTAGATTTAAACTCATAGAGTGTGTCTGCTTCCCGAACAATGCTAGGAAGATCGTTCCAGAGTTTAGGTGCCAAATAGGAAAAGGATCTACCGCCTGCGGTTGATTTTGATATTCTAGGTATTAGAATGGCCAGAAAAATCTGAGATCGTCATAGACGCGAAGGACTGTAATGCATTAAGCGCTCACTCAGGTACTGGAGAGCTAAGCCATTTAGTGCTTTGTAAGTAATTAGCAAGATTTTAGATGGTTCAGGGTAAGCTGTGCCAGTGGCTCAACTAAAAGTTCTTCCTCTAAATGGAAGAAAATACTATGAATGAATTGTAATAATATTACTGTAAACATTACTATTATAACAAGTTGAAAATTGTTGTACAGCATTCATATATCATTTATCAAACTTTTCCTGACTAGTTTATGAAATGCAAATAATGCACAATTGTACATTTTCGATTTTCTTATCTATTTTCATATTTTATTTGAAATGTGGATCATTCACATAATCCTCAAGGATTCTACACATCTAACAGTACCTCAGTTTTGGGGCAAGTCACTGGACCAATTTTTTTTTTTTTTTTAATAAGTCATATTTCTGTGGCAGTTTGTTATAGATTTGCCTAATTTCAGTTGATAGCAGACATACTTAAATATAATTATGAGTAATTGTCTTATGTGTGTTTCTCTTTGCCTATAATACATCTGAAGTTTCACAGCTTACCCCACACCCCTGTGTCACCTACAGCAGTCATTTCAGACCAACACAGATGCGCACACACACTTACACACTCTTTTCTTCAGAACATGAGTTTAGGCTTAGTTGAGGGGTCTCAGTTTGGGTGTTCTTCCCAAATCGTGCTTCTAAAGGTCAGATGAAGACACGCCAGCAGCTCCAGGCTTTTAATAACTTATTTATTAACAGCTGTAAGATTGATCACAGTAGTCGTAATTGATGACTCAGGCTTTTTTTCTCTTTATTGAGTTTGTCTGCACTTTCAATTTCCTTCTTAATACCTTTTACAGCAGACAGAAGGAACTTTAATAAAAGCATCTGTAACTTTCCGTTTTCATTATGTGTCAGCTAGCTGAATGGTTGAATGTATTTTTTTGTAGCATTATTCATAATTGTTTGTATGCTAAAACAGGAATGTTTTGAAGGCATGGAGCACATTATTCAGTTCTGCTGATTTTCCCGACTCTGGTCGACCGGCTTGCCAGCTGCAATTAAGTGAAAGGCATTGATGCTGCAGTCTACGCCAAAATGATTTTTTTTTGCAGCTACAATTGTACAGATCATTGCATTTCATATTACCATTTCAGTGACATTTTAGAGACTAATAAAAGCAATATTGAATGTTTTCACCCTGTTCAATAAATGTAAATGAAATGCTTTTCATAAGAGTTGACTGATTGTATCAAAATGTCCAACAAAGTAATGTGATTCAACCAACAAGCAGAAACATGCAAAAAACAAACAAACAAGGATTTAAGGTGACAGTTACACATTACCTCATGTACTTACTATTGTAATAACAGTAAATTATGCATAATTACAAGTAACTAACCCTAAACCTAACTGTAACTCTAAGTACATGTAGTTAATTAATATTACTCTGTACTTATTTGAGTAAGTACAATGTAACCGTCACCTTAAAATAAAGTGTTACATAAGACAGGAAGTGATATCACCCGTGTCAAGGTCAATAAATCTCAGAAAATAATATCAGATAATTTGACTGTTTTGAAAAAGTAAGTTTAGTTTCCCCAAAACATAATGACATTTATGAATTATATTATTATGAATATTATTATGAATGATTTTTTTTTTAACTTAAAATATTTTTGAAAATGATAATGATGACAATATTTCAAGATTAAGGAAAATATTTTTTACCCGATTGTTAGACCACATCATTTTGACATTCAAGTCATTAAATGCTATTTTTTTTTTGCTATTTTAAAGACAAGCCAAAAACATTTATTTATTTATTGTTTGTTTGATTGTTTGTTTCCTTGTTGCCCAGGTGGGGACAGTTATAAAATCCAAATCATCAAATATGAGTCGATGATTCGTCTGTCTATAATTGCCAGTACTGTGAATTACTTTATTAACTGGGTTCTATTCAGGACTTACAGCTGAAGGAAAGTCAAACACATCAAGAACAGCAGCTCAGAGTAAAACAGCAGTTTGTGAACTCAAGTGTCATATCTGTCCAGCCTCCATTGAGCGTCTCAATGGGTGTGTTCTGAATGAAAGCTGGTGGTTGTGTCTGTCTTAGTCTGAAGTGTTGGGATGTGTTTGGCGTTGCGTGTGTGTGTGGTAACGTCTGGTGGGTTGGGTTGGGTTGGGTTGGGGGGGGGGTCTGTAAGGGTGGGATGGCCAAGTACAGGCAGAATTACATGGCTATAGTTGTTTACTTCAGCTGTGGTGTGTGTCTCTGGGGGAGATGGGAGGTGATGTTGGTTTCTGGAAGAATAGAGGCTCGAGGATGCTTCACAAAGATGTGTGTGTGTTTTATATGTGTGGGAGCAGAGGCTGAGACAGGGGCTGGTCAGACAATGGGGCCGAGGGGTTCTAGTATTGTCCCCCCATTGCCAGCTGTCTCTCAGCACAGTGGCCTGCTCTGGTGGATGCGCTGCTGAATAAATAATAGGAGCAACCCCGCCACTCGCCTGTAATGGCCATTCAAAGGCCGGGGCCGGTGAGCACACGCTCAGAGCCTTTGCACCTGTTCACCACTGTCCTGATGGTGTGACTTGCTGCTGCAGCTTTTTAAGACCTGAGCTGTTGTTCCTGTGTGCTTGTGTGTGGCCCCTCTGTTAGGGCCCTTTGTCTCCCTCTGACTGAGACCCTTCTAATGAAGTCAACTCCATTTTCTTTAAATATACACCGTCGTTCAAAGTTTGGGGTCAGTAAGATTTTTTCAAAACAAGTGTATATATATATATAAAACTGTATGAAATATATGAAATTAAATCTTTTGTAATATTACAAAAGATTTAATTTCATATTCACACTTTTTTTTTTTTTTTTTTTTTTTTTTTTACTTTCTATTCATCACTGAGTCTTGAAAAAATGGTTTCCACGAAATATATAAAGCAGCGGTTGGGATGAATGATTATGATTCCATCAGAATGATTTCTGAAGGATCACATGACATTGAAGACTGGAGAAATGATGCTGAAAATTCAACTTTGCATCACAGGAATAAATTAAATTTTAAAATATATTAAAATAGAAAACAGTTATTTTAAACTCTAATAATATTTCAATATTACTTTTTTTTTTTTTTTTTTTTTTTAAGTTGAGGGCAATTATTGTTTTTTGCCCCTTAGACTTCTAAGGCATAACTTTTTAACTCATTTTTGTGGATTTCTTTACTGACAATCTCTTTTCTGTGGTAACTGTCAGCATGCCACAGTCGATGGAGATTAACTTATATTTAACCCAGACTTTATTATCAGCCTTGTTGTAGTTGATGAATCTGACAGTTTTGATTTATGATGCTCAAAATGTAGACTGTGTGTTTTGAATACAAACTACATTTCAAATGCTCCCCGAGTTTCAGATGTTTGGAGCCTGTATGTATTATGCATGCTCCAGAGGCTACGGTAACATGTGTAAGTCACCCTGCGAGACCGTCCTGACTCTATGAATTAATTATGGCTATGATGACAGTCCCATCAGGACGTTTGTGTGGGTTTAGGAAACTTGTTGATATTCTGCGTGGGCCTGTTCATGAATGGAATCGACCATAAAAATGGGTCCAGTAAAATGGACAAGAAAGCTCCTCATTCCTTTGATCTTGTCTCAGCTTCAAAGGGTTGACAGAGAGCAGTGTTACTCTCACTAGAGAGTCCTGTAATCCATAGCGCGCGCGCACACACGCAAACAGACGTATTGTCAGTGCGGCCCCTCACAATGGCACAGTGTAAAATAAACCAGCCGGCTCCTGGGTGACACGCCTTTCACTAAAGATCGTTCCCTGACCTCTAGCTGCTACGGCAACAGTTGGGAAGTTCTTCATTGTTGCACTTGTCTCTTATTCTAAATGATTCATGGGTCAGGCTTTTCACAGCAAACCTCTGTTTCATGTGACCTGCTACGCTTACCTTCACTCACGCATTATGAACTGTTTCTAATTGGCATGAAATGCGCATTAAGTTCAATTATAACCCTTAATGTTATGATAATCTTTTCATATGTGTATTTGCTTTATGACCTGCAAAGGTACGCATGTGTCACCCAATATTTTAAATTCAGTTGAGCTTTCCTATGCGACTGGGGCCGCTGAGAATGACTGCAGGACTGCACATTACCTAGCAAATGCTGCAGCCCATTTAATGTGAACGACAGGCAAATTAGATTGCAAAACGGATGGCCTGATTGGGCTCAATTGCTGATATTTGATTAACCGATCAAAGTTGCTGCCAGTTCCTCCAATAATCTCATTAATTTGCCGTGTTTTATGCAGGAAATGCAATCAGAGGTGAAGGGCAGGTACATGCGATTCATCTCAGTACTGACACTGACACAATACCATTATCCTCCACTTGTGATTCGGTGTATTTTCTTACATAACACTATTTAAAAAGTTAGGCTCGTTAAGATTTTTTTTTTATGTTTTTGAAAATAGTCTCTTTTGCTCACTAAGGCTGCATTTATTGATGAAAAATACAGTAAAAAGAGTAATATTGTGAGATTAATACAATTTGAAGTAAATGTTTTCTATTTGAGAATATTTTAAAATGTAATTGAATCATGTAATGGCAAAGCTGAATTTTAAGCATCATTACTCCAGTCTTCATTATCACACAATCCTTCAGAATCATTCTCATATGCTCATTTGGTGCTCAATTAACATTATTATTATTATTATTATTAATAAACAGTTGTGCTGTTTAATATTTTGATCAGAACTTTGATACTTATTTTATTCTTTTTTGGTGTATAGAAAGTTAAAAGAACAGCATTAAAATAGAAATCTTTTGTAGTTATTAGAAATATACTTTTTTTTTAAAAAAAACGTTTGTCATCACGGTTGAAAAGTGTAGTTTTTGCAGTACCAATCAGAATTGCGGTCTAAGTGGCCTTGCTTCATCCCGATGAATGGTATTTGGAGTCTGTTTGTCCAAGCAATAGAAGATGGGAGAGTGTTTGAAACGCATTTGAAAACATTCTTTATTATTGCAGTTCTATTTGTAGTGCAAAACTACCCACTTTTACTATTTGAGAATGTTATTAGCTGCTCATGTTCATTTGCTGTTGTTCAGCAGATTTTGTTTCTATACTGAGAATGCAACTCGTATTGATTTGCCTCTGTATGTGTTTGTTAGTTGAATGATTACTTTAGCCTTTCTCTCTCTCTCTCTCTCTCTCTCTCTCTCACACACACACACACACACACACACACACAGAGGGTGTAACTTAGTTTCTCACACTCATGCTGAACCGCAAGACTATTTGTATCTGTAATTTAGTGCCATCTAGTGGCTGAAGTCGTTAAGTTGTCAAGAGTTTTCTGGACTTCTGTAAATGGCCAGGACTGCATTCTGTTCTAGTTTACTTTTAATGAAAGATTAGTTTTTTTTGTTTTTCTTTTCAGAAGCTGATTTCTTTTATTATTATTTTAATTTCATATGTATTGTAATTTGAATGAATTTATTTTCTTCATATAGTTACATTATTTTGATATTGGAAAATATAAATGATAAAATATACATTGTAATCCAAAGTATTTACTATTACATTGTCTTATTTCTTACAGTGTATTAAATAACAACAAACAATCGTATTTCAGTAAAGATCACTGGGCAGATTCCATTCAGTGTGAATGAAAACACTTTAGTCAGTCTGTGTTTAATAGATAGGGAGTTGAACCTTTGACACAGCATCATGTAAATGCAGTGCTGTCACATATAGATTGCTGATGCTCAAACTATCCGGTTACACATTCGAGTGTGTGTGTGTGTGATGTACATGTGTGTGTTGGCGGGATGGCCTCTCCGTACGGGCCCAATGCGGCAGCTCTCTGCACCAGCTGGGGGGCTGGAGGAGCACCAGGAGGGCAAGCTGTGTGCAGCTGGCGGACTGAAATCTGTGCAGGCCTCATGGGAGCCTCCTGTCCCTGGGCACCCTTGTCTCCCTCCCTCACCCAGCAACCCCCTCACCCCCCCTCCCCCCCCCAGCCGGCCTGACAGCTCTCTGCTCTGTTGCCGCCCATTGTCTGATGCCTCCATCAAGCAGGAGTCTGCAGCAGGCATCTGCACTCACTTAAACAGACTAAACGGCCTTGAAGAAGTTTGGCTGCGGTACATGCCGTTTCATCCCCGTCTCTAATTTGCATTATGTGTAGTAGCTAAAAATGTGAATTTTGTCATTTGAGGAGAAAACTGCACACATAATTTCCAAACACACCTATTGCCCCTCCTTAGCATGACCTTCATCTGGCACTGCTGAGCCTCAGTTTGACAGAACAAAGTTTTGAAAAGTTTTTGACAGTGGGATCTCAGCTTATGAAATCAAAACATTTATTAACTATTGGTAATGAGTGTTACTAGGGCTCAAAGCTTTTATTAAATGGTAGAAATAGCAATAAAATGAGACACTAATGTTTAATACTTATGTTGAATAAATCCCCTCCAAATAAATAGTTAAAAAACTTATTATTATTATTATTATAATAATAACATTAATAGAACTGAACGGTGTATTATGTTGAATAAAAAAACTTACATTCATATTTTTAAATGATAATTATTATTATTATTATTATTATTATTATAAGAATATAAAAAAGTATATTATGATAAATAATCCCCCCCCACAATAATATTTTTAAAAAATAACTGTAGGCTGTTTGCAGTTGTCTGAATATAGAAGTTTGCGCTCACGTGTGCTTCTTTCACAGCTTTAAAATGTAGCTCTTTCAAACACAACCAGAGTAAATGTTAAAATATCGAATGAGACATGTTTGTGTATTACGTTTGTAAAGTCAGTTGGTCAATTGAAACTGAATAATAATTGATTTTTAGTCTCAAAATGAACTGTATGTTGTATGCGATACATGTAGTTTAAGTACAGATGTGGAACAGTTGCTGGATGTGATGTGTAGGATCGAACAATGCACCACGATAAACCAACTTATTTCATCAGACCATAAACCTCTGGTGTTCACAACCATACGTATAGTCACAGTAACACGCATACTCTTAATAGTATCATGCAGCAGGGGTTTGTCAGGGTTATTCCTGTGCATATCCACACAGACACTCCTTCCTGCTGCGGTCTAATGACACTAATTCAGGTTAAGTGGATTGGCTTGAGCCAGCCCTGGATTGCATCTAAGTTGTCTGATATCCTCGTGTCGAGCCCATGGCTGCAGCGCCACTGGCTCACCCTGATGCCCTACCTGAGGACGCACAGAGGACGCTCACACTAATGCCTGCGCTGGAAGCCATACTGATGCATTGCTTTTACTGAAAAATTGAGTGGAATTTACTACATATGCTTAATATGTGTATCAATGCTACATATTGATGATATAATAATCATTACTTGCTGAAAAACCTTTAAATAAGATGTCAAAGACCTTATATTGGTGGCTGATGAATAGAAAGTTTGTGGTCGTAATATTTGTTCTCGTATCAGAAAGTCCATTTGCTCATGAAAGAAGACTTGTGCTCACCAAAGCTGCATGTATGTGATCAAAAATACAGTAAAATAATAATATTGTGAAATATTATTACAATTTATTTAAAAAAAAAAATTAAAATGCGATTTATTCCTGTGAGGGAAAAGCTGAATTCTCAGCAGTCATTACTCGAGTTTTCAGTGACATGATCTTTAAGAAATCATTCTAAAATGCTGTACGGGTGCACAGATATTATAAATATTTCATACTATCAATGTTGAAAAACAGTTGTGCTGCTCGCATACCTTAGTTTTATTATTTTTGTGGAAAACGACATTTTTTTTTCAGAATTCTTTGATAAATAGAATGTTCTTAAAAAAAAAAAGCATTTATTTGAAATAGAAATCTTTTGTAACAGTATAACTGTCTTTTCTGTCACTTTTGATACAATTATTTATTTTTTTCAAAAAATAAACAAGCAAAAACTACTAACCCAAACTTTTAAACAAAAGTATAAGTGTCTTTAAAAGTCAACTTATTTTTATTTCCATCTGATTGAACATAAACCCATAATGGGCCTACAGTCCACAGAAATATATTTTATTTATATCATCCATGTTATTTTAAGCCTCATTTTGTTGGTTTTCAACATCTTAAAGTACTAGATGTAAAGTATATTGATTTATGCTGAATATCTGATTATCCTCAATCTTCCCGTTTAGTCCACCCCCCACCCCCCTTTAAGTGTTTACACTGCTTAACATTGATGATGACAGCCTGTAACTCAAAGCAAGTGAATTTGCATGTCAAGTCAGAATATTCCTTGGTGGTGTGTGTGGCTTCGTCATCTTATCCATCATGTCTTTCAGGGATCACTTTGGGGTTACTGCAGGGTCGTATCCCCTTGTTTTTCCTGGTCGTTGTGGCGGTGAATCAGACGCCGATCTGTCCTGTTGTGTCTGGCTGTCTTAAGAGGTGAAATGACCTTAGTCTCTGTAAGGGGATCAGTGTTTAAGTCTTTGTCGGGAATTCAGGTGAAAATACAGCAAATCCCCAGAGCTTCACTAAGTATTGTCACTTTTACTCCACTCCACCCCACCTTGGCTAAGCCCTGAAATTGCATTTGACAACTTCACAGCTGCATCGCCTTCCAGTGGAGCTGATTAGCGTGTCTGAGTCTGTCCTGGTGTTGGTCACGTTTGACCAAGTACAGTTACATAAAGGAGCGGCTGAGTCATTTGAAAGTCACTGACATTGTCCAGATTGGTCTCTGTAAAAGTCTCTCACTTTATTCTGGTCATTACTGTTCTTTCTCACCCATAGACTCAGACTGGTCTATGTACAGTTTACATTTGCTTCCAAACAAGTTTTTATTACAAAGACTACAAAACTATTAAAATTATATTTTTATGTTTTTTTGTTTTTACTCATTTGAAATGCTTTTTATGTATAAATTTACTTACACTTTAGTTTAATATGTAATTGTTACAGTGTAATCACACACAATACTGACTAATAATGGTTGACATGTATTTACTGTATGGGTAGGGTTTAGTTTTGAGTTAGTTCTTTATGATTATGCACAATATACTGTTGTTTCTATAGTAAGGACTTTTGTTCAATATTTATTATAATTATATAATTAATTCTATTATAAAAGTATAATATAAGTTTACTTTTTTATCATTTTAAAATTGTAAATCTTAACAATTGTGTACTTGTTATTTTTTATAATAATGTAATTAATTCCGTTATAAAATAATGCTAGAATTATTATTTAATGTTAGTTTTTATATTTTTAAAAGGATTTTAACAGAGTTCAAATGATCTTAAAAGAGTGAATAATTATAATTATAATTGAATATTTAATTGGTTATGAATTTATTATTATATTTGCGCAAATTATCGGTTCCGCCACAACCAGCGTTTTTTGCCATTTACTAACTTTTTTCAATAGTCCTAAAAAGACCATGCTTAACATGATATATGAGATGCGTGAAGGAGATAAAGGTAAATAACTCTTAAGTTTTATATTTTAATTGTCCAACACAGTAAACAGAGGTAATGTTCATGATGTGTCAGACAAATGACTGAATTCTCCTGTGATGTGTGTATGTCCACATTTGGAAATTGTTAGTGGAGAAATGAAACTAGTGAGTGCAAAAACTGTTTTATGCAAGTTTATTTCCTGAAAGTCCACAGGGCTGAAAGTGGCCGTAGTTGAATCATCAGTGTACCAAAGTGCTCACTGAATTCATCCTAGTCATATCACAGTTAATGACTTAACATCTGCAACATAAAAGTGCTGCCGTGCTAACTATTAGACCATGGGGCAGACTAAAAAGCAATACTTCTGACAATAGTTTCTCAGAGCAACTGTTTGTTGCGAGTGTGTGTGTGTGTGTGTGTGTGAATGAGTCAGAGTGTGAGTGTGTCCATGCTGCGTCCGTCTCTGCCAAACTGACAAAGTGACTCCAGCCGCTCTCCTCCGGCAAGCTGCTGCGGTACATGGTGAACAAAACACACCAATCTCCATAAGCGGCCAGCTCTCCCTCCCGCGCATTCTCCATCCGTACTGCACCACCTAATGCTGCCCACGTCTCGGACCACGTGCCGGTGCCCAGGCTGCGCTGTAGCGGCTGTGGGCGCTCGTGCCCAGGCGAGCTGGTGCCGCTTGGAGTGCCCGACGTGTGCTGGAACGCGACAGCCCGCTGGTCCCAGGGCACCCATCACATGCCCATCTTTAAGCCATCTGCAAAGTAGAGCAGTTCCCGCCAAAGCATTAAATTAAATCCTTGTTTGGGCTGATTAACAAATGGCCTTGTTTTTTTGTGTTCCGTGGGCTTGTTTTTTCCTCCTGTCCTGCCGAAGCTCCATCACGTCGGAACGAGCGTGGCAGAGGCAGCGAGCCTTCGGGAAGTCTCAGGAGTGGCTCGGATGTTTTGGGGGGAAGTTTGCTCAGGATCGCGTCTGTCTCGAAAGTGGCCCGTCCAATTCTCCGTCCCACAGCCATCAGGCTGTCACAGACCACAGACAAATGAACAATTAATCTGGGCTTGTAATTGAATGGCACCCAGTATGATATTTTAATTGTTCAATTGGAGCTGTTTGGATTCAGAACTTAATTGGAATGGGGCAGGAGGGACTTTGGATGTCCTGTTGCATATTTGCCGGCGATCGTTCAGGTATTACCTGCAAGCTTTTTCATCAGAGAAAGTGTATCGTTATGCAGATTCTTAGGCTCTAACCAAGCGTATTCATTGAACAATCAACCGAAGTGGTCAAGCATTAATCTGAACATCTAAGGTGTTCACAACCCTGGTGCTTGGTTATAATGGTAACCAATAGGACTGTTCACTTTGACCAAATGCTCTGGAAACTTGAGGTCTGCCAGACCAACTGTCCGCCTACTGTTTTGGATCTAAAGAAACAAATTTCACGATTGAGAAGCCAGTAAAAATGGTTTGATGAAACAGCACTGGCTGGATTCGAGCGACATTTGCTTTTAGTCACGCAGCCCCTTCTGTTCAACCCCTGGCTCTGTCAGCGGCACAGTCATTGTACTCTATGCTGGTTAACAAGACACCATGGCTGATCCAGAATCAGATCGTTGATTAAACTCTTTGGTGATCCACCAGTAATAGGAATGATGTTGTGTGTGACAGTTTGTGCTCACTTTCGAGAAGATGAACGTTTTTTTTTTACATTTTTTTATTATTATAGACAGACTGGATTCGAGTACCTGTATGAGTACCACAGCATGCCTTTCTAATTGATAAATATTAAGCTGAATCTTTGAAAAATCAACAACACACTCATACGAAAGTTGTATCTGTATAGAAAATACCATGTTCAATGACAAGCACATTTATGTATGATCACTTTGACGACCATCTATGCGTCGACTCACAACCCATTTTTATCCTTCATCCCTTTTCCCTTCTGTATTTGTACCTTTTGATTGGAAGGCGGGTGCCTCTGTTCAGCTGTTCCCTCCTACCCAGCGATTCCTCTTCCTCATTGAGGCATACCGGCAAAGACCTCCGTCTCCTCAAATTAACATGAGCAGGTGTTTTTCTCTGATGTGTTAATTAGGAGAAGCTGGTGTCATTATGCTTTAAGTGGATGTTACAAATAGAACATGTTGTTTATTTTCTCTTCTGCTGAAAAAAAGTGATCAGAGCTGTCACGAGGCTCATGTGTCACTTAGAGAAGATCGTGGCTAATTACCAAGAGTTCAGAATCAGAAAGTACATGTCTGCGGATTCTCCTGCGTCTGCGCTTGAACGAATACCAGATTGTCGATCTTAATAAACACTATCAGAATGAGCAGATTTAAACAGTTGAGTCCTGAGGTTAGATTCAGCATATTTTTGTCGAAGGATTGCATAGCTTAAATAATAACAAAAGTTGGATGCGTTTTTGTTTTCATATCCATCAATTTACATCATTTTAAAACTTTTGCCTTTATTAGAAAGTACAATGGTGAAGAAAATTTGAAAGATTTTCTAAACCAAAAACAGATCTATAGGACCATTACATGATGTATTAATAATTTGTTAATAATGACTAAATAAGTATAATTTCATGTCATCATTTACTCTTTTTCTGTGAAAAACCTCAACTTTGCCCAACTACTGTAATGCTTGGAATAAAGCGTGCATGTTATATGGACTACTTTTACAGTGAAGGTTTTGAATGAAAAAAGGAACAAAATGATGATACAATAGTCATTTTGTGGTATAAATGCACCGTATGTCATGAAATTTTCGGTAACACTTTATTTCAGTGGTCCACCCTAGACATTTTACTAACTATAAGTAACTTTGCAACTACATGCTAACTAGCAGTCATTAGAGTATTAGTAGACTGTGGTCCCTCAACAGACATACTGTAAGTGACGTTGCTAAATGTCAACCTACTAAATGTCACCTAACAGTCTAGCACTAATGAGAGTAAGTTGACCTGTAGTTGTAAAGTTAGTAGAATGTGTAAAGTGGACCATCAAAATAAAGTGTAACCAAATTTTCTTGTTTCCCCACACGGTGCGATTATGACACTTAGCCGACAATTAGGAATGTATTTTTATCCCACAAATATCGCTTTTCAGGAAATATCAATTGAACATGAACTTTCCATTGTTAAATGTGCAAAACTGCAAACGAACAAGTCTGTTTGGTTCCAGCATCCAGCATGCATCACTCAGCAGGCAGATGTTATGTGCATTATCACTCTT
The DNA here is from genome assembly GCA_037194245.1 of Opsariichthys bidens. NCBI lineage: Eukaryota > Metazoa > Chordata > Actinopteri > Cypriniformes > Xenocyprididae > Opsariichthys > Opsariichthys bidens. Next base: position 22,757,540 of record CM074279.1, on the reverse strand, counting down.
GAAGCCTGTTATTGGACCGTGTGTGCGTGCGGCTTTGCCCCCTGCGTGGTGATGCTGACACCCTTGTAATCCTGCTGTTTATTATTAGATGGCACAGGCTGTTGCACCAGAAGTTTTGCATGATAATATGGCATGACCAGCTGCTCAGCAGATGTTGTTTTTTGCGGCTTTAGCATAGAAAGGTTAAAGGTGTCTCTGCTGCCCCCTGTGAGGATTCTCTGACCCCCTGCGTAGTACGTTTCCGCACACGTTTTACTGTAAGCCGACCTGGTGCCACTGGCCCTAGTTTGGCTTGTTCTAACACCTGCCCTCGGATTTAGGAAGATGATGCAGTAGCTGACAGCTGGACTAGCAGTGGTAAACATGTTAACATTTTAATCCTGTGATTAGTAATATGCAAAGTCAAAATAAAGTCAAATCAAACGCTGTCTAATCGTGTTCATTCTGTATGTTTGGGATATTAATCTTGTGATATTAATATCCCAATATCATTTCATTTTTTTTCTCCATCTCCATATAAAGAAAAGAAAGTGTGACTGTTAGGTTGAGCTTTTAGTGTGCATGTATTTGCATAAGTAGTTTGTTTGCCATTTACATGTACATTTATTTTTATTTCCCAGGTGAATATATTAAGAATTGGAGACCTCGTTACTTCCTGCTAAAAACCGATGGGTCCTTTATTGGATACAAGGAGAAGCCACAGGATGCAGATCTTCCCTACCCTCTCAATAACTTCTCTGTCGCAAGTAAGTGATGCCTTAAAAGGAAAACAAGTAAGATTTTTTTTGGCAACTGAGAGGTAAATCTAAACGAATTAGCAGAAGAGGGGATTCATTGATCTGTATTACATCTAAAATTATATCCATACACTAATGTGACAGTCTTTGCAAAAAATTGTCAGCACAGATCACACAATGCGGTTTTGAGAGATCTATTGTATTGTATTGTTCTCATTTTATTTTTCATTAAGTAAAATTTCAATGTTAGTCCTAATTTTAAATTCTCTCTGACAGTAAAAATAAAACAGGCCGTCTTTGCTACTATTCCCTCAAATTACGACCATGTAAAATAACTTTTGTAATGATGCAAAGCCTGTTTTAAATTTCAAAAGGCTCACAAAACAAGTGCAGAAATGTACCACTCAAACTGTTAAGGCAGATCTGAAATGATCAGGGACTCCAGTGAAAATAAACTTCAGCCACTTGTTTCTAATGTTGGATCTTTGAGGATGTGCAAAATTGTGATTTAATTTGAGACAAAAATGCTTTGCGGTCATTCACAGTTCCGTTTCACCTTATTCTTCTCAAGTTTGAGTTTTTTTTTTAGATGATTTTTTGGGGGCCGTGGAATAAAAGCATCAAAAGCAAAGGACTTATTTCCTCTGAAACGCAACTCGATCTCAAGCGCGCTACGTTGTGGATTTCCTGCTTTCAGCACTGGTTTCTGGACACGTGCTACGAGTGGCTCCCAAACCCTTCATCCGTCAAAAGGCCCGGCCAGGTTTTAATCTAAAGGCTGGAGGAGCGAGGGGTGGCCATACATCCGGCCTGGGCTGCTTGGCAGTGGGAGAGGATTGCCACATCTGTTGCAGAAAGCTGGGAGGCCAGGTGGTGCGGGGAGGCTGATAGCCTAATGCACTCTCTGAAATGGCATCGCTCTCACCCCCTGTGCAATGAGCTGCCACCAGACTGCCTTCCTCCGGACCGCTCACACTGAGTCCTGTACACAGTCTGACCAGCCCTGCATCTGCTCCCTAGTACACCACACTCCATATTGACCAATTTGTCTTTTTTAACAATGATTGCAGCATATGACAAATTGCTTTGCATGGTGAAATCAACCAATTTGGAAAAGCAGCCTTATGGGTACAGCTGGATTTTTTTGAAGGAAGAACAAGACATTTTTACATCTTCATAAACATTATAAGATTAATGACATGAGCTCTTGATCTATTATTTATTCATAAATACATTAAAAATGCATTCATACAGTGACTTGAATACACATTTCTAAATTAAATGTTGTGTTAATGAAATTGCATACCGTATATATACAGTGGGTACGGAAAGTATTCAGACCCCCTTAAATTTTTCACTCTTTGTTATATTGCAGCCATTTGCTAAAATCATTTAAGTTCATTTTTTTCCTCATTAAGGTACACACAGCACCCCATATTGACAGAAAAACAAAAATGTTGACATTTTTGCAGATTTATAAAAAAAGAAAAACTGAAATATCACATGGTCCTAAGTATTCAGACCCTTTGCTCAGTATTTAGTAGAAACACCCTTTTGATCTAATACAGCCATGAGTCTTTTTGGGAAAGATGCGACAAGTTTTTCACTCCTGAATTTGGGGATCCTCTGCCATTCCTCCTTGCAGATCCTCTCCAGTTCTGTCAAGTTGGATGGTAAACGTTGGTGGACAGCCGTTTTTAGGTGTCTCCAGAGATGCTCAATTGGGTTTAAGTCAGGCCTCTGGCTGGGCCATTCAAGAACAGTCACGGAGTTGTTGTGAAGCCACACCTTGGTTATTTTAGCTGTGTGCTTTGGGTCATTGTCTTGTTGGAAGGTAAACCTTTGGCCCAGTCTGAGGTCCTGAGCACTCTGGAGAAGGTTTTCGTCCAGGATGTCCCTTTACTTGGCCGCATTCATCTTTCCCTCGATTGCAACCAGTCATCCTGTCCCTGCAGCTGAAAAACACTCTCACAGCATGATGCTGCCACCACCATGCTTCACTGTTGGGACTGTATTGGACAGGTGATGAGCAGTGCCTGGTTTTCTCCACACATACCGCTTAGAATTAAGGGCAAAAAGTTTTATCTTGGTCTCATCAGACCAGAGAATCTTATTTCTCACCATCTTGGAGTCCTACAGGTGTTTTTTTTTTTTAGCAAACTCCATGCGGGCTTTCATGTGTCTTGCACTGAGCAGAGGCTTCCGTCGGGCCACTCTGCCATAAAGCCCCGACTGGTGGAGGGCTGCAGTGATGGTTGACTTTCTACAACTTTCTCCCATCTCCCAACTGCATCTCTGGAGCTCAGCCACAGTGATCTTTGGGTTCTTCTTTACCTCTCACCAAGGCTCTTCTCCATTTAAGGATTATGGAGGCCACTGTGCTCTTAGGAACCTTAAGTGCAGCAGAAAATTTTTTGTAACCTTTGCCAGATCTGTGCCTTGCCACAATTCTGTCTCTGTGCTCTTTAGGCAGTTCCTTTGACCTCATGATTCTCATTTGCTCTGACATGCACTGTGAGCTGTAAGGTCTTATATAGAAAGGTGTGTGGCTTTCCTAATCAAGTCCAATCAGTATAATCAAACACAGCTGGACTCAAATGAAGGTGTAGAACAATCACAAGGATGATCAGAAGAAATGGACAGCACCTGAGTTAAATATATGAGTGTCACAGTAAATGGTCTGAATACTTAGGTCCATGTGATATTTCAGGTTTTTTTTTTTATAAATCTGCAAAAACAATTCTGTGTTTTTCTGTCAATATGGGGTGCTGTGTGCACATTAATGAGGAAAAGAAAATTAACTGCAATGTAACAAAGAGTGATATATATATATATATATATATATATATATATATATATATATATATATATATATATATATATAAATACTATGCATTAAATAGTGACATCAAAAGTGACAGTAAATATATTTATAATGTTACAAAAGATTTATTTGTCAAATAAATGCTGTTCTTTCGAACTTTCTATACATCAGAGAATCATTTATAAACAAAATATTAAGCAACACTTTTTTCAACACTGATAATTAGAAGTGTTTAATGAAATTAGAATGATTTCTGAAGGATCATGTGACACTGAATACTGGACTAATAATGTTGAAAATTCAGCTTTGGCACCACAGGAATTATTTATATTTTAAAACATATTAAATGCAGCCTTGGTGAGCATAAGAGTACATTTCTGAGAACTTGAGATGTTAAAACCAGCTTTTAAAAGATTTTTTGTAAACTTTGAATTGTTTTTAATCCTGAATTCACTTTGAAGCCAGTTCTCACTAACAGCTATGGAGCTGACTGCCATATTTTGTCTCCTGATGTTTTTGTGCTTTGGCACCTACTCAACCTTATTTTGGACTTGAGAAAACCTTTAAGAGATGTTATATGGTGCGAGCAGTGGAAGTCACAGCTTCTGGGCTGTTTAATTGGCATGCTAGCTTTCCTTAGCGACTCTTACTTGAAGCAGTACTCGTCATCTGTGATCTAATGTGGCAAAGCAAACAATACTGTCTGATCTGCCTCCTCTACTCCTGAGGTGTCACATTCTGGCTGCTGTGACCTTGTTTTTCTGCACTCAGTGTGGGACTCAATTTTCCCTCTACTGCCCAGGTAGACGCTCTGTACAGTGCGTGGCTTTGTGACCTTAGTGATGTCGTCATTAACCTTCCAGTCTAAATTTAGGCCCTGCCGTCATTCAGAGGTGGCTGAAATTGGCCAGCTGAGGGCCCACATAATGGGACTGGCAGCCCAGGCCACTGTTGCATTTCACCTGTCGTCTGGGCATTGTCCCCAAAATCTGCAGCGGCGATGAGCCCAGTCTGGACGTCACCTCTGTTCCCTGCTACTTTCATAAAGTGCCCGAGAAGTGCATTATTTCCTTGTGACTGAGCAGTGGCTGATGTGGCAGAGCTAAGCGCTGTATATGAAATGTTGCGGCCACATTCCAGCAAATGTACCTCTCGCTCGTTCATCTCACCGTTGCACTCTCCCACCCGCTGCCTCCTCTCTGCTAATGGCCATTTATTTTACATCGGACTCGCTGCTTCCCCTCTGTTTATCAAATGAAACACTCTGACAATGGCAAACACTTGCAGCCGGAGTGTTAGGAAATGGGCTGAGTTTACTCTAGAATTCAGGTCAGCTTTCTTCCTGCCCATGATTTAAGTAAATATTTATTTAGTGTGCATGTTTTTTTTTTTTGTATTGAAAACATGAAATTTAAAGTGGCTACATTTTCTTTTGGTCTGTCATTCCAGAATGCCAGCTGATGAAAACAGAACGACCAAAGCCGAACACTTTTATTATTAGATGTCTACAATGGACTACAGTCATAGAGAGGACCTTCCATGTGGACACACCAGAGGAGAGGTGAGAACGGTCTCTAATGTAGAAAACACAACAATTAATGTGCATAAATTTTCCAGTAATCATTGTCAAGAATCCTTGAGTAAGTGGTTTTCAACTGGCTTTCCCATGGTCATTAAACCACGACCAACATTAAGGATTCGAACTAACTAAATTTATTTCTCAAAAACGGTTAACAGTGAGTACCATCCCACTTTACTTAACATGCACTTAAATTGTTGATAAACGATACAGTATTTTGGGGTAAGGCTATTAAATAGCCTTTGTCCCAAACTAGTTTGTAAGTTGAACCTCTACAGTCATTAAAAATATAGAATTGGTGGAGTTTTGGGTTAAGGCAACGGAAACTACAATTACCATGGTAAATACACACTATTAACATGAACTGTTAATAACACAAATGGACACTGGTCCTGATGAATAGAATGAAAGTCATACCTGCATGCAAATCCTTCCCTGCTAACACCCGATATACCACTTACATCATTTTTGGAAATTTACAAAATTGACAACGTAACTGCGACATTTCATGTGCGCTTAATTTTGACTGCAAAAACGCATTCTATGTGAACGGGCCCTAACAAGTTATGAAAATAACGTTAGAACAATGACACTGATAGCCTGCCATCATCTCAGCTGACAGCAGAGACTGGAGGAGCAGAATAAACCCCCCGCAAGGTCTAGTGATGTGTTTTTAACTTCTTTTAACTTAACTTTTCAGAATGCCGTGTCATGCACAAGACGCTGCAAAAGATGCGAGCACAATGGTCAAACATGGCCATCTAGTGCGTTTTCATAGAAAAACAGTGGAAATGTAGTACAGTGTCTTTGCAGAAGTCAGCTTTCACGCACGTCTTTCAAAATAAAAGTCTAACATCAAAAAACAAAGATTTTGTTTTTGTTTATTTGACCACACACTCTAGTGACCCACTTTTGGGTCACAACCCACGAGTTGAGAAACACTGCCTTAAATGATTGGTCATATTTTTAATTTTGTGATATTGAATAGTAACTTTAGGCTGACACACTGCAGTCCAGTCATCTTTTCTTGTCTTTTATTCAGGTGGCTGACGAATATGCTTTGCACTTCAAATGAAACCACACAACAACTTTTTAGGAGGCTTAGATATAATATAGTCAAATCTATTTCATTTTAATTACATTCAACCATGCTATTTAGAATTAATTTTTTCCCACGTCCAAAAAGCTTAGAAATATTTGCCTATTATTATTATTATTGTCAGTATCCTTTTGGGGTCACTGTATGAATGACTGAACATATAAGAGTGTTTAAAATAGACTGATAGAAATTGTTAAAATGCAAAGCATCTAATCACGCAAAAGATATGAACAGACACTAAGCCGTTTATTCTCGCACCCCTAACTTACTTGTCTGTCTATCACAGGGCATTGCAGTCCAATGCGCACTTTGTTTACCCCACACACACAGCTCTGAACAGGAGTGGGACATGGCGTACTGGCAGAGGCCCAGAAACTGCAGGCCTACATGTGAGGAGGAGAGATGTGGCGGCAGCTGGCATAACGCCAGACTGTATTCAAAGCCTTTATCTCTCATTAGCAAAAACCGCTCATTATACACCAAACCACTCCACACCCATTCATCCTCACGACCTTGAGAGGGTGTGTGGGGCTCTTCGTATATGTTACTGTGTTAACCCAAAGGATCTTGAATTTGCCTTGGGGTTTCAAATGCACCACGATTGGAATGTAACATTTACCATAGGGTTTGTAGCTTCCACTGAATAAAAGTGGCAGAATAGGAATGGAAATCCATACATTATGTTGATAATGAATATTTTCAATCTCTTATTCATTTTGAGCGGTTTCCACTATCCGATGGCAATGCACAAGAGTGCAAGGTTTCAGACTCTGCCTGGTAGGATTGGAGCAATACCAAAATCTTTGCTTTGGTACGATACCAGCCTCTGGTTCCACTGTATCAATACTAAATCAGTACCTCATGCAACAATTGAAAAACCTTGGTCTACTAATGAAATTAAACTGTAGCTGTTAATAGATCAATAATTCTGTCAATATTTATTTTTTTATTATTGTCAACATTGAAAACGGTTGCGCTGCTTAATATTTTTGTGAAAAAGTCATATTTTTTTCAGAATTCAGTAGAATGTTGGGAAAAAAAAATGAATTTATTTGAAATATATGTTTTGTAACAAGTCTTTACTCTCACTTTTGATCAATTTATGCTTCCTTGCTGCATAAAAATTGTTAATATTAAAAAACTTACTGACCCACTTTTAAACAGTAGTGTATGTGCTTATATCTGCCAATCAGTGTTTCCTATAAAAGGCAATTCTTATCACTGAGAAGTGCCCCTAAACTAAATATACCAGCATAAAAAGTCTGGGCATGGTGGGAGAGATAACTACCTTAACCTGGGTTAAGCAGTTTTGCAGCACGGCAAACTACCAAAATATGCTGAATAGCGGCACGTTGTTGTTCAAGTCAAGTTCCAATATTTGCTATATTTCAATATTATTATGTACCACTATAAATCTGTTGTACTGCGGTGCAGAGTACCAGTAGACAACGCATTCGTACACTCTGGTTCAGTCCAGTGCTGTGAAACAGTGAGGAACTGCTAGCTTCGCTCAAATGAATCCATCATTATTAAACTAACACATGCTCAAAAACATGAATGCACCACTGATTCTTCACAACAGATGTTGTGCTGCACGACAAATGAAAACTCAATGGAGGGAGACACTCGTTCGCAGAGAGGGGCGGCTTCCCCACTCATATTAGATTATACTGTCAGCTTGTGAGAACGGCCTTGTGATTTAATCAGATGGTCTGGCCTAATGTCTTCAACAAAGTAAAAAAGTCAAGTTTACATTTATAACTGAACTACATGTTTGTTTAGTGTGTCTCAAGAGTATTCTTGATGTATGAAATCATATTTTTTACTTAGAAACATGGGTTTTGTGTGTGCTTCCATAGGGATGAGTGGGCAGAGGCGATCCAGATGGTGGCAGATAAACTCCAAAGACAGGAAGAGGAACGTATCCAGTGTAGTCCCACCTCACAGATAGACAACATGGGAGAAGAGGAGATGGACACGTCTATCAGCCACCACAAACGCAAGGTGCCTTCAAATACAGATTTCGATCATTAACCTAAAACACTGGGAAGCTGAAAGGCGACTGGCAAAAAGTAAAATTAAGGCTCGTTTCTGTGTCTGAAAGTAGTTTGGGTGCTGAGCCTTCACATACCTATCACACAATGAACTAAACAGCAGATGTTCCACTAAAAACCTATTTATCAAAATGTATTTATCTGTATAAAAGCTACATAAGATAAAATGAAACAGACTTCTCCGCCATTGTGTGAATCCACATGTTAAGCAGTTTATGGTTTTTTGACCATTGTTAAAGTTATCAATGGCACATAATGGCACGCTCTATACAAGAAATACTCTATGTAGTAACCTAAAATCACTCCATTTTCTTTCTGGAGCTGCAGCAGAAGAACTGTCAGTGTAAAAGCTCAATGCACGCCTACAGCTGAAGTTACACTGCAGCCCGCAGATTTGAGATATACTGTATGAAACACGAGACTTCACGACTCGGTTGCACAAAATTATGAAAGTCTCTCTCAATAATATGTTTTAAGGCAGTGTATTTCTGGGAGTTTCATCATTTTTAATAGCATGCTAATGTACAAACATGTCAGTGTGTTGTTTGCCGTGGAGCCTCTGAGCAGCAGGATTACATCCTTGCAGCAGATTTAGAGATGTGGACGTTTGAGTTACATTAAGAAAATAGAAATGTAGACCTAATTATGTGCATTGTATTTCAGTATGTCTTGGAATTCATTGTTTTGTTGTTGTTGTTGTTGTTGTTGTTGTTTGTTTGTTTTTACAGACAATGAATGACTTTGACTACTTAAAATTATTGGGAAAAGGCACTTTTGGAAAAGTCATTCTCGTAAGGGAGAAGGCCAGCGGGAAATATTATGCAATGAAAATTTTAAAGAAAGAGGTTATTATAGCAAAGGTAAGATTCATCAGGGATATTTTTTGCATGATTTTTTTTTCTCTGCTTTTCATTAAGGATCTTAATTTTTCAAATAAGGCATTTTATATTGTGTGAGTTAGGTTAATGACATTTTTAATCCCATGCTTTGTAATTCAATCTCATTATATCCAGGACTCAAAATAATGTCACTGTGCACATATGCTCTTATCTTGAGAAAACACAATTCATGAGCCACCTTCTTTTTCTTCCCCGTAGGATGAAGTGGCCCACACGCTCACAGAAAGCAGAGTACTAAAAAACACAAGACATCCTTTTTTAACCGTGAGTGCACATTTTGTAATGAACTATCTTTCAGAGTGGATTTACAGAGACCTTAAAGCTTCACAATGCTTTTGTATATATGATTGGCTTTTCCCTGGAGCCTCATTATGATGTAGAGAATAAACTGTAATAAATTAACGGCCTAAATGTAGCTGTGCATCTGTTGAGAACTCGCCAGTGAGAGGTAATTTTCTGACACTCCAGATGCTGTTGTATGCCACGCAACATACACAGCAGGTTTAGCAAAAACAATTTACTACTGTCACTCAAGCTGGTGTTCCTTCGTAAACTTCACCTTCCCTCAAAGTTAGCATCAAGGCCTATGAGAAAGAGCAAAGCTCTTCAAAACGCTCCTTTCATTTTCTCTCGAGACAAACACTTCTCTCACTGCAAACGTTTTGATGAGCATCTCTCACGTTGTGTTTTAGTTTTATGGGATTTTTGCCTTTTGTTTTTCTTCTAATGGTGTATTCACCTGCTGTTTCAGTCTTTGAAGTACTCGTTCCAAACAAAAGACCGCCTATGCTTCGTGATGGAGTATGTCAATGGAGGAGAGGTACGTGTGTGTCTGCACTTGTATGTTTGTATGTCTGTCTCATCGTCTGTGATGGCAGGCGGTCTGTTTCTGTAGTAACGCTGTCATTAATATCTGCTTACTTGTGCGGCTATGGTGAGCTAAAAATGGTTTTTGGTCATCAGAGAAAAGTTAAGTTCAAGAGAGAAGTGCGTCATCATGTCTTGTGATGCATTCACAGTTTGAAGAGACATCCTTTGGGAAAATTGTAATGAATATCAAATTACCAATCAATGTTATTAACAAGGGATAACAATTATATTTTAGGCGGGGGGAAACGATATGCAAAACCAATGTTTGTTTTATTATTTTTATATTATATTATATTATATTGTATTGTATTCATGCACATTTGTTTTTAAATCTAAGTGGTTTAACATAAAATAAATATTCAATAATATCAAAAAGCTATTATTATTATTTGTTCCATTATTTTAGGCAAAGTTGTTTTGCAATCTAAATGGTTAGAAATGTATTGTTTCATGCGCATTTATTTTTTTAAGTTATTGGATAAAAACAAAATGAATATTTAATAAAAAGCAACAATATTATTATTTTATTATTTATTCCATTGTTTTGTGCAAAGTTGTTTTGTGATTTAAATGGTTAGAAGTATATTATTATAATTATTATTAGTAGTAGTCCTTTTTTCCCTTATTATTTTGCCATTTAAAAATTCAACTTTGTTTCGGACTAGGCGTAACTTAAAATTCTTCATGTTTCTTACTTATGAATGAATGGCTGTTACATAAAGTGATTAATTAACATTGAATAATTATGCAGACAAAGTGGCTTTACCTTACCAAATGGTACTATTTATCAGTAGTTTTTTTTTTTTTTTTTTAAATTACATGTATAAAAGTGTGAATATCAGTAAAAATGTCAGTCAAATTGACTATTGGTCTGCCTCTAATAATTTCTTCAGACTCAAAATGATTGTGATTGGGGTGTTGCAAGTTTTGGTAAAAGTTTGTTGTTGCTCAGGATGTACTTGGTAGAAGTTTGACAGCGTCGCTCTGTTGATATGGCAGAGCGCAGGATTCCATCTTGAGGGACTCAAGTTTTGATAAATGAAATTCCACCACCAACGGTGCCGTTTAATCAGAGAAGCGGCAATCTCGCTCTCATTCCCTCAGCCTGCAATGTCACCTGCTCCCCCTGCCTGGTCCAGCCAGAGCCCCTAACCTCCACACGCTGCGCAGAGCCCATCCGTCTCTCCCTTTCAGCCTCGCCACATTCACAGCTGCCAGAGCTCTGATGAAGGCACACCTGTCCTCGGCCACCTCGGTCCCCTGCACGCTACCCGCTTACCCCCTCCTTCGGCTGATCAGCGAAGCCGTTAGCTCTCCCCGGACAGCCATATTCAAACATCCCACAGCAATTAATAGACAGACTCTACTCATTGGGCTTCTGGGTAATTTCTATAAGCCGGAGTTCAAGTGGTGCTGAGGGCCAGACAGTTGACAGGAACCCTTGACATAGACTCGGGAGGGGAGAGGGAAGACACTCCATAAAACCTACGGCAGAGATGATTGCAGGGGACGGGGTGCTGCTGCCACTTTAATGGAGCGTTAGCCCATGAGCACGCAGCGCTGCCTTTAACAAGATTGGTGTATTGATTAAAATGCTGATTTAACAGGCCGCGCCGGCCTGTCTCTGGAAAGCCGGGGATGATGTGCCAGCTGCTGTCTGGGTTCGCTGGGCGTCCTCCGAGGGCCTAGCCATCTATCATCTCAATATGGCGATGTGAGGCAGTTTGTGTTGTGTTAATTTCCTCCAATAAATCAGTAATTATTGCAATCCTGTCCCTGCTGTTTACCCTGCAGCTGTTTTTCCATTTGTCGAGAGAACGGGTGTTCTCCGAGGACCGCACGCGCTTCTACGGCGCCGAGATCGTTTCCGCCCTCGACTACCTGCACTCTGCCAAGATTGTGTACCGGGATCTCAAGGTAAACAGAAAAAGGGGAAAGAATTCATATATTTAGAGAGAAGGTTTTGTTCGGTCGTGATGCCTTTATCCGAATGTATATCATGGGACGCTGAAAATGTAATTAAAAGCTCTAGAGTTTGGGGCTTTTTTCTTTGGTTTTTGGAAACATCAAACTCTGGCGGCTGCGGATGATGACACATCTTTTTTGCTCGCAGCCTTGGACCAAGCCAGTTGTGAAAGTGCCAAGAAACTTGGACAAACAGCTTAGCCATTAAAATTGAAAGGTTAAATTAATGTTGCTTGAAGTTTCTTTCCACTTCCTGGGAATAAATAGATTTTTGTAGTTGTCAACTTTTTTTAGGCATCATTAACATCTTGAATTGAGAAAACTAGTACACCTTAAATACTTAGTTTTTTCAGGATTTTTTTTATTTCACCCATGAATCCAATACATGTGGAAGCCATACGTGTTCATTGCACTATGAAGATGCTTTAATTAAACAGGAAATAAACTTAATGACTGTTGCATGTTAATTCAGGCAAATAAATCCAATCACTTAAAAGCACTTGAAGCAGATTTGAAAAGAGCTTTAAAGTTTTGTGTTATCTATGGTGTTTCAAAAAGTCAACAAATTCACAATCTTTTTTTTCTTTTTACCCAGCTGGAGAACTTAATGCTTGATAAAGATGGTCACATCAAAATTACAGACTTTGGCCTCTGCAAGGAAGGAATCACCGATGCTGCTACCATGAAGACCTTCTGTGGCACGCCAGAGTATCTGGCACCAGAGGTAAAGAAGCCCCTGATGGTTAACAAAACCTGCAACTATCCCAAAAACTGTCAGTATTAATCAATGGAGCATATGCAGTAGACCATGAACATGCTCAACAATTTTTAAATGACAAATTTATGATTTCAAATAATATTACGAGAGTCAAGTATGGCTAGAATGATTGAATGGTCCTATTTAAACTTTAGCCTTAGCTGTCATGACATGGAGTGCCTTGTTGAATCAGATAATACATGTTGCTTTCTATGTAATTTAGAGCAAAACGAAAAACGTCAATAAAAGTCAAGCATCTTAACCTCTTAACTATATAATATAATATTATGGAGCCTATTACTGGAGCCTCTTCAATAGATGTGCTGTTCCGGAGCAGTTTATGTTCAGATAATAAATTGCAATGGCTACTTACATAGCCTCAAAGTTACCTCAGGTTTTGGAACCGAAAGTTGAGGTTATTCGCTTACTTTGGGTAAACTTTACCAAAGTTACATAACCTGCTGGGATAACTGCAGGTCGGAGAAATGGGCATGCCAAAAGTTTTCTTATTGGTGAAAGGAGCTTCTTGTTGACAGTTGCGTTTGCCAATCAGCATTAACTATACTTATTTAGACCGGAGGAAGATGGCAGTAAGGCGGGCTGTGGTGTTACAATTAGGGCTGTTGATTTTACATGTTAATTTGGTGTTTAATTGTGGGAAAAAATAACACGTTAAAATTATTAATGCATTTAAGGCGCCTTGACCTGTACGTTATCTTATATTGCATGCGGTTACTTAGTGACGAACTTAATGCAGGGCAACAACTGACATCGTGATGAAGCCTATTAGAATGCAGTTAAAATATTAGGGCTAACAAAAATTGCCCCTGTATGGGTTATTGTCTTATACTTGTCTGGGTTATTGTCTTATATTTATATATAGTTTAGCAATATACATTTACATTTACATTTAGTCATTTAGCAGACGCTTTTATCCAAAGCGACTTACAAGTGAATATCACACAAGCAAGAGTGCTGTTTTTCCTTTATATCTGCACGATTGCAACAGTTATATAAAGAAGTAGTTAACATTGTCATATTTAAGACAATATTGTCCGTTTTTGCTCTATTTCACCAACGAAAATAGTTCCAACAGAAGTGTTATGCCTCTCGGAGCAACACACAGCAGTTTCATTGCTGAATGAATCCGTGTTTTGTTAATGAATCCAGTGAGCCAATGATTCAGTGACCCATTCATAAAGACAGTCTCACTTGCTTCATTCCTGAATGAATGAGCCCTTTGAATTAATCGGTTGAATGAATGACTTAATGACTCATTCATTGAAGCAGTGACTTGCCGTCACTTACTGGTGGTTTTAGTTTCATATTTAGAGGATCACTTCATTTTTTTTTTTTTAAATCATTTCATATTTCTATATTTTTTTATTTTATTAAAACCCATCAATACCCATTTAAACTCATTCATCTCATTTAACATTAGCATTATTTATGCAATTCTAACTGCATTCATGATACTGAGCTAAATGGTTTATGTAAATATTCCTAAACACCGCTTCATATGCAGTTTCTGGAAAAAAATTTTTTATCACTTGACAATACTAATTACAATAGCTTGTTAAATTATAATCATAATTTATTATTTCATTCGTGTTATATCTTGCAGCTTTAGTCAATATTTTATTGTTGTTGATGACAGACTCCTTACAGTTAGACAAATACCGACTGTATTTTCATCTGTATAGCTGTATGTTTTGTGAATGAATTGTGTTTTTACTCTTTCTTCCTTTAGCGTGTTTGCTAATTTGCTAAATGGCACCTAATAGATGGTCACTAAATAGTTCTTATTCATATACAAACAGCAATCTATGTTTTTATATTTGTGTGGTGAATGTTTTGATGAACCATATCTATTTGTCCTTATTGGGCAAAATGTTGCTTCTTTAAATGCACTTTTAGTCAAATTACTGAAGAACATATAATTGTGAATCATAGCTATATTACAAGTAAAACATTAGCCTAGAAAGAACTAAAAAATTAATTTCGACCTTAACAACAGCTAATGCAGTCTAACAGTTAATTTGAGAGACAATTCAAATCATTCAAATAGTAATTTGTTTTTCATTATTTGATTATCATTTTTTAAAACCAAATCAAACTTGCGGTGGTGAGGATGTCACCAGCTACCCATTCTATGTTGGATTTATCACAACCAATTGCGAAGACCTTTCGGCACACCCATTGCTCCGACGTGCAGAGACCCACACTTGGCCCCAATGCGCCCCGGTATGGGGGCCGTTGTTAAGTTATCATCACGTTACTTTGTAACCACTTGCTAAACCAACACAAAATAGGTATACCAAGTATCGCTGACAGTGTAAACAGTATACATATGAGGCTGTTGCGCCACATTTTGCTTTGTAACTTCACAAAATCATAGTAAATCTTCATATAGAGCAGTTTGTCTTCAAATGAGATAACATGATGTGTAGAGCTTGAGAAAATCGGTGAAATCAAACACCTGGAAAACAAATTGGTGTTATGTCACATGTGAAATGTATGAATTTTAGCTTTTAAAAGCAAAGAGGAAAGTATTATGTATAATAACTATGGTAACAGTTATTCTTTAAAAGACCGAACTGGTTTTAAAGTGTATTAAATAAATGAGTGAATGAATGAATATATATATATATATATATATATATATATATATATATATATATATATATATATATATATATATATATATATATATATATATATAAATAAATGTATATACACACTTTATACACTGCATTTAGGTTTTATCAAAATAAATATATATATATATGTGTGTGTGTGTATATATATATATATATATGTAAATCCTTTATACTCTGCATTTATTGCACTGTATCAAAATACAGTAAAACAGTACTATTGTGAAATATTATTAAAATTGAATACAACTATTAATTTTTTTCAGCATTCTTTCATGAATAGAAAGTTCAAAAGAGCAACATTTTTTTAATTAAAAAAAAAAGAAGTATTTTGTAACATAAATGTCTTTCAGTCAGTATTTTTTTTTTCTTTCTTGCAAAAAATCTTATTGAACCCAAATTTTTGAAAGGTAGCGGAAATAAATATATTAATATCTTAGTACCATTCCACTCCATTATATGTGTAGACTTCATAAAAAGTGTTATAAGTGTTACATATTTTTATCAGTAATATAATGCACACCCAGCACTTAGATCATGTCTTAAATAAGTATAATAAGTAAAAATAAGTATCACTTTTATTTTCTTTGAACAGTAGTTTGGTGTTCAACCTTCTGTCCAACCAGAGGTGTACATGGTGCCCAGATTGCAGTGGCTAAATCCATATTTATAGACAGGAGGAGGGGGGAGTGTGCAGGGGGCGGCAGCAGGAGTGAAGGGGGATATAGATTCCACTCGAAAAAGTACGGGAGACAATTTGGCGCAACATTTTGTTTTGCTCAGCCTGGCCACTGTGCCAGGAGATGATTTGAGTGTTGGTTATTTTTCACAAGAGTATGTGATTGCACAAAAAAGTACATGCTAAACAGAGGCAGATGGTGGCAGATGGGGAAGGTTGGAAGAAGGTGGCTGGGAAACCTGGAAATCTATACTGCCGTACTGGTGTAAAAATAACAGAGCACAGCCTGAGCCAAGTTCTGGAGATGCAAAGTAGAGGGGGATTAGAGAGAGAGAGAGAGAAAGAAGAAAGAGATGGAGAGTGTGAAAGATATTTTAAGGGAAAAAATATTTTCTTTTAGGGTTACAGAAGTGAAATTGGAATAGTTTCGCTTAAATTTGGCCCTCACCAAATGCTTTAAGTGTTAATGAGAATGAATGAAGATACATTTACAGAAATATTTCTCTAATAACAGTTCGCTTTCACAAGCTGTATGTCATCTGTCATTGAGTTCTCATCTGTCACATCTTTAGCGTTTAGTAATTACAGCGTTTCTGCTGCATGTTTGCAACCAATAAAACATTATCGCTGGTTTCCAGGTGTGATTCAGAGCACATTCGTTTTATCTAAATGAGCCTACAGGACGTGCGTTTGTCAGCATGTAGCGTTCGTCATCTTGAAGGATGCGTACAGGTGCTTAACAGCAGGTAAGTGTGCATATCGCGATCCGTGCATGTTTACAGTATGTGTGCATACATTTGTATGCACTTTGCACACCCCTATCTGTGTGCTTTTGCGCAAGCGTCCTAGTGTAGCTTGGCCAAAGTGGGATAAGCTCATGGAGGCTGTCTGTTCCACTGCCCTGCTGGGGAAATGGGCTGGTGGAGCCACAGGCTCTCTGTCCCATCCCTCCCCGGCCAGTCTTGCCAAGGGCCCAGTCCTGGGAGCAGCAGCCCTGCCACATGGCTGTCCGAGCAGGGGCCTGTTCCTCCCCTGCGGCCGCTCCTCCTCGCCTGTGGCTCTGGAACAGGGAGACCCCAACTGGCTCTGTGTGCATTAATCGCATCCCCGCCTGCAGCCGAGCTGCTCACGTACACTCCCAGGACAAACAGCACAATCCGGCCATACGTGCCGCGCACACACATGAACAGTGTCCTCGTGTTTCTGTGCATGCTTACGCTCCTGTTTGCTTCCAGAACACACAGTCCTGTCCTGTCTTCACATAGACGTGTACAAACACACCCATTCTGTCTGTGTAATTTGAACACACTTTAACACGCACTCACAATTAAAGCACCCTTAATTGGGAAAAAAATCACTGCAATGCAAGTCAACTTCACTGTTTGAAGTTGCTGCAACAGAGAAATGATGAAAGATGCCTATGTTCAGTAAATAATTCAATTAATTATGAATAATAATTGCAATAAATCACTACTCCACCGTGTAATATTGTTTAAATTATACAATGTACTTTCAGCACATTTGACATGACATTTATTCCACCAAGTAACATAGACGACTGTTCAAAAGTTTGAGGTCCGTAAGATTTGTTCCTGTTTTTGAAAGAAATCTCTTATGCTCAGTTGTAAAACTATTTAAAATAATGACATTTAAAATGTTGTGTCTTCAGTGTCACATGATCCTTCAGAAATCAATATGCTGATTTTCTGTTCGAAAAACATTTCTTATTTCTTCTTGTGGCATGGTCATGTACACCCATCTCACTGTATGGAAGTTGTTGGTGGTTTCGCACATGGACGTTCATATTATGCTCCCTAATCAGACAGAGTAATGAATGCTGCTGTTGACTCATTCAGGTCTGCATGTTTTTAAAGATCAGAAAGGAGACATCATTATAACACCACTCTGAGCATATGCTTAACTGGCTCAGTGCCAGCCAGTCTTGTCATTAGTCAGACGTATTAATCACGACTCTCCGCTCTGAAGAGCTCCTCTCCATCGCACACCAACTCCAGCCACCTTGTTTCTGCCACCTAGACTTTAAGAGCTACCGGTAAGGTGTGTATGAGCATCCTCGGTAATTGGGGCCCGGGATGCTTGCCCAAAAGCATAGCTTTGATCCAACGATATCAGGCTTTTAGGACTGTGCTTCCAGGTTCCAACTATATCCTGTGTGCTGGACCTTTGACCCGATACGCTGGTGCAGAATGAGCATTCAGTTGCTTTTATCAGTCTAGAGCTGATGGGCCAGAGAGACGGAGCTGGCTTGCACTGATATGATTTTGGTGATGAGAAGCACTACAATAAGAGTGTGTGAAGTGCTGCCATTATCAGCTACTCATATTCATATATTAGCACTGTTGTTCATAAATACCTAGTTCAGTCATGAAACTCTAACATATCGCAGATTTGCTGTCTCGGGGCCGGTACATATGTCACAGGTAGTGTTAGACTGCACTCATCTTAACCCCAGCACCAACTGTGTCTATATGTGGTACAGGGTCTCTTCCAGTAACACTTAATGTCACCTTATGTCTTGTGGAGCAAGTATACAAACTTGCTTTGCAGCAGCAGCAGTTTTCTTTCTGTGTTTACGTGGTCTAGCAAAGCGAGTCTGTGTACTTGCCTGCAGCAGCGTAGCAGATTTAGATTTAAAACCAAACCTATTTACATCTACATCAGTATTATTCAATAAAATATTGTCTTACTATTCCAAGAGATGTCACGACTGAACTGACATTTATTTTGAAACTGGACAGATGGATGGAGGGATGGACAGACGAACGGATGGATGGATGGATGGATATATAGAATGATGGGTGGATGATGGATAGATGGGTCCATGGAAGGCTGGATGGATGGATTTTATAATGCATTACCTATGTTGAATTTATTTAAATAGCAAATTCCTCTTTCTGTCATTGAAATTCAGCTTTTGTGGGTTGTGGCCAATTAAATTCAAATTCACATTCATGAATTAAAACAGAGACAGTTCTTAAGCTCTGATTCATCTACATCCCTGCTCCATATTTTTGAGAGCTTTTTGAGTGTTTATCCGTGATTAAATGTTAAACAAGTTAACACTAACATATTTAACATTCAATAATGAGGTTTTCTTTCTTCACAAAGAGTCCTGATACATTTTGGGGTGTACCTTTTTGATATTTTGAGGGTCGATCTTGAATGCTTTCATACAGGAGTGTTTGCGTATGTGTAATTCTCCTCAGGTGCTGGAGGACAATGATTACGGCCGTGCGGTGGACTGGTGGGGTCTAGGTGTGGTCATGTATGAGATGATGTGTGGCCGACTGCCTTTCTACAATCAGGACCATGAGAAGCTGTTTGAGCTCATTCTAATGGAGGACATCAAGTTCCCCAGGACGCTTTCTGCCGATGCCAAGTCCCTTCTGTCAGGGCTACTCATCAAAGATCCCAATAAGAGGTACAAACTGGTCTGGTCTAACCCAGAAACATTCATCACAATACAGATCAGATTGATTTCTTTATACATTTCAACTGGTTTTTCTGTATTTCACTTATTTAGAAAGGAACTGGTGTAAAATCATCAGTTGTCTTCTGGCTAAATACAATTTTTTTTTTCCTGTCAGACTTGGTGGAGGTCCGGATGATGCTAAGGAAATTATGCGCCATAGTTTCTTTGCTGGAATTGACTGGCAGGATGTCTATGATAAAAAGGTACCGGTAACTTAGAATTTATGCTGTCCTGCTTTCTCCAAAATTTATATATTTTTTAGTTTTTTTTTTTGTAATTTTGATGTCATATCTCACAATTGGTTTTGTATGTCATAATTTGACTTTCTTATTTTTACGCCTTACTTACAGTTATGCGTTTTATTTTTTACTCTGAGTCAGAAACAAGCTTCCATGGATAGAACAGTGGTTTTTAGTTTTGTTATGACCTCTATATACGTGAATGCAAAAATCATGGAAAAGTTACCAGTGTCAGTGTAGAAAATCCGTATTAGTCGTCAGACATGATTACTTATCGTTTTAATTAAAAAAAAATTATGTGCTATTCATTTCTTCCTGTTAAACTTTTTAATTGAGAAACATACTGTGTGCAATTTTAATTAAATAGTTCATTAAAAGTGTACACAACACAATACTTTTAATGGTACATGTTAAAACAGAGGTTGTGTGCGACTCAGTGTAATAACAGGTCACTGTCACTTAAACTGCCTTCTCAAATAGCACAATGGTTGGCAGAGGAGGTGCGGTTCAGAGGCGTTAGATTGAGCCCTGCAGCTTGCCACACTATATGCAGTGTCAGATCTGCACAAACAGGTGCTCTGTTTTTTTTTTTCATCCCCCTCTCTTCCTTCCTCAGCTGATACCTCCCTTCAAGCCTCAGGTGTCATCAGAGACAGATACCAGATATTTCGATGAAGAGTTCACAGCTCAGACGATTACAATAACCCCTCCTGAAAAATGTGAGTTTCTGTTTGTTGTTTATCTCTGCATACATTGACAATTCTGCAATGATGCAAAAGTGCATTCAGAATACATTTAAACTTCATGTAGTATTGTGCTGAATTAATTATCTTCTCAGTGGTGAGAGTTATGGTGTGTACCGCAAAATTGCTTTCTGGCACAACTCGAGATCACCTGAAAACTGTTACTTTTTGTTCACACATAATATTGTTTAAGAAGGTTTGAGAAGTTATCTGGTTGTTCAACACATTTCATCTCATCTTCACCTCAGACACACAGACCCTGACAGAACCGGCAGAATACTTCATTTAAAGATCTTAAAATGATCTCAAACAGAGCTTCTGCATACAGTTAAAAATGTATTCCAATTGGTCAAGGTATTTTTTTTTAGATTTATAGAATTTTAGGAATGACAT
This sequence comes from Opsariichthys bidens, assembly GCA_037194245.1. Taxonomy (NCBI): domain Eukaryota; kingdom Metazoa; phylum Chordata; class Actinopteri; order Cypriniformes; family Xenocyprididae; genus Opsariichthys; species Opsariichthys bidens. Next base: position 22,736,552 of record CM074279.1, on the reverse strand, counting down.
ATTTTAGGCAGTCTGAGATTTCTGCATTCGGTTTGGATATTGATACTTTTATTCAGCAAGGATGCATCAAACTGATCAAAATTGACAGGAATAGCAATAGTTTAATTTATTTTCTCCTGAAGTGCACTGAAATCTCTCTTGATCAGAAGAGCAGCCAACATTTTTTTTTTTGTATTATTTTAACTGACTGAAGGTCGTTACAATAGAAACAAATTACTTTTTCCATCGGCAACCTTGACTGTATAAACATTTATTAAATGATATGCTAATCAAAAATGTTTCGAGCAGTTTTTGTGCTTTTGCTGCAAATATTGGTTGCGCTACTTCCCATCAACTGAATGCTAAATTGAAAAGGTCTAGAGCGTGTGAGGTGAAACTAAGGCAGTAATATTTTCCGTATCAAAGCCAAAGCTTATAGAAGGTCTAGTTGATATTTAGGATGTGTGGGACGAATAAAATTTTGTCCTCATAACCCTTTTAATAAAAGTAACAACCTTGTTTTCGCCTGCAAACTGTCATGTCTTCTACAGGCTCCATATTCAACAGCTTGTTTCCTGTAAGTGTGTGGGTGCCAGTTTTTTGGCATATTGTAGGCTTTTTTGTGACCCGATGGGAAGTGTAAAAGTGCCTCAGATAAAGTTTTCTTCTCAGCTAACTGGAAAAAAGATTTTATTTGCATACGCCTGGCTGAAAATGACTGGTAACATTAGCCGAGCCACTCCTGACCGATTGTCCCTGTGCCCTTCTTCCTCAGTCGATGAAGATGGGATGGATTGCATGGACAACGAGCGACGGCCACACTTCCCCCAGTTCTCCTACTCCGCCAGTGGGAGAGAGTGAGCTCCACGCAGCCGACACTGCCTCATCCTCATCAAGGTCACCACTGGAACAAATTAAGTCTTCAGCTTTTAACAGCCCCGGCCCTATTGACCCTCCATCGTCCATCTTGGTTCTGTCATTTGTTTAGCTAGACCAAGGGAAACTTCTGATTTAGGGGGATGGAAATTTGCACGTGGGGTCGGACCGAGGTCCAGCCCGCTCAAACGTCCTCACAGCTCCAGCCCAAAGGTTGGGTCGAGATGAGAGAACTTTTGCTGGTTGTTAGGAGTTTTGTATTTATTGTGTTTCTCTTTTTGGTTTGAGATGTTGCTCCATATTCCTTATTCAGTGGGAACTGGTATCAAGTTGTTTGACCCATCCACACAGTTCAGATGAAAACGTATAACTGCATGGCTAGAGATTCACATGGGTTTTACGATTCCAATCTCTCGGGTACATGTAGTATGACTACACACAATCGCTCCAGTCTCAGCTTTTTAAGGCTCACCTTCTGTTATATAAAGTTAAAACTGCCATAAACGGTTTACTCAGGCTTCACAGAGGACATCTGTGTTCAACTCAGTCATCAGGACTAGCTTTACCCCTCATCATTCCACAACACAGTATTCCTTCTTATGAAGCCCTGTGAACCTGAGCTATGCAGTGCTAAACTATCACTAAAACTACCCGCTAGAAATGGTTATTGAGATTAATTTGACCATAAATGTCTTCACAGAAGGCTTTATTTCTTGCATATCACTCCCTAAGAAGAATCGTCTCAGTGTTTTATAGAAAAGATGGCACGTTTGACTGTTGTGGAATGTTTTATGCAGTGATAAATGGCTGTGATGTAGTTTCATATGATGATCCGAATGAATTCCCCCAGACTTTTTGCGAGAAACCCTGTCCACTCAACGCTCAAAAGTGCAATCACAGTGTAACAAAAAGAAAAAAAAAAGCCAGCATTAATGGAAAGAGTGGCAGGAAGCACTATTTTATTTGTTTTATAATAAGAAAAAAAAAGCGATTTCAAATATATATATATATATATATATATATATATATATATATATTTAAGCAAATTTAATTTATTCTTTTCTGTTTGTTTGTCCTCTCATTTATTGAGTGCTTTCGAAGTCTCCTTTTTTGAACGAAACAAACGCACGAATGTAGACGGGTCAATGCAAAGGCCTTTGTTTGTTTTCTCTTAACCATTTTCTTTTCTCACCATTGTAATGTTGTTCTCTAAGGAGTTTCATTTTCCTCCTCAACATTGTGAGCAGTCTGATGTTGAAATGTGTCGCTTGTCTTTCCACCAATGAAAGGGCTGTAAAAGACCATACTGATTCATTCAGCTGTCCTCTGGCAGTAGGTTAATGCATGTGAAAGTTTGTAACGGAGAAGGTCACACGCCTCATTGTGCTTTGCGTTACCTTTTAACGAGTATTTAAATACAACTGTACATTCTCGTTGTTGCTTCAAGGCAGGAGAGTGAAAATGAAGGAATCATTTTCAATTGTAGGTACGGATAAGTTGACATGCTTCGCTACATCTAAAATCATGTTCACATTCCTTCCTAAAATAATATAGTACAAACATCAAATCCTTCCATCATGGAGCCGTAAACCAATTAGATATTAGCCGAAAAATTCTTCGGTGAACATTAAGCATTTTCAGGGCTTTTCACACTGCGCTTAAGCCCAGGTTATCGTCGAGCGTGTACTCCTTTTGCGGTGCCAAACTTGGGCAGTGTGAAACCATGCCGTGTTTAAATGTTACAAATAGATGCTTAGCAACCGACGACCAAAACCGCGCGCGCCCTATGTTCACACGCTTTGCAGTTTGACATTTTTCCTATCATATGCAGAAACGACTGTCTATATACATCGCAGTGTTTCCGTTTCTGCCCAATGGAAAACGCAACAATTGGAGTAAAGAAGAGACCGTTTCATTCTTACTTTTATAGTTCACAATATGACACGTAATGCTAGAGCCTTTACGTAAACCGGTCACGTGCTGCGTTTGTCCAGTCAGTAACACCGACACCGCGAATATTCAAATAAGGACTTTAACCCGTGGTTTAGGAATGTACAGTGTGATTACCAGGATTAACTGTTGACCCCGGGAATAGTTTGAGCAGTGTAAAACGGGCATATAGGTAACCCGGGATTCCGTTTTCCCGGTGTTTTTGAATGAGTCGCGGTTAACCATTCCAAGTGTGAAAAGCCTTTATGAGTGAAAAATGTTTCTGGTTGTAGACTGAGGATTTACTTGACGCTTGACCGGATCGATGAGGGAAACAGGACAGTGCTGAATGAGTTCAGATGGACAATTTTCTTGAAATAAGATCAAAGGGAAATATAGAGTAATAATTTGATGCAGTACATATCTTGATAGTGTTAGGCAATAAAACAGTGTGTGGTGTTTATTTTCTGAGTGTAAAGATGGCTTCTGTGCATGTTGCTGTAGCGTTTAATGTGTTCTTTTCATTTGGGCAGGAATGGCTTGAAACGTGGCCTGGTGCAGCCGGTGAATGAGGTTGGGATGAGAATTTTGGTTTTGAGGTGGGACATAAATAAAGAGGGAAGTGATATACAGGGAAGGACTGTCGCTGAAATGATAAGAATGGCGTCAAAGGTGTGTATATGAAAAGTAAAGCAGAAGATTTGATAGAGCGAGGCGTCTGAACTGGAGTTTGTTGTAGGTGTGGTAAGGACTGATGTGGATTTGATGACGAGGTTTCAGAAAGTTTCTGTGCACATCCCTCACGGCGAACAGAGCTTTCCTGCAAAATGGCTGCATTGATTGTGAGCATTTTTCATTTTCCAGTGGTGTAATGCGAGATGCTACAGCATGGTACTGTTGCTCTATTGTCAGATATTTTCCGTCGAGCTTGAGGATGTTGTTGCGTTTAAAACTGTAATGTCCGACTCGATACTGTTTTCTGATAGCGCAGCTGTGGTACTGCAGGAAGAGTTGCTGTTTGTGTCGTTCTGTCTTCCAACTTAAATGTTTTCCTTTAGATCATTCCTTGCCTTTTTCTCAATTCTTTTTTCTTATTTTATTTATTTATTGTTTGAGAGAGCGAGAGAAAAAGCGGTTAATGCCACTACCGGATATAATTTAATAGGCTTGTACTGCTGTCTGTTTAGTTTTTTTCTGTTTGTTTGCTTGTTTTATTACTTTTTTATTTATCACAGAATCACTATTTTTGTGTCTTGTTTTATGGCTAGGTAACATTTACAAATTTATACTGAATAGGGAGATGAAAGCACTCATTTTGTATTTCATTTTTTTGCTCTTTTATTTTTGCTTTTTAACTTTAGATGAACTGATTTGTGATTGTACGACTCTTGTTTAATCATACTGTGACGCTGTTCATCCATTTCATTATCTTTAATATGCACTTGTGAGGGACCAAAGTGTTTTCCTCAAGACATGGAGAGGCAGAGAATGTCGATGTTCATCGGGGCGGTACCTTGCATGTGAAATACATCCATTGATAATACTTTATTTAAACAACAGCAGAAGGGCCTTTGGCTTTGGCCAAATCAATCACACACTTTTGTAACTCCATATTTTAACACTTGGCTTTGTATCTGCCTGTAGTAGCACTTTCATACTCATTGCTCTTTTTTTTATGAAGCTCAGCTAAAGAAAATAAGGTCCCTGCTTTGGAGAGACTTAAGAATACAGGAAAAAAAAGAGAAGAAAATACTTGAAAGCACAGATTCGCTCGTAGACCTCATGCTCATAGACTTTACTTTCTCTGTAATATGTAACTGCGTGGATGCAGATAGACGTGAAATGCTGCCAGGAGACACAACCTTTGCCTGGTGACACAGACAGACCTAATGTTTCCCAAGATTTCCTAACGCTCTAGTCTTGTAGAAAAGCTGAGCTGTTCCGGTGTCACCACTTCAAGAGTTTCTTCAACCTAAAACCATTATTCCCTGAATACTGAACTAGCGTGAGGAAGAGACCCATGGAGACATGGGCGGCACGGGCTCCATCCCTCCTAAGCGCACATCAGTGTGCCACTGCTGCTACTGTTTGTACGGTCTACAACAGACTTTCTCTATATCGCGCTCCTGGTAGTGTATTATGAATGAGCATGAACTGTAAAGTATTTATTTAAAAACAAAAGACAAATCTTAAAAAAAAAAACAAAAAAAAAAACATTTTATGTTCATGTAGCTTTAGAGTTTGTGACATTTCTTGACCTTGCTAGCTCTGTCATTAGATCCATGTTAAGAACTAGTCATGTGGTTAAGAATTTTACATGGAAGGGGTTAACAGGAAATTTAAAAAATAAAAAATAAAGAACTGTATTACCATCCATCATATTAAAAAAAAAAGAAAATACAAAAAAAGTTTATTTCCTTAAATACAGTATAGGGCCCACACGGACGCGGGAAGCTTATCTGCAAGAAACTGTTTTTGTACACTGTACATCCTAGTATTTTTACACGTAAATGTATATGATAGGGATGCACATTATTTTCCTTCTTACAGACTGCTTAAATAAAGCACTGTCAATCTGCTTTGGGTCGAGTCGTGTCTGTTTGACTGATTTGCTGCAGACAAAACATTCATGATTCATTGCACACCTCAGAACCTGCTGATGGATTACAATCAATGTTATTGTCATGGAAAGTTAGGAAATCATTCGATATTTAATACAGTTTACAAAAAGCATTAAAAAACACCATTAAATAATAACAATAAGATCCCTGTTTTGGTATAAAGGATATTTGTAAAATAATTTAATCTGTTGTACTATATATGAGAGAGAGAGAGAGAGAGAGAGAGAGAGAGAGAGAGATGTGAGGACACAACTTCAACCAACCTGGTATCTTTGATGATAAAATAAAGATATAACTTGGAGATAAGAGTCATTATTAGTTGTGCACAAATATTAGTAAATGAGTAATAAAACGAATGAAATTGTGTAGCACTATGATACAGAGGCTCAGTGTCATACAATCATGTGTCTTCCTATTATTTTATAATATTATATAATCATTTTATTTCATATTATATTATGTTTTATTTGACTTTTTACTCATGTATTTGTGTCATGCAATGATGAAGAAAACTTATGGAAATAGCAGTGATCACATGACCCCATGGAGACATTTTTTTCTCAAAAATGCTCATGGGGAGATTCTGACAATTTGTCACATGGACTCAATAAGAAACACTGTACCACTATGGTGACAAGCACTAATCATCTCAACAGAAGAAGAATGAACCATCTCATGATGCCTTCATTCCTTTCTGATCATTCCTAATTGGTCCTGTTCCTAATCATCTCTCGCATTCTGAAGGCTTCAGTGTGGCGGTCAGCGAGGCAGCATGTGGGTGTTCTTAAACAAATGCTCAGAGGGAGAGTCTGAATTACTAACTCGTTCTAATAACAAAACAACAGCATGGTAGTATTAACAGAGCCGAAAGCGCCGGCGCTTTGCGGAGCATCACTCCATTTGCAATAATCTCCAACGAATGTCAGCATTCGGCGATTCGCTGTCTGTTGCTGACGTGCCTCTAGCAGCAATCTGGATGAGCATCTGTGGGTGCCTAGTCTAGCGTGATGTGCAGCCATGGCTACCAGCTGCTGTGGTGCTTGTGTGCGCTTCTCTCTATATGGGTGAATCTCACAGAATCAATACAAAAGATTCAAAAAACATCTAGAGTAAATAAAATATATAACGTATGTATATATATATATTATATAGGCATTGTGACCAGATTCCTACTTAATGTTCTCATTACCACAAAGCATTCTGATATTTAACTTTCTTTTTTTTTTTATTATAAATAATCAGATAATTATCAGATTACATCCCTGTAAACAACATCTATTCAATCATAAACAATCACTGTACAGCAAATATTACCGCTATGTATAAATACTTTACAAATACATATTAAGTCTTTCCCGGCTAATAATGGAATTTTTCATCATTCATGAAACAATGCTTCCCCGCTATTGTGTTTTCACTATTACACGGTAGGGGCGCTATTACGCATCTTTTGAAAGAGTACAGAATCTCTGGATAAAATCACAGGTGAAGAAGCAGAAACAAGCAATAAAAGCATTGCTTATGCACGTCAATATGATCATCAACCATTAAACGGCATATAAATCAAAACTACCTAAAGTTACTAGATGAAATGTAGACCCAGGAAGAGGTAGTGTACAGGACTGTTCAAGGCAAGTTTTGGAGGTGTTGATGGACTCGATCTACTGTTTTTAATCATCTTTCTGAATCCGCTCTGGACGATGTCTTTGACAAAAACATGATTTTCTCAGGGTTTTGTTATATACACATATACACACATTATATATATGTATAATGTAATATATATATATATATATATATTATATATACATACATATGCACACACACACACACACATGGTTTAGACTCTGCCAGATAACATGGAAGGACTTCTATTGCAGAATTTTTATGACATAATTTTCAATGCTAACCTTATTTTGAGCTTTTACACTTTATCTTCTAAGCTGAGTTTAGTGTGTGCAGTTTTTGAATTTTCTCCACTGGCTTTAAGACATAATGAAATAGGACAATTGACAAGAAATCTTTTTTTCTATTTATTTCAAAAAGGAACTGTGTACTTTAATCAACATCCATTAATGTGAATTGTTAGTCCCTTTGACAGATGTTATTAGTTATAAAACAAAATAGAAAAATAAATAAACAATAACCAGAAATTATAAACAACAGTTACACGGCACATGTGTCATTCAATAACTTAATAATAAAAGAAAAAAAGACATATTAAGATATTATGACAAAAAAAAAAAGTGATCAAGATATGAAGTGGATTGATTTGAACCTGCATCTCCATGGCTCAGCATGTCTGAAATATATGGCATGTGATGTGTAAGTATTTTACAAATAATACATCAAGTAAAATATAATTTCAATAATGGGAACAATGCTTTTTTTTGCATTATAGCAATTAAAGCAGTTTCAAATGCCTTCAGCCAAGTTCTATAGCAGAGACTGACCTGGACTTGCAGGTTGTGCATGTCCTGCGCGAGCTGCTGGCGCTCCTGCATGAGCTGCTTCTGTCTGCTGAGGAGCTGCAGCACCTGCTGAGCGCTGGCCTGAGAGTGCTGGTCCAGCTGCAGCAGTCTGACAAAACACAGACAGATGAAACAAACTACCAGACCGAGCTTCACTGTGGTTTTCTTGGCCTGGCTGTTTTTCAACAGCATGTTCAGAGAGAAGTGCAGGATCGGTCAGCGATTTCACAGAAAATCTGTCAAAATCTTTTGTCTGTTAAGGGATCATTTTCACAAAGTAAACATTTAAGAGATTATCATTAACTTAAAAGGGACGACGCACCCAAAACAATTCAAATTCATCCGTTATTTTTGTCTTATGTTGCTTCAATCAAAGGTTTTTCCTTTGTAAAACATAAAAATAGAAACTGTCTAAGTTTCTTTTCCATACATAAAAAGTAAATACTGAAGCTACTAATATTCTTAAAGTGCCATAAAGTCACTCATACATTTATATTTTCCAGGAAAATCAACCTATGAATGGCTTTCTCTGTCCACATTCAAGGAGCAAGGACAGACTTTAGTCAGGTTAGACGCCATCTATAATTTTACGAGAAATAAAAACAAGGAGAAGCGGCATAGACTTGGTCTTTTCAATGGCACGCAGTGTATAAAGGTCCAAGACCACGTCATTTTCACAACGGTTGTATGGAGTTTTGGACTACAGCAAGTCTTTCATGAACACACTTTAGTATATGTCCATGTGCTTCTGTACAGGATTCCAACAAAAATGAATATGGAGAACTAGAGCCTCCAGCTTCTCTTGTTGACTAGAGCCAGAGACTTTTCTAAAGCCTTTCTTTTTGTTCTGTGTGTGTGGTGAAAAAGTGTTTCTGCCTTTCACAATAATTGTCATTCGCCTCTGATTCCTTAAATCCCATCTTATAATTTGGGAGTAAAATAGTTCTCCTGACTGCACTAGACAGCTTGTTCCTGTCCTCAGGCCTCAGTCTCTTCTGCTGTCTTGAGCGCGGTTGTTCTTTTGTCTCCCTCGCCATCATCCTCTTTCTTCCCTTTGATTTCTCTGCTGGCCTTCCTGGCGTGAGCTGGACGGGGCTGATCATAGGGCTGTGGTGGGCATCCTGTCCCATGCTCAGGCCCTGCTGTGTAGGGAGCTGGCGCCACTGCCGCCGCCCACCTCCAGAGTCTGGCAGCGCTCTGACACTGGCCCTAACCTCCTCCACACACGACTTAGCTCCAAATGTTCTTCTGTATTAGTGCACTCATCCAAACATTTATCTACAATTTTTACTGTTCTTCAGGTCTTTCACAAAGTACCATTCATCTGCCATTGTTTACCAAAAGAAGAAATAAATAAGAAATAGAAGAATATGAAAAACTTAAGAAGTGAGAGCCGCAAGAACATCTCCATTATTTGTGAACCATTTAAGCTTTGCTAGTGGACCATCTGCTTTTTTTCTTCTCAAAATGCATGAGTTTGTTGTTTAACACAGACTCAATATTAGTAAAAAAAAAACAAAACAATCATTATGTAGCTAGAAAAACACACTCTGATCATTTAAAGCATGTATTAGCTCTATGAGCAGACAAATGACATGACTTACTACTGTATACATTTCTGTTCTGTATAGGAGTTGTATAATGTGTGACTGACATATTAAACAAAAAATACAGTGAGCTGATGGATCCAAATACTTGACTTTACAACCCCATGATTCCCCCTTTACTCCAAACTTTAAAATGACATTTGTCTCAATGTTAATATACAGTACACAAACGTTTGGCTCAAACTTTTTTAATTCAGCATGGATGTATTAAATTGATCAAAAGTGACTGTAAAGACACTGTTTTCAACATTGATAATAATAATGTTTCTTGAGCACCAAATCGTCATATCAGAATGATTTCTATCTAACGTTTCTATGAGACACTTGTTGTGCGCTGCAGTAAGCTCGATCGATATTAGGCATGGTAAAACATGGTGCTCGAGGTGAATCAAATCACTAACGGTGTTGAGCTATATAACAACGATTAGCTTTTGGCCAAGGAATGTATCCAAACAGTTGCTCACCTGTCTAATAAAGCACATAATATATTAAAGGGTATTTGGTGTTTCTCCAATAGTTTCTATCGTTTCAACAAAATAAAGCGCGGGTATGTTTAAAATTGCTTAATTCTCTGGATTTAAACATTCTTGGACACATTTGGGATAATACAATGTTTCAAACATTTGGGATAAAGTACACAAGTCAACAAAATACAAAGACAGTTCTAGTGTTTGTTTTTTTTTGTACATTTAGATCCAAAAATATTACATATTGTGCCTTCAACACCTTTTCATGATTTATCAAAATCAAATTTTAAGACATAATATCACTTAAATATTCCAGAGACATTATTAATATTTCTTGTTGAATCTTAAAACAATGTTTGAGAGCGTCAGTATGTTGAATGAGCTCCGTGGCCTCAGCCAGTATAATGTCAGGCATCCTGAAGCATTTTAGGCAGGTTGTGTAATTTAGCCGCTAATTCCCTCACCTCGCACACAAGCCATCTGCAGCACCTTTGCACCTCTGGAGACAGACATGCTGCATTAACCTATTATACAATCACACCGCCCTTAATCAGCAAATGTCAAACGCCTCTCAGTCTCCCCCATATTTATCTGCTTTGCCATTACATGCGCACGACCAGTGCACTTGTTCAGGGCCGTGTTAGTTAGTTTTTGACTCCCATAAACCGTCCCAAAGAAGAAGAAAAAGAGAGAAAAAACTCCCGTAGTCATCTCTGAGGCTGGACTCACAACGGGAGTCTGATTAAATTAGAAGGCTGTCCAGCAGCTAAGGCTGCAAATCCAATAACCTCCCTCCATTTACTGGCACGCAACTTAATTAGGTTTTTAATACAGCTTAGTGCATGGAGCTGGGCTGAGCTGGCCCGGCCTGGACACTGCTGCCTCTGCCCGCTACTGAGAGAGCTGGAGAAGGGCTTTAAGGGAGAGTAGAGCTTCCCCGCTGACCCTGGTGAAAGGACACCATCTGCTGGCTCCCAGGCTAACTGAAGCCAGCGCAACACACACGAGCAAAAAGAGCGGTCAGGTAACTGTATGGGCCATTTACGTATTTATAAAATGCCAGTTGGATCAAAGAACACTGGGTTTTACTTTTAAAGCAAATATATGTTATATATACTATAATGTATGCATATATATAAATAAGGTGTATATAAAGCAAATATATATTATATAAATATCGTAAGGTATGCGAATAACACTTAACTGTTACTGCAAATAAAAGAATAAGATGCTGCATTTTTAGAACAATTTGAAAAGCACAATCTTAAAGTTGAGGTTCTCAAACTGCTCAATCTGAGTAAGTATTATAACTGAAAAAAATCCCAAATTATATTAAACCTACACTATCGTTCAAAAGTTTGGAGTTGGTAAGATTTTTTTGTCACCAAGTTGTATTTTTTTAAATCAAAAATACAAAAAGAATAGTAATATTATTATAATTTAAAATAACCATTTCTATTAGAACACATTTTAAAATGCAATTTATAACTGTGGTGGCAAAGCTGAATTTTCAGCATCATTACTCCAGTCTTCAGTGTCACATGATCCATCTGAAACCATTCTAATAGGCTGAGAAAAATCTACTATCAATACTTTTTTTCAGAATTCTTTGATAAATAGAATGTCCAAACAGCTTTTATTTGAAATAGAAATATTTTGTAACATTAAAGACAAAATTATTAATTTCTTTCAAATTACTTGAAAACATTGAAAACATCTTACCAACCCCAAACCTTTGAACAAGTGTAATTTTATGTTTTTGAGCTTTTATTGTCTTGCTTCAGTAACATAATTCACTGTTATGCCCAAGTGTCATTGATGAAAACAGCAGTCCAGTAGATAGTTCCAATTAAATAAAACTAAAAACAGAACAACAGTCTTCCTATGGGTTGACGGCTCAAAATAGAACTGGTTAAAAACAAACAAACTAAAAAATCTGACTCTCAAATGATGTAAATGTATATTCCATAAAAGAATATTCTGGTAAATATACAAATGTTTTTTGTGAATGATCTGCAGGTGATGAGGCGCTCTGTGAGTTTGTATAATGAACAGTACGAGAGTGCGAGTGACCTGCAGTGCTGCCACCTGTACAGCTGATGGACTGGACTGAAGTTCCTCTGCTCGTGTGGCCTCAGGGTACGTGATTTTTGTGCATCTGTTTAGCGTTGGCCAAATGAATTGGCAAGAAGCAGTGAATACACTCTCAGCTCACAATCAAATTTGGTCTTTTTTAAACCACAGCTGACATACAGACCCCCACCAAAAATCAGGTGATACTAAAATAAATATATCAAAATAAAAATGTATTTCATGTAAAAATTTAAAATTTAAGAAAACAGTCACCCGGGCAGTCATTTCTCTTACTTTCAGACTAAAATAATTTGCATCTCATGTGTGAAAATGGTTTCTGAACAGTGCAGCAACACAAATAAAACCATTTATCTGTTTTAGGATAACAGCAACAATAGCAGTTACTTAGTAAAGCATATCAGAACAAATGAGGCAGGTTTAGTTCCTTCAATGCCCAAACAAACCAATAGAAAAAGATCTCAACAAATGGAACGACAAATCACTAAATCCAGCGAATTTACGAGGCTCCCATCCGCAGCATGCTGCAGATAGTGTCGGGAAGGGGTACGCGAGGCTTGGAGGAAGGATAAGCGGTATAGAATATATGCAATCTGTCTTGGCTTGCCTAGTTAAAACAGGCCTGTCAGCGGCAGTGAGGACGCAGCCCCTCACTCCTCCATAAACCCTCCTGCTCTGCCAGGGCCAAATACAGCTCCACTGACCGCAGGCCTTGGATCTCACAGCCCTAACCTGATAGACTCGCCAATGTTTTTTGTTGCACATGATCTCGGCTCCCTCTGTCAGCGTTTTTATTTACAGAACTGCGGTTGGATTGTATGTAGATATGGCACTGGTTTAAAATATAAATGTTTAGAACAATCATAGGACAATAAATGTTACAAGACACTGTCATTTATAATCTGCTTTTTTATATAGCTAAAATAAGGAACTCACATTTGTTACCAAGTGGTTATGAAGATTATCTTTTCATCTTACATATTTGGCTTGTGCAGTTCAAGACTGGATTACAGGGGTGACTATGAGTAAATGTGAAGACAATATGATTTGACCAATGGCTGCAAGTCCCTCCCTATGAATCGCAAATAATACTTTCCATCTAATGATAGTCCATCTAACCATTTCCAAATAGGTTGTTCCAAAATGGCAGTATTCCTCTACTAAAAGATGCTGTAAAACACAATACTGAATGACACTGGCAAACCCTGCAACCACTTGACCAAAAAAAAAAAAAAAGTGAAAATGAATATTAGCCTAGGACATATATAAAATGGCTAAGCCATTTGTATTTTCTTCTTTTTATTTTGTTGCATTATTATTTTATCATATATATTCACTAATATTATTAATTTAATGTTACATAATTAATTTTTAACTTTAAATCAGTTTGTCTGAATTCCATACTATTCTAATAGTTAATTATTTACTAGGTTCTCATAAATATTTCTCATATAAGGCATGTATGAATTTTGTACCTTCAGTATTCTTAGCGAATGTGGATTTCTGACACATGTAATAATTGAACATTTTGCCCCTTGACCAACAATTACGTTATGAAAAATCTTTGAAAGATCTGAAAAGCAAAACAAATCTATATATAACAATGAATAACAACTAAATAAATAAATGAATGTAACTTTCAAATTAAAATACCTTTGTTTGTCTTAAACACTACACAATGAACAAAAATCCGCTGTAAAAATGACATTTAGCTATACAACATATGTGATGTCAGTTCTCGTCAAACATCATAAAGTTTGCTACCACCATCCGCTTGTACTTTCTTGCAAAAACTATATACAGAGCTTGTGAAAAGAGCTAAGTGAGCACTTTTTGATGTTATAAATGGGGTCTTAGCACTGGATAGGAAGCGCTTGGATGCACCACGACGCGTTTTACAGTTCGCATGCCTTGGGATGTGCCCAGTACCCGCGTAAGCAGGAGCAGTAGAGCCACCGCTCCACAAGGCTCTGTCAGCAGGCCACGGAGCTGTTGCCCCCAGCAGTGTGGGCCAGCTGGCCCAGGAAGGGTAGAGGAAAGAGGGAAATTAGGGTGCAAAGGCTCCCTGCTGCCCCCTAGCTTCAAAACGAAGAGTGCAAATATGTGTAATGTTTCACCATGACTTTTAAATATAGAGCATGATTTGTTAAAACTGAATTGAATGTCAGGAGTATCTACTGAATGTATTATTATGAACAATCACTGATTAGTAACAGATCAATAATCACTGAGGCCAGAATGTCTGCTTCTGAAAATGCAAATGTCACTATAAGATTAGTAGTAAGTTCTTACTGAACACTGCTGTTCGAAAGCTTGAAGAAGCTAGTATGTTTTTTTTTTTTTTAAAGAAATTCATACTTTTATTCAGCAAGGTTGGATTAAATTGATCAAAAGTGACAGTATGACAGTGACATGTTAAAACTATTTTTATTTCAAATAAACGCTGAAAAATGCCACACAGTTTGCAAACAATATTAAGCAGCACAACTGTTTTCAACATGAACAATAATAATTTTAATAATAATTTTTTGGGCAGCAAATCAGCATGTTAGAATAATTTATGAAGGATCATGTGATACTGAAGATTAATGATGTAAGAGTAACGATGCTGAAAATTCAGCTTTGAATTGTAATAATTGTAAAAAAAAAAAAATTATTAATTAAAAAAGTATTATTTCACAATATTACTGTTTTACTATATTTTTGATTAAATAAATGCAACCTTGAGCATAAGAATGAGCATAAGAGATTCTTAAGAGAAAAATCTTTTCGACCCCAAATTTTCTACTGCGTTTTTTTGTACTGATGATGATGATGATCATGATTATGATCAACAGGATAAAAGAGGGATTTAATAATATCCTTCTCTTGATATACTCGGAAGAAAATGTGAGCAGAGTTTTCACAATAATGAACATTGCAAATCTTTTTTTTTTTTTTTTTAACATTTCTATGAGAGGGTTTCTACTACAGCTGCTTTGATATTGTTCTCGTTTCTGACTGTCATAATCCATCTGTCTCAAATGGGAAAGCAAAACTAATATCTGCTATGGTCTCCACTATAGAAGTTTACCTGTTTTCTGCTCACACAGAAGTGTGAAAAAAGTCCATACACCTTTGTGCAACCAAGCGGCACCATTTAGGGCTACATTCATGTCAGTGGCATTGAGGTTTGAGTTGGATGTTGAAATTTAATACTTAGGTTAGAGTAATCTGTTGTGCGTCCAAATAACTCTGACCTCTTTTCATGCAGACTGATTCAAAACATGCTAAAGGTATGTCTGACCCAGAAAAGACAAAGATCAGCATACGGATGCTATAGAGACAGTGACAAGCATCATCCACATCACACATGCCATCTCTTTAACTCCTTGCCAGCTTCATTTGCAAGTGAAAAGTTTACTAAGCTTTTCTGCTTTTGGGAAAAGTGGCGCGCACACACACACACACACACAGAGTCTTAAATACGCGTCCGCGTGTGTGTGTGTGTAAGAGAATGATGGGGTGTGCAGCGGGGGTGGGTGGCAGGGAACCAGATGAAGCAGCCCTCGCCCGAGGCCCAGCCATCTCCCCGGCAGCAGCGCGGCTGTTCTCGGCCCCGGTGCAGGCGGACATTTGTTCCATTGCACCATCTCCTCCAGCCTTTTCAGCAGCGCTCCAGCTACCGCTACACATGGCTCTCCATCCACGCTCCCCTCCGCGCACATCCACACGCCACTACCATCTTTCTTTATGCCGCCATATGGCTGACAGAAGCCTGTAGATTTAGGCACACATCTGCGTATACGCTACAACACTCCTTTAAGGAACAGGAGCGCGTTTGCTTCTGTGTGTGTTGTGAGAGGGAGTGATAATTGGTAAAGACGCTCATTGGCAGATGCGTGTTTGTGGGGCTGAGCGGAGATGAGAGAACGTTTGAGGAGCTTGTGTAAGCAGGGACTCGGAGCAGGTGAAATTTTGGACAAATAATCAGTTATCAAACCGGGTTTTGTTTCTAGACAGCCCAAAATGATTCGCTTTTAATCAACAAAAAGACTTATTTCGAATGTATAAGTTTTAGGCACTGTAACAAGTTTTTTTTTTTTTTTTTTTTTTTTTTTTTAAAACCTTCAAATAACTTTAGTAATCCCTAAACATAATTCTGCGGTGTGACAAATTCTAAATAGCACAAAAAGTCTCTCAAATAATATGTTCATAAAAGCAGCATGCATAATAATTATATTATAATGTGCAAAATGCTGTTTAAAATCATTTAGAGTATAGCATGCCAGGCCACAGGACCTGTCATCTTACTGAAATCTTTTTGTGTTAAATAAATACCCATTAATGCTTTCTGAAATTAATTTTGAAATGTCATTATAGAAAATTTAGAAAATTCTCTGTTATTTCCATGGGCACCCTGCCTATTTATACAATTTGTGTCACCCACAAAAGCATCAAGACAGTTAATCAGCAATATAAAAAAATGACAAAACTAAGAATTCACAACACATGTTCTGCAGCCTATATGAATAATAATAACATTAATACTATATTTAACACTAAATGCATACCCGAGTATGGCTCGTATAGTCATTCCATTAAAGCTAGATATAAAATAAAGTTTGCATTTGTATTTATTCTGGCCTCAATAAAATTGTAGTTATGAGAACAGTAAGATCAGTATTCTGAAATTAATTACAAAACCATTTCTAATTACATTCTTCATCAATAATCTCAACACATACATTTTTTTTTATTTGAACTTAAAGAGTCTTTGCCTTTACTGTATGTTAATGAGGCACACAATATATAAAATATATTGCTGACTAATTTCATATTATGTATATATATGTAAAAACTGAGATTTCGGATACTTCATTCAGACCACATCCCAAAGTGTCTTTTACCACACTAACATCAACCATCTTACACAGCAGTGAAGCGATGCCCAGAATGCATTTATGAAATAAAAATAGGATTGATACGCATATGTATTTTTGATGTTCTTCATAAAGCCGATGCCATTACGCACAATCGTTGGCCAACACTCAAGCCTTTCATATATCACTGGCCCTAATCTCTAGGCAGAAAATATGCGAATACCACGTGGAAAATAAATAAATAACTTGCAGGAGTGAAACATTGTGTGCCGAAAACCCCTGTGTTGCTTGGCGTTGGCTCGAATGGTAAAAATAAATCAAGCTGATTTTCCAAATGTTTCATGCGTGCCACGCTGTTGCAGCTCTTCGCAGCACAGATTGTGTGCCCGATCAAGAATATCTGAGGTGGGGCCCCGGCTATTTGCATGTACGCCGAAGCCATTTGCACCAACTTATTAACACGTACACCTTAACCCACGGGCGGCGGGGTGAAGTGCCCTACAGAGCAGAGACGCCCGGGGCACTGAAGATGCGGGAGGGACCAGACCTCTCAGTCTCTTACTCAGAGCCGAGGGCTGAAGTTTGGCTCCGGCACCTTCTGTCTTACATACCAACAGCAGGAGAAATGTGTGTGTCAGCGTTGCAATAAACAAAGCATGTAAACAGCGAGAAAGGAACGGTGCGATGCGGCAAACTCTCAATTGATTTTTTTCTATTTTGGCCAGCACACGAAATTGTTTTCTTTGCCCTCTTACACGTCGAAACTTCTTTGTTCTGAATTCTTCTCAAACGATTAGCTATAACATTAATCCATTGAGGATGGTTCAGGAAATGCACAGTAAAAAAGATTTTAATTGCAAAAAATGAGGTGTCGTCGTTTGACGATCTCTAGCTTGTACATAAGTCAAATGAAAAAACTGTTTTCACATATTCACTAAGGTAAACATAACTATATATAATTCACACATATAGATTCTTTCTAATCGCTCCATCTCACCTCTGAGCTCGGTCTGTGAGCTCTTGTGAGAAATGTTGCGTAATTGCAAAGGTGACAAACCATTTTAACAGCTCCAGTTATGTGAGGAAAGCTCACTTACATGCCCACACAGCACAACTATCTAAAAACAACATGCTTTTCATTACGGAGCGGCAGAGGAAATGTAACTTTTCTTTGTATCTGCTTCTCTCTGGTTCGAGGAGGTGGATATTCGCTAATATGTAAAGTTATGGAAGAAACAGAAGGATGTTGTGCTCCCAGCAGAAGCTCAGTTCAGGCTGGAGGTACTGTGGATACACCCACACTCACTCACTCGCCCACATGCTGGCTCGGGCGGTGTGCCAGACGCCCCTCAACCCTACACTCAGTGGCCACATGTGCCCCTGCCTGAAACACGCGCACACACGCGGTATGAAGTGTTATGAGTGCACTGCTCACATGTATTAGATATAAAAAGCCAGTATCAGATTCCAGTTAATATTATAGACATATTGAGAGGTTACAAAGCTGCAGCCTGCAAATCCAATCAATGGCTTCGTGAAGAGCCAGCCTTACTTCAGTCTGATAAGTCAGTAAGATTTATAAAAATTAAAAGGGGAAAAAAGGAAAAAGAAATACTTTTATTCAGCAAGGAACCATTAAACTGAGCAAAAGTCACAGTAAAGACGTTTATGTTACAAAATTTTTTTAAACATTCTATTAATCAAAGAATGCTGAAAAAAAGCAACTGCTTTGAACATTAATAATAATAAAAGATGTTATTTGAGCAACAAATCAGCATATTAGAATGATTTCTGAAGGATCATGTGACACTGAAGACTGGAGTAATGACTGCTGAAAACCCAGCTTTGCCATCACAGGAATAAATTGAATAAAGATACATTGCAAAAACCTCTAAGTCCATCTGACTCTTTTAAATGTTTTTTTTTTTTTAGGTTTAGGTTCAGTAATTTCACTTTATTCGCAATGATTAGTCAATTATTGAAATGCTTTATTTTAAAAAATTGTCTCTTCAGTCTCAATTCATTGGTATTTAACAATTTTTTTTGGTGCAAAAAACTCTAAGTCCACCTCTTTCGACAACAAGATGAAATTATTTTATTATTATTATTACTATACGGTTTACTTGCTACTCACAAAATCCTGTCATTGCCACTGTAACGATGGATAAAACATGATAAAAACTTGCAGCTCGGCAATTGAAATCCGGCTCATAGTCACGTTGTCATTCATCTTGAAATCATACGATTCAATTCGCGTCTTCCGATTGGTTCTTCTGTGGACTACTGGGGCACGTTCAAGCTCAAACCGGTGCACGTTTTGCTACAGTTTCCGGGTTGAACAATATGTTTCCTGGAAACGGTGTGCCACGAGGTTTGAGATACGTTTTCTCTTGTTTGGTGGGTGTGTCAAAAATGTCAGCCCAATCAGCAGCAACATGTATATACAGAAGTAAAATCGTTTACAAATGTGTCTACTCCAACCTAGATACACACAACAATTGAAGATGTTAGAACACATGTTTGTCGTAAGAGTTTTATAGTAAAAATATTGCATATCAACATGATGATATAATTGTTTATATTTTTAGCTGAAATTTGGTATGTAAACTTTAGCAAGTTTATACCAAATTTTATACACAATGGTTATTAAATGCTTTACAAAAATGATAAAGAAAATGCAAGGTATTAAAAAGTATGAACTAGAAATAAAATAATTTAAATTAGAATTGACTAGCAGGAGATAACAGAGATAATTAAATGCAAGGTAAATGTTGGATCACAGCAATTAAGAACCACACAAATCCCCTCACTCTTTTATTTTGGACGGCAAGGGCAGCGAGTGTATCATCAAGCGTATTTTGCAGTATTAAAAACGTATTTATACCGATTTCATCAGTCTCCGAAAATTCTTCAAACAGAACACAAAGAATGGCCTTCTCAACTGCCATAGTTGCAACTCTTGCGTCATCAGAACATGGTGTTCAAAACACCACCGTTTCCATTTAAAAAACGTTTTGCAACATTTTCTCGGGACTGAACACAACCCTGGAGGCTTTTGCTGACAAAGGGAAGTGGCGTTTGATGAACGTCTACTGCAGTATGAGCATTCGCTCAATGGGCCTCATTCATGAAACACGAGCAGAATGAATTTTTGAGTAAAGCCAATTAATCCGTGCTCGTATGTTCACGAATGTTTCATGAATGAGGCCCAATATCATTATCAAATTTTTTTGAGAGGTGGCGTTTAGAAGCTTTTGCATCTGAACTCTTCAATTACATTTTAAAATATATTAAAATAGAAATCAGTTCTTTTCAATTGTAATATTTCAAAACATTACTGTTTTTTTACTGTATTTCTGATCACATCCTTGGTGAGCATTAGAGACTTGGTTAGCATAAGAGACTTCAAAAACATTAACAACTCCAAACTTTTGAAAAGTAGTGCATTTCAACCTTCTTTTGTTCATTCTTCTTATACTAATTCATTGACCTTGATCTTCTTTGTGATTCTTTCCCATGCCTCCTTAGAGGAAGTCTTTGAACACTTTGTTCAGACAGGCAGCATTTTTTTAATTGCTGAATCCAACTAAAATCTGGTTTTGTATTTTGTAGTAGGAACAGCATAAATAAAACTGAAATCTGATGTTAACAAACAGATCAAATTTCACCACATGCAAAATGACAAAGCCAAATTTGTGTACTGTGTGAACAAAGCCTGAATTTTAAAATGTTTCTGAACTGAAATGTAATTGAAAACCTGAGAATCATGAGTAAAATTGATTCACCGACTGTAGTAATGTCATGGTGTTATACACAACACAAGCTCCTATAAGGACTGTCCATATGATGCTAAAGCGAGCAGGGCTTGAGGTCAGTGCTGCAGGTGTGCGTACCTCTGCTTCATGCGCTGGTGCATCCTGCCATGCTGCACACACTGCTCCTCCATCTCCTCACAGCGACCTCGCAGTTTCTCAGCGCTCTCCTGCAGGTGCTCTCTCTCCAGAGACAACTGCTCTATCTCCGCTCTACACACACACACACACACGCTAAAGTTTTATAATCCACATTTTGATACAGTTAAATAAAGCTATTTTAACTCTAATACTTGAACTGACATTAGATCATTCAGACCACAAAAAGAGTTTAAAAAGCAGCAGCTTTACAGGGCGTAAACAAAACAGCACATTTTACTAAAACAGATAGATCTAAATACACAGTATGTCAGTATTATCAGATACAAATATTTTAATATGATAAATTCAGGATTCACTCCAATATTTAAATGTGGCATGTATGATCAGGAAATAGCAGAAAAGCATTTTTTCTTTGTTTGTTTTTCCACTTTTATTAAAAAATATATATAAATATAGCTGCAAGCAGTAATCATTGGGCTCCAAGCACCAATGTATCTTATGATGTGGTTTTCACAGCAAAGTCCATCTTGAATCTTCACTGAAAGAAAGGGTTTGATGGAACGGGATACATGTGTCAAAAGCAGCAACTGACTTTCAAAGGAAATTCACTCCCTCTTACGGTTAGATTAAAAGAGATTTAAAAAATACCCCTGTATAATTATTTTTTACTTTTTTCTGTGACACACAGTTGCAGAGAAGCTAAAACATAAATTTGCTTATTATAGCGCCACTTTGATGCCTATTTTACAAATAGTTCCATTTTTTGTAATGGTAGTCAATTCATATTTGATGTTATTAGTCATTAGTTTGATTGGCTGCTAGTGGCCATGTTTTCTTTTTAAGTATCCAAATTATATAAGAGGATATGTTGGGATGTCGTCCACCAAAGATGATGCATACCAATTTTCAACTTAATGAATTGTATAGTTGCAAAGCAATAACCATTTTTAGTTGTAGCGTCCCCTATTGGCAAAAGTTTACGAAACTTTGTGTGGATCCTCAGAATGTCCTGTTGTCTTTGTGTCAAGTAGGTCAACTCAGAAAAATGGGCATTGCCTGACCAAATAATTAACTGATATCTTTGCAATGCTTTGATGAATAAAAATTCTTTTATTAACTTATTGCCAGCAACATCCCTTGCCAATTTTGGTGAAGACCGGATCAACGGCTTGGAGAAGTTCAATTCTTTTTTAGATTTTTAAGAAAATCCAAAATGGCAAAAAAATGTACATGTTTTAGGGCTTGACTTAAGGTATCTGGCTGGAAAAAAATGAGTTAGAAGCCCTTAGGGTTCCAAAGGTACAGTCCAAAATGCAAATCGCCTTATTACAGCGCCACCTAGTGTCAGATGGGTGTGTGTCTGTGCGCCTGAGTTGCGATGTACGATTGAGACCATTACCAGGTCTCTGACGCCCATAGTTTTAGGGCAGAAAAATAAGGAAGAAGAAAATTAGTAGATTTTAAAGGAGAAATAGGGAGGAAACAGGGTTTGGATCACTGAATGGGTTACATCCAGATTTGAACTTGCTCTAATCACTTTGCCATGGCTCCAATGACAGTTTCTTAACAAGACACACTCTCATTGCACCAGAAACACCTGAGCACGCTGCCATCAGGTAAAGCCCTGCCAAGTCAACTCCATTAGCACTGTAAACACCCCACTCTCTAAAGTTAAAAAGCCTACACGGAAGACATCAGCTCTCAAAAACATGTCTTTGATTTAATGTGTAAACTTGTTTAATGTGCCCGTATAAGTTAACAGCAGACGTCGTAATGGGTCGTACTTGATCAAACTGTTAAAGAAAGTAATTAAATCCACCACCACAACTCGCTTGGATGTGCTGCACGAGAGCAACCTTCATCAGAGTCTTTTGCAGAATGAACCTTGTCGCCAGCGTGCTGCGTGCTCATCTGCCTATAGGTTTAAAACGCAACACTGAACAGAAGGCCACACTGTCACCGGACATAAAACAACAGGACAGGGAGATCAGTAGAGTGAAATGAATCAAGTGTGTGAGTGTATATACACAGTCCATTCACTGCTCTTATTATATAACATATTTGTTTTACTTTTTTAAACATAGTACATTAAAAAAGCAATGATATTTTTATAAACCTGTCTGCATTAAAAATATATTAGACTGTATATATACATTCACACACTTAATTTGAGTAACAAATCAATATTTCATCATAATTTATTTATTGCTATCATTTTTTGTAATAAATGCAATAACGTATAGTAGTAAGATGTAACTCAAAATAATCCCCGAGAGGATGATCAAGACCCTGAGGCAATGCAATATTAGCTGTCCTTGTTTGTTTTAACCTTTTATACTCATTTCATTCACCTTGTTTGCAGAAGTTGTGCTTTTTTTCACCTTTTGTGCTTCTTTGTGGTTCACTTAAATAGTCCTCTAGAAGTGTGACATTAATATTAAGTACTATATATTCCATCAAGACATAAAAACTATGAGGTCAAAAAACGGCATGTATAATAATAATAAAATAATGAGGAAAAAGTTGTAAAGTAAAATATGTCACACTGCAGAACACTGTCTGGTATTTGTCAACTACCCATGTGCGTGTTTTTATCTGTCAACAACAACTGTAAAACTACAGTACAATCACAAATATGCCGACATGATTTGCCGCATCCATCTTCTTCAGAGGTCTTCTTGAGTTCAGCATGCGAGCGGAAGGGGGAGGGCAAGCAGCAGTGGCCTGTACCTTCCCAAGCTGGGCTGACTGACCATGGCAGATTGCAAGCTGCGATGTGAGTAATGCGCTTTACACTGTTTTAACAGCTGACTACCCCAGAGGCCTGAGGTGAGAGGCACATGTGATGGGCAGAGAGCAAAGTCTGCACGGAGGACAGGCTGGCGTGTGCCAGGGTACAGTGACAGCTCCCTTACTGGGGCACAGACTAGAGCAGTATGGCACGGAAAGGATGCCACGCTCTGGATAACACACCACTAGTGGCTCTGCGCTGAAAGTCGGACTCCGCGAAGATACACAATTCACAAAGCATCAACAAGATCAAACAGTTGAGAAGAGAATGTCAGGCAATCTGCATTTCAAACATGGAAACTGATTTTCACTGATTTCACTGCAAGGAATAGCACTGTTACAGTGAGCACTATGTTTAGTTCAGCTCTAGATATGCTAGACATGAGAGTCATGACCAAAGAAGCCCTGAAGACTGGCTTAAAGGCAGCCAGAGTTCCAACATCTTTAGACCTGTGAACTTTTTTACCAAAGTTTGATGACTACTTTAGTCATTAATGAACAAACAATTTCTAGTCAATAAAATATTGCTGATAGCTGAGCAATGTAGGGAAAAAAATGTTAAAACTCAACAACTTGCCATTTCCAGACTTTCCATGACACAAAATGGCCTTAACTTGACTGGGTTTAATTTTTGGTTGAGTTTGTAAGAAAAGAAAAAATGAATACGGTATACATGATCTTAAAGGACTGAAAGTGCTACGTGCCTGCTGCTCTGGGCCAGTTCCTCCAGCTTTGCCCCAAGTGTCTGACACTCCTCCTTCAGTTTCCCAATCAGGCTGTTTTGAGCACTCAGCAAAGCGTCTGTTTCTCTGACTGTGAACAGATAAAATATTGACCCATTTACAGCAAACACATTCATGCACTAAAATATATAGCACAGTTAGAGCAATACAAAACAACATAATAAATTGTATTCGTCCTAGCTCCAAAAATGTAAAAAAAAAAAAAAAAAAAAAAAAAAAAAAAGATTTTCGGGGTTATGTGTCAAAATCAAAAAGTCATTTGAAAGTGGTTACATGTTTTTTTTTTTTTTGTTTTTTTTTGGGGGGGGGGGGACTAACTCTTAAAAACCTTAAAGGAAGAATAATTGAAAAGGGAGCACTTTACAGTTTTGTGTTAAGAACAAAAGTTAAGCACATATCAAAGACAAATCAAAAATTTCATTTTTTTTAGTGGCAGATTACCATATGTCCATATGTAACCATTTTCAAAAAAAAAAAAATAGTTTTTTTTCATTCACTCATTCTAATGAGTACACCCACAAGACCTCCGTTCATCTTCGGAACACTTCAATTGAAAGCAAACACATTTAATGTCCAGAAAAGTAAAAACACAAAATAGTCAGTGTGACTACTGTGGTTCAACCTTAATGTTATGAAGCAACGAGAATAAAACAAAACAAAATAATTAATTTATTCAACAAATTCATCTCTCCCTGTCTTTTCATTGCAGCTTCCAGGTTCTACGTCTGAACGGTGGCTCAATATTGGCTGATGCCTCTTTACGTGAGCAACACAAGGCATGCATGTGATGCTGAGGCAGGGGCCGGCCAATAACGAGCCGGCATTTGGACAGCACTGCGCCAACTCCTTAATCAACTGACAGGAAAGCGGAAATATTGTTGAATAAATTCGTTTTTTTTTTTTTTGTATATAAAAAAAGTAATCTCGTTGCTTCATAACATTAAGTTTGAACCACTGTAGTCATGTAAATGCTTTTAATTATGTCTTAAGTACCTTTCTGGACACTGAACTTACCAATTTTGTTGCTTTCAATGGAAGATAAAAAACCTCTCAGATTTCATCAAAAAAAAATCTTAATTTGTGTTTTGAAGATAAAAGGGTATGCAAACGACATGAGGGTGAGTAATTAATGACGAAATTTAGTTTTTGGGTGAACTAAACCTTTAATTGATGACTGAAAAAAATCTTTTCATGAAGGGGGTACAAATTTCTGAAACTTTTACTTTAAATACTTTCATTTTAATTATTTTGTTGGTGTGTAAATATATTTAATATGAACATTTTCCTCAACATGATTTGAGATGATCCAAAGCGCATCTTGTCTTTCAATGGAAGAACATCTGACCGTCTGTACAGAGTAACTTGATTAATGTCACACATTTACTTTCAATTATTTTTAAAAACCATTTTAGGGTTTTTAAAAATTTAATTTCTAGGTATTTCTAAATTTTCATTCTGGTCTCAGACTTAGTCTGGGACTCCACTGTATATTCTGTGTATATATCCGAACTACACAAAGACGACAGACAGAAAGCAGGAAAGTAATGACAAAGTGGATCGTGGCGTTCATTAATTTAGTTTTCATCAAGTTCAAAAAGTTCAGAAGCCGTTGAAAGTTCACCCAAAGAATCCTACTGTGTTTATGCGCTTTGAAACTAGCTGAGCATGTGCAGGCCACAGAGACACCACACACAAAGCAGGATAAAAGAAACAAACTGGACTCTAAACAAACAGGGCAGTGTTTTAAAAACTGTGATATCATCTAGAGGCGATTCTGTCTTAACTTCTAAAATCAATCCATTTAGAGATAGCGACAGGGACGGGGGGAAGCAAGACAAAAATAATTAGCTATCGAGAGTGGCCATTATATGCTTAGAGAGGAAAGTGGTCTGTGGTATTAAAGGACTAATTCCATAAGCCCAGAGAGCTTCCTGCTGAGCCTCTGATGCCATTTCTCTTTAGACAACATGTGTGCCGTGCAGCCGCGCCAAAAAGAAGCCCTTTGTTTTCTCTGTGCTTTGTTCTGGCAATCAGCATGCCTCAAGTTTCTGGAAACACAGGTAAATAAACTAAACTCGCCCATCCAGATGGTGCAACAGATGTGAGAGCAGCACTCTGAAATCAGCAGACAGTGGGCAGCGCTGCCCGCCCCCCCATTTTTAAACGCTAACTAATACGTAGCACCGAAGCTCTGGAGCGCCGAGCATCTGCTCCCTTCGGCCAGCCAAAGGTTACAGGTGTTCCTGATGCCGTCCCACACAGTGTGGCTCACGCCCGGAGCGTGCGGGGGTGAGGCAGGCGGAAGGGCGGGTGAGGCGGTTGTTCTGGCAAGGGGCAGCGCACCGGTGAACACCCACCACTCCTCTCGTGCTGCGCTTCCATTTGCTGGAGCGTCTGTGTCAGCTCACGTTCGCGCCGCTGTGCCTGGAAGGTCAGAGCGGCCATGTCCTCGCCACAGCAGCGCTCTACCGCCTCCTTCTCCTGCCTGCAGAGACAGAGACAGAAAGAGAGAGACAGAGAGAGAGAGAGAGAGAGACATGTAGATCAGAGATGCACATGGTATTTCTGTGCAACCAGCATCACCAAACGGAACTGCAAAATGAATGTTTTCAAACAGGTTTCCTGATCACTCCCCTCTGTCATTGGTCAGACAATCCGACAGTCCCACCCCAAACTCACAGCACTGGTTGAGCCAATACTGCTCGGCTGGGCTGGATAGGAATGCTCATATAAACAGAACAATGTTTTGGAAGAGCCACAGAGTCACAGTGTTTATTGTTTTGGGGGAAAAATCAACCTTTAAATTACTAATAATTGTCTCTGCATATTTACCATGACAGGATTATTGTAACAAAGCACATTTACGCAATAAGATATAAAAAGCCGTGCTATATAAAACAATAAAAGCACAATAAAAATGTTATGCACCATTCAAATATTTAGGACACAATTTCACTAAACTAATAAATAAGGTTATGTCAAATATTCTGTCATCATTTACTCACCTTCATGTCGTTCCAAACCTGTATAACTTACTTTCTTCTGTACAACATAAAAAAAAGATATTTTGAGAAATGTCTCAGTGTTTTTTGTCCATATAAATGGAAGTCAGTGGTAAACAAAACTTTTTGGTTAAAGAAAGACATACAGGTTTGGAACGACATGAGCAAATGATGAATATTTAAATATTTGGATGAACAATCCCTTTAACTATGTCTTTTGTGTCAAGGCTGATACTACTCTGATAAATTACAATCCAGGACCAGAAATATTATATTGCGGTCTGAAAATTAACATTCACCGAGCACCAAATGAGAGTATAGGTTGGCCTAAATAAAGAGTTAGCCATTTGGCCAGTATTAGAAAAGGCAACAAAACGCATGGAAAGATAATCTGATCCTCGTTAGTACTTTGTATACTGTATTAACACAAACAGTTCCATCATTACTAGTCCCACTTCTCAGATCTTTCCAAATATGGAACTTCTGTCTCTTCATAATGACTGTAGGTAAGCCCTTATTTTTTCTTCAGAGATTTATTTGCCAAAAATTTGAGGAATTTTCCTCGTATTAAGCAACTAAATGTGTGTATAAAAGTATTTATAAGAAGTAGAATTTCACATACCGTATAAAGTGGTGAATATATGATGCTGCGAGTGACACAATAATCTTTTGCCACAAATATACAAGGGAAAAAAGTAATTCTTTTGTCTTAGTGGCAAAAATATTTTTTTTAAATGAAAAATTATTTTTAAAAATCAAACTAGAGTATGGTCATTACACATTTAAGACTGATAAATTTTCTCACTTCACCAGGTATTGGGAGGTGCGGCAACAAGTTTATTCTGAATCTAACGTATAGACTATACATTATAATTCAACACATCACTGTTGTCACACTACATCTTGTCATTTTACCATATTCACACTCAACATTTCGCTTCATTTGTTGCTCCCTCCTTTATTTTACTGTTGATTTCATTCACCTGCGCTACGCAATTACTGAAATGCTCTGGCAATATTGTAATCCTTCCTACAGATATGCAAATAAAGTTTTGTTGACTCTGACTCTCAAACAGAGAGACAAAATTGAGAGATACGTGCAACATCCAACAGAATGACATCCGAGATTAAATATGACATTGATCAGCAGATCTACGTTAAAGCACCTCAAAGTTGGAAAAAAGCGCACATGTTCTTTACTCAACCGCCAGGTTGAAAAGCATCACATTAATGATCAGCATGAATAAAATAACTCGTCTACACTACAAAAGAGCAGACATAATGCAGGCCAAAGAAAGTAAGATGAGAAGGAAAAAAACACCCACAAAACTCAAGTCAAAGTGTGTTAATTAACAGTGAAGCCTGAAAACTTTTCTCGCATACTGGGTTTGGAATGTAGCTGGAGAAGTGACCGTCTCTGCAGGCCTGCTGTCGTCTGGAGTGTGAAGGCGCTCCGCCTGCGAGAGCTGTGTGAGAGAGAGCGAGCAGGGGGAGAGCGCTCGGCCCCCGCTGTGCTTGAACAGCGGCCTAAAACACCATCCACACCAGCGCTCAGCAGGGGCTCACAAAGGCCTCACAGCCAGCCATTTGTTACTGTGGCTTTCCAGGGGGCCCAGCCACTCACTGGGGTGCGGGGGTGTGGATGGAGTGGGGGGTGGGGGGTGGGGGGGGGGGTCGGGTGTTTGTCGACCAATTAGCATGAGAGAGACCGCCAGAAAGTTACCACGAGCACTTTAGGGAAAAAGTTGGCTAAGTGAGAGGCCTTCGAGCGAGATACTGTGGACACTTTATGTATCTAAAGGCAAAGAATATTTAAAGTAGCATGTGGCTAGCAGGGGAACAGAGGTGTTATCATGCATTGATTGCTAAGTACACAAATAACATTTGACATTTTCATAGACCGTTTTTTATACACTCAAGTAGTATCACTGAAATGAATGCCTAATATGAAATATCAATAAAATGTCATATGTAGATTTAATAAGAAATCGTGTGCACAGAGTAACGTATCAAACACAGCTATTGCTCCATTTATTCATCTTAGAAATATTCCAGGAGACAGTGTTTCCTGAGCAATATTACAGCGGCGCCAATAAAATTATATTTCCAAAACAAGAGTTTGCTGACTGAACTGAATGTAATGAGATAAAAATACTGTGTACCAGAAAATATCAAACATAAATTAATCAAAATACATGAGTAGTGTATTTTGATTCAAACAACTCTTTTTAGCTGATTCCTTCAATGAATCACTCAAAAAGACTCACAAATTAGCAGAACCTAGCAAAACCTTCACTAAATTAATCAATCGGTAAAGCCTTCATTGAATTTCTCGGTGAACTGCAAGTCATTACTGTCAACTGCGTACAACTCAAAATTAAGCAAGAACATATTAGAGTACTTTTCACCCAAAAATGAAAATTCTGTCATCATTTAATCACCCATGTGTTGCTCCAAACCTTTATGACTTACGTCCTTCTGAAGATATTTTGAAGAATCTAAGTAACCAAACATTTTTGGTGACCATCGGCTTCCATTGCATGAACAAAACAAACACAGACATTTATTAAAATATCTTCTCCTGTGTTCCTCCTCCGAAGAAAGTCATACAGGTTCAGAACAATATGAAAGTGAGTGGTAACACTTTAAAATAAGGTTCATTATTTAAACATTAGATAATATATTAACTAACATGAACTAACCATAAGCAGTACATTTGTTACTGTATTTACTAATCATCGTTAACATTAATGAAAATACAGCTGTTCATTGTTTGTTCATGTTAGTTCACAGTACCTTAACTAATGTTAACAAGACTTTAATAATGTATTAGTAAATGTAGAAATTAACATTAACAAAGATTAATAAATGCTTTATAAGTGCAGGTAATAATTAGTTCATGTTAACTAATGATGTTAACTAACCTTAACTAATGAACCTTATTGTAAAGTGTTACCAAGTGAGTAAATGATAAAAGCATTTGCAAAAGCAAAACCCAAACTTAAAAAAAAAAAAAAAAAAAAACTTTAGTTCACCAAAGCATTGTCTATATAATATGTATGTTTGGGTAGGCATTTGGAATGAATACCTTAACTGTTTCAATTGTGCCAATAAAAAGCTGATATGTCATCCGTTTCGAGTGTTTGCTTTGCCATGAACTGCTTCGAAGCCAGGTCAGACAGCTCTGACTCACCTCGCACTCTCTCCAGCTACCCCACAATGGCAGGTCAGTGAGTGTTTGCTCACGGCTGGTAATGATGTGAACGAGGCCTAATGTCCTCCGGTTAGGAGCCATAGCCGGGTTGGTCGGTCTGCCTGCTAGGGAGCAGCGTCGAGGCACGGAAAGCAGTTTCCGTAGCTGGGTGCTGGTGGAGCGCGAGGGCCGAGGGCTGCCTAAGTGGGTACTATTCAAGCTGTTGCCCATTTGATTTGGACTACCACAGATCGTTCGAGCGCAGAGTTTGCAGCACCCTGTGGTGCTCCATGATCCCACGCCAAAAATGACCAAATGCTACCGTTCCTAAAATGTGCGCAAATTGGAGTCAGCCGTTTGGCTTCATGAGCACTCAACAGTACACAAGGACACTTGCCACCGTTTGTATGTTAATATATGTGCGAGGAAAACTTTCAAAAGTAAAAAAAAGTACAGGTTGCAATGCGGGGTAAGAACGGAAATGGACAGAAGGCGCTAATCTGGCATTTTAACAATCATCCCGGTTTTGTGATAACAGTTAGACGGACTTCAAGATGACATACTCATCTCTCCCAGGCAGTAGAAAGAGTACAATTCAATTTAAAAGAAAGAAAAAGTATATTTTGCTATTAAGATATTGAAGAAAACTTTGCTGAAACACCAATACAAGAAGTACTGAGACACACTCAAAAGATGTTTTATAGCATTTAATCAGCTGCACTCATTCAGTGTCAATCGCACTCCAATTTCCTGTCTCCCGCTGACACGCTCGCCCCCATCCCTCCAGGAGCGAATGAAACAGCCCAACCTGAGCTGCCCGTGTCTCGTCTGCAGTACTTGCACTCTATATTTACACGACATCCAAACCGCTTCTATTAGCGTGCACGTCAGCCTCTCCATCGCTCGCCCTGTATCGCCCCCCACCCTTCATTTATCCCCCCCCCCTCGCTGCTCCCTCCCACCCTTTTTCCTTTAACTAAACTGGCTCTGGCTCCCTCCATCTGGTCCCCTTTCCTTCAGCAGCCCCGCACCTGTTCACACCTCCTCTCCTGTTGGACCGCATTGAACATTTCCTCGGATGCCAGGGCTATTCTGGCACTCGCAACCTCTCTGTCATTCAATCCATCTGTCAGAAGTGAACTTTGTTTACCGCCAGCTTCTGCTTTCTTCTTCAAGAAGCGCAAAACCCCCTCAAGGTCAGAGGCAAAACGAATTGCAGACGCCACCAATTTACAAACAACCCCCTCCCTTTCTATAAGACACCCCTATCAACAAACCAACTAATCACGATAATCTTTTTTTTCTTATGTATCCGTAGAGAATCTGTTGTGATTTGAAAACGCACACAGAGGAAGCTGAGATGGATTCACATATGCTGAATAAATATCCATGTTTTCTGAGTAGGTCAAGAAATTGCAGATTTTACATGTGTCTAAGATAATGACCAGGATTTTAATTTTGACAGGAATATAAAAAAAATATAGGATAAACTTTTTCGAAGAAAAAAAAAACAACAACATCTCTGCTTAAAGGGATACTTCATCCCAAAAAAATGTTGACTTGCCCTCATGTCATTCTGATTTTCTCATATCACTCTTTCTCATATGGAACTCAAAAGGAGAAGTTTAGCAGAATGTCCAAGCTGCTCTTTTCCATAAAATAAAAGTGAAAAGTGATCAAAGCTGTCAAGAAAGCTTTTCAGTGAATAACAATAAGATTGATGACTTCGACTTTGATTAAATGACAGAAGTTTCTTTTTTGAGGGAAATAACCCTTTAACGATCCTAGTATGAACTAAACATAAGTTTAAAAATATTTAAGAGGCTTCTGTAATGTGCATTCAGGGACAAAACACACAAACTGGACAGAAATGAAAGCATAAAGATGAGAAGGAGGAAGAGAGGAAGAGAACAAGACAGAGAGCTATCCCTGGGTGAAACAGCCTGCGACAGCGCTGTTGAGGCTCGCACTCTGAGCGTGTGACGCATTTCCACAGCTCGGGCTGACCTGGAGGGGCTTGTGCCAGACCCCCCACTGGTGGCACCTCACACAGGAGGCCCAACTAAACTGTGCTGCCTTCATCATCCCTCCATCACACACCAAATACGCTCTCCAAAAGCCCAACTTGCCCACAAAAAGCGCATGGCCAGCAAAGAGCATAACAAACAGCGCTTTTAACCCAACAGGGTGTCGGACTGCCGGGTCTTAGGGTTGTGCCCATCTCTTCCACTCCTGTTTCATGGCAGGTTTTTGTGGGAGGATGCCCGCTTTGTGATGAACTCCTTATGCCATCTGGAGAGTGGAATAGATGGGGAGAGAGAAAGCCATGATGATACGGGTGATATTCTACAGTGTGTTTAAGCTTGTTAATATAAATTTACCGATAATGAATTTGGACCTAACAAATGTACTACACCAAAAATGATGAATTCAGGGCAAACAGAAGAAAGACACTTGATTAAACCTTCTCCAATAGTGCGAAGAATTTCAGATACAGCTGAGCCAGTGAGCCAAGCACTAGAAAAATGTGGCACCATTAATCAGAAATCAGCACTCTTGCCCCCACTACTGCTAATATGGAACCTATTGGAATAATAATAGATAGAAGTCTATTATTGAAATTGCACTTGTGATGACCAAAAAAAAAAAAAAAAAGTGTCATGGAGACTTAGAAAAGAAGGAGAACAACCCAGCTTCCAGAAACAGTAAGTAGGGCACTTTCTCTGGGCAGAGTTGGCCCAAGTGAGAACAGTTGCACCCGACAGATTTGCTCCCACTTTGCCTGGGGACTGGCAACATTCTGTCCTGTACCATCATGACACAGAGCTGGGCCACGGCACTGGAGCAGCTCTCAAGACACACGGACATATAGTTTTAGTAAGAATGGGATTTTGAACAAGTTGAGCATTTACAATGAAATCAGTTCTGATCATGAAAATGATGAAGGACTGAAACTTTCTGACTATACCTTCACCGGTAAAAACAAATTGCTCTGATAGTTTGATTTGCAAATTATGATTTTTCACACAAGGATAAGATGAAGAATGTATCAAATACACTTCCATTCAAAAGTTTGGGTCCCTTATACTCATCACAATACAGTAAAAACATTAATTTTGTGAAATATTGCAATTTAATTTTAATGTATATTACTATGTTGAAAAACTTGAAAACATACATTTTTTTTTAGGATTCTCTGATATATAAAGTAAAGTAAACAAAAAAGCAGCATTTATTTGAAATAGAAATATTTTGTAACATTATAAATGTCTTTACTGACAATTTTGGTTAATTTAGTGCATTTCAGCTAAATAATAGTATTCATTTCTATCCCCAAATTTTTGAAAGGTTTAGTTGAAATATTGAATTCACTAGTCATATTCACATTTACAAAAATGTCCTGAAGCCATGAAATCTAGCTAGGGGACAAATTACAAGTTAATTTTGTGGATTGTTACATCTGAAGATATTTCAAGATCAATTTTTATTTTTTTTTAATAAGGAATGAATGCATATATTGCCATAAATTATGCTTTAATGGGTATTATTATAACGATAATTGATCATTAAATTCTGGAACCACGTTGAAGTTATCACTGCGATGATCACACACCAAGATGACAGTAGCTGTACTAGTGACATGCCATAGCTAAAAATGTTCAGAGAAACATTTCTACTAAATATGAAGATTTCTTTAATTTAGCAACTTTACAATCACAGTCATTGTATTGGCTCATCTTTTAATGGAAAGTATGTGCCATGTTTGGACATATTTTTCCCTCTGTGCAAATTGCACAATGTTTCAAACATATGCATTCTGTTGGCAAACACAACTAACTGTATTCAAAACGAGAGTGTGTGTTCTCTTGTGTACACTACATTGTCCTCTTAGGGGCCTGTAAATAAATGACACATATGTAATTGCCTTGAACTTGGTTACACTGTTAAATAATGGAGCAAACTGCTGGCAATGAGTTGAGGGCTTGCTTGGTTGAGGGGCATAGCCTCTGGCATTGCATCTGGTCTTATAGGCCAGTGGAGAAACATAATGCATGGACAAGAAGGGGAGGGGAGAAATCACTGCTGATCAATGCAAATATTACACAAACACACAGAGTTTGGTATTCATATTCTACATGCTTTTCAATAACAATTTTTTAGTACTTTATTCCACTATTCTAGAATCAATCTTAAGTTTTTAACTTAATGGTTTGTGCAATAAATTATTATGTGATTTTCACTGAGAGATTAATTATCGGTTCATAAAATATTTCAAATTAATATGGAAAAAATGGATAAGTAATTTTGCTTTCCAACTGCAAAGAAGATGAGGATTTAGGTATGAGTCAAGCATACAATATAGTCGAATTTCAATCAAAAAGTATCACTTGACATCTGATGGACCAACTTCTAGACCAATTAAGCTTGTTCCATTGCCAATCGGCATGACCCAGGTGAACTAAGTCGAACACCGCAATGTCATCTCTAAGATGCTGAGAATAACAGAAGACAAAAGCCCTCTTCTTGCCCTTTGCCGTGTGAAGTGGAGGAGGAGCCGGAGGCCAGCAGCCCTGCCGGCGAGGCGTGAAGACGTGGCAAGGTCTCATCCCAGGCCAACGGGCACACCACTGTCAACATCATGACACTCACTGGGCGGCTCGCCGGCACTCTCCCGCATGGCCGGCAGCGGTCCCAGCTGCCCCATCCGTTACTGTCTGATTAGTTCTGCTAAGCAGCCCCTCCCCTCCATGCCCCATCGCCATCTGCTCCCCCAACAAGATGGCTGCCGCCCAGCACCGTGCACACCGCCCCGCTACCTGCCAGTGCCCGTGCCCGCACTCACCCCAAAGCGCTAACACGGCTTCTCGTGGCTGGCGGCGGACCCCGTTTCGTTCGCTACTACTTCTGACAAGGGGCGGCGGGCTACGCTCTTTTATTTGCTGTCGGATCGTACATGTGCTTCCCGCCGACTTGGTTTGCAGCAGTTTGGTAGCACGGCAGACTTTGCTCACCGCGGCAGCCTCCCTCTGGCGTGGGGCTGCATCTGCTCACTCTTTTATTCATTTTCCGATTCTCCACCTTTCAGGGGATTGTCATCCTCCACGCGCTCACACGTGGCCGAGGGAAAGCAGGGAGGCGTGCAAAGTTTAATGGAATTCTGGGGTGGGATGAACAACTTTTTTAATGCCAACACTGCAGTTGGTCTCACGGTTCTTGTTGGCTAGTTTGCACAAGAACTTAGTGAGAAGTCGAGTCAATAACACACCCCAACAACCAGGCAAGTTCTAGGTCAATGACAT
Source organism: Opsariichthys bidens (assembly GCA_037194245.1). NCBI lineage: Eukaryota > Metazoa > Chordata > Actinopteri > Cypriniformes > Xenocyprididae > Opsariichthys > Opsariichthys bidens. The sequence continues at coordinate 22,700,707 of CM074279.1, read as the reverse complement.
ACAAGACTGTCCATGACAAAAACAAACAAGCAAAAAAGTTTAAAACACGTGCCAAGTCCTTAGAAATAACTCTTTTTATAAATGTTGGTTTCATGTGGTAAAAACAAAAAAGCCAAAACAAAAACCTTTCAACAGTTTTCAAGAAAAGTTTGAATTTAATAAAAATGTCGTGTAACCAAGTAAAAAGTTTACTTCCTTACATCTTCACAACATGTGAGTGTAGTTACTTAAATATAAACACAAATATATTTGAACTATTTACTGTTTTGACAAATCTAACAAATATAATGAATTATTAATTATAAAATTACATTTTTGGGGAGTGACACTATACAAAGTGAACTAACCTTGCCCAAAAATGGCTAAATTATCTGATATTTTAAGAAACTTTTTTTCATGTCAGAATTTTCATTGTTTTAAAGAGGCTTTTTTTTTCTTCAGTATGATATCAGGACAGTTGTATCACCCTCACATTTTTAACTTTATAAAAATGAAACACTCAAAATCAAAGAGGTGCATTCAAGCACTTTTTTTTAAATGTTCTTTGAACAAATTAATAAAGAGGACAAAAAGCATTATGTCACTGAACTACTTACAAAACAAATGTCTGGAGTGGATATGTCCAGTGTGTGCTAACTTGTTCAGCAACAGCACAGATGTCAATATAAGCCAGATTCCCTCACAGCTCAAAATAAGGCCTTACTGATGTGGACAATCAAGCGCCATCAAGATTTTTGCTCAAATAATTCCACTTCACATACAAAGATAAGCCAAAGAGAGACAAGGCTGATCATTTCATATCCCCAAAAACTTCTAGCAGGCTTTTTTCTTGTACTTCTCGTCGTCTCTCACAACAGTGGCGATTAACCAATCACTAGCCAATATGGTGGATGTAGCTTCGAGTATGAAGGTTTACTGTGCTTAGAGAGCCAGGTTCTCTGCTAAGCTCTCGACAGAGAAGTTGTGAATATTTCCTACTTTCAGATCCATACTTATGCCTGAAGGTTCTCCTTTACAAACTGCAACATGGTTCTTGTTGGATCAAAACTCCAAGCCCCGCTGCCAGCGCCGGCGCTTGCTTGTAAAATTTTGTGTTGCTGAAGAAGAGAGGGAATTTGGAACAAAGCGAGCCCCTGTGTCATGTTCCAAAACCACAGTGAACTCCAGCAAACACAGAAAAGCAAAGGGGAAAATCTGTTGCGGCTGGTAAGTCGGCATGGCAAAACAACGCAACTTTTTTTTAAACCGTCGCACATTTTTCTCTCTTTATTTTCACACCCTATGGGGTCTGCCGAATGTTGGGAGAGGTGGGAGGATGGGTGCATGAGAAGGAAGGAGTGGGGGAGGGACGACAAAAAGGCACGAGCGCACAAAAGCAAACAAACAAACCGAATAAAGCCTGGGCTCAAAGCCGTCAGAAGGCAGAAAACAGAGCGGCAGGATTATGATAGATCCTCTGCTGCCCAGCGCACAGCTGGCTGATGATCCAATACTGGAGCCGACGGCCCTCCCCAGCATGTGCACGGGGGGCCTGGGGGCCAGAGCGAAAGAAAAAAACAGAAAAAACCAAAAGACAACTGCTTTGCCCATCCGTTTGGTGGGAGCTGTGATCATCCAAGCTGTGAGACGAGTACGGGAAAAGTCAAAGTCTGGCTTCAGAAGGCCTGATTGTATGAGCACCCACCAAGAGGAAGGATGTGAGAGGGTCCCCACATGACCATCCCCTGGTCTGCTCAGTCACAGGGTCCCCCGCAGGTCAGTACACATGTGTTTTATGTACATGCAAAGGTGGCGTAGGAGAGTAAAGACAACAGAGAGATGGGAAAGAGAGGGATTAGCCTCAAGGAAAAGAAATAGAATGCACAGATGTCTGATGCATCTGTGCACTATGCCTGGCCCAAAGAACCTGCCCTGGCAGTCCACATCCACACCATGCATACAGTGGCTAAAAGACTCTCTGCTGCCAAAAGCAGGGCCTGTCAGCAGCTTAACCACTCTGATCTTCAGCAGGCCATTTTGTTGCCTCATCTAGAAGAAGCAGAGAGCGTTTAAAGGCCAGCATCCTGCCCAAGCTTTTTTAATGCTAATTTAGCCTCATTTAATCACTGCAAACTCTTAAATTTCAATAAAGCTATGATCAAAAAAAAAAAAAAAAACTGAATTATGGACTGCACCCCTTGAAATTGATCTGCTGTAATTTATTCACACAAAATGTTCTTCAATAATTTAACAACTAAAAGTTGAAAACTAAAACTCTGATTACACCATTATTATACCATAGATACAACAGATTATACAATATTTTGCGAGACTTACTGACCATGACGCAATTCCATAAGGGTCCTTTTATTTATATATTTATTTATTGTGAATTTTTGTCACATGACAGCAAATGGCTTTCTACTTGTTGGCTACACCAAAGAAAGTCTTTTTGACTGATTTAGAGAACAAAATTTGGTGAAGCAAGTTCTTCTAAATACTATTAATATTGTTAATTAGTGAAAACTGTTTTGCTACAATAGAAATAAAAATAATAATACAAAATAATGGCAAAGAATTTTAGAATTTTTTCATCATTGTGACCACAGGGTGGTTTTAGTTTGACATTTTTGAATTTATGTCCAACATAATTCAGAAACAAAAAACATCATCACAGAGGAGGTGTATTCAAGTTATTGTTTAGCTGAATAGCATTTTTCTGTTTTCTGAATGAATTAATAGATCAAGACAGAAAAATACCATAGCATAGACCAAACCAAGTGTCTACATGGTAATAAATGTGCATTAAAAAAGGTGTACTGAACTAACAATGCAGGGCTACATTCATCTGTTGTGTAATAACATCAAATGCAAGAGTTTGTCTAGACCTGCTGTTGCAAATAATCTATACTCCATAAAAACCATCTGGATCGTTTTCATGCACAGTGGTACTTTTCCAAATGTAAACAAATGACTCAAATTATTCACTGATATTTCTGCAACAGCATGCATCTTTATGGTAATTTATAAACAATACATGACCGAGTCTTAATACTTAAGTACTGAATTCCCTTGTGAACAGATGCTGTCCCTCCTCTGCAGCTGTGCGGCTCTGTGGCAGATGCTGTAAAATCTCCACTTCCTCCAGAGGAATGGAGACCTCAGTGCCATTCAAACCCACTGAGGCTTCAGCACTGCCTACGCTTACCGCTGGGGTAGGACACATCCACGAAAACATGGAAATGGATAGCTTCATTGTGGGCCATCATTCAATGGGCATAGAAATGTCATTAAGCCCAAACAGGCAATGATTCCTAACTTGGCAAGAATTCGAGAATTTAGCTTTGTCTATAAACCAATAAGTGTGAGTGGATTTAATATGCAATATACATGTCTTTAATGTCATTTTCTATCAATTTAAGGCATGCTTTCTGGAAAAAAAAAAAAAGAATTATTTCTTTAAAACCAATTACTGCCCTCAAACTTTCGAATCGTATATATCAGTATTTTACATCTCTTTGGTTGATGGAGTAACAAATCCAGTCTGAATAACATGCATGGTTATATGTACAGTTATTTTCAGCATAATTTTACTTATTGTACAATAGGTGACAACTAAATCCCTTTTGACTGGTTACTTTAGACCTCTCCTCAGGTCAGCGTGAAATACCAACTGCACCCTGACCACACCATTGCAATCAAGACCAGAGGATGGACAACAGTACAGGGGAGAGACTACTTGACAGGCATATGTCAATTACATAATCAACAGACAGAGAGAAAATCAAATATGAATATACAGAACAAATAAAGGTTTAATGTATAAGCTGAAAATGTCATTCATGTTATGTTTGACTAGATACCTGTGTAAACTTGAGGGGGAACTGACTTCATACATCTACTACAATCATCTTATTGACACCAGTTGGTTAAAAGTAACTGCAAAAAAAAGGCTAAAAATGTTAGTTCTTAGAAAAGCATCTAGCACGATTTGTTTGCTGATGACACTTTGTTTGAAATTTTGGATCTTCAAATGACATTCATAAATTTTAAGTGACTTTAAGTGTCCAAATTTTTGGGGGGAGGCCACTATATATACAGCAATTAAAAAAAAATTAAGATAAAGAAAGTTCCTTTGGGCTTTGCTGGCAGTAACTCTAATTTATAGTAATGAACTGTAAACTGTTAAATTGCATCGGCAAAGTAAGTGTCTTTCTGTGCCAAAAACTTCCTCTCCCATATATAATAATAAGGGAGGGAGGTGTTAAATGTGATCTATTCTTCCTAATCTAGAGCTATAATCTATTTGCTTTCTAATAAACTGGGATTAGTTGAACAAATGTTACTGAAAAACACTGTTTATTCGCTCATCACCTACTCTGGTATGATTTTCATCAAAGTTTGCGGAGATTTTTGCAAGACGCAAATAAAACTCAGTTTATAAAAGTCCAAAGCTTGATCACATGAAAACAAGCATTCGACACAAAAGGTGCCGTTGATTCATAAGACAACATCTTTGCTGTAATATCTTCAGATAAAATAAAAAAATGGTGATAGCTCCATGTAGAGGGTCTGCTTTTGATTTAATTAAATGGTGTGAATTTAATTTAACAACCAAAATATATTTATATTTAACGCCAGCTCATTATCGTGGATACGAATGCGAGTGAAATATGTACATATGTGGAAAATGTATAAATGTATGAGACGCCACATATGCACTACTCGCTCCATACTGAATTACACAAATCAGAAGTCTTGACTGATTTCAGCTTTACTCCTCACAAAATTGAGTGATGTAATCGAGAGAGACAGTATGTGCCCCTCTCTCCGGCCCTGTTCTCCTGGTGCGTGGTGGACTGTGGCGGTGGCAGCCGGTGGCTAGTGGCGATTTAATAAAGTGCGGGTGCCCTCCTGCCGGCGTGCTGGCACTGCACTGGGGCCAGTGGACAGGCGCAGTGTTGTGGCATGTAATAGGATTAAGGGGGTTACCTGGTGAGGTGCAGTTGGCGCTGGGCGCGGCTTAGCCCCTCAGCCAGGCCGGCTGCCTCCGCCCGGGCTCGGCCCTCTGCCCTCTGGGCCTCCTCCAAACGCTGCCGGTAACCGCTCAGCTCCACACCCAACTTCTGTACTTCCTGAACCCCATGAGAAGAGAGAGCGAGACCAAGCGATTATTCATTTTTGGCATTAAAACACTTCCTTATCGTTCACCAAAACTTTTAAAAATGGCTCTTTTTTTACACATATAAAGTAAAGTAAATACCCATTTGTACTACTGACACTTTTATTTCAAAAAAATGTATTAAAAATGGCAGATTCTCTCCCATATGACCGATCAAGATTCTCTTACCTGCTCAACGAGTTCTAGTTGGCGGCCCAGTTTAGAGCTGATGTCCCTCACCTCTCTCTCTGCCTCCTCTTTCTTTAGCTGGGCCTGGCTCAACAGAAAACGCAGCTCCGCAGATACCTGACACAAGCATACATGCAGCTTAATGCAAAATCCAAGGCAAGTTTCAATACTCCTGTCCGCGGTTCAGGAGAAAACAGTTAATTCCCACATTCTATACTGATTCATTGAGGAGATGTTTGCTGCGTCTTTCTATCTTTCTACTTCTAGAGCTTTTGCTGCATCAACTTCATTATCTTTGCCAATAATATAGTTCTACTGCCATCTAGTGCCTAGACAAAGTAAGAAAGACACTTAATTTTGCCGATGCAATTTAACATTATGTACGTGATATTGCAAACACTAATGGTAACACTTTAAAATAATGTTCATTAGTTAAACATTAGTTAATGTATTAACTAACATGAACTAACCATGAGCAATACATTTGTTACTGTATTGACTAATCTTCGTTAACATTGATGAAAATAGTTGTTCATTGTTTGTTCATAGTGCATTAACTAATGTTAACAAGATTTTAATAATTTATTGGTAAATGTTGAAATTAACTTTAACAAAGACTAATGAATGCTGTATAAGTGCAGTTCATTATTAGTTCATGTTAACTAATGTTAACATTATTGTAAAGTGTTACCACACTAATTCACTCAGATTTCAATAAGACTGGTGAATTACTCATTTATAAATTAGCAGCCGTTTGTGAGAATACTTGATACCGGTACACTTAGTTTCAGAGATAGCATCTTGAGAACATTGTGTGAGTGAACAATTAGGGTTCTTTCAATGGCTCTTTTGCTTTCCCAAAATGTTTGGGATCAAAACTTAAGCCCAAAGTATACTTCGGCCATTCACATTACACAGCGGTCCGCATGACACAATTTTCGCCATCCAATCTACATCAGCGCATTTGCAAATTGAGAGCTTGAAAACAAAATCCGCCAAATAGTGCACACATGCTGGAAGCGTCTTTCCATGCTCATGGCCAAAGAAGTATACTTTGAAAGGTTTGTGCAATCAACAGTGTGCAAGACGGAGCGAAACACAGAAAATGAAGCACACCCGGGTTTTTGGACTCTCTAAATAACACTATCACCACCAAATCATTTGAAATTCTATGCAAACTTTGAATGTTGTGGGGAAAGTTTTACAGTGGGCTGTACCTTGCTGCTGTCCATTTCCTGAGCGGTGAGCTTTTTATGAGCTTCCTCCAGCTGGCCATTGAGTGAGTTCCGGTCTCTCTCTCCCCTATCCAGCAGACCCTCCAATTCAGCCACTCTCTGAGACAGACTGGTCACCTTACAGTTGGGAATAATTGAATTATATTCGCTATATTAGTGATGTTTACTGATTAGTGATATTACATATATAATTATATGATGGTTTTATATAAAATACAATGGCAATTTTTATATAAGTGTGACTTGAGTGTCTTTTGGGACCACTGTGTAGGACTACTTATACACTTAAAATAGTATGTATAGTTTTAGTATAGTAAAATATTTTAGTACTTTTTTAGATAAATTTAAACCCCAGAATAAACACAAAGTCCTAGGGATGTGAAAACAAAGAAACAATTATAAGGTACTAGCAAAAATGAGATGCCACTGAAGTGCAGCAGTCATTAAAGCAAAAGCGGCACAAACAAAATAATTTTGTTTGTGATAAACATAACACGACAATACTTGGAGGTTTTGCTCTGAAGTGTAAATTACACACACTCATATCGAAAATGCTAATTTTCAAGCTGTTATGTTTATTTTTAAAATTGTATGTTTTTAGTAAGTTAGTAGATAACAACATTTGGGGTGTGACTGTGTGCAGTTTACATTGTAGATCAAAACATCCAAGTATCATCAAGTTATGTTTAGCTTAACACTTTATTTTACTTGTAAATTGAAAAACCCCATAGGAAAATCTCGATGGAACCAGTAGCGAATTAGTCTTACGGGCTCTGACGTCATCCCTGCACCACTCTTTATGATTGGGCTAAAGGGCTTTTTTTTTTTTTTTTGCACTGATGAAGTCATCATCTGTCAAAATTGTAGTTGTGTGTCACAATTAAAATGACACTAGAGGGCAGCATAAACTAGCTTTGTCAAACAATCCAATCTTTGGGAACATAACAGTCAGTCATAATAGTCAGTTGAATACATCAGCATACATGTAAAGTAAGAAAACTCTTCGTAATATGGTAAGGGAACTTACAGTCTGGGCGAGCTCTTCTTTCTCTTTCTTGCTCTCTGAACGCGCTGTCTCCCTGGCCAGGGAGATCTTCTGGTGTTCAGACGCCAGCTCTCTCTCCAGCCTCTCCCGTTGTCTAGTCAGCTCATTGTGGAAGTGCTCACACTGCACCAGAGCCTGTAGGTACACAGGGACAGACCGAAGGTCAAGGTCAATGAGTATATATCTAGCCTTCTCCATAAGCATTTATGATCATGCAAAGCAGTAAAACTCATATCCAAATCATTTTGGCACATACTCTTGTCTTCTCCAAGTTTGCTTCCTCTGCCATCTCCACCGCCTGTTTGACCTGCTGATAGGCTGCCCACTCTCTCTGCTGGGCCTCAGTCTGACTGGCCCTTAGAGAGCAGAGCACGGTCATCAGCTCATCCCGCTCTCTAACAAAGACACAAACACGGGCATCTCATTAGGTTACTGAAAGCAGACATTGATCTGACACATAATCAGGAAAGCAGCAGATTAGCTTCATGACCAGCCAAGACTTCTTTCAACCTTGCTGTGAGGAACAATAATTGACTGAATCAACACAGATCAATAAAGGTGGTCAAATAAGCCTACCAGCGCTAATTAACCTAGATGTTTGGCTCCAAGTCAGTTACTACATCAACATTTCACAAAGTTATTTAGTATGATTTTTTTTTTTTTAAATTTTATGAGTAAAGACATTTATAATGTTCCAAAAAATTTTAAATTTCAAATAAATGCTTGAAATTTGTATTCATCAAAGAATCCTGAAAAAGAAAATGTATCAGTTTCCACAAAAATATTTAGCATTACAATTGTGATAATACACACATATTACACTGATAATAATATTAAATTATTCTTGAGCATCAAATCATATTAGAGGTTTCTAAGATCTGAAGAAAATTCAGCTTTGCTATCACAGGAAAAAAAAAATACATTTTAAAACATTAAAATAGAAAAACAATATTTTAATCAATTGCAATAATTGATTGAAAATCCAGTAATATAGTGAAAATATTAAGCGCAGCCTTGGTGAGCATGAGACATCTTTCAAAAAAAAAAAATTCTTCCTCTTACTGACCCCAAACTTATGTATGGTAACAAAAAAAGAGAAAAAAATATTACTATTCTATTTGAAATCTATATCTAAAGGAATGACAATTACTTTAGGTCTCAGACTCATACTTACATTTAAAAAAACACTTAAAACACACTTACTTGGTGAGTCTTTCAATGCTCTGGACATGGACATTGGAGTGCGTCTCTGCCAGGACCGCTTCATGCTGGGCACACTTCAGACACAGACCACCCACACGCTGACCACTGCCCGCCGCCACAGCCATCGCTTCTTTGTGCCTCAGTCGTTCTTTCATTTCCTCATATTCCTTCTGGATGCTCGCCAAGTCTTTCCTACACAAACACATACAGATTGTTACATGGTGTATATATATGATGACTGATTGTTTCCATTGGTGGGCAGCATCAAAGTGCAAATAATGTAGATGCACAATAAGTACAATGACAGTTTTTAAGAGCAAAAGAAGCACTTTGAAACACACTCCAGCAATCTACTATTTTGGCAATAGGCATTTATAATCATGGAGGTGCTCTCACATCAAAATGCATGCTAAAATTATATTTCACATGATATTTTTGTTCCTTTTAGCAATGCAAATTAATAAAATGTGTGATTCAATAAGATTGTAAGAGTGGATTTTAGCGTGGTCTGATTCAGTGAGAGAGAAAATATTTCAGGCTTGGCCACTGATTGAAGCCCACTTACTTCAGGGAGACCACTTGAGCCTCCAGGGTCTCAGTTTGTGCTTGATAGAGACACTTCAGCTGCTCCTTAGAGCAAGAGATGGAAATCACACTTTTGGTGCATATTCAGCCCATTTATTCATGTCACATTTTCAGCTACATGAATGTTTAACCACAAATACCATTTCTTTCTTCCACTTGTGGTCCTCAACTTGATTAATGGAGCCAAGTCTTTCCTTTGAAGTCTTCTCTGGTGTGTGCTCCATGTTTAACTGAAAATGATCAAAAAGAGGACACAGTCAACAAAATAAAAATCACAGTATATGAGATGTCGAGACAGAATCCTATGGATATATTTAAAAACAATACAAAAAGTCTATATTGTATGTGCATACAGAAGGCAAGCTATTTTCATAAATTGTGTCATTACAGTCTCACATTTGCCATTTCTATCAGCACCATAACGAAAAGCCTCAAGGAAAAGAGTACCATGCTGTCTACAAATGTGTATTCTTTAAGAGTGTCTTCAACCGCCTTTGCTTTAAGCTCCTCGTGTAGTTTCTCATTCTCCACGATTACCACTCTCACTCTCTGTTTCATTCCAAGCAGTTCATCCTTTAGAAGGGACAAAACAAACACACAATTACAACTACCTCAAAGTCGAAATGCAAAATAATTGCAATCACATAACCAGTTGAAGACAAATAATTACTTTATCTGGGGAAACCCCCATTATCAAACCTCAGACTATAAGTTCAGTGATAATATCTCCTGTTAATTAACAGGACTGACCTTGCAGAACTTGACCTCAGCCTCCAGGTGCTGAATATACTCAGATTGATTGTGGATGATGGGAACCAAGTCGTGAGCACCAGGCAGACTGCTACTGCCCTCATCTGTGACTCTTTGCTAGACGGCACAATTAAATTGGTCCCATATTAGATTAAGTACACCGAAATATTAACATTGTGCAAGATAAGTGCGATAAAAATAATGAACAAAAGCTGATGGTTCTTATTACATATTATAATTCTTAAACATATAACGAACTAATACAATATAATATAATATTATGAGCAAATAAAATTAATGCATTTTTTTTGGATTTATTGATTGTTTTTCATTTTAAAACAATTGATTTTAATTTTACATTTTTATTATTTCATTAATAATTAGCTTTTCACCAACTCGCACCCTGAATTGAGCAATAAACAATAACCAGGGTACCTTTCCTGCCAATTTCCTCTTAAAAGGAGAAGGAGAAGGTGATTGAACATTTGCATCTTTGGACTGCTTTTGAAGCAAGGAACGCAGCTGATTGACTGAAAAAAACAAACACACACAAAAAAGAGAAAAAATATTAAAGCAGCAACACACAAAAATAAGGCTTCTCATCCAAAAGATCTCTGCATAAACTGTATTTATTTTATTTTATTTTATTCTTTATTTGACAGGGACAATGGGCAAAGATATTACCCCAGAATTAGCTACAGAGCTAAATTTCATCTGCTGTCCCTGGGCAGGAATACACTTATGAATAATCAACAAAAATACTACACAAATTAAACAATAAAATACAAGAGATGTAAAACATATTCAAAAATCATTACCTTGAATAATTAATGATCACAAACCTGATTTGCTTTTAAAAATCTTTTCAAATGTGATTTAAACTGGGCAAAGGTTGTACACTGTCTAATATCAGTTGGTAAACTATTCCAATTGTTAACAGCTTTTACAGAAAAAAGCTGATCGTCCAAAATCTGTTTTTCTAAAATGTGCTTCACAGTCACCTCTTGACGAGGCTCTTGTCTGTCTTATACTGTCATTGCGCAATGAAACAAATAAATCCATAAACTGGATTTTAATCAGCAGGATGGCAAAATGTCCTTCATGATAATTTTTCAGAAAAGTAACATTCTTCCAGTATGATCTGTACCTGCTTCACTCTGTTGAAGTGGCATGCAGGGGTTTTGCAGCAGAGAATTGGGCATATCCTGCTGTTGCTTTGGTTCTGAAGACTCGGAGTCAGAGCTGTGGCTGGCCAACATGCTGGAGAGGTGCTGAATACTGCGGTTGGCTCGTTCTTAAACATTGAAATCACACAAATACATTGATTTTATAGCTTAAGAATATTGTCATGACTTAAGTAACCTATAATGTATCACATGTGTGGTAACAAGTATTTGTGTATCTATGTGTTATTTTCTGTGGTTTAGTATATTAATACACAAAACCAAATGACCTTGTTTATGGCAAGCCGTTTTGACTTTTATTCATTTTCAGGATATGAACTTGTGATTATCAACAATTACATTTTCATTAGTTAAAATGTTAATTCTTGATAATCAGGAATTAGATTTCCACTAGTAACAATGGCAATTTTTGATATCAAGAATTACATTTCCACTAATAACAACGTTAATTCTTGATATCAACAATTCAATTTCCACTAGTATAAACTATTTTTACTAGTGAAATCTCACCATAGGCTGCCATTCAAATTCAATTGTTGATATCATGAATGTGATTGTTACTAGTAAGAAAGCCGTTTTAGATATCAGAAATTATATTGATATCAGGAATTCATTTTCAGATATCAGAAAGGAACATTTTTACTAGTAGCAATTCAATTGTTGATATCAAGAGTAGACATTTGCACTAGTAACAATGTAATTGTTGATATCAGAAATTCGCATTTTACTAGTAAGAATTGTATTTCTTATATGTGAAACTGGAATTTCAACTAGTAAGAAATTAATTCTTGATATCAACAATTAAATTTGAATGGAAGCCTATGGCGAGATTTCACTAGTAAAAATACAATTCTTGATATCAAGAATTATAGTTTATAGTGGAAACGGAATTGTTGATATCAAGAATTAACGTTGTTACTAGTGGAAATGTAATTCTTGATATCACAAGTTCATATCCTGAAAATGAATAAAAGTCAATACCCTGTCAGAGGGTCACTTAAAGTGCAAGTAAACGTTGCATAATTTGCTTTCTGTAGTATTATTTTCAATATTACAGCTTTGAGGAGAGCAACACTTGGCTGAAACGCAGCCTCGTCTGTTCTATCTATAAAAACATCACCTCTCAGTGTCTTCTGTAAAGCTCCTAATTCCTCCTCCTCATCTGAATCCAATGACGGTTTCATTGCTGCCTGAAACGCGTAATAAAGCCAATAATTTTTGTGAATATCCCACACAATTTCTCAGGCTCAGCGTTACTGAAAGTATCTTATCAATGAACGACGCGCAAAAAGACGTCAACGGTTGCATGCAGAAGTGCTCTTCCGTAAACCCCGTAAAGACAACCGGAACTTGTAGTTTTTTAAGACATCAAACTGGCCAGGTTAGCGGAGTAAAAAACTACAAGACGGGGATTTCCGCTACCCACGATGTTACTGTACCAATCGTTTACTGTAAAAAAAATCTTATTATTGTAAAAAAAACATATATATTTACGTCCAAATTTCATTCGAAATAAATACAAAAAAATAAATAAGCTATAAAAGATTTTACACGTCAGTGATTGCGCGAGGACACGCCCACCGGACTGTGTTGGAACTGCAAACGCTGTCCTACTTGCCTGATTCCAGGCTGCCGTATGTCGCCGCTATTTGTTAGGAATAACGTTATCGCTGCTGAGCAACTGAGGCAAATAGGAGACGTGGGGATACACACTGGGCTGGGCTACAAAAACCGTTTAGCTGCTGCATTGAAGCCTGGGATAAAACTGACAGCGAAAAGAATAGCAAGGGTGAGTGAGCATTACATATTTAATGCACATAACAATACGGCATTTATAATAAAGCTAGCATATCAATCCATATGTCCGTATTAAACGTATTTTGCACGCTTTTCCTGTGATCCGATCTTATCGTGTGGTCAGTTGGATACCGTGAATGTAACAGCAGTTCTGTCATATTGAATGAATACGGTACGAGCTCAGCATGTCGTTATGTGTTTTTGCATACGCTATGCATCCTCAAACGCTTACATACTTCATTTATATTCTAATACACGGAGGTATTAATTTTGTGTATTCAGTGTAATTGTGAGTTTGACTATGGGCCACGAAGAGCACACGAGCACTTTGCCCAAACGCATGGCATCTTGCTTAGAATCGTAATTTTTGATTTTTTTTTCTCGATCGCAGCGAACTATCAATAACAACGATAATTCAGTACTGTTAGTGGGATGTGTAAGAGCTGTGGATGATTTGCCGGGTGCTGCTGTACACTCTGAAGGGCACTGCGCAGAATCCTTTGTTTTGACAAAGGCTCTTGTTTTGTTCTGCTACATCTGGCCTACATATATTTTGATTGCAGTATTAATGTCACTTTTCAACGCTGCAAAATGTTTCTACCTTGTTATTAAAGGTTTGCTACGTCTAGTTTTTGAGGAAAACTGTATAGTGTCAAAATAGCCAGTCAATGAACTGTCCTATGTGATAGGGTTAGCTATTAAATGATAACTACTAAATTACTACTAAATAGCTGAACAAGGGGTTCTGTGGTATTTGTTTCTACCCCAGAGTTTGCTATAAGTAGGTTATTGAGACTAGAAGCCTAAAGGAGAATGTCTTACAAAACCTAGAGAGTTGAGCTGCCTATTTTTTTTGGTATAATATTGACATTCATTCACCATAAATGTGAGCATTGTAGTTGTTGTTTGAACTCCAGTGGAAAGCGGGTTAAATGAAGAGCTGTTTTACTTCTCAGTCTCCACTTCTTTCTGCAGGACCAAAGTTTGACCCTGTTTAATTTATATTTTAAATCTAATATCTAATATAACAACAACAACAACAAATAATTGATTTTTAAAAAGAAAAAGAAAAAACTTCTGTAATTTTTTTAAATCATTTAGCTACCCATGTCTAATTTCAATATAAAAAAAATAGTGTCCAGCAGTGAAAACAGAAAATTACAAAAAAAAATAAGTTATGGGCAGGGTGTGTTTACTTTTACCCTTGTCGTCTTTTTTTTGTTGTTGTTTTGGGGTGTAACTGTTATTGCTTTACACATTTCCTCTAGTGTATTTTGATTGAATAATCTGTAACTTTCCCCTCAGTATTTAAATCTAGGTCTATGATCTTGCTGATTGTGGTCCATATCCTGTTTTCAATCCATATTTTTGGGGTTTCAAAATGCAAAGTTGTCACAGCAACAATAGTAGACTCTTTGGTCTTTGTTGTTGTTGTTGCCTTTTAGTTATTACTACTCTTGAGATAATATAACAAAGAAAACACTGAAACAAAGAAAAACAGACACTTGAATGGAATGAATTCAATATTCTTATGGTATGTTTTATGGATCATCAGGGTATGTCTGACTCAGAGCTTAAATCCTACACTAAAAGAGAAAATGAAACAACTATCCTAGATCCAGACCAAAACATATCACTGAGTCTGGGGCTTTCACAAGAAAATCTTTCTTTTGTGAACCCCGGGCCCCAAATCATTAATTATTTATAAGTCAGCATCACATCCTCAGTTGGATCATGTTGAATGACCAATCCAGTGAGCTTCCTGTTGTTAAACGGAAGTACCAACTCAATGTGGATTTACAAAGAAGACGGAGAGATTCACATGCTCGGAGTCCATTTATTATCAGAGAATTAGTATATAAGTGATCATTCTTAATAAACCTTGCAAAATGACCTAATATCGTAAGCTTTTTGTTGGGACTCATGCTATAAGCGTTACATTGCAAATCCATATAAATGACTGTCTATGTGTGAGGTTCAGAGTCATCTTCAGGCCAGTCTGGATTCTGTATGCCCACTGGCTAGCTTAATCCTGCTCTTTAGTTCTGACCTGTTTTTGTGCTCCATTATTTGCTGTCCCCAGCTTATATCTGGTTTACTGATTGTAACTGGTAATTGAAGTGCAGTAGATGCCTAAAGGCGTACAATGGGCTGTCTATGCAGTAGAAAGGCAAAAAAAATTGTTTTAGTATTATTGTCTTTCCTTTTGCCAAATATGTAGGAAAACTTCAACACCCATAATGCACTGGGTACCAGTCTGTAATGGATATTGTTTTGCAGGAGTGAGTTATTTTCGGTTCCCGGTGAAGGATGCAGTGAATTGTAGGCAGTGGCTAGAGGCTGCAAACAATTGGAGAGAATGCTGTGACAGAAAAAACAGAAAAACCTCTGTGTTTGTAGTTAACATTTCAAACTGGATGACTAGGAACACAGTATTTTGAAGTGTTTCTGAAGGATCATGTGACACTGAAGACTGAAGTAATGGCTGCTGAAAATTCAGCTTCGTCATCACAGGAATAAATTATATTTTAAAATAGAAAACCATTATTTTAAATTGTAATATTTCACAATGTGTTTTACTGTATTTTTGATCAAATAAATGCAGCCTTGGTGAGCATAATATATGTCTTTCAAAAACATTTTAAAAAATCCGACCTTTTAAATGGTAGTTTAATTCACAAAATAAATAGCTTGTTATAATTCTGATTTGGTGTCTGAACATGGTGCAGAAATTCCCCTTTGCCAGAAACATTTATTGGTTGTCGATTTGCATAAGTAGGTCTGTTGGGTCAAGTATGTCATTATGTGTGTTATTACCACCCAACGGGCACATTTTGTTGTTTCTGATAGGTCTAGTCACAAGTGTATTAGATTTGGATTAATGATGGATCTTTCGTCCTGCTGCCACATGCTGATGATGTAAATGAGATGTCTGCTTCTCATGGCCATATGGTACTTATACAGCATCCCCAAATTTGCTCTCTCAGCATTTTACTGCTTTGGCCTCATTTTCTGCCCAGAGATGTGGCCGTAGAAGAAACTGAACTCTATTTGTTTTTTGTATAATGTATATGTAGTAATTTAGTTAGTGGATTCAAGGGGTGATCTGATATCCGATCGTTATCGACCGATAATAGTTTTATTGTTTGATCAGGTGGCCAATCAGCTGACGCAAAACTAAAACTGCTTCACTATTCATCTGTCTGGCAGTTCTAACAGGTGTCTTAAAAGGACAATACCAGCGTCATTGTGAAGACACTGCCATGACAGCAACCCTAACGCAAGAAGCTGAAAATTAACGTCCAAATCAGCTAAATCAGTGATTGTCGTCTATTGTTGCTAAACTGCAGGATGTGCTCGATAATAAAAAAAGAGTTGTTAAAACTGCATTAAGCAAGAGGTACTGTTCCTCAAGCAGCTTTGTGCACATGTTCCGAGACGGAGTGGAACATGGACAAGCGACGTATGGGCTTTGGGTTTATGCTAAATGATCAAATGCACACAAAATGTCAAAAATTTGTGAGTACTGACTTAAACACAGTCGGTTATGTCTTAAGTAAACATAAACAGCTTGGAAATTAATGTGTATCAGGATTGGATCCATCTTAAAGTGACGGCAGCCTATATACTTTCTGCCGCCTTTGTCCTTGATGTTAATCAAACAACAAAAGACAAAGATAAAATTACTCGCTGTTCTTTAGTAGATTTAGAATTAATCTATATTTTGTTAAACTGTGAAAACTATGCGAATTTGGATAATTTCTGTTGATGAAGACTGTTTTTTTTATGATTATTTATTTAACAGGAATGCTATATTTGTAAAGGTTTGAGGCCTTCAATTTATCATATTATTTATTTCCGTGATGATCAGGGATCGGTATAGAAAAATTCATAAGAACAATGTAATAACATCATTGTGGAATATGGACCATCACAGTAATCCGACATCTGCATGTTTGATTAGTGAAGCTGACTATTTTTTTCTAGATTTTTGAACATGCATATGCGTTTGATTTTAGTTGTGAGGGTGAAAGATTTACCTTTGCAGATTTTACTCATTTTCAAGTGGTTCACATGAATTCCCCACGCTGACCATCAGAAAGCTGCTTGGTTTGGAAGTGTCTTCTGCGTGAGCTGTGCTTCATATATAACTACACTATTGATAATGAACAATAGGCCTGAATTTTGGACTGAAATTTTGCTAATGTGGCTGCACCTTTAGGTATTTTTTTGAAAGGCATCATTAAAATCACCCTTTCTGCTAAAGGCACAATGCATTGTGTCTCATTTATCAACATCAGGTCTGTGGAGAGAGTGCATGAGGTAAGGTGAATGACACGTGTTGTTCGCACACAAGACACTAAATCTATTCCCTTCCAGTGCAAACATCAACTTGAATTATCTGAATGAAAGTCCGCTGTTCATTCTGTCAAGCCCACTCGCTGGATTCTTCTCTTGCATTGAGAATGTCTGCAGATCGATTTCTCTCCCAACATTAGCATATAGATGCACTTAAAATAGATTAGCTATACTGTCTGGTGAGAGAAATGTAGTTAGATGCCTTCCTAGGTTTGAGACTGAAGGCTCAGATGCCCTCAGGCTTATTACTGCAGCATCTGTTTTTGGAAATTAGAAAACATTTTTTGTTAATGCAAACTAAATGCTTTGTAAGAGAAATGAAGAAGATTTAATTTCTGAGTGTGGTGTGTTAGATAGAAGCATTGAACTGAGACAATAAAATGAACAGTTTGTGATGCCTCAGTGAATACTCATGGCACCAGTGAGGACTTTAACTTTTTCACTCACCGTTTTAACTGTGTTGTTATAATTCATAATGTTTATTTGCCTTGCAACATCACGTTACCTCCAAGGACATGTAACCTTCACTTGGCATTCACAGACACGACAACTTCACTGTATTGCAAAACGTTACATTTCTGAAAGAGTGACATTCATGTCACATTACATCAGCTGTACCTAAACCCTGTCTGTCATGGAGTGTTAATCTCACACAGTAAGTTTGAAAAGGATAGTTCATCCCACAATGAAAATTCTCTCATCATTAACTCACCCTCATGTAGTGCCAAACCTGTACGACTTTCTTTCTATTGTGGAGCACAAAAGGTACAAAATATTCATATGCTCTTTTCCATTTACCACTTTCGTTTTTTTTTTTTTTTTTTTTTTTTTTTGGGGAGTCGCATTTTATTGTATGTCACATTTTATTATTACATTCTGAAATGGTGTAAAATACCAGAAAATAAAACAAAACGTTTATATTAACGTTAAATATTATAAACATGCATTTTATGAAAATGAATGAAAAAAAATACATATACAACAAACCTAAATCGTAGTGGCATTCACTATAAACAACATTTACTATAAATTCCTAGCCTAAACTATCAGCATGTAGGAAATACATTTTATAAATAAATATAGGCTATGTCTCATTCGACACGAATCCAAATCTGTGCACTTTGTTCACGCTTCGCTTGCTTGATGTTAGTTGCTTTATATATGTCATTTATTGACTTTGTAATTTTATTTTGGAATGAACTGTTCCCTCAAGAGTGTCTGTTTGCTAGACTGGGCTGCAGCCGAGATGGGTCAAGCTAGTACTCAAGGGTCATGATATGAGGTCAGGGGAATTAGGGAGGACACTTATGCGGTTGTGTCATCATCTGGCTGGAGATCTCATTAGATGGGTGTAGACTTCATACAGAAAGTCATGCAAGAGCTTCAATCATGAGAAACACCAGTCTGAAAAGAACAATCATTTACTTTTATGTGTAGTACAGCAAAAATAAAAATCACAATCTGTCACCTCTTAGTTCTTCCAGTTGTAATTCCTTATTAAAATGGTGGTTTCCAGCTTCACTGCTTCCATTATTGTAGAGTTAGTCAGTGCCTTATTCCTCTTAGAGATTCAGAGATGAGCAGGAGGAAGCGTTAGCCACATTTCCTGTTCGCTTCAAACACACTCAGTCAACCCAAAACAATCCATCTCTTCAGACATTGAGGCGGGAGGATGCACTCACAGCCAGCATGGTGAAATCACCCTTTCACCCATTAAAAACACCATATGTCGCTCAGTTTGGAAGAAGGGGGAGCTTTTTGGGGCACAGAGCTGCTTCAATAGAAAGTGATGTATCTATTCTGAGACTCATGAAGTCTTAAGTGTGCGTGTACCTCTAAGAAGGTGAACTTCACTCTAAGAGTAAAGTCGTCAGATATGCCTTCTCGCTTTAAGCTTTTAAATGAAGTCGTTAAGTATTCTTATTCTCGAGATTGTCTCTGCAGCCTTGCAGAGATCATGATGGGTTTGAAGATTGAGACTGGTTTGAATGCATGTGTTCATCAGGAGGTACTGACGACCAACATTCTCCAGCTTCCAAAGCTCTTTCATGTCTTATTAAAAGAAAAGTTTTTTCGTGCCACATCA
Source organism: Opsariichthys bidens (assembly GCA_037194245.1). Taxonomy (NCBI): domain Eukaryota; kingdom Metazoa; phylum Chordata; class Actinopteri; order Cypriniformes; family Xenocyprididae; genus Opsariichthys; species Opsariichthys bidens. The sequence goes on along the minus strand of CM074279.1, from coordinate 22,681,134 downwards.
GAGTGCCTCTGCCACGTTGTGCTTATTCCTGAATTCCGTGGGTAGTTGACGGGTATAAAGGCTTTCCTGTGGTTGCTCGATTAATGCTTGTTTTCCAGAAAAGAGAAAACCCAGCTGCTACTTTTAAGCTATTCCTTGCAAACTCCCAAGATATATAATCTATCTCTGTTTTGAAGGCCTTCTCAGAACTTATCCCTGTCTGACACATTGTCCCAAACCTACAGGCAATATCACAACGCTGTTGCTGAATAAAAGCACTCAGATTTTAATAGTAAGTGTGTTTTATTATGCACATTTTAAAAAGCTTGGTTACATCGTCTTTACATCCATAAGTGGACCTTTAGAATTTGTAAATGGAGGTCAGCTTTATTGTATTTCAGTGAGTGGATATTGTGTTCCAGTTCCTCAAGTTGCGCTCTCAACAAATGTGGGGCCCATTTATCAAAAAGGCACACGATATTGATTAAGATGTTGTCATAGCGATATGCTAATAAAAACAGCTTTCACAATATCCAGTGTGAGTGCTGTATGATATTAGTGGTGAGGGTCTTCCTGGTGACACGGATATGTTCTCAATAACATTACAGTTATATAGAGACTTGTTATTGTCATTGAGATCTACTCTGTGTTTTTCATATGTGCATTTGTGTTTTAGGTCGTACAGTGCTGTGAATAACTTACAGACTACACAAACAACAACCTCAATATTTTTTTAGACATATACAATTGAAATACTATGTTTTTAGACATATACCATGGTCTACCGGGGTATATTTTGGAGTACTATGTATTTTGTAAAATAGAAGAATCACTGGGTCACCTAGAAGGGGCAAGTGGGTTTGTATGTCAAGAGGATACATTAAATTCCTTTCCGCAGACCATTTGCAGCTGTAGCCCAGAGCTGCTGACCTCCTTTTCATAGAAAGGAGAAAAAAATCCCAGAGCCTAGTAGGGTGTACAGCCAAGTTGCCTACATCACTTCCTGCCACATCTGGCAATGATCATAGGCAGCGAGGGAGGAGGGAAGCGTCCCAGGCTTCTGTAGCTTCAAAAAAGAGTCAGCGTGCAGCAGATTTCAGCGCGGTCTAACGGATCATTCTCTCTCCCTCCACCCACATTCCACTGTCGGTTCAAATTCAAACGTCTATATGGGACGGACATCATCCCTTTATAAAAGTCCACTATTTTTTAAGTTTAATGTTAAAACGTTAAGTTTTGTAAAAGTCAATAATAGTTTAATAAAAGTTTGTGTGGAGTGAGAAATGGAATGTTTATGATAGAAAGTTGATCATAAATGTCTCTTTCATTTTCTGTCCATCAGGATGACGTAGGGACTGAGGCTGGAGAAGAGAGCAGAGATGAGCCTCACGTCCTGGTTCCTCGTGAGCAGCGGGGGTACGCGGCACCGGCTGCCCCGTGAGATGATCTTTGTGGGTCGTGATGACTGCGAGCTAATGCTACAGGTCAGTCGGGGTGTCTCTCAGTGTTAAAACTAAAACTATTCAAAACGCTTTCATTAATTGAAATAAAGCTGATATCACATCAGAAAAGCTTAAAGTATTAAAAGGACTAAAACTAAGACTGAAATAAAAATAAATTAAAGCCAAAACTAATAAAAATGACAAAACTACACAACAAAATTTAAACTAAAATGAAAATATGTTTATAAAAGCTGATTGAAAATATGACTACATTTTATTATAGTATTCTGATGGTATTATGACCGTGTTTTTGAACTATTAGCATCACCCATATAAAATTGCAAAAACAGTGACTGTTTTCAAACAGGTAGTCTTGCCCCAAACTTAAAGTGCCCCTATCATGACATTTGGAAGAGTCCTATTTTTGTTTCGAATGCAGCCTTCGTGAGCACAAAAGACATTCAAAAACATTTCAAAACTTCTCGAACCTAAACTTTTGAACAGTAGTGTACTTCACAAGCTCTGTGCAATGACCATAGGAAGCATGAAGACAGATTAAGTAATGCCCAGGAGGAAAGTTATGTTCCAGCTAAATGGCATGACTGTTACTATCTACCTCAGCATCAGTATACACGTGTTAGTCATGCTGCTTTATTAATAGAAAGTGGGGCAAACAGCTCATGGGGTACTTTTAGATGTCGAACTACGAGATCATAGACTGTAATGCCAAACATTAAGGGAGAGAGTGTCAGTCGTGTCATTAGAGAGCTGAGTAACCCGGTCCAGCTCCAAAACAAACTTGACGTATCACAACACAAACTCTGCAATTGTAATATAAGCCACTTGAAGAAAAGCTTTGTACTGTGTAACTCATAAAATCATTAGCAACAAGGCGCTAATAACCTCTCACAACACTTTAGTAACTGCATAGCAACTCTGTGGTGAAAAAGCCGTTTTGAGGTATTGAGGAAACATTTTGGTCAAAAGTCTCTGATGGAAATCAAATCTTATTTGCACCTCAAAACGAAAAAAGTTCACTAAATCCAGGTACCGGTACATAATGAAATGGGCTAGCTCTACTATGCTCATTAACCAGCCTTTAAAATGGTGAGTATAGTTGACTGTAGATGAACAAACTGCAGAACTCTGGGGTTTCAGGTCTCTGATAGACATAAACAAGGCTTTGTTTAGGCAAGAAACCCCCTTTTTCCCTCTTTGACCCTTCTATGTTAGGGTCAGGCATAAATCAAACTCGATCTGATCATGTGATTACGTTACAATACGTTTAGTGGTCACATGGTTTGTCTCAAAATAGATGGGTGAAGTATTAGATTCCTTATCACTGAACTGAGGATGAGTTCTCTTTTAAAATAGAGCCACTGTGTTAATGTAAACTCGTTTTAGGTGCTTTATCGTCAGCACATATACCTATATGCACTTTAAACTTATGTGTTTACTTTTATTTAATGCTTATTTTATGCTATATAACCTGATTATTTCAACGAGAGATGATTTGGAGATTGACCTTTTCTCTAGTGGATCATCATATTATTTAATGTGATGATCCACCAGAAAAAAGACACAGTACCTGAAAATTAATTAAACAACTCATTTTGACATTTAACATTTAACATGTACCATTTTTCTGCGAATTTTTACGGGCAACATCCAGTAATTTCAATAAGAATTTCGCAAAACGGGCGAAAGATTTCCCTACTGAGATTTAGCAACATCTTCAAGTTGGTCACGTAAATTTTGACCAACAGAAAACAGCTTGGCTTGTGAGTGAGTTCTTTGTGGACTGTGCTTCATATATCTCTATGCTATTGACAATAGACAATGGAACTTTTTTTTCCTCGAAATTTCGCTAATGTGACCAACTTGAGGCTTCAATCTGCAATATTCATGTGAGAGAATGTTTCTCATCAGATGTCTGGTATGTTGCAAACGTGAGATGTCACCTTCAAATTCTATCATTGCTACAAGGTGAAATACTTCTGTGACTGCATATAAACTAGCTTCCAAAAATAAATCTATGAAGTGATAATGTTCAGCACAAACTGTCTCAGGTTCATAACTCCTGCTTTTACCTGTATGTGATTGCAGTCTCGCAGTGTGGACAAGCAACATGCTGTTATCAACTATGAGTCCAGCAGTGACGAGCACAAAGTGAAGGATCTAGGAAGCTTGAATGGGGTGAGTAACAGCAAAAGTGAATGGAGTAGTACATATTTGATAAAGGAATGCCACTGACTTTAAAGAAACAAATTGTGAAAATTTATACATAAATCTCGATAGTATATTAAATTATAGTAAGTTCAGAGTTAAGTTTACAGATGATAAAATCGATTTATAATAATAAATAAATATTTATTGAGCAATAAATAAAACCTCTTACAAAACTCTCTGGAGTACTTCCCTCTTCATATTTGAGTCTTGTACCTTGTGGTAGTTCTAAACCTTAGGTGCAGCCTGCTTTTCCTGAGACTATGCACTGTGTTTGTTTTAGATTATGTCTGTCTGTTTGAGGTCAGTAGAATCTCTATGACTAAATCAGAACTCATGGGGCCACTCACACAAATTACAACCTCTTCCTGTTGAGTCATGCTTTTAGAATTCCTCTTCCTGTCCTGCTTTTGCAGGAAATGACTATTATAGTGTGTGCAGCATATTATCCTTACTTCTTATTTCGTATCCGTTTTCAACAAAACCCTCACACAACAAGCTCAGACGTTGCATGAAACTAAGATATTCCTTTAGTTGAAGTTGGCTCATGTTGAAAACTGAACAGAATGCAGGGAATAACTTGCAGTCAGCCGTTGAAGAGCCTGAACAAATTCCCCTACAGTGACCCCACATTCCAACAAAATATCTTAAGGTCTTTGGATATTGAAGGAAGGACAGAGGAGGAGATTGATTCAGCTTTTCAATGGAAATTTTAAACTTGAATGCTCTAGAAAGTGCTTTGTCTGTGCGATTAGCTCCCCCTCTTTTTGGGCTTTGGAGGAACAGGCTGATATTTGAGACAGAGCAGACCTCACAGCACATTATAATCACCCTGAAGGTTTTCAGACTTTGTGAGGTGGCTCTAAATGTTGTAATATGTTTCGAGGGATCTGTAAAACATTTGTTCAGTGAACATTTGAAGTCAAACTCATTAAATACACAAACGTCTTGCTGCCTTAATGAATGGCAGGTTAATGGGGTGTAGTGTATGGTGATCTTTAGGTATAGGTACAGTCTGATGGGGATATGGAGAGCAAGGAGATTTTGAGATTAAACCATAAGCATGTCATTATTACTCAATTTGTCAAATTTAAGTGGATTTTGAAAAAATAAAACCCAGACTGAGCTTTCTAATCCTTTGATAATTCGGGAAAGGAAAGTCTTTGTTTTTGTTTTGTTTTTTCATTATTCCTGTATAAAATGCCCCATGAAATCAAATTTAGTTTAAACAAACTATACATTTGAGATCATTTATATGTTATATTGTATACTGTGCTGTGCTAAATACATGTTAAATACTTCAAAATGTTCACAATTTCTTCTTAGCATACATATATACACATTTTAAAAATTACAGTCTTTCTCTTCTGGGGAAAACAGCAAAAATATTGATTCACTCATCCTGCTCTACACAGATTTTTGTCCAATCAAATGCCATATTACGGGTCCATAAAGTTTTTTTTTTTTTTTAAATTGCTTTGGGCATTTGTTTCTAATGTTTTTAATCGACATGGTCTTTAAAGATTCTATATACAAAACAGTTCATATCCACTCATCCATTCTCCAAAGCGCTTATCCTACAGTATATAGGGTACACTACAAATTGTGAACTACAAATTAAGTTCTGTGTATGTGATTGAAACTTTTTACATAAGTATTTCAACCAGTATAATTTGGACAGCTCTCTAAAATGTGAATTTTATTTGTCTTTTTTATTTTCAGACATTTGTGAATGATGTCAGGATCCAGGAACAGATGTACATCACTTTAAAGATTGATGACAAACTGAGGTTTGGATATGATATCCTTAAATGCACTTGTCATCAGATATTTCCTCTGAAAGCTTTTAAGATCTAGGACCAGATTTACTAACAGCTTGCGCCAGTGCAAAGCTTCTGGTGTTAAAAATGCTGTCAGAATTTACTAAAGAGACAGTGAAAAATGAATAATGAAAAGGTGTGGACACAGTTATTTTTGCAGCTGACCTTATTGCATAGTTTCTCTTTCAGACGTATTTAAATAATCATGCAGCGTAAGGTTTGCGGTAGTCAATTTTCTGGTATTTGCACCTGTGTTGCTAGGAGGAGGCAGCACAGAGAACAGAGAGCACACGGCAGAAGGGAGAAAACTCTTCACTCGTGTTCATTTATTTGGAATGCCAGAGGAAGATATTGTCCAAACAGATCGATTACCAAGCTCTGCTATTTTTAATTTGTGCTGCTGTTGGTAGATTGTATTGGTCATAATGGAGATGAGCTAGCCACATCTGTGTTCTTTAATTTATGCATTGTCAGTAGATCAGCTCCAGAACTTTCCACTCCTTTCTGTGAATGTGTATGGACATCCAGTATGTTTTAACTATTATTGAGACCGCCTTCCTTAACCCGACTCACATACCAACCTGTTCACTGTGGTGCGAGGAGAGCTGCATGTGCCAGAGGAGGCTCTGAAGGTAAAACAGCCACTACATCTCTATGCTGGCTCATCAATTTATAAAGATGTTGGCCCTTGTATTATCAGAACTGCACATGCTTGTCTTATGTAGTTTATTTTCCTGAAGTAATGTCTGGTGACAGGTTTCTGGCGCTTACTGTGTTCTTCTCCCTCCTTTCTGTCAGCATGAGAAGTTCACCAGCCAACTTCAACTGGGCAAGAAGCCCACCTGTGCAGAGCCCTTAAAAACCCCCAAGTCTTCCCCAGATAAAGCCAAAGTGAACAAACCCACAGAGCCCATTGCTGAAACAGCAGTCAAACCTGCAGAGGCTAACAGAGGAGATGACAAGATTCCAGGTAAAAACCACCTTCATGAAGTCAGGGTGTAAGTTATGGATAATTGTATTAGTGTCTGAAGCTTTACTTTGTAGGTGTTGCAAAACAAAGTGTCATCATTATCATTAAATGTGACTGCCCCATCTGACTAATCCATTGTCCCTTTCCACCAGAGCAAGGTGACATAAATGAGCTTGGTCTATTTTTATCGAGACACTGACTAGTAGCAGGTGTAAGCGACATTCTGTCATCTCATCTCAGGTCAAGCACCAGAGCAGGATTCAGAAAAACCATTAACTCTCCTCACATAAGCAACACAAACATGTGACAGTTGTGAAAGGTAAAACGGCCCTCTTGCTAAAGAGATGATTGCATCTGATTTTTTTTTTTTTCCTGTAATGGAAAATAGAAAAAAGCTTGTAACAAATGGAAAATTAGGGTTTACATCGTCAACCCTTAATGACTAGAACAGTTCCATTGATGGTCGCACTGTTTGTGCTGTGGACATGCCTCAAATCATGCTGCTTGATGAGGAGAGGGTTCTGTTCTTTTTAATCACATAAGACTTATTAACAGAATCATATCTAGGGTTTAGAATATTAGAGAATATAATTGGGATGGGCTCTTTTGACTTAGACCAGTAAGCAACTTGCGTCATGATTAAAACCACTGAGAACACCTCAGCAACCACAAAGCAAGGCCTTGGCAACCACCCACAACACAACACGGTTTAGCACAGTCTAGCATCACTCATGTTTCTTCAAAGTATGTAAAAATGTATTATAAAATGGATACTTGTAAAATACTCTATAAACATACATCTGTGACCTCATTACATCTGTATTACTGCATGGCTGCTCTGTGTTTCTTGGCAACCATTGTTAATATTGCTGAAGAAGTACATCGCTTGGACGATGTATTATTATTATTTTTGATCAATACATTATTACACTTTTGTTGCTGTGTGTGTTTATTTTATGAAATTTTGCCAGGTATATGTAGTAATATGTGCCATCATGCCTTATAACGGCCCAGTTCTAAAATCACTGTAAACCACAGCTTAATGGGTTTTATTTGAGACTTGAACCCATCTGAACACACATGTAGTTTACGTGTTACTCTGTGTAATTAGAACTGTGGTTCAGCCCTGTCATGAAATGCTGGGTATCTAATAATAGGGTAGGGGACAGCGCTACGCCCATGCCTGTTTTCCAGCCATTAGTGTTTCAAGGGTAGCTTTGTGCTGTTATCTCATTGCCACCTGGTTATTTCATCCTGCTAATTGTCAGGCTTGTCCAAAAGCCCCGGCTAATAAAGTTGCATGATGCATCTGTGAATAGCACATGAATAAAACTACTGATTTTTGTTGAGAATCAAACCCACCGCAACACTAGGAATCACTGAATCAATATTATGAACAAGAAAAGCATTCTTCCACAATTCACTTGACTTAGGGGCGATCCTGTTCTCCACAGATCAGAAACAGACTTATTAGTTTCTACTTTATGAAATTAAGGTTCTCTAACTAATGTTAACAAATGAAAGCTTAGTTTAAAGTTATTCATTCATTCAAACATGATGCAATCGGACATGGTGCAAAAGTGACATATGTAAACACGAATGTATATGTAATACCTAAGCATTGTGTATACGGTATGTATCCTTGTGTTCTCAAAGAAAAGCTAATATTTTCATTTCTATAGCAGGCGATATAGCTGCCTTGCACAGGGGAACCCCACTGTATGGACAGCCATCCTGGTGGGGCGATGGGGACGCAGATGATGAAAATTCCTTTAAACAGGAAAATAAAGCATCTGGAAAGAAGCAGGAGAACAGCGGGACAGGTAAGACATCCTAGAATCCTTTTAAACACTTCCTGTTTGCGCAAAATATCATTTTAATTGGATTGTTTTACTAGAATAATTTGTATTTGATTTGGCATACAGTACAAATATCAAGTGTTTGGCCATGTGTCAACCAAAGCATTTTAGCCAGCTGAAAACAACAGGCAATCTGCTGCAAATGCCTAGCTGTGTGCGCTTGAGAGAGTTTAAATTTTTTTGCTTGCTATTATACTGAGTATTTGCAGAAGTGTTGCTTGTACCTCATTTACGAGATAGTTTGTTTCTGTATTGTTTCTATATAAAGATGTTGATACAATGTAAAGTATTTGCTCTATCAAAATTTGCTTGTATCAAATGTCACTTAAAAATGGATTGAATTTACTTGTGAATCAAAATTAGATTATTTAAAAGATTTTTTAAGTATTTACGCTATTTTAAAAAGCAGTCGCTTATGCTTTCCACGGCTATATTTATTTCATAAAAAATACAGTAAAAACATTATTGTGAAATATTATTACAATTTAAAATACATTTTTTCTGTTGTCTCTATTGTAAAATGTTATTTATTCCTTTGATGGCAATGCTGAATTTTCAGTGTCACATAATCCTTCAGAAATTATTCTCATATGCTGATTTACTGCTCAAGTATCAATTATTATTATTATTATTATTATTAAATATGAAAACCATTGTGCTGCTTAATATTTTTAATGATTTTTAAATATGCTAAAATATTTGTGGAAACCATGACGCTTTTTTCTCAGGATTGAATGATGAATAAAAATAGCAAAAGAAGAGCATTTCTTTGAAATAATATAAATCTTTGTAACATTGTATTAATGCTACTGTCACTTTTGATCATTTTAATGCTTCCTTGCTGAATAAAACTATTAATTTCTTTTAAAATAATCTTACTCAAAAATATATGTCAACCCTATGTCCATGACATTTCTGTTTAGTCCATATGTGGCAGAGAATAATGAATTTTTCCACAAATAGCTTAATTAGACAGCCACATGGAGATGCTCAGTAACACAGTTTGAGCAGATGTAGAACAAAGAGGACAGTAATCTTAAATGAAGCGTTTGAATCGTTTGCTGTTTAATCCAGAAAGAGCGTAAAATATGCTGCCGATTGAAACTGATGTGTTATAGTGTGCTTTAATCCAGGGATCTGGAATCCCATTAACCTACTCCGTATAGGAGTAATGGGATTGTAGATTACTGAGGCTTTACCACAGCAGGACATCATACCTTTGCCACAGACACTAAACCATTAAGTGCACTCAAAATACAGCAGGAAAGAACGTATTGTGCACTTCATCATCATACCATTTTGGTTTATGTGAAGTAAGACTATCAGGTCTAGATAATGTAGGCTTCGTCCAGAGGTAAAGACAGGGAACTGGTTTTATCCATCAAATATTTGATTAAGTATTTGGTCATATATACTTGAACAGAGAGTTTGCCCACTGTAACCCACAGTAGCTTGATTATATCTGCACATGTACATGTACTGAATGGCTGCTACATGTCTAGATTATGAACAAGATATAATAACAGTTATTAGTCAAAGATAACCATAAACATGAGGTATTTAGATTTATTTCTTTATCATGTGTACTGGTTTTATCCTTGACCCCAGAATAGACCATCAAAGATCTTAAAGCACTTGTGCCCTTGAGCCCTCTTAATTTAATTCCCTCAAAACAGCACCGTCTCTGTTCAAAGACACAAAATCGACTCCCAGAAGAAGCCTTGTTTCTTTCTGAGGGAATGTTGGGTAAATATATCTTGAAGGGGTAGTGCTGGCACACTGAATGGCATTGTTTGACAAAACCTTGCAGTCTTGTTCAGGCAATGAAGACAGACTCAGGTTCTGGAGACGGCAGAGGCTCCAAATGAATCAGCATTATTTGTTTCAGACATTATAAACCACATGCAGGCACAGAGCGAGAGAGAGAGAGAGAAAATAATTTATGCAACAGTCCACCACATCAAAGTGCCAACACCTCCCAGGGCTATTTTAGGCAGCAGTCAGGGCTGGTTTTGCGAAGGTAGGGACTCACAGGCCAGCGTAGGAAAGGAAGAGGAAGAGATTGTAAAGGGAACCGTCTCCCTTAAGAAGTGAATAGGTTCATTTGTAGACAGGCCCAGCCCCCTCCATCTCCATTGTCACGGAGGCGTGTTTGCTTTCTCCTCTGTGCCACCAGCGCCGTTCATCACAGAGGCAGCCACATATGCTACATGTGTGAGTATTTTGAGTGTTTGAGTTGTTGTGCTTTATTAAACATAGTTACTTGTATGTTAACTTGCTAGAAAACCTCTGTAAGACCTTGTGCCTCATAAAAGCGTTCTTGGTTTCTTTGGTTCTACTAAACAGAATAGCCACTACAGTTGCAATACATTGAAATCTCCACAGCAGTAAAGTAGAATTCTGATAATGTTCAGTGCTTTTCTGTTGATTGGGTAGTCATATGTTCTAGTTTACCAGAGATTTTGGTGCTATAGGGTGGATAAAATGAAATGTTTTTGCTTTTGATTTAGAAGAGGAAGTGAAAAGTATTTTTAAAGATAGGAAGTTTCAGCTGCACTCTGATAGGTTGTATTGGTCAGAAGATTAACTAGACATACATTTTGGGGAGTAATTGTGGAACTTTAAGTGGAACTGATTCAGACACATTACTGATGAAGTCATGATGACATATTTGGAAAATTTTGCTGTGGCTGTAAATGGCTTGTGCACCTCTTGCTAATGGTAGAGTATTTTCTAAACTACTAATATTTCTTTAAATTGATCTTTGAAATCACACCTCAATGAAATGAATGAAATATTGAGCTGTAAATGTATCAGTTTAAAGGGAGAATTTAAACCAGCGATTCTCAAACTTTTTGCTACTTGACTCATTTTTTAGGTTCCATCTTTCTTACACACTCTCTACCTACATTACAGGATTAACATACTATTTATTTAGTAAATTCCATTATTAAATGTTTTTTTCAGTTGTATTTTTAATCACCATGTCAAGTTAAGTAGTTCAGCTCGGAAAAATTGTGTTTGCTCCATTCCGTTGTGCTCCATTCTAGTAGTTTTGAGCACAAGAACATATCCTGTGTGAATGACCATAGGGTGTTGAAATCTTAAGTCAGAAATTAATATTTTATTCAGCAAAGATGCATTCAAATGGTAAATGCTGTTCTTTTGAACTTTCTATTCATTGAAGAATCTTGGGGGGAAAAATTAAGCACTATTAATATTAAACGGTTTTTAACATTGTTAATAATAAGAAATGTTTCATGAGCACCAAAATCAGCATATTAGTATGATTTCTGAATGATCATGTGACAATGAAGACTGGAGTAATGATGCTGAAAATTCAGCTTTGCTATCATAAACTGCATTTTATATTTATATATAATCAATATATTAAAATAGAAAACAGATATTTTAAAGTGTAATAATATTTCACAATATTACTGTTTTTACTGTATTTTTGAGCACAAGAGACTTCTTTTGTAAACTCAAAAAAATCTTACAGACCTCAATCTTTTAAACGGTAGTGTACAATTAATATTTATTAATATTTTTTACATTTTAATATTTTAAACACAAAAGAAGCTAAGAATTCAATACTGTGTATATATAGGATTAAAGTACAGCTAAAAAAAATATTTTGTCTTAAATAAGGTACAGTTCATAGAAATCTTCATCATCTTCAACCTCTGATCTATATATCAAACACAGTGTCATTTTTTTCTTAAACCATCTAATAGGATGAAAATTGGTAATAAGGTATAGCATTTGTCAGGTTGTTTGTCATTTCTATAATTTAGCGCCATGTCTAGGGTGTCAGAGCATCTGCCCTCAGCCAATTAAGTTGTTATAGTGCCATTAGCCGTCACATTAATTCTTGTCATGTGACAGAAATTTAACAGTGGCTTTGTCCTGACAGTGATTCAAGCCCACAGCCTTGACATTTATTGCTAGCTGATCTGATTTTGTTCCCTTTGAGGCTGTGACCCTTAACTCACATAATGCTTATTTTTCTTCTTCTTTTTTTTTCTGTGGCCCCACAGAGAGCAAAGAGACCAAGCGGGGAGATAAATCAAATGAAAATGGTCTGGGGCCTGTAGGTGCTGAGCCCAGCTACTTTGAGATTCCCAGCAAGGAGGGAGAAATGGCACAGAACAGCATCCATGAGATCCCAACAAAGGACACTGAGGGCGCTGGGGCCACTAGCAATGCCGGCTCACAGGCCAACACCTCATTCACCATTGAGTTTGACGATACTTCCCCAGGGAAGGTCACCATTAAAGATCATGTGTCTCGTCCACGACCTAAAAAATCACCTCACGTTGGCGGTAAAGACCTCAGCACCCTGCAGGCAGCCATCATGGCATCTGAGAGCAAGGTGGCTGACTGGCTCGCCCAGAATGACCCTCCTCTAGTGAGGCGTGAGTCCACAGAAGAGGACAGTAAGAGCATCAAGAGTGATGTGCCTGTTCACCTCAAGAGGCTTAAAGGTACACCATTCATTACACATACATTTATTCTTTTAGCAAACAAACACTTTTATCAAAGTAACTTATTAAAGTGCTATTTTAAAAGTTCCTATTTTTTTTTTGGAGGCCTCCAACTATAGATTTACAAGCTCAAAAACACTTATATTTTCTCTTAATAATATACATTGAACATCACTTATTTCTAAAAGAGTCTGAAAATGATTCATTCGAAGATTTAGTCTCTCTTATCCCCTCCTTTCTGTGAGCCTACTCTGCTAGTCTGTTGTGATTGGTCTACTGCTTATAGCTTATAGTGTGGCAGTTCTGTTCACAGCACAGAAAAGAGTGTCTTCTCGACATGTCAACAACACGAAACAAACTCTTCCAGGCTTCAGCTACAACTACAGTGTTTGAGAGCGGGTCAAAGTAGACGTTTTTTGTGGGCAGCCAATGAAGACCATAAACTGGCATTAGGCAAATTTGTTACATTGTGAGACTGGAATTGCTGACAACGTGTTTCAGCAGTTCAGAATTGATTCTTTCTTTTAGTCACTAACTTTATTTTTCATGCACTATAAAACGTTGCAGAACTTACATTGACAAACAGCTATTAATAATTAAGCAGTTTATAGTGACCAGGAGCCAAAATGAAAGAGCAAGAAAACATAAATAAGCACCATTTAAATATCATGAAAATAATCTTCTGAAGTTCTATGATTGCTTTGTGTGATGACCAATCCAAAATTGAAGACATTTTTCATTGCTAGCCCACATTTGTGTCCAGAATGAAATAATAATAATGCGTTTTGAAGGGTTCGATGTCTTAAAGACTTTAGAGAGATTTTGATGGTCAATTCATAGTTAATTAAAATTAAATTTCAATCAAATTAAAAACGTATGTTTTATTTCTAGAGAATTTGTTAACTTATGTTTCATCAGATTGATTATTTTTACTCAGAAGAGATGAGTATATGACAGAGGAAGTACACAGTGCCTTATTTTAGAAGCCCTGAAGATGGGAAAACGAAAGATGCCCATCGTGTGAGGTATAACCTCAGAGCCATCCACTCCTTTTCATTAGCTATACTGCCTCTACAGTTTTCTGAATTTCTCAAGGCTGTTTATGGGATGCAGTATTGATGACATCAGCAGATTGTACTGAACTCTCCAGCCGGTAGACAGGTTGTGTAGCGTCAGCTGCATTTCCCATTCCAGAGGATTATCTGCCACCTAGCACTTTTAAACCCTTTTTTTTCCCTTGCACCCACTGACAGAGCTTAGCAAAGATTGCGGTGAACACTCTACTTTCTCCTTAAACTCTCCTTCGGGAGGCATTTTTCTTTGCGCATCTATTTACTTTCTATCGATAAGTCTGTGTGGTGGTTTAGATAGGCTTTGAGAGCTACATTTGTGCAAGACCTGATTTAGAAAACAAAATCATCGTCTCCTTCTATGGGATGCTTCCCTCCGGTAGGACATTTCTTTGTGAAAACTGCAGCATGTCGCTTTGGGACAGGAAAGCCCACTCCCAACGCGCCGTGGTTCTGTAATGAAATGGGTGCTAATTTATGCTTTGCAGCCAAAGGAGTACGTAGGAATTTGATAGCCTATGAATCCACGTGGGAGCTCTTAGCAGGACTGATAGTTGCTGAAGGCTGGGAGACGATGCGGTCTATCCAGTCTCAGGCGTGGTTTTTTTTAGTGCTTGTGTTTGCGGTTGTCTTTTTGGAACTGTATTGGTGCTGTTTGTTTTGTTGGGTGCGATCTGAGAACTGGTGAGTTCAATTGTTGTTTCGATTGTCCACTGGTGAGTTTGATTTTTGTTTTGATCGTTTGAGGGCTTGTTTCTTGTTTGAGGTGTATTGGAATTTGGAGAACTGGAGATGGAAACTAAAATAGTACATGTATATTAAAATTAATGTAAAATATTATGTAAATATTAAAATCTTTTTGTGGTTGGTTTTAATGGTGCTGAAATTGTTTTCATTTAAAAATTGTTTTCAGTGTAGCTTTACACTGCACCATACTCAGTTTTACATTTTAAGTTATTTATTGTTTGAGGACATTTGTGGAATTGTCCTTTTTTTCTTTTTGTAACATTAAGCTGCACGTTATTTGCTGTAACCACTTTGCCGCCCTCTGCTATATTATTGTGGTGTCATTGATTTCAGATTTACCTGCCCTTAAAAATCACTTACAAAAAGCAAACTATGGTTGGTTGTTTTACATATTGAGTCTGAGGTCAGGCTTGAGAGTTCAATTAAATCGAACCATATAGCATCAGCTGAAAATATTTAAAAGTTGGGTTTATATATATATATATATATATATACTACATCTGTTTAGTTTTGAATACCCTACTGTTTGAATTTGTAGTCCATTTGTAGGTCGTAAGACTTTTTTTTACGTCTCTTTTGTTCGCCAAGGCTGCATTTATTACAGTAAAACAGTAATATTGTGAAATATGATTACAATTTTTGCCATATCAAATTAACATTAACAGTTATCAGAACATATATTCATGCTACAGAATGTATGACACCTAAAAGAAAAGCTAAATTTTCAATGTTAAAAAAAAGCTGCTTAGTATTGTTTGTGGAAACCGTGATACAATTTTTGATGAAAACAAAGTTCATTAACATTGTTGATATTTTACTGTCACTTTTATCTACTTTATGTGTCTTTGTGGAATAAAAGTAACAATTTATTTAAAAAAAAAAAATCTTACTGATCCCAAACTTTTGAATGGTAGTGTACATTATACAGAGCTTAAACTAGAGGCAATGAAACAATAATAAAAGTTCCATCCTATGTTTGTATAATCTAATACACATGTTTGTTTGGTGTTATGGGACTAGTAAATGAAGTCTGACTCATAGAGGGCTGGTGGGGCCAGCTCTCCTCGTTCAAAGAACATGCTGTGCAACACAGAAGAGCTGCTTTGTTTCACGGTTTGTGCGTGAAAGGCCACTGTCGAAGTGGTGTAGTTGTTTCTCCCAGTCTCGTAGAGCAGAGGCTGTCACTTCTGACTGCATGCTGCTTCCTCAGCCGACCAAGCTGAAGAATAGACGACCCCCTCCTCCACCTCTTATTTCCTCGCCTTTTCTTTCCTGTGCTCTCACTGAGAGTTGGGCTTAGTTAACGTCCATAGACTTAACTGGTTTTGTAGCCCAGCTTTACCGCCCATCACAGCCTCAGGGTGAATCGTATGGGGGGGTTTGTGTTAGCTCTGGTTAGGTTTACATCTGAAGTTGTGCGCTTGGTTGAAAGCACTGCCCTGTTCTGTGTTCGTCTTTGCCGTAACCCTTCAAACCGATCTTCCGTTACAGGCAGCAAACACGAGGATGGCACGCAGAGCGATTCTGAGAACGGCCTGGGATTACGCTTTGGCAGCAAACGACACGCCGCCCTGGAGGAGCGTCTGAGAGCCGCAGGAGTTGGTCGGGTCAAAACAGAGGGGACGTCATCTGTGAGCCGCACAGCGTTCATGATTGAGTTCTACGACGAGGATAATCCTCGCAAAAGGCGCTCCTATTCGTTTTCGCAGACCGCACCGCTGCTTGGAGGCGTGGCAGGGGAAGGACTTTGCCCTGCACCGCCCTCACATCCTAAGGTCGTCGCAACAGCAGCGGACGGCAGCAAGGGCATGTCATCGTCCCTGGCAGCGGTCGCCCCCACGGCTGCTCGGCTCCTGCTCAAGCAGAGATCGGAGGAGCCAAAGGTGGTGCAGAGCCCTGCTGCGACTGGTCAACCCAGTCCCACAGATGAGGTTCAGAAACAAGATGATGACCAGAGTGACAAGGGCACGTACACCATTGAACTGGATAAAAGCAACCCTGAGGAAGAGGAAGCAAGGCGAATGATCGATAAGGTTTGACAACTTTTTTTTTAACCCTGTTTAACCCTAAATCTGAAGATATTGTCTGACACACAACTATATGGACGTGTTTTCATCTGTAAAAGGATTAGTTCACTTTCAAATGAAAATTACTCCAAGCTTTGCTCACCCTCAAGCCATCCTAGGTGTATAAGACTTTCCTCTTTCTAATGAACACAGTCTGAGAAATATTGATACATATCCCGAAGCATCCAAGCTTTATAATGGCACTAAGCGTTACCAAATGAGTATGAGCTGAAGAAAGTGTCTCCGTCCACATCCATCCTACATATTCCACATGGCTCCGGGAAGTTAATGAAGGCCTTCCAAAGCGAAGCAATGTTTTTGTGTAAAAAAAAAAAAATCCATATTTTACACGTTATAAAGTAAAATATCTAGCTTCCGCCAGACGCCTTCTGTATTCTACTTACAAATTAAGTGTAAAACTCTTGCAGTTCAAATAGCTTACTCTACACACGACTCCTTCCCTATTCAGCTTACGCTACTGACGTGATGCCAGTTCTGTTTTTTGGGTTTTTTTTCGTAATTTGAATACTTGTGGAGTATACGTTTATGTTGGATGGATGTGGATTGAAGCACTTTCTTCACCCTCATACTCGTTTGGTAACGCTCACTGCCATTATAAAGCTTGGATGCGTCTGGATATTTATTAGTATTTCTCCAATTGTGTTCATCAGAAAGAAGAAAGTCATATACACCTTGGATGGCTTGAGGGTGAGTAAAGCTTGGGGTAATTTTCATTTGAAAGAGTTGAACTAATCAACTAATTCATTTGAACTAATCCTTTAAATACTTCAGCACTTCACCATTGGTTGTGGAATGGTGGAGTTCCCCTGTCATTAAACTTCATCATTACTCACAAGACTCATGTTGACTACAGAGCCACTTCCCTTTGTGAGAAATAGAGGAAATTACAAAAACATTGATAGCTATATTGAATGCAGAAGTTTAATACTCAGGGTAAGAGGTTAGAGGTCAGAAATAGCGGAATATCAATCAATACACAAGAGTTGCAATGATTTCCAACATGTTTTGCTGAGTGCATTGTGAAGCTTGTGTTTATCCTGTAAATTTGTCTCTGAACATCAAGCAGTTTGAGTGCATCTTGCTGTGAAGCTCTGTCTAATGGCTTTATAATGGCTCTCATGTGGCCAACCAGTCAACTCCTCCATTATTCACTTTATCTTCAGGGAGTTTTAAAGCATTGCCTTTTAATGCACGTCTGGGTGCTTTTACTTAAGGAGTGTTTATGAATGTTCATGCATTTAATTATAAGATATCATGGAAAGCATAATAATGCGCAGTTTGTGGTTTTCAGCTATGAATGAGGGGTGAATTCAAAAATTCAAAAACAATTTTTGGCCTTCTGGTGATTTTCAATATATATCTCATTTTTTACACTATTGTTCAAAGGTTTTGGGAAGATGGCTCATCATGACTACATTTATTTGATCAAAAATACAAAGTCAAACAGTAATATTGTGAGATATTATTACAATTTAAAATAACTTTTAATATATTATTAAATATAATTTATTGCTATGAATTTTCAGCATCATTACTCCAGTTTTCAGTGTCACATGATCCTTCAGAAATCATTCTAATATGCTGATTTGTTGCTGACGAAACATTTCTTATTATTAATTTTAATGTTGAGAACAGTTGTGCTGCTTAATATTTTTGTGTGTTGAATTTTCATTTTCAGGATTCTTTAATTGATAGGTATTCAGCATTTATTTAAAATAGAAATCTCCTGTAACATTATAAATGTCTTTACTATCACTATTATCAAGAACATTCCTTTCAAAAAGAATCTTACTGACCCCAAACTTTGGTAGTGTAAATCTTTAGGAAACTCTAAAAAATGAAAATGACATTAAAAACCAAATTAAAAGCAGATTACATTCCTCCCAATATTGGCAAAAGAATATTTTGAAATATATGTTGAATATTCAATATATCACCCAAGTAAATAGGCGGATGGATAAACAGAAGTATTCTGAGTGATTGTCAATAAAGCTGACGTAAGTTTACTTTTAAACATCCTGTGTTGTAAAGGTGTCTCTATTGAACTGATATTAATACTTCCTGTTCACTCCTTGGTAAGATGTTGTTCTGGTTCTGTTGCTATGGAGTCTGTGCAGCTGTGTTTATTTGACCTCTTTTTGCCACATAGGTGCTGCCATTGTGTCAAAGCTCGCTGATGAGAGCAGCAGCTCTTGATTCTTCTACATATGTTTGTGTATTTGTCATGTGTAGGTGTTTGGGGTGGAGAACTCTCAGGATCCTGGTTGTCCTGAGCAACGGGAAGCAGGTGGAAAAGTGAAAGAAGGCAAGAAGCTCACTTCCACTGCGACTGAGGTAAAAGCTGAAGTAGACATATGTCTTTATATATTATGTATGTTAAACTACCTTTTATTTTATCCTTCATTATCCTATCGCTATGTGTTTTATGTAATTTACCGACAGCTGTCTTTTGTCAAAGTAGCAATGACAGGTTTTCATAATTTGCAGCATGATGTTTGTTGAAATCAAACAGTATATTTAACAGAAACTGCTTATTACATTCTAGTTTGAATGATTCAGGTTGATATTACATGGAAAGGGCTTTCAGAAATACTGACACCGTGCTTTGTCAGTCACTCCCTCGACTGACCACTTCCTTGTTAGGCAGAAAACTGGCCACTTGCTCACTGACCCAATTCAGGAATGAGAAGTAGTAGTCTGCCGCCTTAAGGCAATATCCACACACACACACACTCGCACACAGACACAAGATTAAGGCTTCAAAAGAGTCCTTGTTTTGCATCCTTGTTGTGGATCCATGCCATGTTTACACCCAGTATTCACTCTAATATGAGCAGAGACTCGAGTTTTCCGATTATTGTTGTAAAACTATTTATAGCGGTGCTTACTCAGGCTAACATCGTCAAATACGTGTAGTTTTGTTTGGAAAAGAAATTATAAATGTAATGTCCCTATCGCACAACCCATGTCATCAGCTCTGGACTGTACCACAGACAACCATTGCAGGGGTGAATCAAGTGATTAGAACATCTTTACTTCATTTGTAGAGACTTGTGGAGGATTCGGTTGCAGTCGGCAGCCCTCGCTGGGTTTCACAGTGGGCCAGTTTAGCTGCTAATCAAACACGAACAGACCCTGAGGGCTCTGGAGCCGAACCACCAGCTTTTGTCCATCAAGAGCGAGGTAGTTTACTGAATTGTATATATCCAATGTCAAAAAATACTGCTATATTAAAAAAATCTGTAATATTACCCAATATTATGATATCAATCATTAAAATTGTATAGTGCACATGGATTATCCGTTACATTATTCAATAATGTATATGTTCTCTTCTGTTAAAAAGTTTGGGCTCAAAAATAATTTTTCTAATGTTGATAGAGTGTCTTATGCTTTTATTTGAGATCAAATCTTTTATAACATTATACATGTCTTTACTGTCACTTTTGATCAATTTAATGTGTCCTTGCTGAATAAAAGTATTCATTTATTAAAAAGAAAATCTTGCTAACCCAAACTTTTGGATATATGTTTGCATTACTATAATATGCATTTTCTTTTCACTTTTCAGATGGTGACGCTGGCATCTCTATCAAGAGCACCGGTTCCACCGCTTCCAGTCAAGCTGAGCGCAAAAGAAGGACTCTTCCGCAGCTTCCAACTGAGGAGAAGATCAAGCGCTCTGAGATCGGTGAGAAGCAGGACACAGAACCCCAGGAAAAAGAAAGCCACAGTGACCATAAAGGTGATGGAGAGTGCCTCACCACTCCGGACAACAAGGACATTGAGTCTAGCCAATCCAAGAGCATCCAGCAGGACGGGAAGGCCGGAAAACAGACTTCTGCGCGTCCCCTTGGAAGTGGAGAGAGAAGAACGTCAGAAGAGAGTCGCCGGAGGCGTTCTGAGGACAAGAGCAAAGGAAGTGACAGCGAGAGGTCTGGGAAACCGCTGGTGAGGCAGGGTAGTTTTACCATTGAGAAGCCCAGCGGTAACGTCCCCATAGAACTGATTCCTCGCATCAACCGACAAAACGGCGGGAGGGAGCGAAGCGACTCGGTGGGCAGCATGGACACGGCAACTCTTCTCAAAGACACTGAAGCTGTCATGGCATTCCTTGAGGCTAAACTCCGGATGAAAAGAAGTTGGACCCCGTAGCGCTACCCTCCTGTCCCCCAGCCTGCCCTTTATCCCCAGAGTCTGATATCGACACAGCCAGCACGGTTAGCCAGGCAGCAGCCGAGGCCGATCGTAAGGCGGTTCAGAAGCGACGATCCCTCAGCAGCCTTTATAGAGAGAAGAGCAACGTGAGCACCACATCAAAAACTACGACCAGTGCGAGAGAGCGCCTAGAGAGGAAGACCAAGACCAAGACCACCGAAAGCCGTTCAGATGCTCGCCGTTCAGTACAGACAGCCTCCCGTGGCCGCCAACCATCCCAAGATCTCACTGATGACGACCAGACATCCTCGTTAGCCATCTCAGACATCCTTTCCTCTGACCAGGAGACATATTCCAGCCGCTCACACACCAAAGGTTACTTCACCTCCACCGATGACCTCTTGCAGTCCAAGCTTGATACCAGCAAATCCGCAAGGTCTGCAAAGCCCAGTAAGACGGTGCAAGCTAGCTCTGCGGCCCTTGTGAAACAGGCTGGTCTTCCACAGCCCCGTCCCACGAGGGCATCTCTGTTGCGCAGGGCTCGGCTTGGAGAAACGTCGGACACGGACCTGGCGGATGCGGACAGGGTTTCGGTGGCGTCTGAGGTGTCCACCACCAGTTCCACTTCTAAACCACCATCGGGAAGAAAGGCGCAGTCACGCATTGACATGCTAGCGCAACCTCGACGCACCAGACTCGGCTCGTTTTCAGCACGGAGCGATTCAGAGGCGACGGTCAGTCGGACCACAGCAACACGCTTGTCAGCTGAGACGGCGCTTCGCCTGGGACTGAGAAGCACAAATCAACAAGCAGCAGACGGCAAGCTAACTGCACGCATGAGGGCTAATAGTGTCTCCAAGCTAACGGACCCCAAGCCGAAGACTCCACCTGTCAACAGCACCCCATCAGGTGAGGAGGAATGTAATAGTAATATTAATATACTCATGTAGCTGCTGCATGATTGGAAATGTTACAAAAAACCTTTGCTAATTGTTAGTTGTTCCTGCTAGCTTAGCACAAGCCAGTTGAAGTGAGGTAATTTGTTTGGATGCCATATCTTCTTTTCATTTCAGATAAAGAAACAAATCAGAGTACTGCAGTAGTGATGGAAGTCCAACAACTGACTACTCAATTAGTGAGGTTGACTAGTTTAGATCCAGATTTTATATATATATTTATTTGTATTTTGCAGCAGGGCTTTAATTAGCATGCCGCGTGCTTTCGTTTTAGACCACTTGTCGAGTTAAAAACAGTCCCTAAAAAAACAGTAATAGTAAAGGTCCATTCACACCAAAGACTATAACCATAATGATAGCTATAATTATATTTTTAATAATATTTCTAACTTTAAGAGAATAGCAAAGTCCACTAAACAACTATAGTGTTACAGTTTTTTACAATCGCTAGAACACATTTCTCGATATACATTTTTCAAAACTCTTCACATTGTAGCTTTCAACTTGGCACAGCAGTTAAATTCACATTCACTAATACTACCAAAACACTTCATACATTGTCTCAAATCATCATTTTTCCATAACACTAGCAAAGGTTTTCACCCAACAAGCACACTTTGGCATTCATAAAACACAAATGACAAAAATACTAACATCAAATTTTTTTTCAAAACAAGAATGACATTCTCTACTCCTTATAAGTCTCTGCAGTAAATGTCACATAACCCTTGTTTACAGTACAGTACGGAATTATTCCCTTTTGAATGGATGGTAATGAAGTTGAAAGACTAACACTAGTGTAGGTGTTCAGTTACATCTTATTACTTTGATAGTGTTTGATTTTTCAGATTCAGAATATATTTCTATAAGGTGTTATTGTGGAAATGTTGCAAATTTCTGTCTATTTCATTTTTGTGTTGCGCTAGGTTTTAAACTTAACAGTCAAAGTGAGAAAAGAATTCATGTAAAGTGAAAGATATCGTCACTGAATGCATTTTGTGCCAAAGCATTGCTAAATGATCCACAGCTTGGCCCACATAGACTGCTGCTGTAATCAACGTTTTGAAAAAGATACCCATGTATTGAGAAATGTGTCCTAGCAATTGTAAAAAAAAAAAAAAAAAAGCTGTATTGAAACAGATGACCAATCAAAACATTGACAGCCAATGAGAGTCTAATACTAGACTTCGATACTAATTATCGAAAAGAAAAAATATAGGGCAGGACTTCAATCCATCAGTTGTTGATTATAAGAAAAGGGGCGGGGTTTGCGTTGACTAAATAAGATAGCATGCGTTTAGTAAATAGATGAATGAATAGATTGAATTGTAATAGTAATCTATGTAGTTTTTGAATGCAAGAGGAGTTCATTAAAATCATTAAATTAACGGTTGTATGATGAAAGTTCTACATCTTATAAATAACTGCTTTAACTGAGCTTAAAATGAGATGTTTAGTATTCAGCACAATTTAGCAGTTCATTTTTGTGGTGTTTCATGTGGATTGGATCGGTGTCACTAGTAATGTATGTCTGTTACTGTCTGTCTCGGCATGCTTGTGATATTTATAAAGATCCCATTTTACACAGAAACTCAACTTGAGCCTGAAAGTGTTCTCGCAGAGGAGGAGCCCATGGGTACTGTACCATCTCTGGGCTGTGTGTGTGTGTGTTGGGTTTTCATGCAATGAAAACAGTAGAAACTCAGCATGCTTTTTAAATGCCGTTCTTGTCAATGTGCCATCTCATTTTTTTAATTCATGTTTTTTTTTTTTTTTCAAACTCAGCAGTGATGAAAAGGAGCTCGGCTCATTTGCTTTCCCTTTTAATAATCATTTAGAGAGAGGTATCAGATCTTTACACATCAGACTTCTAATATTCAAATCCTTAAGAGTAAAGTTGCTCTGAGGAAACTTTGAGTAATTAATGAATTCTGTTAATATTGAAACGATGTTTGTCCATTACTGCCACACAGTCAAAATCAGAGCAAAGTTGTCTCATATGCTGATGCAAGCACTGAGCAATAAGAAATGAGGGTCAGCAAATGTTAAACACATTCCCCCTGGTGGCACAGAGTTAAAACAACATGACAGCAAACAGCTTCATAGGCGCAAAGAAAACATTCATCGCAGATGCAAGCGAGTTCATAAAGGACACTTCTTTTGAATTGCAACGCCAGTCCAGATTTTTAACCACTAAAACATCCTTTTCATCACTTGCCAGTGGCATATCTTACAGATAGTTGGTCTGAAGAGCTTTGTTGGTTGCTTTTAACAAGTTTGATATCTGCAGGGGTGACTGCAATATTCAACCTCTTTTGTGTTGGGTTTGTTTTAAACTCGTTATACATAATTTTGATAAATCTTTGCTCCATCCCCATTTGAAACAAAGGTTTTTATGGTAATTATTGGTGTATAATACAATGTAAAGTACAAGTACAAACTTTAAATTGAAAAAACAGCATATAATAATGATTTCATATAATTATAAGTATGTTGTAGTTGCCGTTTTAATAAACCTTCTTCAATGGGGAAGAAGATTGTTGCATCATGCAATAGAGATGCAAGAAGTTTGTGTGTAATACTGATAAAAATACTGATACATTAACTGCTCTTAAATGTTTTTGAGGCCTTTTTGAAATGTCTCTAACCACCTCCCAATTCATATGGAACTTTTTTGCTCACTATTTTTTCTGCGAACATTTCGATCATATCTCTCTCTCCTTTCAGCTAATAACCGGTGGAGACGGCTGCCTCCTGAATATGCCTCTACCTCTGAGGATGAGTTTGGTTCCAACCGGAACTCTCCCAAACACGTTCGCCTGCGGCCGGGCACCACCCTTCGCACAAGCAGGCTGGGTGGTCCCGCTCCGGTCACGACCAGCCCCGGGGGTCTCCTCCTCAAGAACAGGATGAGAGAACAGGAGGAGTACATACGAGATTGGACTGCTCACAGCGAGGAGATTGCCAGGTACTCATCAACTCTGTGTTCTTGTCACACAAACATACATGTTTTGGTCTTAAAAGGGCTTTTCTCAAATGCCCAATGACAGAAAAATCATGCTATGTAGTCATCTTTATGTAGAATTTGAGTAGGGTCCAGTGAGACATTCTTCATACCTCGCTTAAAGGAAAGTTCACCCAAAAATGAAAATTCAGTCATCATTTACTCACCCTCAAGTTGTTCCAAACCTCTATGAATTTCTTTCTTCTGCTGAACATTCTTCAGATTATCTTTTGTGTTCACCAGAAGAAAGAAATTTATCAAGGTTTGGAACAACTTGAGGGTGAGTAAATGATGACATAATTTTAATTTTTGGGTGAACTTTCCTTTTAATACATATGAGATGGCAGATCCCAGATCTCCTAACCGGGACAATTGATCTCTGGCTAATTTGTTCTTCAAACAAATTTGCGTATTTGAATATCTGGATTAAGTTGTCTTATATTACTGTGTTCTTGTGTTCATTGGAAAGGGCAGATACATCGATACTCGAGACCATGATGAAATGCAGTGATTGGCTACAGTCAAGACAGCAATGTAATAACATATCATTAAAAACGTTAAAAGTTATTTACAAATATTAATAGTAGGTTTCAGGAAGTGAAACTTCATTCATTTATATTTATTTATTTATGTGTATGTATGTGTGTATATATATATATATATATATATATACATATTGTATAGAAGTATAATCACTTTACTAAAGAATCATTTGAAATCCCTATGGAGAAAATGAATGGGTAAAATACACTGAGAACCAAAGCCGCTAAAAAAGTGGCCAGTCACTGTTGTGCTCAGAGTTGGTGTTACATGCGGGCACATAGTCTGTTATCTCAGGAGATATCCTCATATAGCATTAGTCACAGCTGGAACTGCAACAAGAAAGAGTGTCTTCAAATCCACTGCTGCAGGGCACATAATAATATATCCTGATCACAAGCTCTCTCTCTCTCTCGCTCGCTCTCTCTCTCTCAATTTCAAACAACAAAAGTTTTCAATTACCAATGCCCTTGTAGAAATACACTGTTTGCAGTCAGCCGTTTTTTATTTGAGTTAGCAAAATAAACCAAGTAAGTAGTATAATTCAGTTGATCATATAATCTCAGCATGAGGTGACCCACTCATTGTAAAACAGCTTTTATCTACAGTCTTTTAGCTAAACAGCTTTTATTAGGCTCTTAAAATACACATATATAATATATAGATATGGGGTCTTTATCTCCTGCAAGTGGACATGCTTTAATCATTTTTCAAAAGCACTGTTCATACTGTTCTTTGTGTAAAATGGGTTCTGTGTGTTTTTATTGAGGAAATAAATACTGTGAATTTCACACACTTTTAACAAAATTAAATGACTTTTTTTTTTTTTTTTTACAAAATTGCATTTTTTGCAATCCCATATACAGTATTCCTCATCTGTTCATATAGCAATACTGCCACCTTATGGTTATTCTGAAATGCCTTTCAACACTAAAATACCATAAGAGTCAACCTTTATCAAAATCCTATACACAACAAATGTGTGATTCAGACATAATGAGCTATTCTTGATGTACATTTACATTTATTCATTTGGCAGACGCTTTTATCCAAAGCGACTTACAAGTGAGGAAAACAAACAAGCGATTGTATTTATTTTATATTTTGATGTATTTAACATATTATTATATATACTACTGTTTGAAAGTTTGGGGTTGGGAAGAATGTTTTTTTTAAATAAGTTTCTTATACTCACCAAAGCTGCATTTATTTAAGCTAAAATACAGTAAAATCAGTAACATTGTGAAATATTGAAATTTATAATAATTAATAATATATATATATATATATATATATATATATGAATACTATATACTCTATATACTATAAATATTTAATAATATATTTATAAATACAAGTTATATATATATAAATACAAATATATATATATATATTAAATTAATTTATTTATCCCTGTAATGGCATCATAATTACTCCAGTCTTCTGTGTCACATGATCCTTTCAGAAAACAGTTGTGCTGCTTAATATTTTTGTGGAAAAGTTTGGTTTTTTTGACACCATTTATTTGACATTATAAATATCTTTACTGTCACTTTTGATCACTTTAATGCATCCTTGCATAATAAAAGTATACATATCTTTTTTAAAAATATTGTAATGAGCCCAAACTTTTGAATGGTAGTTATGTTATAATAGTTATATTTTTTATAAATGATGCATGTCATTTATACAGTACATTCTTTTGGTATGGGATTGCATATATGTGCATGTGCACGAATTGAGTAGGGACTACCTAATGTGAGTTTTGTACGTGTCATTTGCATGATGTGTCTGTGTTTGTGCGCCCCTAGTTTCTAAACACCCATCTGAAAGTTTACAGGTTATTTCCCTGTGTGCGCAGGATCAGTCAGGACCTGGCCAAGGACCTGGCTATCCTGGCACGAGAGATCCATGACGTGGCAGGAGAAATCGACTCTGTCAGTTCCTCCGGCACCGCACCCAGCACCACCGTCAGCACGGCCGCGACCACACCAGGCTCCGCCATCGACACCAGGGAGGAGGTACTGCCTTTAACTTCCCACGCGAGTTTATTCGGTTGCCTGAGTGTTTGTTTTTAATAAGTCTGTCATTATTTCTCTTTGTCGTCAGCTGGTAGAGAGAGTTTTTGATGAAAGTCTAAACTTCAGGAAGATTCCCCCTGTAGTTCACACCAAAGCCTCAGAAGTCAATGGTAGACCAGTGGAGCTTCGTCCCCGAGCCCCGGACAGCCTGGACCCTCAGGCGGCCCTGCGAAGACGTACCTGGAACCGGGATGAGGTGAGACCGGTATGAACCTCTTAATCTTGAACATGTTTGAGTGTGTTGTCCGTGTTTGTGGCTCCAGTTGAGAACATCTTGCTCAGTATAGCATGGCGTGATATGAAAACCGATATGACGTCATTAAGTTTAATTACCTCTGTGTTTTATTGACTGGATGTTGTTGTTTGGTAACTTATTGATTTACAAGGTCCTGCTGGTTCTTCTTTTGTAGGCGGTGCTAGACAGTTTATTGCTGACGTCGGTTTCCCAACTGTCTTCCAAAATCCGACAGTCTGTAGATAAAACTGCCGGCAAAATCAGGTTTGTCACGGAATGAAATGTGTACAGTGTTGCTTGTCAAACCAAATTACATAAAGGGTCATTCTATAACTGCTGAAAATGTTACAGAAATCAAATGTAGCAAGCCTACATTAAACCTGCCATACTATATTAAAGTCCCCCTGTGTTGAAAACACGTTTTTAATGTTGTTTTATGTCTATGAGGTGTTTTTAACGTGCTTTAAGACAAACCATGAGTATTTTCTCCTAAAAACTGCAATGATCTAAACACGGTTTGAAATCATTTCAACATATAAAAGACATTTTTAATGTAGTTTCTGATTCACTATTTTAAAGGATATTGTTCAAAGACAAGGACAGGAAGTGGGATGATATCGAGAGTAAACTCTGTTTGGACAATGACGTTCCACTTCCCAAAACTACAAACAAGGTAAGTTCATTAGTGTTGAATATCTTACAGTAACTGATGTTGATCTGTACTTTTTCTAATTATTCTTTGTGCCATTTAGGAAATTTCATCTATACTAACAGAGCTGAAGAGGGTAGAAAAACAGCTTCAAGGTAAGACTTACATTTAGCTTCTTACTTGTCTATACTAAATGGTAGCTTGGCTTAATCATCTAAACTGTCCACAAAGCATTTCATGCCGCACATTTTTGAAGCACATATTTTTGCCGTGACATTTGTTTTTCATTATTTTATATATATCAATATAATATATAACTTCTTGCTATTACATCATTCAACCGATGATGAATAAATTCACATTCACACTTTCTGATGTATTTCTCTATCCCTGCAGTTATAAATGTCATGGTGGACCCTGATGGAACCCTTGACGCTCTGACCAGCCTCGGACTGACCAGTCCAACGACCCCCAAACCCAGAACCAGCCCTGGCTCTCAGAGCATATGGGGCCCTCTGCCCAGTAATGGAGCCCCCCAGCTGCCACCAACAACAACCCTAACCAACCCCAGCCCAGAGAAACCTAGTGTGGGACTCAACTTCAACCGCACACTCCCCACAGGAGAGGAGAGTGCCATCACTAGCAAATAAAAAAAACAACTTTCTTTTAGTAAACTGGACTAACTACATACTGTAGCTTGTTCCTGAATAGATCATTTGTGTATGTATAGTGTAATTATTCATATGTGCCCTTCTACAGGATTCTGTATGAGGTCTGTTTGTTGTTTCACCCTGTAGTGTAACCTTTAGGATCACACCTGTTTATCTGGACTGACTGGCCCGGCTAAGCAAAACCTCACCAAAACACACACAGCTGCATGTGACAGGAAGCAAGCGGCCATCTAAGCCCAATGACCTGCCAGACGTATCCCTCGTGAACGGACTAATGCAACTCCAGTGCCTGTCTGCTCTCCTCTGAGCTTACCTTTCTGTGTTCTGCACAGTGCAACAACCCAGTTTACCAAACTGAATTCAGCAAACTATGCGCAAACTCAGAAATTGTATTTTCAAATTTGTCTATTTAGATAACTTGTAATTTTTGGAAAATTTTAGATTTTTGTGCTTTCAAGCTGTTCTAAATTAGCTTAATAATAATGTTCTTTCTTTTCTTTCTTTTTTTTTGAATGTAAAGAATTTGTATCATTGGAAGGTAAATTTCAATTATTCATTGAAATTATTTGCATAATTTTGTAGTTTTGATCACAAGAGCATAAAGAGAGAAAACTAAAGAGGGAACTTGCAGACAAATGCATGGCACGCACTAATGGACTGGAAAACTGCACCCTGGCTAAATAGTCTTTCAGCATTATGCTCCCTCCATCAGCACTGTTGATCGCTGAATCAGCCTTATGACTGTAAGCGTGTGTGTACTAACATCCTGCATAGACGTACATCTCTGATACTAGCCTTCTTTTCATGAAAATGTTCCACGTCTCTGTGTGTGTTAACTGTTTACCCGTTTGTTTCCTTCTGCTGCTTATCTGTATTTTTAGGAGGATGTAGGAGTAAACCTGAACCACTTACCTGGCCTTTCTTTAGGAGCCCTGTAGGAGGAGTATTTCTGGCATATAGTCTAACTGTAGACATAGACGATAGTGCAGATAGGTACCAGACAGAATGCATCCAGTGGGCTTATTTTGTGTTTTATACATGTATGATGTCACTAAGTGCCCAGTATTCTCAGCTTACTCTTTCGGTTTTTAAGGATGAAAGACTTGATTCATTGTGCTACGGTTTCATTTTGCACATCAAAGGCATAATGTGAAATGAAATGATTCAGAGCGCAAGAAGAATTAGGACACCACTACATCTCACTGTACTCACTTCAAGATGCCTTTACAGTGGGATACAACTCCGACAGAAAACAACACGCCACTGTATAAGAGGGTGGAACGGCAGATAAAGTGCTTGGTACATAGATTTTCCCTGTGTGTTTTACACATTGTGTATCATATCAGTGTTGTTTTTTTTTTTCTTCAATCTCTTTTTTTATTGTTTCTAATGTATGGTTTATTTATTTTTGTTTATTTCAATTCATTTAATTGTTATGGCACTTTTCTTCTTTCTTTTTTACATAATTTTGCATATTCTTAGTAAAGGGGGGGACAGCATATTAAATAAAAGTTTTTTGTTTAATTCTGAAGCAGAGTGGTGTGTGGAGTCCAGTTTAAATAATTTAGGGAAAATAAAAAGAAATGGATGTACTGTTGAAATAGAAAACGCAATTGCCATTATATACAGCATTATAGCTATAATTATATATATATATATATATATATATATATATATATAGTTATGGTACATAATGGAAACATTATTTTTAAGTCCATGCGGCACAGTACAGTAAGTTAATGCTGAATCTGCTGGTCTTCTGAGGTTTTTTTGAATGAAATCTATGGATCCAGAGCCAAACTCTTCCAGGACTTTGCTTGTTCTCTCTTGTATTGCTCCAGCTCCTGAGAAAGGGACAAGAAAAAAGATGATTACGGTTATGCAATGTGGTCTCTCTGACTCATTAAATGTGTGTGGCTGATATTTCATCAGACTGGGAAACTGGGAAAAGCAGGAATTTTGCCTTGGCAACTAACTGAAATAAAGTTATTATTATAATATTTGTTATTTATATTAATATTGTATTTAATTTAGTTGCCAAGGCAAAATTGCTCATTTTCATTTAAGTTGAAGTAATAAAAGTACTAAACCTTAAATAAAAAATATTTTTTTTAGAAATACATTTTTTAAAAGCACATTTAAATATATAACTATATAATAAAATAAATGATACTAATAACACTGATCTGGAAATTTTAGTCCCATTAGATTTGGCTTTCTTCCTAACATACTCCATACTCTAAAACGTCTCATGAAGCATGTGTATAATGACAAATGCTACATAAAAACATTTTTACTCAGAAATTGAGGGTTTGAAAACTGCAGTCAGTCAAAGTACTATAGTATATAATAGTGACCCTCTGTCGCTTATATTGGCTGATAAGTGTAATCATTTGGTCAGCAATAACATATAAATCAGAGCAGGTGAGAGTCAACTGAAGGGCAGCGGGTGCGAGGTGCAGGGTAACTTTCAGTCACATGCAGCGCTCTAAAGTAAAGCAGGGCATGTATCAGTCTGGAGGATCGGTTAATGGTACAGTATATAACTCAACTTTACTGCAGGGATTATAAACACACAGGATTAGAGGTTACTAGAAGACAAATATCTGGGGACTGCGGTGATCTGCAGATCTACATGTGTCTTTTACCTGGTCTTTCTGGGCTCTGATAGAGTCTATTAGGGGCTCACTGTACTGGGGGTCTTTGGCGGGATCTTTCAGCTCTTTGCGTTCCTTGGTGTTCTGAAAACAAAGAGGATTGGGGTCAGACAACCATTTAATATTATTGTGTGGGGAGTTTATAGCCAGAAGTACCTCAGGAGGGAAAACCCTTTCAAAAACCTTCTTCCAAAGGTCTAAGGGGTTTTTGGCATGTAGGGTCCCAATATCAACCTCAGAGGAAACAGGGGGACCTAGAGGATAAATGAATCCATGAAAATGAGAACTTGGCAAGGTTTTAAGATACAATTCATATAAATTCATAAGTAAAAATGAATATTTAAGATGGAATCTTTAAAGATTTTCACCATTTTAAAATGATGTCATAAAAACTGCATGTATAACATTATATGTTCAACAATTAAAATACTTCTTAATATAGTTAGAGTTGAAATATACACTACAGTTCAAAAGTTTGGAATCAGTATGACTTTTTAAAAAAAAGTAATTAATTGTTTTATTCAGCAAGGATATTTAACTGATCAAAATTGACAGTGGAGACATTTATAAATATTTTATTTCAAAATTAAATCTGTTCTTTTTAACCTTCTATTTGTCAAAGAATCCTTAACAATGTATCAACAAAAGCAGCAACACTGAAAAAAAATTGAGAAATGTCACTTTGACCTTTACATTTTATATATTAAAATAGAAAAGTTGTTTTAAATTGTAAAAATATTCAACAATATTACTGGTTTTATTTTGATTGATAAAATGCTAGTTAGCATAAGAGACTTCTTCAAAAACATAAAAAAATCATACTGAACCTAAACGTATGAATGGAAGTGCATATTAATTATGCTGATTTACGATGCATAAAAGCTTGTTTGACTTCAACCAAAACAACATTAAAATGCTCATCTTACCAATCTGACTGAGGGAGTCTGATCCTGCTGGAACAGCCAGAGGTTTGCCGGGGTCTGTAGAGATTGTCTTTCTAAGAGAATGGAAGATCATTTCATTCTTTTTTATATATATATATATCAAAAATGAACTTCATGAATGACAAATATCTCAAATTTAAAGTACACAAGAGTAATGGAAGGTTCATACGGTCTTTCAGTCCCAAATGCCAGCTGATTAACAAAACTCCTGCTTTTAGACATTGTGGCTTCTGACTTGCTGCTGGTGAACTATGGAGAGACAGAGACATTCAGATACAGCACTGACCATAGAGAAACAGAAAAGCTGAACAGCTGATTTTGTTAAGCTGGGTTATGCCACGCAAGGGTAATGTCAGTTCGGAGATCTTCAACATCAAACTGTGGTAAATTTTTGAAATTTGAAATTCTCTGGTCTTACGATTAATGACGCTCCATAGAAGTGGGCTAAGAAGCGTAGAGTCTTACAAATCACCTTCCTCTTCTCTGAATCAAAGTCCTAGAAGGAGACAGTTCAGCATGAATGAGACTGACAAATATAACAGCGGTTAATATTCTAACTGGATAACCTTAAGACATTCCTCTCTATGTTTAATAAATCAATGAGGTCAAAAATTCAGCTTTGAAGTGTTAAAGGTACAGTAAGACATTTCTGAGAAATACTGTTGAAAGTGGGTCGGACAAGGCACCACAACACACTTGTAGCCAATCACCAGTGGGGCCCATTTACACTCATGATGGGGGAGGAGAGAGGGAGAGAGAGCAAGAAGGAGATTTGAAGAAAACTGTAGAAAGAGAGATAGCTGAGAAACATTACAAAAGAGAAAAGGTCAGAGGAATATCACTAGAGAAAGAACGGTTATGCCCTGACGATGGTGTTCTGAACCAAGCCTGGTTGAGTTGCATTAGTAGTGTGTTGTTGCAATGTCCAAGTTCTAGTATTTACACCAGAGAAGTTTAAACTTGCAGTTATGGTAAGGGGCGGTACATTTCCGAAACACACTCAAAGTGGTTGACCAATCACTACACACTGGTCCAGCCAACCAATCAGAACATACTGAGCTTTTCGGAAGGAGGGGCTTCACAGAGACAGGGGTGCGTTTCAAAAAAGCATCATTAACAACTATGGTCGCAAGTTCCGATGAATTGTGTCAGTAATGACGAAACTTGCGAGCATTGCTGGCTTTGGGAAACGCACCCAAAGGAAGTACTGCGACAATATAAAAAGTGAAAAATTATGTTTTTTGAACATTCCAACATGAAAGCCTACTCGAGAAGACAAAATCAAGACTTTGTAAATATGACCTCTTTGAAAAAAACAGTCAGTGGTGAAATTTTACCTGAAAGATGTCAAACTTGCTGCCAATTATGAGAAGAGGAACAGGGAAAGGGCTGATGAGCTCTCTGTCCTGTTGAAGAGAGATTGTTTCATGTACTACACTGCAACATAAATACACACATTCGATTTAGAGCAACGGTGTCATCCTCTCTACCGGATAGTCCTTGTGGAGGATTCGTGGGACTCGTTGTTTGCC
Source organism: Opsariichthys bidens (assembly GCA_037194245.1). NCBI lineage: Eukaryota > Metazoa > Chordata > Actinopteri > Cypriniformes > Xenocyprididae > Opsariichthys > Opsariichthys bidens. Next base: position 22,647,020 of record CM074279.1, on the reverse strand, counting down.
TGATCTGGATTCTCCTGTCTTCTGGAGTGCAGCACAGGCTTTTTCCACCTGACTTCGAGCTGATCTGAGCAGACTTTCCATGGTCTCCCACAGAGAATTAGGTTTAGACAGATCCAGTACAAGTACTACAGATAAAGAACTGCAAAAATAATTGTATTTGCAAAATGTTTGCAACCACATTTTTAATTTATTTCAAATCCAGGAATATTATTAAAAAGCCTGTATGAATGTAGTGTCTGTGAGTCTAACCTGACATTGTCAGACGTGATGGGAATCTGAACAAGGTCCGATAAGGAGATTCCACCTCCCAATTCCCACAGGTGAGCGACATCTTTAGGCTGCAGAGAAGCAGTAAAAACACATCTATCCAAAGATGCTTTTATATAAATGAAAAGGGAATTCAGTTCCCGTAAAGAACAGAAGACAACATCGCAGCTTGTACCGTATTATGACCTCTGGCTCGTCTACCAAAAGTGTACTCCAGTGCAAGAGTAGGTTTAGCGGCCTCGTCTCTGGTTTAAAGGGAAAAACACAAATATCAAGCGACACGAAGACTCCATGTACAATGTACAACATGATACCTCACACTTACCTGTCAAGAAACCGCAGTAATATTGTTGTTTTGCCCTGAAATATAAGGTTAAAAGTTTTTGTTGTGTGTGTGTTGTTGTTTTCTGACAAGAGACCAACATATTTGAACCCTATATAGCCTACTGTATCATATTTTATGTGTGAATTACTAAGGTTTTTAAATTATAAACATATCCAAAACAGCTGAAAAACCACACAATTTACTACATGCCTTCTGACCTCTGACTCATAGTTCATACTTATTAGCAAGTAAAAGGCCTTTTAATAAAAAAGAATAAATAAATAAAATAAAATAAAATAAAATAAAAGGCCTTTAAGTATAATTCTAAAAATTATCCCCTTCAGGTTGTGGTCTTTTTGCTGTGAAATCTTTACTGATTAATGTTATGACGTTAATATACATATTAACAATAACTTATATATTGTTAGAAATAATTTTTCCTCCTTAAGTGTGAGCTTCATATTCTCACTATATCACGCAACTCTATATTGGCCATAAAGGCCTGATGTATCAAATATGACACAATTTATGTTTAGATTTTTATTAAACACTTTGTCTAAAGTTTCATTTACACTGTTCTATTTTTTTTTTCAGGATTTACAGGTTTACTGGTTGACCTGTTTTCCATTAGCACATACATTCTCAAGACCATAAACAGTAAGTTTAAAGTGTTTAAAGTCATATATTGTAGGAATACCCCTGCTTTACTGCCCATAAAGAAGACTGTCCTCTGTGTGAGGAAGTGTGCGTCCTCTTCAGCATCCTCTTCATCAGTCCTGTTCTCCCTGCAGCGCACTTCTGCTGCAGCAACATCCCATAATGTGTCCGAACTACGAGACAAAATCATCTGAATAGTAGCATCTGCATGTTTACTAACAAAGTGGTAGCTCGATTCTCCCTTATTGAGTATCTAGTAAGCTAGTAAACATGAACGAGTAAAATAATGTGTGTAAATAGCTTACCTTATTTTAGGCATTATCACAAAGTATGTTTTTAAAATTCTCTACATCGAAGAAGCGAGTTTAGATTCAGTTTAGTCCTGTACTGACGCCTTGTTTTGTCGACTGAAGAACAGGCGCTTGATTACTGTTGCGAGGGGTAACGTCACTGTTTGATGATGAGGACACCAAGTGCATTATGGGAAATGGAGTTTTTATCTTACAACTGTTTTTTTATTCTCATTCATTTTTCTAATAATAATTTTAATAGCTGTAATAAATTTGTAATAGCTAATATTCTGATGGTGTTGATATGATTTTGGTGTATGAAACATCCACAAATAATAACTTTAGCCTCTTTTGCAAAGAAATACTGATCAGAACAGGGACAGTGACAGAACATGCGCAAAAGCAAGCATTCATTTGACAAACTTCATTAATGTATGGCTTATATTAAAATATACTCAATGGCACTTCTTTCTGATTTAAACACTATACATTAAATGCTGTTTATTCGTACATACATTTTAAAAGATCAGGATATACATGCTTTAATTTTTTTTTATTAAATTATGTATAACAGAGCATTTACAGCCAGATTACAAATCACAAAATATATCTCAAATATAGTATTGGTGAACACTGTGGAGAAAATGGATCTATAACTGTGGAAACATAGAAACTGCTTTCACATTTGTTTTTTGAATATAATCAATATGATCTAGAGATATCCTATATGTACAAAATAAAGAACATAATTTTGTACAGATTTGCTCACAGGCAAAATAACACACACACACACACACACACACACACAGAAGCTTAGCGTCTGATGATGTGGTCTCGTATCTTGAAGCTGATGATGCCCAGTATCACGAGCGCTGGCAGGAAGGCGTAGAGCAGGAGGAAGTCTAGTGTGTAACGCGAGAGAGCTCCAGGATATCCCTGATCTATGATCATATTTCCACTGTCTACTAGACAAGCTCCAGGCATTCCAGCTAAAGGGGCTGAGAGAGACAAACGGTTTGTCAGAGGATGTCCATATGCACACCTTATTCATTATGTGCTAAAGATCCCATAAAACCAAAGTAAAGTTAATCCATGTCTATCCATGTTAGTTCAGGCTATCTGTATGATTTCGTCAAAAATGATTAGATAAACACTACCGTTAAAAGATTTAGGCTCAGTACTTTTTCTTTCTTCTTTTAAAAAGAAATTAACTTTTTTTTTTCTGCAAGGATGCATTTAAGTCACTATGAAATATTATGGACATTTATTTTCTTTTTATAATGGAATATTGCAGTGTTTTTTCAAAATTATTATTTTGTCCTCATAACCTTTAATGAAAAACATGAACTTTTTTCTTGTTTTGAGAATAAATATATCCGTCACAATAGGCAAGGAAAGACAATTTCTGATTCATGAGACTTTGATTGATCAAAATTGATAAAAAGTTACATTAAAAACATGCACAATTTTACAGAAGTTTTCTATTTTAAATGAATGTTGTTCTTTTGAACTTTTTTTTATCAAAGAACCCTGAAAAAATGGATCTTGGTTTCCACAAAAATATTAAGCAGCACAACTGTTTACAATAATAAGAAATATTTCTTGAGCAGCAAATCAGCATATTAGAATAATTTCTGAAGTATCACATGACACTGCAGACTGGAGTAATGATGCTGAAAATTCAGCTTTGCCTGACAGGAATATATTAAAATATATTGAAATAGAAAAGAGCTATTTTAAAGTGTATTAATATTTAACAATATTACTGTTTTTACTGTATTTTTATCAAATAAATCCAGCCTTGGTAAGCTATTACACTATTACTCAAACCTTTCGGTATGTCCCACAGCAACGTCCTGTTTCAATGGGAAATTCATTAACACAGGGAATGAAAAATGTGTTTGTCAAGCAGTTTCATAGGGTCCATTTTGAGAATGCAGAATAAGTAAGAATTTTTCTTACTGCAGGTGAAGTTTAGGCCATAGAACTCAGTGACGATAAGGAGCTCACAGCCGTACTTCTGGAAAGTTAGATAACTCAGCCACTGGAATACTACAGGCATTTGTTTAAAACCCCTGAAAGAATTACAAAACAAGACATTTGCATTAAGATTTAAATCAGTTTTGTGCAAAATCCTGAACAATGGCGAACAATAGAGTACATTCCTTCAGCACTAACAAAAAAAAAAAACACACACATATTGGAAAGTGGGTATCAAAATTATTTCTTCACCTTAGAAATCCAGAGCCCAACATGATTCCAGCTATATTGAGTAGAGCGACCCCACTGTTGACCATATTGGGGTCTTGAACGACACCCAACAAGACCAGCGTTAAGAGTTCACCTATGATGTGAGGCACCATGACCACTGCTGAAAAACACAGGAAGCGCAGGGGATCTGGATTCATGCCAACAACCCTAAAACACCGAACCACACACACAAATAGCATGTCACAATCCATAAACCAGTACATTTTATTTGATCCTGAGGACATTCCCCTGGGTTTGAACCCTAGTTACCCTAACTTGAGCTCTGTTGAACTCAAGTAGCTTTACACAAACACACACCCATGCTTACCAATACAGGAAAGAGGTGAAGATGAACACACTGATAATACTGAAGGGCAGAATATGGATGATGTAAGCCAGAAACATCTGCCATTTCTCGTACAACCCATCTTTACTCTCTTGGTCAGCAATGGCCCTTAAAGCAGGAACTGTTTTCAATCGAGGAAAAAAGTGACAGACAACATTAGACTAAACATTAAACTTTCTATTGATTTAAACTGATTGAACGAATTAGTGAAATTACAGTAGCAGACACGTCATGTGTTTCCAATTATGTGATATCTCAAGAGCTCTATGTTCAAGGTCAAGCAATATTCATGCTGGAGTAATTTGTGAGGCAATACACCTCCTGTGTGTTTCTCTCTCTTATCTGGCGACCTACAGTGAGATATGATCTCTTATCACTCATAAACTGATACATAAAGGACACGGTTTATGTTTCCCTTGAGCATTGGCTTAATTGGTCTAACTCCTGCATCACCTTTCTGCTCATTAATTTGTGATTTTGTAATATATAAGAACTGTTTATGGTCGCATTTGTTTGATACATCAGAAAAATATGTGCATAATCTTTAATTACTATTGTCTCTCTGCCTTGTTGACATGCAATGCCACAAATGGGTTTTCTCACTGTTTTTAAATGTCTAACAAAGTTCAGTAGACTTAAACATTGCCACCTCAAAATTGGAATAAAATTCTTTTTCTATTTTTTGAAATACTTACATAGAGCCACAGCATTCAGCATGCCGGTATATGGTGAAGCACCCATGGCTTGGTAGATTAAGCCGATTCTGTCTTGCACGGCACCTTTTGTGACATCCTTACCCAGCTTCATGAGAAAAAAAGCAATAAAGAGGCCGTAGATGAGATTCTGAGAGAGGCGCATGAGAATGCCCATCCTATCACGAGAGACATTACGCACGGTCCGCCTGTGTGTGTGCAAGAGAGAGTGAAATGCATGAAAAATTGAGACCTAAATATGTGATTCACAGGGTCATATCTAAATTAGCTGCTTTTATTTAACTGAAAAAAAAAATACTCTTTAATATTAAAGATAATATTCATATAATAATATTACTTGATATTAGGTTGCAACAATCAAAATCATTTTAATGGTCGTTGCTCTTTAAGTTATTGGCTCACTTTCACTTTTTACAGGTCCTGTCATGAAAATTATACCTCAGGAGGACATTCAGTTTGGACAAGCAGTTGGGGGACTCCTTGCTTTTGAATGGGATCATGGGTTTGTCTGGTCTCTGGCAGCTTTGCTCAATCCTCTCCAGCATTCTTTTATAGATCTCTGAGTTCTGGTAGGCTGATGTGATGTCATGCATGCGGCTGTAGGTGGCGGCTTCCCTTTCGCTGCAGCGTGTATCCACAGAAGTCAGATCAACTGTCAATCACAAAGAATGTTTTAATAAAAGTAGAACACTGTACAGGTATATCATATTTTGAGCAGTAAAAAAAAAAAAAAAAATCAGTTACACTTTAGTTTAGGGCCCAATTCTCACTATTAACTTGCTGCTTATCATCATGCAAATTACCAGGATATTGGCTGTTTATTAGTACTTATAAAGAACATATTATTGCAATATTCTGCTTGACCATATTCTACATCCCCACCCAATACCCAAACTTAACAACTACCTTACTAACTATTAATAGAGTTTATTGAGGCAAAAGTAGTTAATAGTGAGAATTGGACTCTAATCTAAGCGAGAATGTTTTTTTCATATCAATACATCTTAAAAAGGATAATTCACTCAAATTCAAGCTAAAGTCTAAAGAAAAAAAGTCTTGGGTCATCTTCAAAAGTCCTACCATAAATATCAAAGGGGTTGCAGTAATCAGGACACTCATATTCGCAGCTGCTGAAGAAATCCACCATCTCTTCAGGCTGCCCACAGAACACCAGTTCCCCTCGGCTCATGATTGCTATTCGGTTAAAGATCTGTAGATATTTATACATCTTTCGGTCATTTGAATTTGCATAATCTAGACTATCTCAATGCATGTCAGATTTATGTAAAGCATTGCAGTGAATGTAAAATATACTAAATGAACAGCGCTATATTGTCATATGAACCATACTGCTACTAGTCAGTCAGTGGTAATAATATACTGAGGTACTTAGTAATGATATACTGTCTGAGGTGTTCATACACTGAACACATTATGTAATGCAACATGTTCAGTTATTAGAGTAAGTAGTAATTTAATCAAAGCAACTTTTATTGGTATTTAGCAACATATGGCATGCTGTACGTAAACATTTGGAGATCAGGTGGAATTGCTTTAAGCCATAATGCCTCAAAATCCTTTAACCAATTGAAATTGGACAAACTCCTTGCATTCACATTAAAACACGGTTTTCAGTTAGTTTTCAAATATACGTCTCTCATGTCATACAAAGTTTTTGTTTTTATTAATTATTTTTTCGCTTTTATTTTTGCTCTTGTAGCTTGTTACTGTTTAACTGTTTTATTTCCATTGATGTTTTTTACTTCAATTAAATGTTAATATTTAATAAAAGCACTGCATTTTATATATGAAAGGTGCTATACAAATAAAGTGTATTATTTTATTATTTTTCATGAGTGCATGCATTTTAAGTGTCAGCTTAAAGATAGCTTTGTCAACTTTTAGGAGTAAACTAGCATATAGAAGTACCTTGGCCCAAAAGCCATGCGCTTAACTAAATAGATGAAGGGAAATAAGTATTAGCCACAGCATTGCAGATCCTTCCAGTATTAAAACAGCAAAAAGTCTACTCACTCTAAATAGTTCTGAACGGGGCTGGTGAATGGTGACTATGACTATTCGATCTCTTCTGGCCAGCTCAGCCAGGAGTACCACTATCTGATTAGCCGTCATGCTGTCCAGTCCCGTGGTTGGCTCATCCAGGAGAATCACCTCTGCCGTGACAAAAAGAATAAAACAAATGAGAAACTTTCCACAAAGTCCACTCTGTGTCTTTTGAGAGACAACTTTGAGTGTCTTATTAATTCGAGTAATTAAAGCAATTAATAGATTTGCCTTTGTCTAAAGTTAGAGCCAAATTAATTGGCTGATGAATTAATTTACTGCTTGATTGGAGAAGGCAGCAGATGAAAGCCCCTTATAATTGCTGGTTTGTGTTCAGTTTGGAATGGCCTTAACTAATCCGTAGTCCATGGTCCCAGGAGCCCCCTGAGGTCCAAAGAGCCAGATAAAGCATCCAGAGGGACCCTCATAGACCTAGGCTTAATATTAAAATGTGATAACCCCGTCTGCCACTTTTAATATTCTACTTCATTCCCTTTCACTCATTTGTACATTACTCAATAATCCTTCAAGGGGCTTTGGGTCACCGTGCTGGTCGCTCTGCATTTAAATAACATTCAGTCATCTGCAGCTTATTGTGAGGGTTGCATCATCTGAGGAAATCAACATACGCTATACAGTGTTTGTACATCATAACTAAAAAAACATTAGGCTAATATTCAGCACTCACTTGGGTCCTGAAGCAGCTGGCTGGCAATGGAGACCCTCCTTCTCTCTCCACCAGAAATGCCTGGAAAAATGCGGCCTCCAATAACACTGTGAGCCACATGTCCCAAACTCAACTCTGCCATGACCGCAGTTACCTATGTCAGGTCAGAGAGGGATAAGGTTATTAAAAATGTATGAATGATGAACTTGTTTTGCTCTACAAAAATATATGTACTTGAGATGTATTCATTTAATTGTATTTAATTGTCAATTTTGAGTTTTTCCAAATATAAACAATTGTTAAAAAAGAGTCTATGTAACTATCTGTGGTGATATGGCAAATAAATTGTGTGCTTTGACATCTGTGAAAGAAATAAGATCACCTTCTTGCGTATGGCCTCAGCAGAGTGTTTTCTCAAAGAAAGTTGAGCAGTGTATGTCAGAGACTCCTCCACAGTCAGATAGCTCAAGAGATTGTCACTCTGAGAGAGAGAGAGAGAGAGAGAGAGAGAGAGAACATTCTATGTAAGTATTCGAAATAATATTTCCATATGAAGAATACTATCAATGCTATGGTGAATATAAAGGGATAGTTTACCTTAAATTTTAAAAGTGTGATTTCTAGACCAGGAAAAGTCATAGAAATTAATAAAATCTTTAGTCATTTAATTTTTTTAATGAATATAATAATTATATACAAACAAATTTATATAAATTTGGTCAAGCTCCTTAATATAGTGGTGCAGGGATGATGACAAAAGCCAGAAGACTAGTTCACTACTGGTTTCCTTGAGATGAAGGTGTCTTTCAATAAATGAGTAAAAAAAAAAAAAAAAAATTGTGGTTATCATAATTTGATGATACTTTGACAATTTGTTCCATAACTGCACACACTCACACCCTAAACGCTACTTATTAGAAACTTTCAAAAATAAACAGAACTGCTTCCAAATTTGCATTTTCAGTATGGGTGTGTTGTAGAACAAAATGTCAAAGTATTGTCATACTATGTTTATGTTTACTCATAAATTGAAAAATCCCATTATAAAGCTCCATAGGAAAATCTCGAGGGAACCAGCAGCGAATTGTTCTTCCAGGTTTTGACGTCATCCCTGCAGCACTCTATATTTTATTGGGTATAAGTTGCTATTCGTGAGTAAAACATAACCCTGTTATCAAAAATTAGAAAAGTCATGTACATTTACTAGTAATTAGTTATTGGAATTACAGAATTTCATTATTTTAATTATTTGTACCTATTTTATTTATTATTTTAATACATTGCCAATCATAATTTCTGTAAATGAAAAGATTGAAAATGAGCAGAAAATATTGTCTTTAACAAATGGGGGCCTTGGAGTCAAAAAGGTGGAGAATTTGACTTTTCGTTCATGGAGCACAAAATAGTGGGAAAAAGAGCAGCTTGGTCATTCTGTTAATAACCTCAATTTCTGAACCTTCTAAGAAAGAAATTCCTGAATGACATGAGAGTTAGAAAATTATTACATTTTCATTTTTGGTTGAATTGTTCCTTCAAATAGGTCCCATGTTTACCCAATCAGAGCTGACCTTTAGTGTTTCGTAAGGTGCATTAGCATATCAGCTATAATATGCATCCTTAAAGGTAATTCTGTATTTATTAACAGTTGACATTACCGACACATACAACATTTCACAATTTGTAAACTTTGCTCCTAAGTTGGCGAGTGATCTTAAATATCTGCTTTAAATTCTTATCTGTATCTGGAGTTTAAGGCAATTTATTGAATATTAGACTTATTACTCTAAAGATGAGTCAATAGGTTGTTGAGTTGTCCGTCATGTTTATATATATATCTGTAATTGATGTAGAGTAAAATTCACTGCTAAAATTATTGCTGCAATTAGCTATCATGATTAAAAACTTCCCTGATTCGAACTTAACTAAACATTCAAGATGTCATTAAACTTTTCAACTTCACATTTCAGGCTGATTAAACTTAAAATTTTAAGGCAGCATGAACACAATGTTTTAAAAAATTTTTACGGAGTTGAAGGTATGTGTTTCCTGAAATAAACTCTACTATTTGGCAAAAAAAAGTTTTAAATACTGAAAAGTACTTTCTTCAAAACTTCACTTTCAACTAATATCTGTACATTTAGCCCTTGAGACATGTTTAATTACTGGATTAGATTATAACTTCCTTGCGTCATAAATTTAATCTGTAGAAATTACCTGTAATAATGGCAGTCTTGCCATGGTCATTTAATTTACCAGCAGATATGCATGAATAGCTCCAAAGAATATTACAATTAACTCATGTGTAACAGCTAAATTAAGAGTTCACTCCAGATTAACTTTACTGCAAACTGTATTTGTTTAAGTTTGGTTGTGGCAGACATGACCTCTACATACCTAGTCAATCTCTTTTTTATCTATATATATATATATCTTCTACAGTTGACTAAAGTTCAGTCAGATGTAGCCTGTGACATTTAGATTGGCACGCACAGACACACACACACACACACACACATTTGTTGTCACATTGTTTTAAGTTGGATATCATATTCATATTCTTACCGAAAAAAGATCTCACCTGAAGCACATAAGAGAAACAGTCTTGAAACTGCTCTGTTTTTAGCTTTCTTCCATTTACAAAAATCTCTCCGAGAAGGTTACCAGAATTCCCAATTCGTCCTGCTATAGCATCTAACAGAGTGGTCTTTCCAGAGCCTTGAGGAAAAAGGTCAACAAGTGCATTACTTTAAGATATGATCTTACACTGACATTCAAAGAAATGATCTTTTCAGCCTTACGTAACGGACAGCAACACAGTAAGTTGCCTTATTCATTCAGGTGCTTACTGCTTGTTCAATGTCGTGTCTTAATGCATATACAGTGAATGATACTAGCAAGATCTATGAAAATATGATTTTATTAATAACATTTTTTAAACTTGTATTCATTCAATTCATTGTATTAACTTTGTATGTACTTATCTATCATTTAAAGTATTTATTCCACAATTCCATATTGTGGACTCTTTGACTAAAATGTGTTAAAATTCTAAATATCACAGTCATTTTGCCTCCCAGGTTTTTAGTTACTCACCAGAGTTTCCCAGAATTCCCATTATCTGCCCACTGTCCACATGAAATGACACTTCATTCAGTATTTGCCTTGTCCATTTTTTTCTAAAAGATGAAAGGTCCCACCAGGGTCCTACACGTTCACTGTAACACACAGCAAATAAAAATGTTCATGAAATGAACTAGTAGTAGTTTTACACTGTAAAATCAAGGGTTAACAACCCGTATGAAAAAGAAGTGTTGATCAAGATATGCTTAAATGTACAATGAAGTAATCAAAGTATACTTGACTTGTAGTTGTGTTTACTCTTTTGACTAGTAGCTATACAAAGTCTTATAAACGATCATTGTTTGGAAATATTGATTTATTAAGAAAAAGAAAGACGATTTATCACGCAAATGTAAAATAACGCGATGTTCAAACATTAAACAACATGTAAATCTCAACTGTCAAACATTACTGAATGAAATGATGAACCCATGAAGAGGAAACGACTGTGAAGCTTTGGAGGTGTTGATGGAACAACTTTTTGTCTTAAAACTTTTTGTTTAAAATGTTGCCTTTCTTTATGAAAATAATATATGAAGTATGATGTTATGTTCACTTAAAGAAAATGTACAAGTATACTTGCATACTTTTATATACTAAAAGTAGGCCAATTTCGTCCCAAGCAGTATTGAAATTGTACACTTGCAAGTTTACTAATAGTACACATTGATAATAGTATACACACTACAAAAAGTGTACTTAAAACATACGTGAACAGTACTTACAGTATACTTCAGAAAATTAACTTGAAGTACGCTTCTTTTTGGTAAGGGAAGAACAACATAGTTTGGGAAGTTCTTTAACAAAGACAGTACTGGACCAAAAACATTCATATATATATATATACTTCAATGAAAGGCTAAAAGCCTAACAGTTGTATAATTGTTGCCATACAAAAGTCAGATGACGAGAGATGACTGTGGCATTTAAAAGTTCCTTCACTGATCATTTAATGGTAACTGCATACTTAAAGATTACAATATGCTTATAATATTTATATATCTGGCCTATGACTCACTGGGTTTTTACACAGAAAAGTAATATATGTGTAGCAGTAATCTGACAATAAGCACATGTTCTGTAAGTGGTTAATCAACAGAATGCTGCTGCACATTTAAGAAATGTGCATAAATTTAGGCACATCAAAAACATTAATTTAAAAAAGATTAATTTGAATGTGTTGAGATGAATAAATATAGTCTATTTGTGTATTTAGCATTTTTAATATATTAATATTGGACATCTTAAACATAAATATATTCTAAGTAAAATATAGCTTCTATATTTTAATATGTCCTTTAAAATTCACTTAAATGTATTTTTTTATGATACATTACATCAGAAAATACTTTCTTATTATGCAAATTTTGATGAATTAATTCAATTAAAATAAAAATGTATGTATTGTGTATTATATATCATGCACAATATATTTTAAGCATTTTTGTTAGCAATAAGGTTACATTTTATTTAGATGGTCCACTTTAGACATTCTAATAACTCTAAGTAACTTAGCAACTACATGTCAACTAACTCGCATTAGAGTATTAGTAGACTGTCAGTGGACTGTTAGGTGTTAGGGTTCAGGGAAGTGGAATAAGTTGACATATAGTTGCAAAGTTATAGTTAGTAGAATGTTTCTTGAAGGACCATCAAAATAAAGTGTGAGCAGACATTAAGCAGACAGTCTACTAATACTCTCATCAGAGTTAGTTGACTTGTAGTTGCAAAGTTACTTACATAGTTAGTAGAATGTCTATAATGGACCATAGGACACAAAAAAGTGTTACCATAAATAATATTTCAAGGTTTCAAATTTTAATTGAAGGGTTCAAAAATTTTATAAGTAATACGAGTATTAGAAAGCTAAGCTTTGAAAGTTCTAAAACATTGACATGTGACATGATCATCTTTTATTAAAACTGATGTTTGCTCATATGCACGTGTCAGGTGCAGCGGTGGGTTAACAGCCAGACTCAACATATTTGCTCTTGAGCAAATTCATAAATAAACATCTGTTCGTCAAGGTTCATCAAACACTTAATAACCGATTTACCAATAACCTGGTCCAAAATACAGCTGAAGATTCAATGTTACCTTGCATAAACTGTGACTTGAGACAATCATCGATTTCACTGGTTTCGTTTCATATTAATGAGATATTCCTACCTCACAGTATAGGACACTTTTTTGACGCTCAGGCAGCATGACGGATCTGTGCATTCTGGGTTTGGACGCACCGTTCCCATCTCTGACACCCCCTTAAAAGATCCATTCAACCCATTCTTTTGGAAAATGTCCTGCATGGAATAAGATTGACTCATTGTCTGTCATTAATTGTCAAACTAGCCTGAATATCAATGTGACAGTCAGATCCACGTCTTCAGCAGTCTGAACTCTCCAGCTTGTATTTCACTGATTAAGCTGGAACCATAAACAGTGACTCTTATCAGTGGAACTTTGCTCCATTTGCTATATAGAGCCGCTTCTCTCTGCCATCTGTCCTCAGTTTTTTCCAGGACAACAAGAGGAGCGGGTACTTCTCCAAGCCGGACAGCGGACCAGAGGGGCACAGACCCCTTTTCGCCAAATCCACCATGTCAGACCAGAGTGTTTTCCATTCAGCAGACAGCTTCAGCTCTACAGACAATAACCACAGCAGGGTGAGTTCGTAACGAACTGTGAATATACAAGCAGTCGCAACCGAAAAGTTAACCTATATCCAGAGGAAGTTGTTCACACTGTATAGTGTTGTCTTCAATTTCAAATTCATAACAAGTGCATGCGATTTCTATGCTATTGATTTTATTCGAGTTCATTGCTGTACAAATCGCTCTATTACATAAATGGACCCTGAACTACACAACTTAGTCCAATTCTCTTATCTGCTGACATACAGAATGATAGATCTGATGATAAATAAAATGTGACAATAATCAGTTTATGATCAGCAGAATCTTAATTAAACCTGATGAACTTTACACCAAAACTGACTCAAAGAACCAACAGTAATAGATAGTTTAAATGTAAATGAAAGATAATCAAATGTATTGGTATTATAAGTGAAAGGCATTTACACTATGCATTAAAACTGCATGTTTCAACACACACAGGGTCGACACACTCTTTTCTCATCTGCAGAGGAGGACAGCAGTCTGTATTTTACTTACAGCGGAGGTCGCAATGAAATAGAAGTCCGCAATCTGAACTATGAGGTTAGAAATTTTTTCAGTTTTATTTATATTTACAACAAATTACTCCTCAAATTGCCCTTTTCTTCATGTTTTTCTTCTGATAAAGTGTTTAGATACTGAAAGAAGGTCTTCATTCATTTTAGACATTTTTTCAGAAAGTAGACATAAAAGGAGACCAAAAAACGTTTTATTATTATAAAACATATTAAAGATATTTAAAATGTATGAATGGGAATTTATAAACAGTATACAGTGCATACAATACTTGGGGGCGGTAGAAACTTATGCTCACAAATTACAAACAGTAATATTGTGAAATATTATTACAAATTAAAATAAATGTTTTTGATTTGAATATATTTTAATATGTAATTTATGATGTCAGAGCTGAATTTTCAGCATCATTACCCCAGTCTTCAGTGTCACATGATCCTTCAGAAATCTAATATGCTAATTTGCTGCTCAAGAATTACTTATTATCACAGTTGTGCTGCTTAATATTTTTGTGGAAATGAAACCTGATGCATTTTTGTCGAGATTCTTTAAAGAATAGAAACTTCAAAAGAGCAGCATTTATTTGAAATAGAATTCATTTGTAACTTTGTAAATGTTACCGTCACTTTTGAACAGTTTAATGCATACTTGTTGAATAAAAGTATTAAATTTATTTAAAACCTTAGTGATCACAAACTTTTAAATGGCAGATACATAAATATCAAATTAAGTGGCAAAGCCCATTTTAAGGCATTGTACATTAATGATATATTGTTCAAAATGACAAAAAAAATTATCATTTTCTAGTTGTGAAATATTAGTATTTAGTGTTCATACTAGTTACTATAGTGGTTGCTCTTTATCCACTAAAAATTCAGATGGCTAAAGAATGACTCAAAATCAGAAAGTGAAGTTAGGCGCTACTTTGAAGATACCGCTTGATTTGCTGTAACAGGGTGTCTGGCAATTATTGTTTCAATAAAATGTGAAACAAATTACAAATCTGTGTTAAGCAAAAGTACAATATTAAGTTGTTACTTCAAGCAAATTCAATATTTCAACAAAGTCAATGATAAGAAGCTAAATGTGTTATTGTTCATCCCACATCAGAGATCAGATCAGGCTTAAGTCTGAATTCAGTTTTAAACATCACATCCATCTTTCTGTCCACCAAGGGGTCTTCGCTCTGAAAAAGGTTGAAGGCCCCAAATCTAATATCATTCAAACATTGGGCCCAAATGACATTTATACTTGCACACAGGTGGACACAGCGGCGCAGATACCCTGGTATGAGAGGCTGTCAGAGTTTAAGATGCCCTGGGAGATGCACAGCAACAAGCAAACGGTTATAAAGGATCTAAACCTACGTGTGCACAGCGGCCAGATGCTTGCTGTCATTGGCAGCTCGGGTACGTCAAGCTTCATAAGAGCTTTAAGTGAATAAGAACAACATAAAAAGCCAAAAAGAAACAAAGTGTTTGTTGCAGGCTGTGGGAAGACCTCCTTACTGGATATCATAACATGTCGAGATGAAGGTGGCTCCGTGATTTCAGGAGAGATACTGATTAACGGGAAACCTTCCACACGTTCCCTGGTGAAGAAAAGCATCGCTCACGTCCGTCAGGATGACCGCTTGTTACCGCATCTCACAGTACGAGAGACACTGGCTTTTGTGGCAAAACTGCGGCTGCCTGCGCACTTCACACAGAAACAGAGAGATCAACGGGTGAGCAACTGAGATCATACAATAAATGCTTACATAATCACCCAGTTAAAGGTTATGCGTTACTGTCAGCATCCCGTATCATCTGATGGGGGTGTGTTTGACCTTTACAGGTGGATGAAGTCATCGCGGAGCTGCGTCTCAGGCAGTGCGCCCACACACGCGTGGGGAACGAGTATGTGCGAGGAGTGTCAGGTGGCGAGAGAAGGAGGGTCAGCATCGCTGTACAGCTACTCTGGAATCCAGGTGAGTCTTTGACACACAGGCATACTCTAGGTATGAAATGAAGACTGATACTTAAAGACAGTCAACAAAAAATCAAATGTGTTACTATTTATATTTATGCATTCAGCAAAAGTGACTTTGCATTTAAGGCAGCCTATACACATTTTCAGTTTATTAATCAAAACCATGACCTTGGTATTGCTAATGCCACTGCCACACTGTTTGAGTTTGATGAAGGACATTTATTTCATTAAAACATGTTCTTAATATTACTGTTGATGATTCAAGCACATTATTTGAGATAAAAACAATGTTTTGTCTTTGTAGTTTAACAATGTCACGAGCAATAGTGCTGTTGTTTTGAATATTGGCACGTCTGTGATTTGGATGTAGAAAAGAGGCGAATCGAATCTTCAGATTAACGTGCGGGTGGAATTATCATAAATACTAGTTTCCTAGTTTAGAAAAAAATGGACATGAACGCCCTCTCAAGTCAAAATTTGAATGAAGCACAAAATTTCCGATAGCACGTGAAGACAGCAAGAACGTGCTTGAACGAATCAGTTGAGTGAACTATTCTGACTTGACAGGGTTTTTGGATGATAAAAAATTCATTATTTCTTAAGTCTTGTCTGGAAACCCAAAGACCATGAAATATAAAATACTACTAAAAAGACTATTAAAAAGCTAAATTAAAATAATAAACTAAAAAACGAAACAAAACCAATTTCCGAAAGTATAGCTAAAATAGGCGGCGAACGCAATTTCATTAGAGATAGTTTAGTTTAACTACAACTAAAAACAATTACAAAACTTGATGTACTAAAATGAAACTGAATAAAAACGAAAGTATTTAAAAACAAAACAATAAAAATGTCAAAACAGACAATAAAAGTACTAAAATTAAAATGAATTTGGAAAATATAAAAAATATTAAAAAATGAAAATTAATTAAATGCTAATAAAAACGATTAAAGTATCTCAATGATAATAAAATAACACTGGTCAGAACCGTAGCTTACGGTTATATTTTATATGTGTTTTCAGGTATTCTCATCCTAGATGAGCCTACTTCAGGTCTGGACAGCTTTACAGCCCATAATTTGGTCATTACATTGTACCGGCTGGCTCGAGGGAACCGCCTGGTGTTGCTGTCAGTTCATCAGCCTCGCTCGGATATCTTTCAGCTCTTCGACCTGGTGGTGCTCCTTTCTTCTGGTTCGGCCGTGTACTGCGGTCAGGCCAAAGAAATGGTGCCTTACTTCACTGCTCTTGGGTACCCATGTCCACGGTACTGCAACCCATCTGACTACTACGGTGAGTGGGACGGAGAACCAATGTCTTTAGTTTAGTTGATCATGTGGTTTGGTTGTTGTATCTGAACTGTAATCTTCTCTTGCAGTCGACTTGATAAGCATTGATAGGCGCAGTCCTGAAAAAGAAGCACAATGTTTGGAGAACGCCAGGTCGTTAGCGGCCCAGTTTGTAGAGAAAGTAAAGAACACAGAGGATTTCATGTGGAAATCCGAGGATTGTGGTCCTCCAGCACTGGACAACCCTCAAAGGTAAATTCTGATGTATTGTTATTTGTTCTTTCAAACTGAAGCTTTTATAATAAGGATTTATAATAACCTCACATACGGTATCAATGAAAATGACAATTTCTACTCCAGCAGTGTTCCTTCTGCTTCAAAGAAGGAATCAGTGATCACGGTTTCCAAACAAAAGGATCGCCTGCCGGGTAAAGTGCAACAGTTCACAATCCTAATCAGGTGAATAAACTGGGATGCACTATTTATTGTAAAAACGTTTAGCTAAAAGTGTCTCCTAAAAGCTTTTTCCCTGTCTTTTGTTCAGGCGGCAGGTATTTAATGACTACCGGAACCTGGTGACACTGGTGGTTCATGGTTTGGAAGCCTTGCTGATGTCACTGCTCATCGGTTTCCTTTACTTCGGAGCTGGGGATGAGAGTCTTTCTATCCAAGATACGGTGGCTTTGCTCTACATGATAGGAGCTCTGACACCCTTTGCTGTGGTGCTGGACGTCATCGCAAAGTGTGGGTAAATTACGGAAGATTTATGTTTTTGGTGTCTCCTGAAGTCCAGTGGGGTAATATTTTGTTTTTCACAGGTCATTCAGAAAGAGCCATGCTTTATCATGAGCTGGAAGATGGCATGTACTCTGTCACCTCATACTTTTTTGCCAAGGTAAATAAAATGCATTATGTAAGAGCTTCAGAAATGACTGTCTGTGTGTAGACCTTTGGTACATAGCAAAGCATCACAACAAAATCACTTTTGTTGAGTATAATATACAAATTTCACATTGTTATAAATGCTTGACAGTTACAGAGTCAAACGTGTACAATGGAACAATGAACAATGTGCAGTGTGATTAGTAATGTACAGCAGTTAGAATTGATTGGCCGTGCGGTGTTCACTATTTATATCATTCTGCTTTTCTCTGTTTATCATTCCAGACAGACTCTCAGTTTGTCCATTAGAAATAGTGGGCATTTTTCAGTGACTCTTTCCACGAATTACATAATTATACCAGTAGGTGGCGACAAGTGACGAGTGAGTCATTTGAATTATTCACTCAACCCATTTGTTCACACGATGATTCATTGAGGGACTAAACAACGGTGCTCTTATCGTTAACCCAAACTAAAAAAAACGATTAAAAATTGTTTTCAGTAATTAAAATATAGATGAAATAAAATTAAATATAAACACCAGATAAAAAAAAAGCTTAAATGAAAATTATAAATGTTTTTGTGTCAAAAATATAAGTTGCTCTATATTATCTTCTGGTTTACTAAAGTAATTTTCACTGCCTTAAATTGGATGTATAAGTCAAAAAAGTTGAACAATTTAACAGCTTAACTTATTTTGATAGTTAAATGTAAAAACATATGTTGTCATGCCTTATTATTTTTACAGACATGTCATGTACCAGTCTTGAATTTAAAGTCGGCATGAAATGGAAGTTGCGATAATCTTTTCTTCCCTATTGTGATGCATATGTGAATGAAATTGGCTTCTGGAATCTTGATTTCTTATTTCGGGAGTTGATTGGATCATGGGGAGTTGTTGTTCACTAATTGGAGTCAGATCTGAATGCCAGTTAGTTGCATTAATGCAGTAATTTGTGGAGGATATTTCCACCAATTGCCACCAAGACACACATCATGAACAAAACTGTTGCCATTTGAGGGGGACAATGTGCATGGATATATCATTTGTAATAAACATTCTGTAAAAAAATAAGCAGAGTCCATTTTAGTTTCATGTCAGTTTTAATAGATCTTAATCATTGTACGCATTAGTATATAAGCCTAAATGTTTCTGATAAGACAGTTAGCAATAGAAACATCTGAGCCACATTACAGTTCAAACAGAAGTGAGTGACATGACAGGGAAAGGTCACCAGTTGAATATTAGCTCCAGTGGACTTTGTCAGCTCTTGATGTTAAATGAGATACTTCAAGCTCCAGTGTCTCTTTCAGGTCCTTGGTGAGCTGCCAGAGCACTGTGCGTTTACGCTGGTATACGGTGTGCCCATCTACTGGTTGGCTGGGCTCAACAGCGCTCCCGACCGCTTCCTTCTCAACTTCCTGTTGGTGTGGCTGATGGTGTATTGCAGTCGCTGCATGGCCCTATTTGTGGCGGCAGCCCTGCCGACATTGCAGACCTCATCTTTCTTGGGCAACTCTCTCTTCACCGTCTTCTACTTGACTGCTGGCTTTGTCATTAGTCTGGAAAACATGTGGCTGGGTAAAACATCACTGAGTTAACAGAATTGGCACTGGCAACAAATCTGCAAGTGTTCCTTGTATTAATATTCATTTTCATTACCAACAGTGGCGTCTTGGTTTTCTTACATATCCTTCATGCGTTGGGGTTTTGAGGGAATGCTGCAGGTTCAGTTCCGTGGGACCAGACTCCCAATCTCGATTGGAAACCTCACTGTAGAATTTGATGGTATTAAGGTGAGTAACACTGACCTTACCTTTACAAAAGATTACTACCGTTTTTGTTACATATAGAAAAATGCAGTTTTTTGGACACGAAAAAAACTGCAGTATTGCAGTATAACCTAAAATGTCTGTAGTTTTACTGGAGTACAACTATACTGCAATACATCTAAAGTACTAGTAAAATAAAACGGCAATACAACTGCAGTTATACTGTTTTTATACTTCATGCAACTTTCAGTTGTACTTCATTTTACTGCAGCTGTACTTATACTACAGTTTTACTGCAGTTGAACTTCAATGTACTGCAGTTGTACTGTGACTATACTTCATTATACTGCAAATCTATGGTTGTGCTTAATTAAACTGCAGTTAAACTACTTGGTACTGCAGTTTTACTGCAGTTCTACTTCAATATACTGCAGCTCTTTTTTGTAAGGGTAGCAAACAGCTATATGGTTTATAATCATGGATGCCATTACATTAAAATGTTCCACTTTGTTTTCAGGTTGTGGAGATGATGAACATGAACCAGTATCCGCTGTATTCATGCTACCTGGTGCTTATAGCGGTTGCTTTGGTTTTCATACTGCTCTATTATCTGTCACTCAGATTCATCAAACAGAAATCCAGTCAGGATTGGTGAGGAGAACAGGTCCACATAGCAGCTTGTTCCTGCCAACAAGCCAATCTTATAACCACAGACCTTATAAAACAAGTGTAACTGTCAAATCCAACTATAGCTATCACCAAAATGAACATGGTATGCTAATTATGTTGAAGATTCAAAGTGTAGAATCTCATCATTTTACTCTTTACAGAGTTTATTCAGTGTACTGATGCATTTCATCTGTTGAGTTCAATCACAACAGAACTTGTTTTCACTTGTTTTTGGTGGAGTTTGAGGGCTTCTGAGCTCACAGTCGGTGACTGAGGCTGAAACTACGTCAACAAATTTGATTTACATTGTAGTACCATTAACTGCCGCTGGATGGCAGTAACATACTATGTTTTTTTCATTCTTTAAAGTTTTAATTATTAACTTTTTTGGTAAACCAGCAGACATCACGTTTGGTACATGCCGTTCAACAAATTTACTGTCACAATGTAGATTTCATTTATGTATTACATTTTTTTTTGTTGGAAAGCATAATCTTTTGCATGTATGATGTTATTATTGAAGAGTGTAATATAGATGAGCTTTGAAAGCTTTGTTAAATATTTAGAAAGCAAAATTCTTGTTTTAAAAAAAGAATTAACAGACATTGCACTGGTGCTACATACAGATCTACAACCTAAGAATTTGCTACTCAGAATGAATTTGTATTTTATTCCACATGCCTGCTGTTATATTTTTAATGCCGCATGATGTTGAACATGTGAATGCTTGAGACAACTACAACTGCAAGAGAAATAAAAAGTGAAAAACTACTAACTTGACAATTAAATAACCTAATGTCAAAGTCAGTGTTGCAGGAGCAAATTTATATTGGAAATATTCCAGTTTTACACAGCATCTGGCCAAATGTTTCTGGAAACATCATCATAAGCATGAAGTAAAAAGTAATAAATGTCACATAAGTCAAAAGAATGACAAACAGTTGAAATAATGACATTAAAAGTCGAAATTATGTCAAAAATGTCAATTATAACAGAAGTCAAAATTATTAATGGTCTCATGAGACTGTCAATTTAGACTGGTAAAAAGTCATAAGTAAAATTTACCAAAGCATTATTTTTTGGCAGAAATGATCTGTAGAAACTTGATGATGTTTGTTAAAATGGAGCAAACTGAAATGGGCCACGCTTGTATAAGACTTCAGTGCGAGTTCCTATGAAGACAAAAATGGTAGATCCAGTTGAAGAAGTATAATTCCAAACTGTTTTGATATCATCATTTATATATCATTTTAAAATGTAATGATGCTAGTGAGCTTGCTAAGAGCTCTTGAAAGGTAATGTCATCCCTCTAAGGAATCTCATCTGCTTTCATACTGCCATCTGCATTTGGCTTGAATAAATCCTCTGGTCTTCTCCACCACTCATGAGCTTCCAGACCGAGGAGAAAACAGCCGTCCAGCTCCCTTTGAGACAGACAGCTGCAGGAGAACGAGCTTCACTGCAATAAGTATAAATATAAATTCAAACTTTTAAGGCATGATATATTAAATTGATCAAAAGTGACAGTAAATACATTTTTATTTCTATTTGAAATAAACGCTGTTCTTTTGAACTTTCTATTTATCAAAGAATCCTGAGGGCAAAAAACATGGTATTGATAATAATAAATGTTTCATGAGCAGCAAATCAGAATGATTTCTGAAGGATCATGTGACCCTGAAGACTGGAGTAATGATGCTGAAAATTCAGCTTTTCCATCACAGGAATCAATTATATTTTAAAGTATATTAAATTAGAAATGTTAAGATTTTAAATTGTAAAAATATGTAACAATATTACTGTATTTTTGATGAGATTATTGTGAGCATAAGAGACTTATTTCAAAAAGAAAAAAATACAGACTCCAGACGTTCAAACTGTTGTGTATATGTGTTTTGTTAAAGGTAAAAGCACATGTGAATGTACCTGGAACTGAGAATGTTGGAGTTCACAGTGTGCTTGACAAATTTAATTTTTAAAACTGAATTTTTTTTAAAGGTTGCCCATATTAGAAAATTGAAGAACATGCGCCAACATCTTCCTGGTATTCAGTGACAATATTATCATGAGAGGTCAGAAGTCAAACTCACAGAAGTAAAGTCACCAGAACAGAAGGGCTGGTCCTCTGACAGTCACACCAACATCTCTTTAGACTTCAGTTGACTGCCACTTGATGGCAGCGATGTTCTGTTCGTTTCCTTTCCACACTTTGGTTCAATTTGGCAAGAGATCAGTGCTGTGCTTCGGTAAATCTCCATAAACTGCTGCTCTTTGTTCCAGTCTGAATGTTTATTTATTCAAATATGTAGAAGATTTTAGCGCTCATCAAAGAGTGTGCCAAAAAGGCTATATCAAAAATCTTTTGAAAGGTTTTGTAAGTCACACCAGAAATGCATTTGTTTTAAAAGCTAGATAATGTACGCTTTTTTGGGACTTATGCTAAATCCTGATAAATGTATGTTTTGAAGGAAAAAACACAAAGGAAACCGGGATGCATGTCAGCTGATCCATGATTGTTCCAATGAGATGTTTATTATACCGTACAGCTCTGTATATATTACTATATAACTAAACATATGGAACTGCTAAGTAAGTTTACCGAGCATTTCACAAATCCTCCATGTTATGTCATTTAATGCATCTTCCAAGAACACATTTCTATTTTTAGAAGTCAATACTTGCATTAGTTGAAAACTCAGTGATTCTTTGAGGAACAAATGAAAAGATTAAAAAAGAAACTAAGGAAAGAACCACTGAAGTTTCAGGTTTACATTTATTTGCATAAATATTTATGTACACATTAACTACATTATGACATCATTATGAAGGGCAAAACAAACAATCACATTATAACACAAGCTGTGCACATCTGTTGTATATAAAAAAAAAAAAAAAAAAAAAAAAATGAATTGAGTAAAGGTGTTTTTATTCGTCGGCCGGCCCTACGGTTTCCAAGCGCTGCTTCTTCAGTTTGTCCGCGTAGAAACGAAACGACTCCTGCGGGACAAAAAAACAAAGCATTTTTCATATATTTTTAGTCAGTAAAAGGCAATACAAGCCAAAATTCTCCAACACAATTGTGCTTTGAGAGTTGTGTTGTTTTCCTGTGTGTAGTTGTGCGTTTCCTGCCCTCTAGGGCAAACTAATAACAACCACACGGTCCAAACAAATCCTACGCTCTCGTTTCATCTTACAAACCGTATTAATTCACAAATAACATATTTACTCGTTCCCCCTCCCGTAATTAAGCAGCACAGGCTCTCTATTTTTGGAAGGTGAGTGCTTTTAGAAGATTACCATTTCTCCAACAATGTATATTCCCTTATTAATGGGGTAATTAAAGTCGATAAATAACAGCTGCTGTGTACGAGAAATGAGTCAAGATGTGAACGGCACCTCAAATCTCTCCTTATCGCCTCTCTCCGGAGACTCTTTGTACTGTGGTATTAGCAGCGGCCACAAGAGCGAAGGAGGCAGCGGAGTTGAATGGAGCGGGATGGAGTGCTACCTGAGATTGCTTTGTGAGAACTTAAAAGGTGCATTGAGAGCGCAGCAGTGAGGCGAGTTTTGTAGATGGCTAGCAGTCTCCTCTAAAGCTGTTCAAAAACACCGGAGCGCGGTTCTGACAGTTAGTAAATAATACAAGCGTGTGAGGTGGACTGAAGCGGCTGTAAAAGTAGGGGGACTTCAGGTCATCAGTGTGACTTGAAAGTGGACCCTAATCAATTAGTGCTTGACCAACTTCACATGGTTATTAAATAAAAAAGCTTGACATCCAGTCAACAATCACAACTGCCCACACAATGGGTACACAGCATGAAGAAGCTCATGTTTTGAATTAGGCAATTTGTTGCATAACACCACTTAAGTAAATATCTACATGACGGTGCAAAAGTTTAGTCAAGATTTTTTGCTCACCATGGCTGCATTTATTTGACCAAAAATATAGAAAAAAACTGAAATATTATTATAACCAATTTTTTTTCCCCATTTCAATATATTTTATGATCAGAGCTGCATCATTACATCAGCCTTCAGTCTTCATGATCCTTCAAAAATGCTTATTAGCTGCTCAAGAAACTTTTCTCATTACTATCAATGCTAAAAACAGTTGTGCTGCTTAATATTTTCATGGAAACCGCGCTACTGTTGATTTCTGAATGCTTTGATGAATATAATGTTTAAAAGAAAAGCATTTAATCTTTTACATACATTACAACATAATGACCAAACTTTTGAACAGTACTGTAGGTTTGCAGAAGGAAACACACTACTCTATATTCATTGTGTGTGTATTCTATGTGCAAGTAGGGCTGAACCATATATAAAATAACAATATTTTGCTGGAGATATAAACACTGGCAATTTAAATGTGCTTACAATTTGGCTATTAATTTTTTTTCTCATCTTTCCAACCCAAATACCTCGGTTGTAACAAGTGGTTATTTTGAGTTACCGTTGCCTTTCTATCAGCTCGAACTACTCTGGATATTCTCCTCTGACATCTGGCTTCAACAAGGCATTTTAGTCCACTGAATTACCGCTGGATATTTTCTCTTTTTTGACAATTCTCTGTATACCCTAGAGATGGTTGTTCTTGAAAATCCTAGTAGATCATCAGTTTCTGAAGTACTTGTGGCACCAACTAAGATCCCACCTTCAATGTCACTTAAATCATCTTTCTTCCCCATTCCAATGCTCAGCTTGTGTGGCTAAATGGCTAAATGCACTCATCATGCCATGTGATATTTGTGTTAATGAGCAGTTAAACAGGTGTACTTAAAGTGGATCACTGCGTCCGAAATACATAAACATAAAATGTACTTCATTTGGTTTAAAACTTACTTTGTGACCGTTAAGAAAAGAACGTATGTTCTACATAGCATGAATGTGTTTAGTATGGATGAATTTCCAATGAACAACATCCGCCATGTTGTTACTGTCATGTGAACTAGGGTGCCAGTTGTGTTGCTTTACTCCATTCGCAAACCCTCTCCCGTGGCCTCATGGGACAGTAAAGAGCTTCACTGAACGCGCACTTCAGAATCTCGGCGGTAGTAGTAGGTAATCCGGGTACTTTTCGCTCCCACTCTTTTATGAATACTATGAATTCAGACATACTACTCGGCTCACAAACTGTTTTTCGCATACTATATAAAATGAAAGTAGGCGTATTTGGACAAAGCGTATATTATCTTGTGATCATTTACTGAAAAAAATATTATTTTTGCAATCATAAAATTACTACATTTTTTAAAGCATTTTAATTGACTTTAAAACTGTGTTTGGCTTAAACTTGCCCGAAAATGACATGTTCAATATTTATTAAGTGTGAATGAATGTGGATGATTACCGGAGGCTCTTGGAAGGGAAGAGTTTCTCCAGCTTCTCTGTATAGTAGCGCCAGTCTTTTGAGAGTTAACTCATCAGCCGTCACCCCCTCAGCCTGCATGCGCTCGTACAGAGCCTTCGCCGAGCCGAAGTCCTTATCTAAACCTGTTGAGAGTGAGGCAGAAAAACAGCTATGTTAAACAACCAATTTTTCATCCTGCGCATATCAGGCCTCATGAAATAGTGATGCTGCAGAGGTCTCTAAGTACTGAAACATGTCAAAGTTCTCACGGTAGGCTGGCTAAAGTAGCCCCTCATTATGGAACATGTGTTTGTATTAGCAAACGTCCCTCCTGTGAATCAGTCAATGTGTTCCGCTTGTTGCATTTTTAATTGGCAGACTATTAACTGACTAGCTTTGCTGTGTGCCAAAACAGTGGGGTGACTCAAACAGGCCAGTTAGATGAGGACAGACTTAATGCCATTGTCCACCAGATGAAGCATGTAGCTTTTAACAGTGATCATGTTAAAATAAAACACTACTCAATGACAGGCAGAACAACACGTGCTGCTCCAGATCAGTACAGAGTAACACAATAACACTAATTGTTTCTTAAGTCGTGGTCACAATTAGGTTTGCTCTTTTTCACAAGCAAAATTAAGATATTTCCAGACTGGTTCAAATTGGTCACATGGATTTGCTGTATTGACGAACTTCTGTGCTTCATAGATTGACATTTGCTATAGACAACAGACCATTCTGCCTGTGAAATTTCACTAATATGACTGCAATATGAGATGACTTCTGTACAAGAATATATACAGTTGCAATCAATATTATTCAACCCTCTTAACCTGCAGGACATTTTGCTGCAGAGAACAAAATTTGGTGAAAACAATACATCAAAAGCATCTGTAAACTATTATACATCGTTTATTAATACACATGAGTGATTCTGAGAACGTTAAGTTGACGAAAAATGAAAACAAACAAACAACCAAAAAAAAAAAAAAAAAAATCTGGCTCTAAACACACGTGTACAAAATTATTCACCCTCCAAGAGTCAAAATTTGACTAAGGGCTAAGAAGCTTCCGTCACCTCTCTACTGCAATCTTGGCCTACTCCTCACTTGAAAAAGCTTTCAGATCAGTGACATTCTTTGGTTTCCATGTTACCACTGCCTCCTACAAATTCCACCAAATATTTTCAAGGAGATTTAAATATGGAGACTGTACAGGCCACTCAAGAACATTCTACGACTGTATTTAGTAGTATACTTTAGGATGGCTGTCCTGCAGGAAAGTCCATTGATCATCAAGCTTCAGTCTCTGCACCGAAGGCATCACCATCTTTGCCAAAATGGCTTGATACTCCAAAGAATTCAAGATGTCCTTCATACAGTCAAGAACAGCAAAGAACCCCCATAACAAGACTGGACCACCTCGATGATTGACCATTGAGATGGTGTTCTGCTCATAAGCTTTGCATCTTTACCGAAAACCACTCTTGTGTTATGAAATAATTTTTTATGGAGGGATGTGACCAAATTGGAACTTTTTGGACTCATGGATCAGCGGTACGTCTGGAGCAAAAAAGGCAAAGCTTATGAGCATAAGAACACCATCACCATGGTCAAAAATGGAGGTTATGGGGGTTCTTTGCTGTTGCAGGAAGAAGAAATCTTGACTATGAAGGAGCCATTTTGGCAAAGATGGTGATGCCTTCGGTGCAGAGACTGAAGCTTGATGATCAATGGACTTTTCTGCAGGATAGCCATCCCAAAGTATACTACCAAATCTACTTAAGCTTGGTTCAGGGATCAGTCGTAGAATGTTCTTGAGTGGCCTGTACAGTCTTCAGATTTAAATCTCATTGAAAATATTTGGTGAAATTTGTAGAAAGCAGTGGTAACCAAAGACTGTCAGTGATCTGGAAGCTTTTTCAAGCGAAAAATGGGCAGTAGAGAGGTGACAGAAGCTTCGAAACACTTCAGTGTTTATTGGAGGTTATGTAGAAAAAAAGACTCAGCACAAAATCTGACTTTTGTGGAATGAATAATTTATGTTTACATTTATGTTTAGAGTCAGGTTGATTTTTTTAATCATTTTTCATCAACTTTACAATTTCGGAATCACTCAAATGTGTATTAATAAACTTTGTATAACAGTTTACTGATGATTTTGATTAATGGTTTTCATAAAAAAATTTTCTCGGCGGCAAAATGTATATATACACAAATACACACACTACCGGGCCAGTAAGATTTTTAATGTTTTTTAAACTTTTTATTCTCAACAAGGCTGCATTTAATTGATCAAAAATACAGTAAAAACAGAAATATTGTGAAATATTATAACAATTGAACATTCGTCTGTTCTTATATTCTAAAATGGAATTTCTTTCTGTGTTGCATTTTAGATGCATTTTCTGTCACATCATGATCCTGCAGAAATTATTCTAATATGCAGATTTTCTGCTCAAGACGCATTTCTTCTTATCAACTGAAAACAGTTGTGCTACTTAATATTTTTGTAAAAATGGAAAACTTTTTTCAGCACTCTGATGAACAAAGTTCAAAAGAACATTGATTTGAAATATTACATAACATTATAAATGTGTTTACTGTCAATTTTGATCAATTTAATGTGCTCCTGTTAATGAAAGTATTAAGTTCTTTAAAAAAAATTTTTTGTACGGTAGTGCATCTCAACCTGGAAATTAGGGTAGACACAAATGGTGGTCTTACTGTAGCATTTTAACAGGTGTGAATAGATATTCTCCTTCTCTGTGAAGTCAGGAACCAGCTCAGTCAGAGTCTTGATTTTATCAGCCTATACAGGAAGGAAAATAGAGTGCGATTTATTCACAAATTGTGTGACATCGATATGGTACCTGATTTTGTGGAATAACTATGTGCATACATTTCATGAAAGTTCAGAGCATGACCATTACCTGTCCCGGTTGCTGAGCCGCTCGTAACATATATGTGAACATTACGTCCTTCTGTTCATTGACAGCCGCACAGCGCTAAAGCAATCAAAGAAATACAAGAGACTCTCAACAAACATTTACCGCATATCATAACGTGCGTTTACATGCACGCACAGTATCTGCCCTTGAGCAAAACATAACCCTGGGTATAAAAACAACTGCTCGTATTTCCTGTATGCACACAGCAGGCAGTTAAAAGAAGGCAGAGGGGAGCGTATGGAGGTGTGTGTAACAGCATGATGGGAGTATGTTTTTTGAATGTATCTATCTTCCATTACATCCTTTAGCACTCAGTGCAGCGCTCTATAGTTGAGGGTTAATTATACAGCTAATAAGGGAGTCAGGCAAATAACCACTTATTTCTTTATGAAAATTAAAATGTACAGTGTCTGCCCAATTTAAAGTACAATTATCTACACTTAGCCATATAAAGGCTTTGAATTGCATCGGCGTGCTCCTGAGCTTTCAAGAGCCAGTGTGCAATTTTCACACGATTTAATCAGGACAATATAACACTGAAGTTAAATGAAGGCACAGTGAATTCTGGAATGGTAAACTGCTGTACAGAAACTGCAGGTCTTGAGAAAACTCAACCTAGAGCAGCACAATATAGACATTTTGGGTACCTTTAAAGCAAGCATGGACAAAATTAATTTGCAATTCAAGTTACATGACTTGAAAAATTGCCATTATGCCACAAATGCATGTCATAAGCATTTATGATGCCTCAAAAGAGAATCGTGGAGCTTGTATTATAAAGCGCTTACATGTGCTGCACGCGTTATTTGAGCAGTAAAGTTTTAAATTTACAGTTCGTCCAGTTTCTTTGGACGAAACCATTTTGAATCGTTTTTTTTAATTTCCAATCGTTTTGGTTATGAAATGAGGTCTTTTAAATAGCTTTTATACAGACTGAACTCCAAAAGAACAATTTATGGTAACTAAAATGGTGCTGACAAACTTCAATACAGACAGAATTATTTACCGTTCCATGTTTAAATTTTTCATGACCATGGTCAGATCTAAGGAGGATAAGCTTCTGGTTAAAGTTTAGATGTTTCTCTATATAAAAAGCCCTGGTAACATTTTACAATAAGGTCTCATTTGTTAATAATAGTTATTGTTTAACTAACAATGAGCAATACAATTGCTACAGTACTTATCCATCTTTGGTAACGTTAATAAAATAGTTGTTCATCGTTTGTTCAAGTTATTTCACAGTGCATTAATTAATGTTCACAAATACAACTTTTAATTTTAATAATGTATTAGTAAAAGCTGTAACATTAAATAAGATTAATAAATGCTGTAGAAGAATTGTTATTCTTAGTTCATAATTGTAAACTGATGTAGATTTACTAATGTAAACTAATGAAATCTTGTGGTAAAGTGTTACCAGTGTCCTTTTCTTGCTGGGTTTACCATCATGACATGATTACTGCAAGAGTTGAAAACATACATTTTTGTCTAGTTGCAAAATAAAACAAGAATTAAAGGGACAGTTGACCCAAAAATGAAATTCTGTCATCATTTGCTCACCCAAACCTGTAAAATATTTTGTTCATATATGGAACACTTCACCATAAAGGTGATACATGTTAACAAATAAAGGTTTTGATTTTAATAATGTATGAGTAAATGTTGTAATTAATATTAAGTAAGATTAATTAATGTTGTCGAAGAACAAAGCTCTCGCACATCAAGTGTGAGCTTCCATTTTCCATATTTGATGAACTCAATGTACTGTATGTGTGTGGATCAATCTTTTTATGTTAATAAAAGCCCAAATTAAATCTGTTCATCGTATAAGTCTTAGATTAAACCTCTTGGTTTATATGGATTACTTTTATGACATTTATAAAACATGAAAGTTGTGTTGGAGTGAATTTTCAATGGAGGGGCAGAAATCTCTCCGATTTCATTAAAAATATATTAATTTGTGCTTAGAAGATGAACGGAAGTCTTATGGGCTTGGAGCGACATGAATGTGAGTAAATGATGACAGAACTTTGATAATAGAATACTTGTCAAAACATTAAAAATACACTACAACCCCATTAAAGCCTAGCCCCTTTACTTCCATTGCAGGTTTCTTACAGCAACCACAATTTTTCCGTTTGTTGAAAATTTTCTGTCGTCCTCAACATTATACCACAATCTCTGACACAGTATAGATTGATTTGTAATGAACCCAGTAAATGTCTGAGATGCTTTGAAAAATTCTGAACCATCCCGTCTTGTGCGTCTTTTGAAACAGCTGGACTGCCCTGCACTTTCTCTGGGTTCAGCGGCGATGAGGTCTCATTACAAGCCAATCGTGAAGGCTGTGCGTTTCTCTTGCATCTGCTGAATTAAAAGCCGAGGGGCCTGGGAGTCTTTTAAAAGGCTGCTATATTAAAATGAACGGAGGTTGAGGTGGGCAGAGTGCCTTCACGACAATCAGAGCAATTAAAACTGCAGCCCAGCAGCTTCACTCCTGAGAGTTACTCTCTGATGCAATTCACGACACCTACAACACGACGAATGCGACCAAACCAAACATGCTGATCTAACACTTTCTGTAAAAAAAAAAAAAAAAAATCATCTTTTGATATTTAGCATTCCATCTCAGGGACACTGTGAAGCAGAGCTTCCTGTTATTTCGACATCTCAAAGGATTTTACTCACTCCTGGGTTTAGTGGTACCTTAATGCAGCCATTTTCTTCAACTCACTAAAGTGCTTTTTGAAAAAGGGAGGAAAGATCTTGTACAAGAGCATCTAAGCAAGTAAAAACGACTAAATGATTAAAATATGAGACAGCAAGAGGTCAAAAAGAGCAGCGTTCACTTGAGTTGGAATTGTGGTTAGCAACAGGGTCAGCTATTTGATTCAGCAATTTAGCAAGGTCACAGAGTCCTCATGCATATCTTGGTTTGTGAGAGACGGTACCTGCAGTAGAAACTTGGCCTCTTCTGTCCTGCCTGTGTCCAAGTAAATCAGGAAGAGGTCTGTAGCGGCTCTGTAGGAGGCAAAGTGATTGCAGAGCCTTTCTGCCATGGCACTCACTGGACAAAGAGAGAGATGTCAATCAATCACATGCTTACACAGTGATTACTATGTTACAACACATCAAGTGGGTACTCTAACGTTTCTCCAAACCAGAAACTCACAAATAAGAGCCAGAAGTCAGTTTAGAAGTACTTAACTCACTGTGTATCAGTAGTTCAACCTTTTTCTATGTTCTACGATCAAATAAATTCCCCATGGACATAAATATATATATTAAGTATATTATTTTAATATAAATATATATATATATTAAGTTTGCAGTGATCCCTTGGTTGAGAACCACTGATATAAATGAAGAGGTGGTGTGTGGTTCTCACATTTATCTACTGCAGCATCATTGTTGGCATCTAGAACTTTGCGGAAGACAAAAGAAATACTGGTGTTCTGATTCTCTGTGTTCTGTGTGTAAACGGACTCCAACAGCTCCACTGCATTGTCAATGTCCCCACTGCAGAGGGAGAAAGGAGAGTTCATAGTGTTAGAGATTTAAACAAAAAAAAAAAAAAAAAATTAATTAAATAATATATAAAACTATTATATATTAACATACATTATATTGTTATATATAACAGACTGCATACAAGATGTAACAGAGCTGACACCCATTGTTCATAGCTTAAATACTTTTATGAACATTGCAAAAAGCTTCTCCATGTTGACCACCAATGGGTAGCAACAATACCCTAAATTCTTCATCTGAGTGCACCGGCCAGAGGTAATTACTAAACTGGATCCACATGTTTAATCACACCAATTTTAATTTCAAGGGCTAAATTCAAAACTATCTAAAAAAATTTTAAATGTAGGAATAAAATTTTAATGCCATTAATTTTCACAAAATTAACGTAATGACTTTTCAATCCCCCACAAAAACATATACATCTGGTCCAAACCCCAAGTATTTAATTCATACTCAAGTTTTAGGTCTATTCTTCTTGAATGAAGAACAAAACACACTTTTACAGTTCATACTAAAAGTCAGGCAGAAAAAAAAGCAAGCCATGGGAAATTTTCCATTCCATTTCCCCCCCCCCTTCCCCCAACTTTCATTTACAGAACAGTGAGTGCATAAAACTTTCATTGACCACATTAATATTCCTGGCCCAGTCGTCGATTGTCATTCTTCGGCATTCCCAAAGTCTTGAGACATTGTAGGACAGTGGAAGAGCAAAGCGTTCCTCACGGCTGATTGGGCAGCTTCCCTATACACAGCTTCCTCCGGTTGGGGTGAACTCTGACCCTCGGGTGGACATAAGCAACAGTGACACGTGTGCCGTGTGCAGCTGAGCCAAGCTGACTGGTTAAGAGGCGAGATGGGGGCTCCGGAACCCGGGCACCACATTAGTATGGCCCATCGTGAATTATTCAGACTACATAGTCATAGCCATCATAACAGATTTGAGCCTTTAATAATAATGGGGGAAGAGGGGTGAAGGGGATGGAGGAAAGGTAAGATGAAAGAACAGGAAGATGAAATTGAGGTGGGAGAAAAGGCCACATGAGCGGGCGGTCCTTTGTTACACAACAAACCTATGATGACACCAATTTAGTCAAGGTCAAACCACTAAAAGGTCACATTTCATGGTATTTACAGAAACAAGGGTGCTTCATTGTTCTTTTCGTGAATTTGTTTTCACAAAAATAACCAAAAGTTAGTGTGGGTAGAATCTAATCTCTCCCACCAGACAGTCTGCTACTGCTGCATTTGTTAGAAACACTGAGCATGTAGTTCAGAGTTCTGAGATAACACAATACAATCAAGTCTTTGTCATAGTCAATCACAGTCTTAACCTCCATGTCCTCTGCGTTCTTCCAGCTGCAGGGTATGTGGTGCCTAGTTTTACTGTGCATCCAGTTTAAAAACATCTGAACGACTGCTCATCTCAAGTACTGTAAGCCTTGCTCAAGTAGCCAAGCCAACGAATAAGGATATCTTTGAGTCTTGTAGCTACATACTAGATTTTGGTGCATGGCATCACTGTAGGTGGTTGCTTCCGCAAAGTCTATTGATATTCTGGTCATTAGATATGGTTTATGTCACAATTTACAGGGTTCCCACACCTTTTGACCAATGAATTGCCATGATTTTTCAATTGACTTGTCAAGTTGTTCATTATTGCTGGATGAGGATTTAAAAAAATATTAAAAACATTTTTTGTACCTTGAAAAATGTCCGTATCTTTTTGAGATATTGTTCATTTGCATGCGCTTTCTGTGAAAATCAGCTTGAATTCAAAAACTCCCGGCTTTTCTATGGTAGTTGAACTCTGCATGTGCAGAGTCTGAGACCAGTACATTTTTTTTTTTTAATGGAAAGAAATTAATACTTTAAAAAAAAAAAAAATTAGTAGAAATATTTCTATTTCAAATTAATGCTGTTCTTTTGAACTTTCCATTAATAAAAAAAATTATAAATCTAAAATGCATCACGATTTCACATTAAAGGGTTAGTTCACCCCAAAAAAGGTGATTACCCACCTAATGTTGTTCTTCACTTGCAAGACCTTCGTTCATCTTTGGAACACAAATTAAGATATTTTAGATGAAATTGGATGGCTTGGTGAAGCCTCCATTGCCAGCAAGACAATTAACACTTACAATGCCCAGAAAGCTGCTAAAACCTTAAAACAGTTCATGTGAGAACACGGGTTCAACATTAATATTATAAATCAACGAGAACACTTTTTGTGCATCAATTAGTGGTTCGGATCATGTATCAAACGCTCTGATTTGAAACAAAAAAATTCGTAAAGCTTCGAAGCAGTGTTTTGAAATCAGCCATCACTAAATATTATTGAAAAGTCGTTTCGTTTTTTTGCGCACAAAAAGTATTCTCGTTGCTTTATAATATTAAAGTTGAACCACTGTACTCATATGAACTGTTTTAAATATGTTTTTAGGAGCTTTCTGGGCATCTGAAAGTGTTAACTACCTTGCTGGCAATAGAGGCCTCAGTGAGCCATCGGATTTCATCAAAAATATCTTAATTTGTGTTCCGAAGATGAACCGGGTGTTTTCCGAAGTCTTAAGGGTGTAGAACGACATGAGGGTGAATAATTAATGACAATTTTCATTTTGGGGTGAACTAACCCTTTAAGCAGCACAACTGTTTTCAACACTGATAAGAAATGCAAAGGCTAGTGAAAATTTTATACTACAATAATATTTCACAATATTACTGTTTTTACTGTATTTTTGGTTGAATAATTGCGGCCTTGGTGACCATAAGAGACATTTTTCCAAAACATAAAATCTAATCTTACAGACTTTTGAACAGTAGAGTATAGCTCATGGATATCTCGCAGGTTTCATTCACTATCAAGCACAATTTGAAAAACAGATTGCTTAAAACTAATAGCAAAATGTATCAACAAGCTGCTCTATGTGAAGTATTCTATCCAAGTCTATATAGCAAACAGTGCAGAACAAGTAATGTGACCACTTGAGGTGACTTCTAAACACCTTTATGAGCTATAATAGTGATGCTTGCCATAGGAAAAAAACGAAATAAAAAAATCCTTACTTTTTAATATGAGCAAGAGCAGTATTGTTGACAAATAACATGCTGGACAGCTTGACAGAGCCTAAAGTCTTGACCAAGGCCTCCACTCCCTGGATGTCCTGTGTGTTTCCCTCACTTGCAAGACCCTGAACCAGTCGAGTGACGGCCAACTGACTGGGCACCTGATCAGCCTGTATCATGCCCTTAAAAATCTCCATGGCATCTGTGAGCAGGGACAGATCATGTGGTCAGGTTTAATAAAACAAAGCCCAGGAATAAACCTAGACAATCCACAGTATTCATCAAAAATTGCTGAACAGAGAACAGATCAACTTTTGTACTCACCTTTTATCTGGCATCTCTTCACTTGAGAGATGATGAGTAGGTTGTTGGCAATGTCACTTAAACTGAACCTAGGAACACGATCAGCGGCACTGAGAAGACAAAAGGAAGATGGGTATGGCTGAACAACTGTAGTTTGCGAAATAGCAAAGTGTTTTGTAGGATCAGCTGTATTTGTGAATTATACATGTTGTTGTTGTATGCATGTTGATGCTGAGAGCCATTTCTTCACTGGTCAGCCTGAAATTGTGTGCATGCAAGTGTGTGAGACTGAACAAATCCAACAAATCTCGATCCACTCTCCCCGTTCATTTTCCCCTCCTCCGTCACTTAAACCTCAATCAAAGTCTTCTTTTTTTTTTTATTACCCTCACTGGCCAGATTAATCCAGCGGTCCAATTGAGCATCAGCCGCCGCTCCTTATCTCCACGGCGACCGGCCAACAGCCGCTCACACAGCAGATTGGCCCAGCGACCAGTCAGAGTTACTCTTATCAATCCTAAGAAAATCCTTGTGTCCTTCTCCTTACTCTCGTCTAGTCCTCTTAAGTGCTGGACAATCCCATCCCTCGCTTCTCTGCTCCATTCCCAATCCCCTTAATCTGTCCTTAAAGCACCCCGCTAGGCCAAGACCAATGTCCTGCCAAACATCTGCTTGAAGTCCACCACACACATATGCACACCGTCTAAGCAATAAACACTACATGTGATTTCTGAAGGATCATGTGACACTAAAGACTGGAGTAATGAATTAATGGCTGCTGAACATTCAGCTTTAAATTTTTTTTTTCCCCCGAGCTCTAATTTTAGTTAAGACGGTGCCTTAAACAGCTTGTCTATGTAGACGGTAGACAGCAATGAAGCTCACTAGGTTTTGAAACGGAGCATGAAACTGATTTACTAACTGGATGTTTATATGTATGGCTTGACATTAACTTTTTTTCTCACCAGCAACTGTGGCTAGTGAATTTTCCAAAGTTACTAGCTACTCAGCATTTTCACTGGCCGCAATTTTCATTTCCGACACCACGGGGAGAAAACTGCTATATAGATATTTTTAATATCTCATAATTTGGCAGCAGGTTTATTAGGCTGCTGTTACTTTCTCAACTGTTCACGTTCACTTAAAACATAACTGACTGTGTGTACGTGAATACTCGCCAAGACGGGCATTTTCACCTTATTTTGTGTGTATTTGAATTCAATTTAGAACTGAGAAGTGGCTTTATGCTCGCGCACTTTATGCGTGAGAAAAAATCTGTGGGAATGACTAAAATTATGCACGGTACGCACAATCCCACGCCGGAATTCTAGCACTGTCACACCAACAATATTCATCAGGAGCCAATGAAACGTTTTTACATATAAAATTCAACCCGTCAAAGTGGCTAGCAGGAGTGACTGCATTATACGCCACTGCCGAAATCCACCCGCATTTGGCGGGTGTTATGGTCAAGCCCTGTTTTTATGCTAACTTGTAATTGAAGATAGACATTTACCTTCGGGAGGGCAGAACTCTGGATCACACTATCTATATCGCTCAAAAGTTTCTGAAGTATTGAGGTTTCAAGTACGTTTGCAACATCAAATGCTACAGCGTAATATAGTGGGAGATAATGTTATGTACATGCATTACAAGTCCATGAATAAGGTCAGTTAACACCCACCGCAATGGCTATGGCGTGGATAGCATGGCACAAAGATGTTTCTGAATGCTTCCTGAAAGCACGGACAAGATTATAGGGGAGATGGCTTTCTTTCATGAGGATATACCATCAGACATATAATGCGACCCAGTAAACCCTCAGAGCTTTATGGATAAATCAAAGATCACCAGCGCAAACACTAATACAACACAGAGATCTATTACTAATCGGCAAAGGACTGTCATTTTTGCTTCTTGACAAGCTCTTCTGAGAACTCAGAGATTATGCGGTAACGCTGAAAGGGCTTAAACGATAAGACTGCTCGCTTTGCATGTATGCATACAGTATGTGTGTGTTTGACTAGAAGGAGCTTATCATCATTCATAAGATTTTCTTATTCTGCCAAAATGGGTACAATTGCTAAGCTCTGTGACCTTAAAATTTTGCAACCTGCAATTTGAACATCTTTGCCATGCAAATGTAAAGATATTGGATGCGACGTTACCCCCATAGATATACTTACATGTTCTTGACAGTGATCGCATCCTCTATGTTGCCTTTGGACAGGAGGGCTTTGATGAGGGTATCATATGCAGCAGGGCCGAGCACCATGCCCCTGCCGTCTGCTTCCTTCAGGATGCCATAGGCCTCTGAGGATGAGAAACGAGAGTACAGATAATCTACCCTACAACATCAGATCACTACAGATAACACTGCATATGAGCATCTTTTAAAACAATATTCAGCTTCATTACTAAAAAAAAAAAAAAAAAAAAAAAAAAAAAAAAAAAAAATTGAGATGGTCACTTTGATTTTTACAGTAAAACTGCTTTGTGGCAATTTGTATTGTATAAAGCACTCCATAAATAAATCTGACTTGATAATCTAAGCAACATTTTATATTGTAGATGTATTTTTACTGTTAAATAAATAGATTAATATATTTGATTTTTTATTATAAAATAACATTTTATATTAAATAAAAAGCTACATTAATTAACTTTAGGCCCTCTAGCGACTGAAGAATAAAACTACAAGTTACTTGCCTAGGAACATTGTTTTGGTCATTACGTGGGT
Organism: Opsariichthys bidens; assembly: GCA_037194245.1. Classification (NCBI taxonomy): domain Eukaryota; kingdom Metazoa; phylum Chordata; class Actinopteri; order Cypriniformes; family Xenocyprididae; genus Opsariichthys; species Opsariichthys bidens. The sequence continues at coordinate 22,608,608 of CM074279.1, read as the reverse complement.
TGCGCTACGGCTCTGCTATTCTGTGTAAGTGAATCTGATGGCTTGAGGCACACCACTGTGCCCATGGTTACTGATGACTGAGTGTCACTAACAACATCAAAACTCCTTCAAATAATGAAAGACACAGATCTCACGAGTCTGACTATTTTGCTCGCAACTGCCAGTTTACATGAAACACGCAATTGCGAGTTGTAAAGTCAGAATTGCGGAATAAAGTAAAATTAAATTCACAATTGAGAAAAGAGACCGGATTGTGACACAAACTCACAAGAAAAAAAAGTGAGTTTGCGAGTCAATTGTGACTTTCTGAGAATTGAGAGTTTATAAAAAAAACAAAAAATCAGAATTGCGGGCTTTTATTTTGCAATTCGGACTTTATAACTTGCAATTGCGAGTTTGTATCTCACAATTCCAAGAAGAAGAAAAAAACAGAACTGCAAGATGTAAGCTTGCAAAAATCTATATCAGATAAGGTAAAGCAGTGGACACTATTATAACTCGCCAAGGCTATTTACAGGCAAACAGACAAAAGCAATGACCTGTTAAGAGATGGGTATTGTTACCAAAATAAACAATTTTGTGAACAATCAATGCACAGCAAATACAATGCAATACAAACTATGTTGATTTGCGTTTCATTACGGTACTATTTCGTTCCCTTTTTGCTTGCAAACTCTTTTCGGTTCAAGGTTCATGTGTTGTGGTTTCAAGCTACTACGACACCTTCCTCTGCATAATAGTAAAAGACAGCCCTTCTATCCTTTATTTACAAATATGATGTAAACATGCACAGACGAATGACAAAAGTCTCCCCAGGAAATCTGTATAAACTATAAAATATAAAATAATAAAACAACGACTATAAAATATAAATCATTTTATGATATAATTTAAATTGTTAATTTCGAGCCAAAAAAAGATACAGTGTAGCTTTAAAGAACAAACCTTGAGCTTTGCCCCTCTTGCAAAGAGAGAGGAGTTTGAGTTTGTAGTCGTCAACGGTGGCCTCTTTAGAGGTTGAACCAGTGACCCTTTTACGAGGAGAAGCCGTGAGTTTAGATTCTTCCTCCAAGAATGTCTCAGGATGACCTTTGACCTCCTCAAACCACACCTACGCATAAAAAAAGCCACATCAATAGATCATAATGTTACATTTAATTCTAGGTTTCCACCCCCTGCAGTGATTATCAGGGATGTCATAGGCCTCTTTTTTCACATTGAGTGTGTTCTTTTACCTCAGGCACCTCAAAAGGCACCTCCTGGTTATTGTTTTTGAGGATATCAGCAAGCAAACGCAGTGTTCTTTCTCTTGGAGCCAAATTCTCCTCTTGCATTTTCATCCAGGTTGCCTCAGCCTTTCGCCAATCGTTGGTCTCCTCTGACAAGAAGAAAGAAAAGTGTTGAAACGCTCATCCACTGTTTGGAATCTCACTGTTTGGAAACAATACTTACTGCAGAGACGGAGCAAATAGTGGTACATGTCATCTCTGTCACACTCAAACAGCTTGACCGTCATATCCACCATGTTCTCAAGGGGCTCCATCTGGCAAAGAAAGATTCAAACAATGATACACATTCTATTGATACATGGCAAGTCAGTTTCTCAGAGAGAACGGCAGGGAAACACTGACCTGTTGGGCTGTGATGCATTTCTCCGCAAACCACTGCAGACGGGTCGCCCGAGCCCTTAGACCAGGAGTCTGCACAGGGTAAAGAAAATGTACGAGATTTCAAATTAAACAAAGCGGGTGGCTTTGACAATATAGATCTAGTAGTGCAGCATGATTATTTCTCACAATCACTGAATCATGATATTCTACAAAAAAAACACATACACATATATCACACACATACACAGTCAAATGTCTAAATTCACATGGTCTCTCCTCTTGGATGATATTGTACCAACAGCATCCAAACAGAATTACCCTCCAAAAATCAGCCTCTAGGCTAAGTTCAAAATCTCTCCAGCCTTCCTCAAGCCTAATCTGCTTAGCAAGTAAGACCAAAATTAAACCGCTACACAGTCATCGTCTTTTTTTTTTTCTTTGCAGGAGCAGCCCCTGGGCCTGATGCATAAAGCCCCGTGGGGCAAATCTTCCCTTAAGTAAATCCAGGATGATGAGCACCCCCACCCCTCCTATATAGGAGAGGAAATCAACACACACTCACATCAATTTGACCAAAACACACACACACTTTCTCTCTCTCACTGCACAGACAATACCCAAAAGAACATCTAGGTCAGACGATTAAAGGAAATCTAGAGTCTGAAGCAATATAAACTCAGTGACATGTAAAGACATACGGCGAAATATTTTCTTAGCACAGCACAGGCACATGGACACTAAAATATCTAAAACTTGAGAAAAGGATATCAAAATATTAGACATATTCAGTAAATATAAACATAATTAGCAAGCCAATAATCTCCACCATAAACAATTTTCTGTCATTTCTAGCTAAGTTAGACAATGATCATTTTCTACATGCTGTTGTCAGAAGCACCTAATTTTTTTCCCCAAAAAACAAAAAAGTTTTATAGTTTTATTTATAGCCTTCACAAAGTTACAGTAAACAAAAACTCACCATTTATTCAGACCTTTGAGCAAATACACCCATTATCATCATGTTGAAGATGTCATCATTCTCTCAAACACAGGTCACACACTCAGAAACACTCACACACCGTGTAACAACCATTTTAATTACACCAAAACCTTAACCAGCATTTCACTTAATTACCACCATTATTAATAATCTGACAATTATAGACAGCACAATCTCCTGACCAGCACTCCATCACTGCACTTAAAGTTTCTATTAGAGAGTGGAGTAGAGCTCTGTGTCTGCTAATGCTACTTAGATATCAGTGTTTTTAATTATCCAGCTCTGGATAGAAGAGAGGCCATGTGGAACACGCTCCACAGAACGAGAGGGGCTTTTGACCCGTCAAGCACAAGGATGCTCAACGAGCCACCATTAAACACCAACTTTTAGAGAGTTTATAGTGGAGGAACTTCAGCGATATAAAACTATTGTGGCTACCAGGTGTACAAAGATATGACTGAGGGCTTTGTTTTCGATGACTGATGGCAAATATCTAGAGTAGGTCTACTCAAAACTAGGACCCTGTAGTTTAAATTTACAATATTAACTCAATGTATTTAAAAATAAAGTCATTCCCAAATGGACACAATAAAGAGCTTATATTATGCACAACCACAACTTAGCTCAAATTTAATACATTTCCAACAGCGCCTAATGATTTTCTAGTAAAATACTGCATGATGTGGTACAATAGTAGCCATTCAGATCAAACTTTAATAGTTATATGAACCTGCATTTACACCAATCAGATTTTAAATCTTGTCACAGCAGCTTAAATAAAAATTTAGATATGAACAGAAAAGGGGGTTCTAGTACGGTTGTTAGTGCTGTTAAACTTTTTTTTTTTTTTTTTTTTAAGTTCTCGGTAACTGAAATAAAACAAAAACAAAAACAATTAGAAACTGAAAAAAGTAAAAGTACTAAAACAAATTAAAATGGAAATTAAAACAAATTAAATTAAAGTGATAATGAAATATTAAAAAGACAGACAAAAACAAATATAATGGCAAAGGCAAAGCACATAAAACTACTGAAACAAATATAAAATAAATAAATAAATGCTAATTCGAAATGCGAATAAATAATAACACAAAATATGAGCTAATATTTCACCTAGACAGCCTATCGGTCTATCAAAAATACAAATCAGTCCAGCTAAGAACATGAAAAAACATTTCAGTGTGCAAATTGACTTTAAATATTCAAGCATTTTTTTTGTATTGATTCAGAGAGAGATAAGGGCTACCTAAATTGCGCCTTGTATATGAGTCATGCAACATGAATGATTTTAAACTCATCTAGCATTAGCCTAAGATGACCTAAGAGCAGTATTGGATTGGCATGTTTCTGGAAAAAAGAAAAAAAAAGAAAAGAAAAAAACAGCAAATGCTTTAAGAGGGATTTTAACTTGCATCCAAAATTAACCTCTCAAAACAATGAAAGTCAAATCTGCTTGAGATCGCCGAGTCCTGAGGTGACCATCGGTAGCTTAATGGCTAAAGCGTCCCAGAGGAATTGCTATGATCCGGTGTATATATGAAAAATGGAGCCAAATGGCATGCTCTAGATTTGTGGACACTCTGGGCATTGTCTGGAGAAGGGATATTTTCTTAGTTAAAAGCCCCTGACTGATGGATCCGTAATATCCAAAGCTCAGGCTTATTTTTCATCCATACAGACAATGATACAACAGAATTAGCACAGATAAGGGTTTGCAGAGAGACAAGGATAACGAGAATGCTGCATAAGGTTGGAAAAATAAAACGACACGGAAAGGTAAAACAACCTCAGACAAAGAGTATGCATGATAAACCAGCAGGAAGTGGCTAGTCCTGACATTCCGCCGCACTCCCACATGGCAGCACTGAGGGAGTTGAGTGGCGCCGTATTAGAGCGGTTGGCTAATTGAACATCTAAATGGCTTTGTCAGAGCCGTTTCGCAGTGGAAGTGTAGACTCCCGAGACGCTGTCTTCTGAAAGAACAAGACAGAACACAGCCTAAAAGACATCCCCGAAGACCCATACTGGACGAGGCGTTCAAAACACGTCAAGCGTCTCAAAATCAGTTACGTCCCGGACAGAATGTTCGCTGAAATGCCTGACGTGTGAACAGAGATGCTCAGTCTCTCCAGACAATACACATGCTGAAAACTTCACAATACTGAGACAAGATGAGAAGTTTTGCTGCCAGTTACAGTTTGAACTGATGCTCTTTTCTTCTCAGCTTACTTTTTCCTCCCAAACATGTACATGAATTTTGCATTTCAAAATTAGCTAAAATGATCAAGCTGTAGGGCACAGTCTTGGTAGCATCAGAAAGAATTGATTGAAAATTACGAACCAATTGCCATGTCTTCCATCATTTTCCTGTTATTATTGCAAAAATTATCAGAAAACAAAACTGTGAAAAAATGTGTGAAAAGATGTGCGAATACGAAAAATCATACAATAAAATCATAAAAATGAATAAAATTAAATAAATGTAAAAATAAACATTTAAAAACAGAAATATTAAATTGTATATTTAAACGAATTCATAAAAATTGAGAAAAAATATTAAATTAGTATGGAAGAGGCATCTCAGTTTTGCTCATCTTACTTTGTTGTTAACTTTTGTCATAAATTTTTTGCTTTCAAATGAGAGTGGTTTTATCATACCAAAGCCTTGTAATGACAATTAATAATAATAAAAGCAATTGGCACGAGTGCATTGATTCAATATAGTCACAAAAAAAATATCACAATACAGCCCAGTAAGCCGTTTCCAAAACGAGTGGTCTTTGTAGTCGTCATTTTCTCCTTCAGTCACACAAACTCTCATCCTCTGAAAAAACATTGTACCTATTGTCTTGCATGAATGGCATTAGTGTGGCTTTGAAGCCAATCTAATTTAAAAGTGGAAATATCAGTGTGGCAGTAATTAAAGCTGTTAAATAGCTGTGTGGTTTGAACACAATAACAGTAGTCCCACCTCGATGATTTTGCGTGCCTCCTTGTAGCGGCCAGTTTGCAGGAACGCAAAGTAAAGGTCGTAGAGCATCATCATCTCACCCCGCTCCTGACTCAAAAACTCCATGACTGTTAAACGAAAGAGAGAGATGGGAAGGTGAGGAAACGATCACATTTGAGTACACTTATTAAAGCTGATCTATCAAGCTTAAGCATAGTACAAGTCTTCAAAACAGTGCTTTCAGCAGTGCAGCATTTCATTTAATCGCACTTCATCAGTCAGGTGGAAGTGCATGTAAAAAATAAAAGCTTCCTACATTTAGTGCATGTGAATTACAAATGAATAGCTGTGTATCTAGCCTTGATTTTCTGATTCCTTTTGCATATGCGCAATGTAGATTTAGTTTATTTTTTTTTTATTACTATTTGGTAGTGCAGCTTTGTAAAATATTCTATAAATAACTACCATTCTTGTAGATACTATATCTACATCTCTCTATAGACAGTATTGCTTGAATGCAGGCAGATTTAACAGATACCTTGAGAAAATTGCCCATTTCAGATCTCTCTATTGGCACTCAATGACATGGGACTCATTGCTTGCCACTTCAGAACAGTCCATAGAAGCCACAGCAACACAAAGAGGGTGAACTCGTGCAGGTATATGTATGTTTACGTCTATGAATGAGTTTGCCATGGCACATGCAGAGTGCTGGGTCATCTGGGCCGTAAAGTGGCCCTCCACCGTAGAGGTCTCACTACCTTAATACTTCAAATCCACTCACCCCCAACACACAAAGCACTTAACCCCTCAACTAACCCTGACAAAGACAGAGACTATTGAAACCACCATCATCTAGGTTGTCCAACCTGCCCTTTAGTGGGTGGCACTCTTGAAAACACATAACACACACTTTCTACGTATGACCATCTGAACAGACAGCAGACACACACAGACAAACTACTTGTGACTAACAAGTGACAGAGAAATGCAATTAATGGATGCACGTGTAAGTGGGTGTTACACACCTTTCTGTAATAGCGTGGCATCTCCTTTTTCCACCAGTCTGCAGACGAGGTCATGGATTTTGGGCATCTGGTTGTATTGTTTATGACACTCCACGATGGCATCGAATGCACCCTCAAAGTTCCCACTGCAGAACATCATGACATATTACACCAAAACAGCAACAAAATAGAATGTGCCATTATTACTTTTATCATTTGTATTGTACTTCATTACAGAAAGAAAAGCTGTTTATTAAACTTACGCATTAGTCTGTTCTTAAAGACAAGATTTCGTTACTTTTGTAGAAGCAAAATATAACTTCACGCATTTTATTTTTAGAAAGGTTTTGGCAACAAGCCTCTGTCAAGGTAGTTATATTTTGCCTCGGTAAAGTTATCTAACTTGCACCCCCAAAAGCTTTGTGTTTGCTCCGCTGCATTGGTAACTTTTGTAAACACCAAATTGCCATTTTTAATGAAAAGATATCACAAAGTAATTTTGTAAAGAGCCATAAATTTTAAAGAAACTAAATGAACTTTTAGAAAATGCGCAAAAATTTAATAAACATTAAATAATTATTTTATAAAGATATTTAAAAATAAAGTTAAATGGTTACTATATCTTAAAAAGCACAAACATTTAAAAGAAACACTGGTCACAAACGACTGTTCTAAATGACAAGTTTTATGTTTTGTAAACACCAAATTACCCTTTTCAAATTAAAAGATCACAAATGAATTTGAAAAAAATAATAAATAATTTATATGCATGTATGTATTGCACACATACATATCAATACACATATCTCTCTCTCTCTCTCTCTCTCTCTCTCTTATATATATATATATATATATATATATATATATATATATATACAGTACTGTGCAAAAGTTTTAGGCAGGTGTGAAAAAATGCTGTAAAGTAAGAATGCTTTCAAAAATAGACATGTTAATAGTTTATATTTATCAATTAACAAAATGCAAAGTGAGTGAACAGAAGAAAAATCTACAACAAATCAATATTTGGTGTGACCACCCTTTGCCTTCAAAACAGCATCAATTCTTCTAGGTACACTTGCACACAGTTTTTGAAGGAACTCGGCAGGTAGGTTGGCCCAAACATCTTGGAGAACTAACCACAGTTCCTCTGTGGATTTAGGTAGCCTCAGTTGCTTCTCTCTCTTCATGTAATCCCAGACAGACTCGATGATGTTGAGATCAGGGCTCTGTGGGGGCCATACCATCACTTCCAGGACTCCTTGTTCTTCTTTACACTGAAGATAGTTCTTAATGACTTTCGCTGTATGTTTGGGGTCGTTGTCATGCTGCAGAATAAATTTGGGGCCAATCAGATGCCTCCCTGATGGTATTGCATGATGGATAAGTATCTGCCTGTACTTCTCAGCATTGAGGATACCATTAATTCTGACCAAATCCCCAACTCCATTTGCAGAAATGCAGCCCCAAACTTGCAAGGAACCTCCACCATGCTTCACTGTTGCCTGCAGACACTCATTCGTGTACCGCTCTCCAGCCCTTCGGCGAACAAACTGCCTTCTGCTACAGCCAAATATTTCAAATTTTGACTCATCAGTCCAGAGCACCTGCTGCCATTTTTCTGCACCCCAGTTCCTGTGTTTTCGTGCATAGTTGAGTCGCTTGGCCTTGTTTCCACGTCGGAGGTATGGCTTTTTGGCCGCAAGTCTTCCATGAAGGCCACTTCTGACCAGACTTCTCCGGACAGTAGATGGGTGTACCAGGGTCCCACTGTTTTCTGCCAATTGTGAGCTAATGGCACTGCTCGACATCTTCCGATTGCGAAGGGAAGTAAGCATGATGTGTCTTTCATCTGCTGCAGTAAGTTTCCTTGGCCGACCACTGCGTCTACGGTCCTCAACGTTGCCTGTTTCTTTGTGCTTCTTCAAAAGAGCTTGGACAGCACATCTGGAAACCCCTGTCTGCCTTGAAATTTCTGCCTGGGAGAGACCTTGCTGATGCAGTATAACTACCTTGTGTCTTGTTGCTGTGCTCAGTCTTGCCATGGTGTATGACTTTTGACAGTAAACTGTCTTCAGCAACCTCACCTTGTTAGCTGAGTTTGGCTGTTCCTCACCCAGTTTTATTCCTCCTACACAGCTGTTTCTGTTTCAGTTAATGATTGTGTTTCAACCTACATATTGAATTGATGATCATTAGCACCTGTTTGGTATAATTGTTTAATCATACACCTAACTATATGCCTACAAAATCCCTGACTTTGTGCAAGTGTACCTTGAAGAATTGATGCTGTTTTGAAGGTAAAGGGTGGTCACACCAAATATGGATTTGATTTAGATTTTTCTTCTGTTCACTCACTTTGCATTTTGTTAATTGATAAATATAATCTATTACCAAGTTTATTTTTGAAAGCATTCTTACTTTACAGCATTTTTTCACACCTGCCTAAAACTTTTGCACAGTACTGTATATATATATATATATATATTATATATTATATATACACATTATACATACACACACACACAAGCGCGCGCATACAAATATATCCAAAACTTTAAATATAAAAATATATATTTAAAAACAATTATTGATAACCCTACAATTAGGTTCATTAGTTAACGAACTAATAATGAACTGCACTTATAAAAGCATTTATTAATCTTTGTTAATTTCAATATTTACTAATACATTATTAAAATCTTGTTAACATTAGTTAATGCACTGTGAACTAACATGAACAAACAACAAACAGCTGTATTTTTCATTAACTAATATCAACAAAGTTGAGTAAATACAGTAACAAATGTTTTGCTCATTATTAGTTCATGTTAGTTAATATATATGCTAAAATTTAACTAATGAACCTTATTGTAAAGTGTAACCCAATAACCCAATACCCAATTTTGAATGCTCACTACACCACAAACATTTAAAAGAAACAGCACTGTCATAAACTACTTAGTTGTTCTAAATGACAAGTTGCAGTTACTTTTTTAAAAATGACAATTTAATTAATTTAATTAACTAACAACTAAGAAACTAAAAATGAACATTTAAATAAATATACAAATAAAATCCAAAATAAACTTAACATAAACCTACAGTATATTTTTTAAAATAAATGTTTCATGCTCATGTGCAACAAAGGTCTTTAACTTCTTGCAACTTCCTGTGGTTCCCGCCTTCCTCCTCACCCCCAACCGGGCCGCTTGGCAGAATATGGCAACAAAATTAGATCTGCTCTCTCCCCTTTCTCACATCTTCTTTCCTCTCTTCCTCCCAATCTCTACCCCTTTCTAACAAAGAGCTCAGTGCCGGGGCTGACAGAGGCCTGACAGAGGAATAAAGCAAAGGAATAGACGAGAAAAACACCACTCCAATCACTCTATTGTGACTGCTGTGGCAGCCATCGAGTGATTGGGTAATTACCACGCCAATCACACAGAGGTCAAAGCAGAGAGGGCACCGGCAGGAGGGGCGGGTGTGGAGGGAAAGTGAACCGGTGGGGTTTTAACAGGTGTAATTTCAGTAGTGTTTTCAACCCCAGAGATTATACAGTCAGGGAAGGAATATGTGCTTTAGAGAGAGATGACCTTGGAAGGTGGGTTGAATGGAAGCAGGAGAGGGGGTGCACGAGGGAGACGGACAAAAAACAGGGCAGTGATTGAGCCGCAACGTGACGCCAGCTCTTAGGCAATCGCACTTAATTGGAATGAAGTGCGACAATATTATTCATCAAGCGGGAGTCAAGAGCCAATTCGAATACACGCTGGATGATTACGCAATGCACTTGAGCGAGAGAGATAGAGAGAGAGAGGATTTGGACAGTGTTTCATTTGTGAGAAACAGAGCTATCCAACAGTCAATGCTGTAATTCAAAATTTCAAATTTGTTTTGCAATTTATGTTGCAAATTACTGACTGTGAATCACAAGCCTGTTACGGCATTTCTTATTCAATGCAAAATAAATACGAGCCTCAAAAAGTAAGTTAAAAATGTATGAATTTTTTTAACTAGATAAACATCTGGAAACAATTAAAGCTAGAGTGCATTTTTCAGAACTGATAATAAATCTATTGTGTTACAATTTGAATTTTGCTTTTACATTTTGCTTCAAAAGCGCGTTTCTGATTTCCTGCATTATACATGTTACTTGGTTTGATATTTTGTTATATAATGAAAAGACATGCATAAAGTGTCGCTTTTGAGGACAATGCATATGTAAGGGATAATCCCATATACAATTTTACTCCATGAAATTGTCGTTTGCCAGCTTTGACAACTTAAAGCTGTTATTTACGTTTGAAGTGCAATAGTTGATCAGAGTTGAGAGAGAGAGCTAGAGATACATAGAGATTGAGAGAGAGACTGTTCGGCGTCTCAGCTACAAGTTTAATTACTTCAAAAACAGCGATGTTGACAAGACTTAAAATGTAGCAATATAGTAGCAAAGCTATTTAATTAAAAGTCGCGGGTCAGCATTGATAAATATCTGTGCTCCTAAAAGTTTCTGTGCGTGCAGCATAATCTCCCATCTCTGCGTGCAAGTGATGTGTTTGCGCGTAAATGAAAGCAGCGCATTAATATAGAATGGTGCACCTTCCAGCCAATTAGAATCAAGTACTCAGGCAAACCACGGTTTAAACAGGGATAATGTAGTCCCATCGATCGACATTATGACAAAAACACTGACACGAACCTGGTTTTATTTTTCCATTTTGACTAGCTGACTGTACATAGTTCGGACTTTAGATTAGGTCATGGAAAATGTCATTAGGTGGTTTAAGCCAAACTTTATTAGAAATTAATTGCATCAGTCTTAAGTGTTAATAAAAAAACATTTTATTACATTTTAGAGGTAGAGTTAGTGTAAGAGGATGGAATATATAGTTTGTACAGTATAAAAAGTAATAATACTTCATACAGTACCTGAGTATTTTTTGGGGAAAATCTGTACTTGAGTATTTATATTTGTCAATTTTTAGTTTTACTCCACTACATTTCCAAAATAAAATGTATACTTTAACTCCGATACATTTCCCCAAAGCATTTCCGTTACTTACTACAAAATAAAGTCGGAAGAAGACAGACTGCAAGCAACCATATGCAAACAAGTGCTCGTACAACCGCGGTTGACTTCATTTTCCGGGTTGCGAGAGTGACCTCTAGAGGTCAAATAAAAACTATCACTGATGCCTTGTAGAGATTGTTTTGACAAGTGACGGGACGCTTCAAAAACGGATTTAAAACAGGTAACAAAGCGGTATGTTTTACAGTACATGTTTTCGTATGACTAAAGTAATTAATTTGTTGACTACATGCTGCATTAGTTGAGAAAAGCAGTATGTTGTAGGCTGAGAGGATGCTGACATTAGTAATAATGTTACCTCAAGCGGTTAAAATAGTGACAAAAACACCAGCTGTTTAATGTCATGATTGTTACCCTCTATTTGCATTAGTTTTTATCCATTTGTTTGATTTTATGCATTCGTTATCCAGCGAAGTTGCATGTTTAAATTGTATCCTATGCAGCCGACAAAAACAAATCAGAAATGTATTCGATTTCAGTTCTTTTTTATCCGCACAATAACACTTATTTTGATTAGATAATCATCAAGTGTTCTAAAATAGAATCAAAGCACACATGTAATATGCCTTTGTGCAAAGATGGCCATTTTTAAACATGATTGTTTGGGTTTATGTGAAATGGTAACACTTATAATAAGAGTCCATTTGAAACATTAAAAGTTTAATGAAAGCATTGCTCACTCTTAATTTCAACATTTACATTTTAACATTTTAAAGTTGCCTATTACATTAATTATAATGCACTATGAATTAACATGAATGATCAAGGTATAATTAATATTAGTTTATTTATATTTAAAACTTACAATAAACATTTTGCCATTTTTTAATTCAAAGCAAACAAAATGTAAGAAATAGAGTTAAAACAATCTTGCTGCAGAAAATGTATATAGAACAATTTTTAATAATATTTTCTGCTCCTTTTGTATTTTGCATTTACTTGTACTTTTACTTTCAATACTTGTTTAATATCAAAAAAATACTTTTCATACTTAAGTACAAAAAATATCACATACTATAAAACTTTTAGCCAAGTAATATTCTAAACAGTGACTTTTACTTCTACCAAAATCATTTTCTGGTAAGATATCCATACTTTTACTCAAGTATGGCTTTCAAGTACTTTATACACCACTGATAAAAACCATTACACCTATGGAGAGTTCCTATAAACAACATATGCCAACAGTTATGTGTGTGTGCTTAATGTATATGTAAACATTTTAAGGAACACCGAATATGAAACCAATTAATGTTTAATAATGGTTGGTTTCTCATTTTACGTGACTAAAGAGAGTACTATTTACTCATAATGAGCAATTGAAAAAATCCTTTACTACAAGCTAATTAAAGATAATGTGTTAATTACAGTAACAATGAATGAAGAGTTTGTGTTTACATAATATATGTGTGTGCTGTGTATAATTATTAGGTTTATATAAATACACACACATATATAAGAAAAAATGTTATTCATATAAAATATGTATAATGTAAACTATATAAATACATATACGAAATTATACATGCAAAAATGTCTTAAATATATGCATGAATGTGTGTGCATTTACATATGCATAATTATACACAGTACACGAACATGCATTATGTCAACAAACTTTTGGTTTGGATGTGATTAATTGCGATTAATCGAATGCCCAGCACTAACATGTATATATATATAAAATTACATTTTAAAATGTCTAAACTCAACAGAACTTCCAAATGCTTCGGTTTTCTAACAAGGCCTGATGGAAGCAGAAATTCCTTGAACTACATTTATTTACAATGCCACTTGAATATGATGTGACACAGATGTTACACTTCCCAGCCCCCCAAAGCATAGCTGGCATGAAACCAGAAGACGACTTCACAATTCCCATCAATATGAGATGAGTCGCCCACAACGGCAATTACCCCACCCCCTCCCTCAAAACCCAACCCCCTTCTCCATCCTCGCCTAACTAAGCCCCCCAAAAAAGAATTAACCATGTTGAAGGCTTCATAATTTCCCCGGATACAATTTAGCTGTCAGTGGTGCTCAGGCTTACTGCAACATGTTCCTCTTAATGTCACTAACTTTGCATGTCAAGCACTTTCCAGCCAATTAAGTTGAAGGAGAATAAAAAAGCGAATGCGAGTGCTTTGCGCGAGGAACCTGAAGGATTAGACAAGAAAGCTAATTTCATCCACCCCTCTTCTGAACCTCCTCTTCTCGTGACACTCTCCCTACATCCCTGGCTCCCATCTCTTTTGTTACCGAGATTGGCACCCATGTTATCACCCTTTCCACTTTCAAAAGGGAACGACTGCTTTTTTATTTCCTTTTTCCTTTACATTGAAATGTGTGTGCTTGTGTTAGTAGTTAGGGAGGGTTAATGCTCCGTGGTTTGACTCGAATACACTGATCAAACAAAACATGATATGGCAATGATTTCTGAAAGTAAACGGTCCCAATTAAAACTTTTCAGAAACTGCCCATCCTCAAAATATATGCAAGTGACGTAGTTTATAACAAACATCCGATACCCTTTGACATCCTCTCCTGCTTTATAGAGTTCCCGTCCCTCAAAGACATCCCTTCCACAAAAAAAAGTTCTGGCAATTCCCTTTGTTAGGCTCATTAGAGACGGAGGATACGGATTGGGAGCGGCGGCTACTGTTGTCGTGGAGACAGGCTGACGGCTGTCAGAGTTAATCCCATAGAGAAGTGTTCATTAAGTCATTACAGTTGACATGCTGACGAGACACTGACACACACCGCTTTGTCCTCTTTATCGCAGCCCAGACCAAAGAGGAGACAGAGATGAGTGGAGAGAGATGGATGAGGGCAGAACGGAGAGAACATTCTATCATTCTAGAGATGATAAAAGAGTCGTCTACAGAAGGGGTGTGAGACATTTTAGGTCGAAGGCCTGATTGGACAAAATGTCACAATGCGGGGTTTTTTTGGTGTGTATGCACAACAAGTGCTTTTCTGAAGCTAATAATGTCCTGATTTAACTTAATGCGGCTTTACTCACCAAAATTTGGATAAAGTAATGTAATTTACCGATGTTCTTTGACTACATCCAAGTACAAAATTAATCAGATATTAATCGAACAACAACAATATTGACAAAAAAGCACCACCTCTAAACTAACTTTAATAAGCAATGTTAAGAGTGAGGGGAAAAATATTGTTTAAAAAAAAAAAAAATTAAATTAAATCACTCTAGGCATCAATTAAAGATGTACTTTTAAGCCAAATGCCATCACTGCTAATTTAGCACTGATATTACCAACATGATCATGTTTATTGGCCAAGAAGTATTCTAAATGTAATAAATACAATACAGTGTATTTACTTTCAAAACTAAAACCCAGTAATGTAAATAATTATTTTATAAAAATTTAGAAATGTACATTATATATATTTAATATACGTGTGTACATTTCTAATTTTTGTTTTTCTCTCTCTCTCTATATATATACACACATTTACACACATCTAGTATTGACAATGAAAGTTTTTTGGATGTTCTGGAGTAGACTTCACAGAGTGCTTGAGTCAAAAGGTCTGGACTCAGAGTGCCAAATCATGTGTGAAAATGATTCTTCATGCTCCCTCCCAACCATTCTTTCACAATTTGAGCCTGATTAATCTCAGCTTTGTCATCCTCTAATATGGCCATGATGTGTCTAACATGATTGTTTAAGAAACGAAAAGCTATACTCCAATTTGGGTTAGAAGAACTGTTGCCAAATAAAGAACATGATAGAAACACAATAATCGCAGCAATAATGATCCAATCATAGACTCCTAAGCATTTGTCTATTTAAATCCAAACAACGCCTTATTTGGCAGGGCGGGGTATATACAAACACAAGCAGGATTCAAAATCATGTCATACACCTCAGAACTCCACACACAAGTTCTATATCACTCGCCCCAAGTATTTTTATTTTAGCCAATTTCATGACACTTTAAGCTACCATTGAACACAAAGTAACATTTTAACATGTTTAAATCCATTTGCAGAATTGAGCCATTTTCCCTAATTCACATGCATGAATAAATGTAATATTTTCGAACAAATCAGCATCAAACATGCAAAATTAAATATTAATAGTTAAAAAAAATTAATCTGAGCCTAGGCCAAAATATTTGAAGTAGCTTGTATTTAAAATGACTACAGTACGTCGTACAATATCATTACAAATCAGACGGGTACTACAGGGCTCCTCACGAAAGCCGTACCCAAACAGGCCTGGCAGCTGTGAGCTCCGAGACGGCTCTCCTCCACTGGGATGTGTGGCTGCCAGTCAGAGCATGTGTGTGTGTGTGTGTGACGTGACGTGAACGTTCACGGTTTATCAGTCTCTGCTGAGAGTCGCTCTGATCTCTCCGTATCTGCTCCTTAATGAACCTGAGCTAAATTGGAAACCTTATCGCACACAAGGCAGCAATTAAAGCTTGCACGTGCCAGTGTGGTTGTGGCACTCAAGTGACAGAAAAACAAACAGTCTCTGAGGGGCAGCGAGGAAGCCTGTATGTGTGTGTTGACTATAGAGCTATCAGTGAAGGTGTATTGCCAACCTCAATATTCCACAGTGGGGAGGGGGAAAGGCACTTACGCAGTGCACCGCATGGCCCAGGAAAATCCAGTAATTAGCACAGGGTGCATAATTAACATGCAAATTAGTTGATCTGCTTAAAAGCCGCTCTTACAAATAGACCTGAACGAATGGGGGGGCGGAACAGAGGGGCCCAACTTATGGAAGTTAATTCCTTTTCCCCCTCATGCTGCATTTTGCTATAAGGTAATGACAGATTATATGAAATGAACAGTGATACGACAAGCTTAGGGAGGAGCGGAACTCTGCCCTTTACAATCTTACATTGTTATTAATGTTTGTTTTCAGATTATATTCATGTTGTTTCCAAACTCGCTACTTTGAGAGGTCATGCCGTAATTTTTGGACTGAGATCCTCTTATAAATGTTAGTCAAGGTTTCTAGCAAAAAAAAACAGTCAGAATTTAGTTATACATCATCACTTTTCAACCTCTGGCCTGTTTTTTTTTTTACAGCATATTAATACTGTGCAGTCCTATTTTTTCGATGACAGACTCTGAATTACATAGTTACAGGTTCACAAAACAATCTGCACTGAAATGTGTTCCTAAAATTGTTAAGGTTAAACTTGACCTTCCCAATGGTTTCAAAACCTGCATATACCTTTTGCGTTCCTGGGCCATTCTGGGTTATGACCCAGTGGAACTTAAGCTTATTAAACATTAATTTTTTAAACATTAACAATTAAAACCATGTTGTATCCGATTCATTTCTCTTAGTGACATATGAATGTGCAAAGTTACCACGTTATTACCATGTTTTTATTAGATTGGTAGTCCAATCTTTAATAAATTATATATATATACAGGGAGTGCAGAATTATTAGGCAAATGAGTATTTTGACCACATCATCCTCGTTATGCATGTTGTCTTACTCCAAGCTGTATAGGCTGGAAAGCCTACTACCAATTATGCATATTAGGTGATGTGCATCTCTGTAATGAGAAGGGGTGTGGTCTAATGACATCAACACCCTATATCAGGTGTGCATAATTATTAGGCGACTTCCTTTCCTTTGGCAAAATGGGTCAAAAGAAGGACTTGACAGGCTCAGAAAAGTCAAAAATAGTGAGATATATTGCAGAGGGATGCAATATATGAGGGAAGAGGGAAGTCTTAAAATAGCCAAGCTTGTGAAGCGTGATCATCGAACAATCAAGCGTTTCTTTCAAAATAGTCAACAGGGTCGCAAGAAGTGTGTGGAAAAACCAAGGCGCAAAATAACTGCCCGTGAACTGAGAAAAGTCAAGCGTGCAGCTGCCAAGATGCCACTTGCCACCAGTTTGGCCATATTTCAGAGCTGCAACATCACTGGAGTGCCCAAAAGCACAAGGTGTGCAATACTCAGAGACATGGCCAAGGTAAGAAAGGCAGAAAGTCGACCACCACTGAACAAGACACACAAGCTGAAACGTCAAGACTGGGCCAAGAAATATCTCAAGACTGATTTTTCTAAGGTTTTATGGACTGATGAAATGAGAGTGAGTCTTGATGGGCCAGATGGATGGGCCCGTGGCTGGATTGGTAAAGGGCAGAGAGCTCCAGTCCGACTCAGACGCCAGCAAGGTGGAGGTGGAGTACTGGTTTGGGCTGGTATCATCAAAGATGAGCTTGTGGGGCCTTTTCGGGTTGAGGATGGAGTCAAGCTCAACTCCCAGTCCTACTGCCAGTTTCTGGAAGACACCTTCTTCAAGCAGTGGTACAGGAAGAAGTCTACATCCTTCAAGAAAAACATGATTTTCATGCAGGACAATGCTCCATCACACGCGTCCAAGTACTCCACAGCGTGGCTGGCAAGAAAGGGTATAAGAGAAGAAAATCTAATGATATGGCCTCCTTGTTCACCTGATCTGAACCCCATTGAGAACCTGTGGTCCATCATCAAATGTGTGATTTACAAGGAGGGAAAACAGTACACCTCTCTGAACAGTGTCTGGGAGGCTGTGGTTGCTGCTGCACGCAATGTTGATGGTGAACAGATCAAAACACTGACAGAATCCATGGATGGCAGGCTTTTGAGTGTCCTTGCAAAGAAAGGTGGCTATATTGGTCACTGATTTTTTTTTGTTTGGTTTTTGAATGTCAGAAATGTATATTTGTGAATGTTGAGATGTTATATTGGTTTCACTGGTAAAAATAAATAATTGAAATGGGTATAAATTTGTTTTTTGTTAAGGTGCCTAATAATTATGCACAGTAATAGTCACCTGCACACACAGATATCCCCCTAAAATAGCTAAAACTAAAAACTCCAAAAATATTCAGCTTTGATATTAATGAGTTTTTTGTGTTCATTGAGAACATGGTTGTTGTTCAATAATAAAATTAATCCTCAAAAATACAACTTGCCTAATAATTCTGCACTCCCTGTGTATATATACATATATATATATATATATATATATATATATATATATATTTTTTTTTTTTAATAAATGTTGGTTTCATTTAATTTTGTCGTGTCATTACACAAATACAGAGTAATATTAATTAACGTACTTAATATAGAGTTAGGGCTTGAATTAGTTGCTTGTAATAATGTACTGTATAATTTACTGTTAATTTAATGTACTATATTATTTACGTTAACTTTTATGTACCTCTTCTGCTTCAATACTGAACCAAATGCAAGAGGAGAGTTAAACAGCAGCCTTGTTAAAAATATCAGGCATTCTGTTCCAATGCTGGGATCCAGCAGAAGGACATGCAGAGCTGTAGGTGCTACACATACAGGAGCAGCACAACATTTGGCAAGATTCACAGTATAGTGAGTTTACCCACCTTTCCAGATAGCAAGTAATGAGGGGTGAGCAGAGGTTATTGGATGGTTTGGCCAGGCCCAAGGTGAAGATGGTCTCCTGGAGGCGTCGAATAGTGTCTGCATCTCCTTTCATTGCAGCTGTGTTCATCGTGAGGTTGAGCAAACCGATCGTGCTGTCCCTTAATGGCACATCTTTTTCCTTCATCTCCTTCAGCATGTCTATCGCCTCTGCATGACGCCACGAGAGAGAGAGAAAGATTAGAAAAAAATCTCTGACATTTTGACTAGTTAACCAACAACCAACTATTGCACATCACTGCTTGAAACTTCTACAGGCAACTAGTGATATATGATATGCCAACAGTATATGTTTTGGCTACTTGGTACTCAGGGCACAGTTTGATAAACTGCAAGTTCATATAAAGGTTTAACCATCTCGTTGACTGTTTCACAGACTTGTGGAGATTATTTGTATATCTGTGCACTTTGTCATTCCCTGATGGGCCAGCGCCAGACGAGAGAGTGCGAGAGAGAGAGCGAGAGAGGGGAAGAGGTGATAAAAGCCCCCTTAGATAATTTCATGTGGGGAAAAACAAACCGCTATTAAAACAACATTTTACACCCAGCGGGGATGCAAATGCTGCCGTATAATGCCAATTCGCCGCTAATTACTACTTGCATTTCTAAACGAGACTACAATTACAGAGGCCCCCACAATAGTAGGCTTTTTTTTTTTTTTTTTTTCACGGTTCCCTGCAAAAGCATGCCGGGAAATTATAGGTGTGCGGCGAGTGCCCGGAGTGAACCCGGCGGGCTCTGGTCGTGGATACGCCGCAGCTCCGCTTCTGTAATGGAGGCTTTTTACTGGGCGATGCTCCCATCTGGTAGAGGGGCGAGGGTCCACCTCCACAGCTGCTCTGTCACCAAGCCAGATAATTAAGATGTGTTTACGCGCTGTTTAGAGGCTAGCTAATGGGCTGATACCGATAGGGCCTGTTTGCACTGGCGATACTAATCATCTAGAACCGAGAGGGAGCGAAAGAGAGAGAATGAGGATACCATCATCACAGCTGTGTGAATATAGGAGTCTGTGTTGGCCACAGGCAGTCAGACAAACTCTCAAATTCCCATGACTCACAGCAGAACTGCTGTTCATCTGCATTTCTTCATAGTACTTGAAGATAAAGTGATGGTTTCTGCTCCATTAGCAAAAATTGCAAAAACCCTGTACTTCCATCTGTTAATAAAAAGTTAGCCCTGCCCAAAACTCACTTTATTAGATGAGTAATTGTCGAGATAATACAACTTAATTCTACCACAGTATTTACACTTCTTGGGAAACTAAAAATTAAATTACAATTTGCTTTTTTTCTATAAAGTTTGTTAAAGGATTAGTTCACTTACTTACTTTACTCACCCCCATGTCATCCAAGACGTTTATGTCTTTCTTTCTTCAGTCGAAAAGAAAAGCTTTTTAAGGAAAACATTCTAGGATTTTTCTCCATATAGTGGACTTCAACAGCTAGTAACAGGTTGAAGGTCCAAATTGCAGTTTCAATCCAGCTTAAGGGTCTTGTCTAGCGAAACAATTGGTCATTTTCTAAAAAAAATTAAATAAAAATGTATATCATGTAGAGCCTTTTGAAGCTGCATTTAAATTGCAATTTGGATCAACGGGTTGTTGGTAGCAGTTGAAGAAAGAAAGACACAAACATCTTGGCTAACATTGGGGGTGAGTAAATTATCAGAAAATTTGAATTCTGAAATGAACTAATCTTTTAGCACAATTCAAAACTTTGAGGCTGCAATTATACACTACCGTTTAAGAGTTGTTGTTTTTTAAGTAATACTTTTATTCATCAATGAATAAAGGTTGAAGTATGACAATAAAGACATCTTTTACAAAAGTTTTATAGTTCAAATAATTTTTCAAATAAAGAATTCTGAACTTTTTTTAAATCAAAAAAGAATCCTAAAAAATACTGATAAGACATTGAGCAGAAAATCAGCTTATTACAATGATTTCTGAAGTATTTCAGGAATATATTACTGTACATTTTAAAATATTTAAAATTAAAACCATTAATGACTGTTTTGATGATGAATACAGTTATTTAAATTTAAAATCAGTAATATGAAATATTATTTCACTGTATTTTTTTTTATCAAATAAACAGCCTTGAGACTTCAAAAATGTTCAAAAATTAAACACTCCATGATTTTGGACAACAATGTAATAAGTCACAGAGAGTGCAGAGGGAAAACAACCTACAAATACCTACTTATATTTGAATATAAAAAGCGGATTTCAGTAGGAAAAAAACATTGAAGAAAAAAAAAAAAACCTCTCCTTTACCCAATGAGTATTCCAATAGTGTTTTAACAATAAGGACCTCAAGTATGGAGAATAACGGCATGCATATGGAAATATAGGATGTAGGTTGACCTACAACAAATCGGTTCACTTCAGTCTCCACACACATGCACACACTCAAACAGAGACAGCCAGCTTGTTTTAGCCCACAAATTCCAATCTGTCACTTCATCACCCTGCAATTTTTGTCCTGTTGTTATGCAAATCCAACGCAGCGCTCCATACTGTCAGAAAAAGTGATGAGCCAAAAGGAACAGTGAAGCGGGGAACAGGAGGTTCAGCAGGGTCATGCTGAGTTTTTAAGAGGCTGCTTTTGTATGATAAAGCTCCGTTCACTTATCTACTCAGTCACGCTGTTATTAGGGCACAGATCTCATCCTTTACTGCTTTTTTTAATTTTTGAGGATTGTTTTATCAAGATCCCAGCAGTCAGCCCATTTAAATAGAGGCTTGTCATTTAAGAAGCGCTCTTGTCTAAAAAGTGCCACATGTTATGTGTTAACAGCTGGATATGAATTGAAGCAATGGAGGTTAAGTGGATCGCCGGAGGGCGTCGTGACAGCGATACCCACGAGGGGATTAGAACTAACAACCTCTTGATTCTTGGGCCGTCGCTCTAAGCACTCAACCATGTACTTTTCTTATAGCCCAGGGCTTTAACAAGCATTGTTGTACAGCAGCTCACTGATGGAGGACAATGTTTAAGCCATATAAAAGGAGGCTATGCGCTAAAGCTGGATGAAAGTCATGCAGAGAGGGATGCATTTGCCTTAATGTGCCTCCCAGTGTTCTACTGAAGTACTCTCCAATTAAAAACACTTCTTTGGGTTCTTCTATTCATTTTCTCCATAGAGAAATTGACCCTTACATTCAAAATGAACCTTTCTAAACAGACCTACCATGAGCACAGAGGTTAAGCGATGATATGAGTCAGTCATGAGTCAGGGTAATTACTTCTTTACGAAAAAAGAATCACTGAATTCCTGTTGAAATATTACATTACCTATAATCCTGATGTAAGATCCACCCAACAAAGTAGTGACCGCCCACTCCCATATCCAAACCATGTAAATGAATTAGATACATTAAACTATTACAACTATTAAACTCTACATTTATTTTACTATCATTTTGTACATTTTAACATACATTTAAATATTAAAATGTTAGATAAATTCTACTACATGCACACATATATAGTTATATATATTTATTGCAGTCAAAACGATTAATTACAATTAATCGCATCTTACATTAGTTTGTGTTTCCATATATTATATAGGTCTGTGTGTATATACCGTCTACTAGGGGTGTTGCAATATACCGGTATTGATGATAATCATGATATTCAAAGCATGAAATAACGACATCATGATAATGTAGGGCGTGACAATATACCAGTATTGGCGATAATATTTAAAATGAATAGGACTCTTATGACACGTAAATACTCCAGCTACTCTGAGAAGAACCATGTCGTCCGAGCGGGAGAGTGAGAAGCTCTGCACCCGAGAAGTAAGCTCACCAGTATGGGAGTTTGTCGGCTTCCAAGAAAAATAAGCAGAATATGCCCGTCTACACTGTTAGTGAGGTTTTCACCCACTTCCATGTCCATAATAAGCAATAAGTACCACGCTTTCTTTTGTAATGAATTTGCAATCAAGTCATGGCCAATGACATGGTCGTGTTTGTAGCACTTGATATTTTTTGTTCAAATCTATTACATGATTGAAACTGATCTAGAAAAACTTAGCGACCACATTGCTACATTAAACTCTGCAAAATGTTAAGTTGGTCGCAGTGCCAACATGCACTTAATGCTTCATCTGCGGCCGTTCTAGGCACACATTAAAACTGAATTAGCAGCGCGCTGACTGCATGACTTCACTGGCGAAGGCACAACGATAGGTGAAAGAGCTTAAAACACGGGAACGCAAGTTAACAGGTTAAAGTATCAGTTTTGATGTCAATATTTCTATCTCATACTGTTGAACTTGACAGTAGTTTCTCTCTTATTATTTCATAAAGATCTTCAAAGAAGACAGAAAGCCAGAGTCTATTGAGAATGCAAGAAGTGAAAATGCATATGCCCTGCGTTTATCAGTATCCTTCTGTTTGTTGGGTAAAAAAAGAAAAACTAAATAAAGTAAAAATTAATTTGACTGATACATTTGACCCCCACCCTACCCAAGGTTTATCTAGACATTGCGATATATCGATATCATGAATTCTTTTGGCCACAATAACTGTGGTGCATATACATGTATACTTATGTGTGTATATATATATATATATATATATATATATATATATATATATATATATATATATATATATATAATAAAATGCATATATATATATATATATATATATATATATATATATATATATATAATAAAATGCATATATATATATATATATATATATATATATATATCTCAGAGCTGGCTAATACCAACACTCTGTCCTGCTAAGGGAAGTATGTTATGGGCATACATATGAAGCTGTATGACAAGACAACACATTAATAACAAGCACACAGTTTTGTCATCCACACTAGAATTCAAAACTTTCATGAAAACCTTAACAAGATGGGATTAGTTTGAACTCTGGGTAGATTCCGGGTAAAAGAACTTAAAGTCTTGTTTATCAAAGGGTTTAAGATGAGATTTCTGAAGAAGTAATCAGTCACGGTTACACTATTGGAATCAATCTTGAGTGTTGAGTCCATCAAGTGAGAAGCTCAATGTGTATGACGTGTGAGTAACTTTAAATGAAAACGCTGCCAAAGTATAGTGTTTCAAAACAATTACAAATCCTGCCATGGAAGGTAGCTGTCTATATAGGCAGTAAGCATAGAGCCCAAGAAATAGCATAATATTATGAGCAGAATAAGATGGAAATGTCACAGCTCAATGTGACAGTGCGCATATGCGCTAGGTCACTGCTTTGAGGTGCCTAAACTTGTGAACAATACAAGGACTTGTTGAAGATTGTGTCCTGAGGCTATGGATGAACGAGCAAGACAGACTTCTGAGTTGCAAATGAAGCCCTTAGACCACTCTCTGGTCATACGGAGCACAGTTCACACATCGCTGGACCACAAACAGCAACCGAGCTGAACTTCAGCCATATGAGAAAGCTCTGTGAAGGCAGACAGCTCAAATTCTTCCTATCTGACAGAACCACTAATCAAACCCAATCAGCTGTTGGTGGTAAATGGGCCCGAATGGACGACTAGCAGCGGAGCATCCCAGCCCACTGTCTGATACCCCACACACCGAGGTAAACAAATATCACACAGCCCATTAGTCCTCCGGCTCATTCTGCGGCCTTCTGCCAGCCCGTGAACCGGTAACAGCGTTTTACGAACTCTGTAACAAATGTGAGGACATGAGGGGGGGGGACGGGGACGCAGGAAGGAACAACAGGCGGGGAAAAGGTTTCAAACAAAAACAAGGCCATTAAAAGCCGGGGCAGCCGGTGCGCTACGGTGCCACGAGTCATGATCTTCAAGCGGATCGGGTTGCGGCAGTGATGCGGGTAGGCTGGGGCGCTGAGGTGTGTTAATGTGAATGACAAGCTCCGAGCGCACACCGGCGGGCTAATGGCCACCGGCTCGCTCTGATGGACACACATATACATACACACACCCTTCCCTCATCACACATTTGCGCCTGAATTCACATGCAAATGTGCGTGTGTGTGAAATACTCAAGCACTTTCCCCGACATGATATGCCATTAGTATCAGGACGGATTTCGGTAATTCTGTTAAAGTGCAGCCAGTCCTGTAATTTTCCCTCGCTCGGTGACAGGATGAGTCCGAGCGAGAGGGAGGGGGCAGCCAAAGAGTGACACGCATCGTGAAAAGAGAGACGGAGCGTGTATTTTCACCATCACTGTGTGCACAAAGCAAAGAGGAAACACTTTTATTGTAATTGCGTCTTACATGAGCATGGAGAAATCCACCGTGGAATTCAGATAATGGCTGATTAATGTCCCCTTGTGGATAGACAGGTGTCTCGGACCTCACTCTTGCACGCAGACGCACTCGCGCCAAGTTTGATTCTGAACGCGCCTCAGCGAAACTAATTAAGCAAGTGGCAAGCTTTTGATATCGACGTGATAAGTAATACAAAATTCTCATTGGTACCTTGACATCCTAAGTGGTTTAAAATGGGAGACAAGGCACACGTAATGTGACGGCACAGATTATTTGCGTCAAACTAAACTAAATTATTTCATTAATCCGAGATGAAAATAAGAGGGCATTTACAATTACTTCAACGGGGACCAAAGCTTTCACATGGACACAGACGCGGCCACTAACCTTCCAGCTTGCCGTGTTTTGATAGCACTCGGACCAAGGCCACATATTTCTGAGCATCCAGCGCTACGTCGGAGTCCTTGCGAGCTCTGAAAAGCCAAAGAAGAAAGAGTAAACACAAAAGTGCTTTTCTTTATGCTGTGAATGCTTTCAATTCAAAGTGATAGTTCACTTTAAAAATGAAACTCTTTATTTGCTCAACGCATCATGTTGTTCTAAAACGCATAAGAGTATTTCCTTCATGGAAGAAAAAAAGGTGATATATTTAAGAACATCCTGGCCACTTTAAAGTAAATCAGGATAGTGCCCTTCAGCTACAAAATGACCAGAAAGCACCATAAAAGTGGTTAATATGACGGATATAAAATATACTATAGCAATTCTGTGAAAAAGTCATTATTCACTGATCATCTTGACATTCGCTATAGCTCTACTTGGCACCTTAATGAGAGCTTATGAGAGACAGAAATGTGAACGAATTTTTTTATGGCGCCAGATCTTAAATCGGTCGATACAGTTCATCAAACTGTCTGAATGATTTGTTTGGAACGGTACGAATCTAAATGATTCACCTCAAGTTCAAATGATTCAAAGATCTAGTTGCAGCGGTGAAACAGAGGCCCCGTTTACACCCGGTATTAAAATGTGTTTCGGTCAATCGGATTACGGGTAGACATACCAGTTTACACCTGTTTTTTTAATACATTTTTTTGTCCACTTTTCGACCACTTCTGTCCTGATTTCTTTGAGGGGAGGGTCTAAGGGCAGTTAAATGTATGGGCTTCTTAAAATCTTTTGATCCAATGGATGCTTTATCTAATGCTTGCGCAATTTACATATGAACGTGCCCGGAGATGACTGAAAAACATACAGAGAGCAGTAGCCTTCATTTCTGCTCTGTTATCCGCAAAACCACGCTGAAATCAAATCGGAAATCAGAGAACATTGTCCTTGGTGTGTTTTTCATCTTCAAACCAAACCTGGATCTTTGCCCGACAAAGTTAAATCCCATCCAGCTAGCGCGCTTCCCATAATTTATGGTCAGTGTTAGGTCAGTAGGCGGACAGTAGCCAGTCTTTTGTGGATGTTCAAATGCAATTGACCACACGAGTGTCTACATTATGAAAGTAATCTGGTAGAATGCATTTTCGACTACCTCTGGAAGTGGTCTAAAGTGACAAGCTCAAAACTTTTCGGACCGTTTACACCTGTATTTAACATTATCCACTTGTGATCTGATCAACCAAAACCTTAATAACAGGTATAAACGGGGCAGAAATTATGATTGTCTTTTCTTCCACATTTTCTTCCCTATAATCTGAGTGATACAGATTATCGAAAGAGAAAACAAAGGGAGGGGGGATTGATTATGTCCATAGGGACAGCAGAAAGTGGGAGTGAAAACTAAATGGAAGATTGTTTCATGTGAGTGACAGGTTGCTGGAGGGGAGGTATTAAAGTCCCGTTCTCGCACCGGTGCACACATCAGAGAAGAGAGGGAGAAAAAAATAAATAAATTGCAAATAATTATGTATATAGATAAATCAAACCTGTAAAGGATGAAGCAGCTTGGAGAATGGATAGCTGGATTGATAAATATATAATAACCAATGCAATATTCCGTAAAAAAATAAGAATTGTGAATTTTATGGAGACTTTAACAGCTCATTGAATGGGAGGATTATCAGTAAACAACGTAAATTTAGATGTGACATCAAAAGTTAAGAAACAGTCATATGGACTACTTTTATGGTGCTTTTGAGTTCTTTTTTAAGCTTGAAGCTCCATCTCTATTCAATGCATGAAAAAAGTAACAAGAACATTCTTAAAAAAAAAAAAAAAGGGGGCGATCAGCAATCAGATGAGGGCGAGTAAATCACGATTGTTTTGGTTACTTGTTTTGCTTTGTTGACAATTAAAAGGAACAGTTCACCTAGAATGTTTGTATGATGATGTGCATCTCAAACTTACAATTCCCTCTTTAGTTTAATAGCTTCTTCAGCATTGTCATGGCGACAGCACAGGTTGATGAGCATGGCATATGTGGCAGGGGTCATATCAGCTTCATACTGAGTAATAAGCTCCAGAGCTTGATCCAGTTTCTGACGGGAGCCCAAAAAAAGGAAAAAAAGAAGATAAAAAAATCAAATATATACACCTACTGAAATAGTTTTGGCTGGTGACAGACTGGCATTCACATTTGTAAAGCCATTTCCCGTGAAAGTGCCGCTATAGGTATATAACCAAAATAATGTGCAGTAAACAGTAAATCTATTTCCGCTACAGACCTGTGTGTTTAATTAAGATAATAAATTGCCAACATCAAGCAGCATATGGACTGTAGAGTTAAAATAACTGGCTAACACAGGAACTTAAAAATGAACAAGCCCACTCTTACATCAAAAATAAGGCACATAATTGGTTCATTTTAGTTGAACCAATCGGTTGACCACTATAAACGACTGTAAAAACCAGACCAGAACACTAAGAAATCCTGTAAGTATTTGAGGAAAGACAGCCCTCACCTCCTCTGCACACAGGAGAGCGATCATTTTTTTGAGTGTGGAACTGGCCGACTTGCCCTCAGCTTTCAGCTCTGTCAGGGTCTTCTCCAAGAACGAATATTTCCCCTCCAAACCCTGACACAAACATGAGGATATTTGACTGACACAGCTCACCTGATGTATTGAACACAGTTGGTAAAAAAATTAAAAAAAGACAAAAACTTACTCTAAGCAGAGGCACATCAGCTTCCAATCCATTTTCCTTTTTATCCACAAGAGCAAGGACGTCCTGAAAGAAATATTATGACCTGTTGTATTAACAGTACCATAACAGCCCTGAATAAAACAATCCAAAGTAGATTTGTAAAGTTTTTGAAGAAAATATTAGTGTTTTCCCACGCAAAACTTATCATGATGTTAGGCTGTTGAAGGTGGTTTCAAGGGCATTGCTAGGCATTTGATTTTTTTTTTTCCGCCAGACAAAAAAACATCAGGTATGACCTTTAGTAACATTACACTTGAATACACCACTTATTATTATTATTATTATATTATTATTACACCACTTACCACGCCCCTCTTCATCTCTCTGCACTGGCTACCCCTCGCTGCTCGCATCAAGTTCAAAGCGCTGATGCTTACTTACAGATCCACCACAGGCTCTGCACCTTCCTACCTCCACACACTGCTACAACACTACGTCCCCACCAGAAGCCTGCGATCACTAAAGGAGCGTAGGCTTGTGGTACCGTCACAGAGAGGCACAAAATCACTCTCCAGATCATTCTCCTTCACTGCTCCCTGCTGGTGGAATGATCTCCCTACTTTCATCAGGAACGCAGAATCCCTGGCAATATTCAAGAGACAGCTGAAAACTCACCTCTTCCGTGAACACTTGATCCCCTCGTATAAAAAAAAAAAAAAAAAAAAAACACCTTTCCTTCCCTTTTCCCTTCCTACTCTAGCTTATGGTACTGAGCAATGTATGAAACTTGTATTGTGAGCACTTCCTGTGTTATTTGCCAATTCATGAAGAATCGCTTGTTTGTTTTCCTCACTTGTAAGTCGCTTTGGATAAAAGCGTCTGCTAAATGACTAAATGTAAATGTAAATGTATAAAATACCTTGATGAGCTCTGGAACATGGTAGGACTCCAAAATGTTCCTGATTCCTCTGAAGATATTCAGTGGGATGCTGATATTCTAAGAAAATCAAAGAACTCATTGACACCACATAACCACCCATGAAAATAAATAAAGAATTAACACGAATGAGGGGAGGACAGCAACGTTATTTAAAATGACTTTTAGCTTTGCTTCAGTGCTTTCATTTGTATGCATGCATGTTATTCTTCTGACCACTAAAGGGTTTTAAATGTTACGTTTAATAGTAAATAATCAAAAGTGTAGATGTGGAATTAAAGACTTCATGTTCTTTGGGCAGTTTTTAATTTTGCAAGCCAAATAATCTGTGTACTAGCTTAGCATAGCACTCATTGATTAGCCTGCTAGCTTAGCCTATGCCCTCAATCATAAGTTTTTATACACTACTGTTCAAAAGTTTTGGTTTAGTTTTTAAAAGAAGTATCTTATGCTAAACAAGGCTGCATTTATTTGATTAAAAATACAGTAAAGATTGTGAAATATTACTGCAATTTCAATTAATTGCTTTCTATTTTTATATATTTTATAGCGCAGTTTACTCATAGAATGGCAAAGTTCGATTTTTAGCAGCCATTGCTCCAGTCTTCAGTGTTCTAATATTTGGTGCTCAAGAAACATTTCTTATTACTATCAATGTTAAAAACAGATATTTTTTGTAGAAACCATGTTCCTTTTTTTTCAGGAGTCTTTAATGAACAAAGTTGAATAGAGCAGCATTTATTTTAAACAAATCTTTTGTAACATTATTAAATGTCTTAGCTGTCACTTTTGATGCATCTGTACATGGAGGAAAAAGTCTTACTGACCCCAATATTTTAAATGCTAGTATACATATTACCATGTTTTTGTCTGAACATGAGGCATTATGAAAAGCCACCCCCTGGGGTCCTAGACAGACTTGATTTAACAGGCAGACCGAACTGTTAATGACACTATGCTTGTGTGTTTGCAAATGTACCATGTTCTTGAGCAGGCTGAAGTACTCCCTAAGCTTCTCTTCTTTGGATTGCACCTCCCCCTCGTTCATTGAATCAATCAGGTTGTAAAGAAAGTAGGCCACATTTTCTGCAAAAGGAGAAAGGAGCCAAATTGACACATCCTGCTTTTCATAAATAAATACAATCACAAAAGGAGCTTCTTTAAAACCATAACAACAACAATACTGCAATCCAGCAAATAAGCTCTTAAAGTGTACATGTGTGTTGTGCTGACACAGGCAGCTTTGCTCCAGACTTGACTGAAGTCTGTTTTAACAAGTGGCTGGCAGCTGACAGCCTCGCGCACACATTCGCGTTGTGCATAGTGATGGGATGAGACAGAGAGACCGTCTCCATCGCTCCCACCTGCTCGGACACCAGCGTGGAGGCCTGCTCCAGTGCAGCGAGACGACAGACACTCGCAGAAGCTCTGTTAACTCAGCGCAGAGTCAGCAAGCAGACAGCACTCACACAAACATGCACACGGCTACTTTTCAGACTGCATCTCACACACACACGTAATGCAAAGTACGGCTGTCAGGATAAACTCCATCACTGCCAGAAACCCTACAGACGCACACACACACGACGCTGACAGTGAAACCAGCTCAGAGGACATATAGACAGAGGTTTACTAGTGCAGTGTCTCCCAACCTCTTTGTCTTTTACTATATATCCCTACAGCACAGAACTGGTACACTGGCTATTAGCAAGGATTATCATAAATGTTATGGCAGTTCAAAAGAGTGAATAAATTAAGAATAAATTAATGGGCGCAAGTCATTAATGCAGCATATAAACAGATTATTTTAGCATGCCATTCTATACTTCATTACGCTAATGTAAATAACTTTTCTGAATCTTGTAATATGAAGTGTCATTTTTTTTCTTACATTATTAGAAAGACTAAAATATTGTAGTGTGAATTAATTGGTCATACTGCAGGAAATCAATTGAGAAAAAGATATTTAAAACAACGAAAAACAATGGCGAGAAATGAAGAAAATTTCATTAAAAGTAAATAAATACGGAATATGATCAGTGTTAAACAAAGATACACGCAGAACACAAAAGAAGATATTTTGAAGAGTATGGATAAACAAACAATTGATGGACCCCATTGACTTCCATAGCATGGAAAAAAAAAATACTATGGAAGTCGATGGGGTCCATCAACTGTTTGGTTACCCATATTCTTCAAAATATCTTCTTTTGTGTTTAGCAGAAGAAAGAAATTCACAGTTTTGGAACAATTTAAGGGTGAGTAAATGACAGACTTTTCATTTTAGGGTGAGCTATCCTTTTAGGGGGTGTGAAAAACAGTGCAAAAATCGCAACGTACCAGAAGTTTCAGGGCCAGCATGATTGAACCGGGCGTCTTTATAGAGAAGTTCTGTGATCTGCAGATGAAGATGTTACTTTAACAAAAAGGTTCTTTTCATTCTTCTCATCTGTCACAAAATCTCTTGGTTTCACACTTACCTTTGCCATGATCTCCACATCATGAAACCTGTAGGGGGCAGTAGAAGATCAGAGATGACTTGCATTCAGACATGGATAAAAACATTTCAAGTGCCTTGAAACTTTTAAAAAGAATATTTAAAATCTAACATCTGCCAGACAGTGATTTCAAGATCAAGTATACATCTGTTGTGACAGAGCTTCATTTGACCAGTAAGAACATATAGCTGGGGGTCCAACACCTTCTGACCAATCAATCTCTACGACTTGTGTCCATGGTTGTTCCATTTACCCATTTTAACTGCGTAATTAAAAGTTAGAGCACTTAAGTCAAAATATTTTATAGCCAAGCATAACTAGAATATAATATTGTATATTTTATATAAAGAAATTATATAAATGGGCAAAAATAGCTGAAAGAGCATAGTATGTTTATGAATATTAGTGTACATATATAGGTTTTATGCTATTGATGTATATGTATTTTTACATACAAGTTCACTTTATTGGTTGTAAAGTAAAAAAATATATATTTAAATAGAATCAGGTGTGCTACTGTCTATTACGACACTGATGACGATGTGAATCGAAAACAGATTTCTTACAAAAAACTACTTTATTTAGAGGCCAAATTCAAAGACAAACCATTATGTGTTAGAGTTCCTTTCTCTATCAATGTTGAAAATAGTTGTGCTGAATATCTTTGTGGAAACAGTCATGCATTTTTTTCAAGATTCTTTGATGAATAGAACAGCATTAAAAGAACATTTATATGAAATAGAAATATTCTGTAACATCCGGAATGCCTTTACTGTCACTTTTGATCAAATGAATACGTCCTTGCTGCATAAAAGTATGCATTTCTTTAAAAAAAAATGTAAAAAATAAATAAGTCATCTTACTGACCCCAAACTTTTGAACGGTAGCATACATTTCAAGATCACAATATGTTTTGAATGCATATTAAATTATGACTATAATATGTAATATGACTATGTATATCCTATGGATCTTAAAAAGCTCTAAAAACTCCTTCTAGAGGCTCAGTGGTCACATAAATGCAAATGCACATACATTATTAAATCAAGATGCAGTGCTGGTAGGGAATGTTGACGGCAGAAAGCATTGAGATGAGGAAGGAAAAAAAGATGCAACATTGTTTAATGATTAAATTATCTAGTGACCTTGACTATTACAAGAGCAGGTCGCTAAGGAGACAGGGCCCCGACAACCCCCTCTACCCTTCTGACAACCCCAATTACAAACCTGACATCCATCGCTGCCGGCAACCTCCCTGCTCCTCTTTCACATCTAAATGCTTTGCTAAATACAGAGGACAGCAGCATCTGCTGCCCTACGGCCTCTGTGTTCAAATCTGAGTTAAAAACAGAGCTGCTCCTTAACTATTGTGCATGACGAGATTGATTTTAGATCTAAGCTGAGTGAGTGCACTAAGTGATACCATAAGAAAATGATGTGATGAATAAAATACCATGACAGGTTTATGAGTATGTGTGAGCAATGAGGTGATCGTCTGAGGGAATTAGCCAAAAAAAGAAAGAAACGAAAACCGCTGACAGCCATGTTGATGGGTAAAATGCCAATGTCGGCACTTGCATCTCGCCATCAGTGGCAATCAGGATATTTAGTAGTCTTCAGCATTGGACAGAGAGGCATCAGAAGCAAAACAACGAAAAAGGACAAACTCTATTTACATTCTTCCCATGCTGTAATTGGGCTACAGATGACTGCGTCCATATGCATGAGATGACGAATGAATTTCTGTCTGGGCAAAAGGCAGAACATTTTACTTGGGCACACACACAGGCACTCAGTTCTTTTCGTTACTTACCCTCTGAATCCAGAGATTAGACTGGATCTGAAAGCACTGAGGTCAATGGCTGGGAGAGTAGGTGAAGACACTGCAAGAGTGAAAATATGAGAGAACGTCATGAAAACAAACATTTCACCTCACTTATGATTGTCTTTTTTTGAACGGTGTAACTGCAATGCATGTTGATTCATTATGAATTTGAACCTTTTTACCAAATTTGGGTTAAAAAAACCCCCCCCTGCAATTTCAGTCCAAGAATCTCTTCTGAATTAAAAGGAAAATTATATATATATTTATTCATTCATTCTATTATTTAGAGGCTGCACCGACTGACTAATCGACTAGTCGACTTTAACGCTCTACCATGACGCTTTAAGCATGATGTCGACTAGTCGCCGTTCATGCCCTATAGAGGGCGCAACAGGATAATAAAATCTTTGAAGTTCACCTTAAATGAATACTCCAAGAGTGCTCCACAAGATATGTTTGATTATACCATCGGGATGCTGAATATTGATTAGATGAATGCACGTTCTAAACAGCTTATTGTACAGTTAAGTTAATTGCCTTTCTAAACTGAGCAGCAACAAGCACAACACAGTACACACGCGCACATCATGTGCGGAGAGATCGTACGTGTACGGAATCATTCAGCAGTGCACTGCTCAGTAATTCATCAACAGAGTAGCTTAGAAACTGAAAAGTTCTAGCATATATTTCTTAGTAACTAAAACACACAGCTTCACTACTAGTAGAGATGCTGCCAAGTACAATTAATTCACACACAATCACTCTCACTAACGCATTCATGTAAATATAATCTTTACTGTACTACTTTATCTGTATATGATTTAGAACAAGCAGAACTCTGTGAGAACTATAATGACCCAAAGAGAAAAGAACTGATAAAAATAAAATTATATTGGAGCAAAAGACTTGTGGGCAGCGCATTGTCGTATGCCATAGCTGTGCGCAGGGCAACCCGAAACCCAACCCAAAAAACGCAAGGTCTCGAGACTCGAACGTGAGCGACACGTATTTAGAATGCCGTGTCATGCTCGAGATGCTGCAAAAGACGGAAGAGGTGAGCGCAACGGTCATATACACGTCTGTCTATCGTGTATTTGCATAGAAAAAACAGTGGAAACGTAGCGCATTGGAATGAAAAAACACATTCTGTGTAGACGACCCCATATTTGTTCATTAATGAATTCATCGACTAGTTGACGTCGATTCGACTTTAATTATATAAATGTTGACTTTAAAAAATCTGTATATATTAGGGGTGTGACGAGACGAGACACGAGATTGGGTTCACGAGATGAGATTTTTATAGTATTTTTAAGAAATCCTCAATAATGAAACGTATGAAGGGAAAATAGTCTTTTATTCAACTGAAAATCATAAAATGCAAAAATGTTGGTGCATTTGGAAATCAACTTGTACTGCATGTCATTTTACTTCTATTTTAATGAATTATTTGCAGTAAAACAACATGCAAACACTGCTAAATGTTGCTACAAAATCAACCAATTGTTTTCTGCCCTGTATAATTTCACATGAGAAATCTCACTGAACTTCTTTCTATAGATTGAACATAAAATAAACAATATAAATAAAATAAACATAAAAATAAAAAATTCAAATTACACTTTAAGTGTCACTTTAACTGCAGTAGTTGACCATTTCCCAGTCACTATTGATTGTGTGGCTGTAACTGTTATAAAGCTCTGCGTACACCGAGAAGTCCAACCGTCAGCAGTGATAGCGATGCTTTCTGCCTCTTTAGGGGTCGTTCACATATCGCGCCTAAAAAAGCGTGTAAAGCGCGGCCGCGTCGCTTCCTCCTTTTGCAAGCGTTCGGGAGCTCGCGCTTCTGTAGCGTCTGTCGTTGCTATGCAACCATGAACTGCGCTCTCCACGACCATCGCTTGGTTCTTGTCACATGACAAGACATTCTGAAAAGTTGAGATGTTTTCATCTCGCCGCGGCACAGGCGCGCCAGGAAAAAAACGAGCGCGCCGTAACATATGCGCGTCGCGACCGCGTCGCTTCCATTTTGCGAATGAAAATGCGCACGATATGTGAACGGCCCCTAAGAGTCTGTACAACTTTGGCCAGGGTGTACGGCATAGTTTTCTTACAATGTTTACACATTGTTTGTGTCTTGTGTGTTATTCTTGCGCCAAAAACCAAAATGTTTCCACACAAACGATTTGAAAGTGGCTGGGGCATCTTGAATAATAATTTCACCCTCACACTGATAGCACCTCGAGACAACTTTTCACCTCGACGAGAAATCTCGTCACGTTTTAGTCTCGCGAGATCTCGTCACACCCCTAGTATATATGTATTCAAAAAGAGAGCTTCATTCAGATGATGTAGATATTTTAACAACAGTAGTGCAGTAGAGCTACAAAGAGACTCCAGCCAATCAACTGCAACAAGCTTGTGAGAAATTAATGATGTGGCACCTTTACACAAGAACGTTTTTGTAAATTTTGAATTATTATTTCAGCATGTTTCAAGAAAATTTCATAAACAATGTTCTAATTGGGAAAATTATTTAGAGATGTCATTTCTGACACAGATGGGCATGTCCACATATAAATGTATAACTACTCCAAGAAAGTAATTTCCAAACTTCCGCTGGGAAGGAAATATAGAGACTGAACCTCTTGGAACTTTAACTGAACACTTCTGACTTAATAAGGACTAATGGGGACGTAGCTGCTTGGTAGAGAGTGTGCATGCTTGAGTGGCTATGTATCTAAGTCCTGATGGGCAGCAATTAGTCTCCAAGTGATGAACGTTATACATGGTACAACTAAAATAAAATCTCTACAGTTGTGTCTGTGAGAGTATACGTGAGTGTGTGTGTGTGTGTATAGATGTGAGTAAAAAGTACAGAGTGGTTGAGAGAAAAGAAGAGATGTCAATTTTCATAGAAGCTAATGCTTACTCAGAGAGAGCAGCCCTGCGAAGTTTCCACGTGCTGCTTCGGTTCGTAATTCTGCTGCAATCATGCTATCTGTGTCCATGTCAATACCGGCCTCCTGCAATCATCAACCCCAGTTAAAGTGCTTCAGAAAAAACACAACAAACCATACGCATATCCAGTATAATTACCTTAAAAGAAGTGTGGGCACTGTTCACTGATGGGAAAGACGGCAGGATATAGTTACTAAAAGTATCAACGTCTGCTGGGACGTCCAGATCTTGCATCCCTCTCAGAGTTTCCATAATACCTGAAAGGAAACAAAAAGGGATTTATTCAGATGTGTGCACCTTAAAATGTAATTCAAAGACATACAAGAGTTGCTTCTGCACCAAAGTAAGTTCAAGGATGGATAGTCTCAGCTTCAGACGTAACATTGGCTGAACGTCTGATGCATATGGCACACAATTGGAAACAATTCAAGAGTTTCAAAGTCATCACCTGATTGGGTGAATTCTACAGGATTTCCAGGAGATTTGTGTGTGTGCTGAGGTCTTAAACACTCCGCCTGCGCAGAAAGCCGCCGTGAGGCCAAACCCCCTCATGGTAGAAGAAAGTCACCATGTTTACAGCTGTGACTGAGCACTTTTCAGTTTCAACCAAATGCTGGATTTTCAAAAGTATGTGAAGTTCACGGCATAGACTCCTTAAAATACATCCAAAAGTTTTACATGCTAGCCTGCTATTGTAAGGACGTCGACTTTCATGCCCCTAAACATGATGCTGAACAAAATTAACTGCGATTGGTTGCTTTACATCTCAGTCAGACATCCTCTTGGGCAGTACATGGCCAACGAAACTGCAATGCAGTCCAGACCTTCTGTAGTCAGTCTGAAGGTCTGGCTACGGGAGAGGAAAGATGGATGACTGCATGTCTTTTGAGCCAAATATGACCCCTTAGTTCTCATGAAACCTAAAAAGTGACAAACAGGACATTCTATGGTCTTTTCAGGCATGTTATAAAACCTGTGTTTTACCCCTATTCAATTTGACTATCCAATTTTGTCATCAAAAAATAAGTATTTAATAACCACACAGAACTTAAATTTTGTTGACAACTGATTCATTAAATATTCTCTTTACAAATACAGGGGTGGTAGTTTGGGCATGTTTTGTCATAGATACAGCAAATTCAGCATTTCAGAGCAATTCATCTGGGTCATACTTCTCACTTTGGAAAGTATGGATGAAATAAAGTCCCATCACTGTCTTGTGGACCCTGATTATTGTTTGTTCATTCCACCCATAATACATGTCCCAAACACAGCAAATTCAAGCAATGGCTCTGGCTGTATGTACGGCGTTAAATATTTGAAATATGCTTTCTAAGTAAATAAGCAAAATTCTTTTCTATTATGTAGGAGAAAAATGAGCACAAGTCACCTTTTCATTTGAATAGGACTAACGTTATACTGGCTCTTGGATTTTTTTTTTTTTTTTTTTTTAAACCAGGAACATGATTTAAAGCCCAAGGCTGTTTACAGTTCACTCAACCAAGTTTTAAACAGAAAGCAGTAATAAAAAAAAAATGAAATAAAATACTTGGATAATTATAAATTCGTCACATCTGTCTTCCTATGGCATGGCTTGGAGGAACACCCCCTAAATGGAGAAGATTCAGGCCTGTACCCGGCTCTCCAGCAGGGCCCTTCACTCCTGCCTGAAGCACCACATGCATATGGAATAGTCTCTCGACCTACTCTGGAAAACGTTTGTGTGTGTGGGAACACGTGAACCAGCGATTTGTGTTCTGTTTACTCTTCACCTTGGTCCTTAGCACTCTGTATCGCAATGCTCAGGGGACACCTACACACCTGAATAAAAGATCAGAGCTGCTTTTATCTGCCATTAAAACCTGCATCTGGCACCAGGAGCAGACAACCACCGGTGTGCAAGAGCATTAGCCAGGTAAAGCACCTGGAGGCTCTATCCATCCACCCATCTATCCCATCTCTCTATTTCATTCTCATCTGTGCATCTTTCTCCATTCATCCTTTCTTGCAATTCAGTAGCTCTTTGCTTTCAAGCAAACATAAACAGTCAACCAGACACACTCTTCTCAATGGACCCTGAGAGCCGTCTGTCTATTCATTCTTTCATTTTTATGAGAGGAGCACACCGGTTTTGCTTTTAAATAATCCAACAATCCATTTGTCAGCCATAAAAGTTGGCTCAGGCTGATAGGCTGCATGTGAATGGGGATAGAAAATGGATAGCCAGTCACATCACTCGCCAATTCAAGACTTCTCTCAATTCAGAAAGTGTGTGAGAAGGCTTTTATGGAACAAATCTGGTTCAATGAATTCTCGAGCGACCTCCAGATTTCTGTTTGCTACATCGCTGGGTTTGATGATTGAACTAAGTGTGGGAAGTTACCAAGTCTGCGGTCTCTTACTAAAGGAGAAAGGTCAGAGTTCAAACCGTCAACAGAAGCTTCATCTCCAAACAAGCTCAATTTTACAAATGAAAAAGCAAAATAGTATATCTTTCTAAAAGCAAAACTGGGAGTGTGCTTGGGTCTGTTGAAACAGAAAGCACAAGCACATTACTGCTCAAACGTTTGAAGTCAATAAAATTTCTCATTAATTCAGCAAGGTTGCATCAAATTTATTAAAAGGGACAGTAAAGACATTTATAAACACACAAAAGAATTCTATTTCAAACAAATGTCTTTTGCACTTTCTATTCACCAATCCTGAAAAAAAAAAAAACGTTATCAAATAAATGCAGCCTTGGTGAGCATTAAAGGGTTAGTTCACCCAAAAATGACAATTCTGTCATTAATTACTCACCTTCATGTCGTTCCACACCCGTAAAACCTTCGTTAGTCTTTGGAACATAAATTAAGATTTTTTTTTAAGATTATATTTTTTAAGATTAAATCCGAGAGCTGTCTGACCTGACTCCTCCATAGACAGCAATTTAACCACCACTTTGGTCAAGAAAGGTACTACAGACATCTTTAAAATAGACCACATGACTACAGTGGTTCAAACTTAATTTTATCAACTGACGAGAATAATTTTGTGCACAAAAACAAAACAAAAATAATGACTTTATTCAACAATATCTTCTCTTCTGTGTCATTCTCCTACACGGTTTATGTTCAGCGCTTCCAAGTTCTACATCAAGTTGCCGACTCGTTATTGGCTGGCTCCTGCGTCCTTTTTGTACGAAGGTCTTTTGAGTGTGGATCGACATGGGGGTGAGTAATTAATGACAGAATTTTCATTTTTGTGTGAACTAACCCTTTAAAGACTTCTTTCAAAAAACCATGCACAGACCTCCACAGATGTCCATAGGACTACAACACCGTCATTTGCATGCAACTACAGTTTAGCCCAGCAAGCAGCATTGTTTTGGAAGTTCCATTGCAAAAAATAAGTCATAAATGTTTCAGGGTTTCATGACCCTTTAATAGAGCCCAGCATTCAATTCAAGTGAATGGCAAAAAGAGATATTAAAAAAAAAAAAAGAAAGAAAAAAAAAAAGAAGCGATTTTCCAAAATGTGACGAGTGCAAAAAGCATTTAAGATGCAGATGTAAAAGAGCCTGTTGTGGGCTACATGAGGGGCTGAGGCATTATTCTCGCGCCATGTCACAAGCAATGAGCTGCATTGCTTCTTGAAACTGACAAGCAACGCTTGCTCGCGGCTGCCAAGACAAAGCTAGCATATGCTTTTTCAAACTCGCCGGCCCAAATCCACACCTCATCAAAATGCAAACTTTTCCCCCTCTCCACACTCGTGAATGGGTGGACGGAAAACCGGTGGGTGGAAAGGGGGGTGGGCATCTGCCCGCTGGTGACACCTGTGGACAGAATGTGACATGGCGCTAAATATTTCATGGCCGTGCACAGTGGCGCACGTAATTGAAAGTGAATTCCCTCAGAGCGCTCGCATTTACATGAGAACCAGTCACTACAAATTCTGTCATGTAACCTTCACATAGTGCAGACTTCAACACTGAGCAAATAAAAAATAAAAAACCTGTACAGGAACATAAAGGTGAGAGTGATCCTGCATGTTTCATGAAGGTTATTGGTTAAAAAAAAAAAAAAAAAAAAAAAAAAAAAATGTTTTTATACTCGCTGTTGCAGCAAGATTTATCTGGACATGCTCTTTTTTTATTTGTAACTGTGGAACAGATGAAAGTATGAGGAAAAAAAAATATTGGTTACTTTACAATAAGGTTCATTAGTTAAGGTTAGTTAACATGAACTAATAATGAACTGCACTTAAACAGCATTTATTAATCTTTGTTAATATTAATGTCAACATTTACAAATACATTATTACAATCTTGTTTACAGTTAATGCACTGTGAACTAATATGAACAAACAATGAACAACTGTATTTTCATTAATTTTAGCAAAGATTAGTAAATACAGTAACAAATGTACTGCTCATGGTTAGTTCATACAATAACCAATGAACCTTATTGTAAGTGTTACCAAAATATTTTAACCAAATTTCTTAATTAAACTTTTGATTAAGGTGTCAACGAGAAAGTTTTTTTTTTTTTAAATACAAATTATATAAAAATCTATATAAAAAACCCTGCCTACTTTGACTTTTCACAATTCAATCCCGATGGATAAAACCAAATCCTGCGTGACAATTTTTCGTTGTTTTTCAATCAGAAACATGTCAGATTATGCACAATAACGACCGTTTAAGAATGAGGCCGGAAGCTCAGGACTCACCGGGAATGTTCTTGTCTTTCTGGTGATGAGTAAACAGTGGCCAGAAGTAGTGAGGTCTGAGAGGCAAGCCCTCCTCCTTCATCCTCCTCATGAGCTCAACAGACATACCTTAAAATGATAAAGAAATGATTCACACAAACTAAGCTGTGCCATTACTAAATATATGGATAGGCGATATGACCAAAATCATATATCACAATATGAGTAATTATTTCACAGAACATATACGATAGTTATTTTTACTTTAAATAAGGTTATGATACACATTTGCTACCTTTGAAATATCATAATACATGTCACCAATTTCAATACGACAAAAACTAATACTAGCCCATTGATAAAAAATAAATAAATAAAAATACTCAAGACCTTAATGTAAAGTGTTACCAAGTATGTTAAAACAAAAAATAACTAGTTAACTAGTTAAAAATAACTAGTTGATCTAGTTAAATACACTTCATTGTACTCACTTGTCTTCTTGGCTTCCAGGGCACACTGAAGGGTGAACAGCAGTGGCGATGAGTGCAGACCTGAATCTTTAAGATCTTTGCAAAACCCAGCCATTTTCTCCACAGACTGCAAGACACACACAAACAAATGAACAACGCAGCCAACAAGAAGCCTAAAATTCTAACAAAAATGAATCAAACAGGTAGGTAACACTTCACTCATAAAAACGTCTAGATTCAGGTCCCTCACCTTGTCCATATTGACACAGTGGCGAAGAAAGAAGTTTCCCAAGTCAGGGGAGTCATTGGTCTGTGACTCTACTAACAGGCCGGTGAAGCTCTTCAGCACAGAAAATGCTGTCTCTTCATGGCCGTGGGTAATCAGACTCAAGCAGAGGTTCATCGCATCTGAGGAAATTGAATAAAATGGGTGCACGAATATTAAAATAAAAAAATATATCATCATTAATAACTCCACCAAAATTGCATAACTTCATCTCAATGCATCAATATTGTATGCATCCCATTTATCTAGTTGGCTGGGCTCATATTTAAAACACTTAAAATAGAAAACTGCTATGAATACATACGAGATCAGTATGGCTCACTATAGTAAGTGCTTAAAGCAATATTCAAAGCTATTGATTCCATATTCCCTTCTTCCCCATTCCATGACATGACACTGCTGTCAGCTGGCACACCTGGCACATATCCCCTCTCGTGACGCATGCGCTCCACAATCTGGGGCACATGCTGCTGATGGCCGGCCTTAGTCAGACTGAAAACCACCTGCATCAAATCTCTGTCCATCAGATGGATATCTGTATTCTCCATCGTCTCTAGAGTCTAGAGGAGACAAAACATGACATAAGATATGAAGAGAGGTTAATTATCAGCTAAAAACAATACAAATAAAAAAAAGAAACATTTCTGTAATGTTCTGTTATGGCTATTAAAACAATAAAAAATAAAAGATGTCAAATGTATACAACCATTCAAAAAATTGGGATCAATACTTTTGAATAAATTAATACTTTTAATCAGCAAGGATACATTAAATTGATCAATAGTGACAGTAAAAACATTAATAATATTACAAAAGATTTCCATTTCAAATAAAAGTTGTTCTTTTTAACCTGTTCAAAAAGTTTAGAAAAAATATTTCAAGAAAAATACTACGCAGCACAACTGTTTTCGTTTTCAACATTGAGAATAATAAGAACTGTTTCTTGAGCTCTAAATCAGCATATTGAAATTTCTGAATGATTTCAAAAAAAAAATTAGAGCAAACTTTTGAATGGTAGTGCATTATAAAAATATTATAATATAATACAATATAAAATTACACACTATATCCCACAATTACAGACCTGTTTAATTTTGGCAATATCGCCTTTATCAGCATAAACGTTGAGCAGAGACAGGTATGTGTCTGGGCCAGGCTCAATCCCCGCCCCTTTCATCACGGAAAGGATGCCTTCAGCACTGTCCATGTCCCTGCACAAACAACAAGTCACTCAACACATGTGCCAAACACACAGAAAAAGCAAGTCAAATGGCACTGGCCACTCACCCTGCCCGGGCATGGCCTGTCACTAGAGAGTTGAACACAGCCTCTGTGATGGGCAGGTCTTTGCCCTTCATAAAGCCCAGGATTGTACTGCAAGAAGTTGTGATTTAAGCATTGTTTCTATTACTGTTTGTTCTTGTGACAGCCAAGTAAGTTCTAATTTCTATATTTAACAACATTCACACCGTAAGCATAAACTCATTTGCTGAAAACTCACCTAGCACCTTCAATGTCACCATCCTCACAGTATGCTGCAATGAGCCTCTGATAGGTCACCTAGACAGTCACAAAATATTATAAATCCAAATAAACATGGTATCTAATGAAATACCCTAGCTAGTATCAATGATTGACAAAACTCGTTTTTTCCCCCAGTTTCAAGGTCTAAAGC
Organism: Opsariichthys bidens; assembly: GCA_037194245.1. Lineage (NCBI taxonomy): Eukaryota > Metazoa > Chordata > Actinopteri > Cypriniformes > Xenocyprididae > Opsariichthys > Opsariichthys bidens. Next base: position 22,564,819 of record CM074279.1, on the reverse strand, counting down.
ATTATCGATACATTTTTGAAGCGAATTTTAAATAATTGTTCTTTTCGTTATTTTTTCTCTCATTAAAAATGTGATATAATGGTAGTTTGGGAAGCTGATCTCAAAGAACAGTATCGGTGGCCAATTAAACATTTTTTTAAATGAACGAATCAGCTCCTAAGCCTGATCTTGTATCTTGCGCCAGCTGTCACGTGTCATGCAGTAGGTGGTGGTGTGCACCTTCAAGTAGGTTTGCCAACCGCCATTAAAAGGAAATGAAGCTGAAATGTTTTAGCGAGAACCAATGAGGTCAGTTCTAGTGCGTTTAATTTATCATGTTTTTACGATGCTTTTGGGAAAAGCAACTCAGACAAATAACATGCATTTAGAAAGCCGATAAGGTGAATCTTCATTTCTTGTCAACTTTGTTTCGTTTGGCGAATATATATATATGCAGTAATACAATTTCTATCTTTTCCCCCCTCACTACATTTCTGGTTAACTAAAATAAATATTTACCCTGAATATTGTTTACTTATACATCAAATTATACTCACTCTGTTTGGCTGTACATTAGCAGCTTCCATTTTAGCAAGGAAATCGGTTGGAGAGAATTTGAACTCATTCTGCAGGTACGTCTTGAGCAGGGCATTGTAATGGCTCACATCATAGGTGGCGCCTGCAAACAGAAATATGAAAGTTCAAATCACAGATTTAGAAGTACAACCAGTAACTGTTCAAAGGTCTTTAACTCATACCAAGTTCTTGAAGCTTATCCCAGATCCGTTGTGCCAGCTCTGTGCGCTCAGTCAGGGGAACCTCAGGAAGCAGTGAACCACAGCTTCTCAGCAACAACAGGGCTTGATTTCCACTTGGATATCCTATTTGCAGTCATTTTAAAGATATGAGATGCAAAACAAGTAGAGAATTGTATATGGAAACGAATCGAGGGAAAGATCCTCAAACAAAGAGACAAGTACCCGTTCTGCACATATCATGGAAGATGCGAAGCAGCAGTGTTTTGGTGACCCTGCCTGTCCTTCGGACTGAGCTGTCTAGTTTCGCCAGAGCCCAGTCAAACTGCTGAGCCTGCTTGGTGCGAACTGCCACACTGGGCTCATCCTTCACCAGCCCCCTCTGCTCCGGGACAACTCCAAACTGACGACAACTCACACAGGGCAAGGCCGATCTGCATGAGAACAAACTGGAGAAGTGTCTGCAATAAGTGTACATCCATAGCATGAAAAGAAATGATTATGTTAAGGTGCTTACTACCAAAAAAGTAATTGAATCAATTAAACAAAATTTATGAAAGATTTAAACAATGATTTCTGCTCTTGTTTTTTCATGCATAAGTAGGTGTGAGATATGCATCGTCTATAATAATATCGCAATTGTTCTTTTAACGATGTGCGAGCTGACACCATCAACCTGTTAGGATGCCTTAAAAACGATAACAAACAAACAAGCAAAACCACAGCAGAACAGATGAGGGTCACTGAACAACGCTGTTTTGATACTGAATGTCATTCCGTAACTACTCATAGTCCTCAATCACTTGCTTCTTTCTTTCTTTCAAGAAAAAGCTGTTTGAATGATTCAATGACTCACTTATTAAAAGAGACATTTTTAGTTCCATATTTGAAATATTTATTTTTAAATCATTCATTTTCAATATTGAAAAAAAGCATAGTGTTATTTATCCAATTGAACTTGCAGTGTTAATACATTCATGTCACTTCTGAGCCACATGAAATTGCTGTGTAAATGCACCTAAATTCCTCTTTAGATGGGAAGACGGATTTTGTGGATGCTGTTTTTTTTTTTTTTTTTTTAAATGTAAGATTTGGACATAAAAGCTGATATTTAATTAAGGGGAAAAAATGTCCTTCTGTAAAAATAAAAACAATTGGGGCCAAATGTGTTAATGCTGAGCCAAGGTACGAGTACAAACACATACTCAGTAACAAAGCAAAATAAAAATATGTGGATTGAATTTAACTGCCATAGATGATGAGGGTCACCGTTTAGCTATTAAGGTCATAAATTAAGTAACCAACATGCAAGAAACTGATATATTAAATGTTGGCCAATAAAATGTATATTATTCTCAGATGGCTTAAAATGACCTTGACATGTTGACCCTTGACTTCTGGCCCATGCTAACATACAGTTCACAGCAACACTAGTATTAGCCTAAAATAACGTTTGCACAAACATTATATGGAAATATATATTATCATAATTGTTAGGATTAGTGAATATGTAATTACACAAAGGCTTTAAGATATATACATTGCTTCCAAATAAGACTGTTTGAAAAATAACTAATAAATGCTATAAGTATTATAAAGAAGAAGGAGTAAAAACTGTAATGCTGCATTTATATATTCTGCAGTGATGTTCATGGACATGAGCTTATGCAAGGAAGCCATCTTTCCTTCACACATCATTATATGACCCAATGGCTAATATGTTCGCAAATATTTAGTCAAATAACCTACACACAGCACAATTTCTAAGCGTTATAAGCGTTCAGTACAGTTAGAGGAGCGATCACCTCTCAATGACAACTGCATGATCTAAACACGCATGGCACGGAGTCATGCTGCGTTATACCTGTTAACATTTAACCTTCCCGAGACTGTCTGACGCACACAAAACCCTACACGTGGAGTCCCGACCACTCCGCTGTAATGACGAGCAGCTCCCGGTGCATGCCTGCTATTTCCTATGACCTGAAGCAATGAAGCAGATGAATATTTGAGGAACCGGGCTGATCTTAAGAGCGCAGCCATGTTTAGCCTGCAGAGAGGAGTACGAAGGACATCCGCACCACGTGAGAGGCCAGAGAGCAACGGGCGAGACCATTGAATTCATAGGGGGGATTCAGCACACGCATCGTTCTTCAAATAGCCTAGTTTCCCCAAGATGTGCTTGTTCAGCTGTTAGGCAATTGTAGCGATAATACGCAGTAGTTACAAAATATACAATACTACAAAATATAGAATGAAAAAAACTAAACTCATAAACTAAAAAATAATAATAAATAAATATAGCCTAAATTATCTGATATCACGTTCTTGATAAAACTAGCTGATTTCTTCAAGAAAATAAACTTGGTATCACTGAATATGAAAATGTCCCTAAAAACTAATAAACAATTGTCCTTGGGATATAGACATGCTTAAAATAATCTGAACTAAAATCAATACTAGTTGAGTTTTCCTTCTAATAAAAGTTAGGCTATCAAAAACATGTAGTGTATGTGTGTACAACAATAATAATAATAGTAATGAAAATGAATTCTTTATAGCGAAACAAAATACTTTACACTTTAGCTGGATACAGACTATAATTTGAGTGTCGCTATTTTTTTTTGTTTCTTTCTTTCTGTTATTTTATAATTATTTATAGCCTATACTATAATAGTTTTAGTTAATATTTGGAATGAGCTTTTATTTTTATATTTTTAATTTTTAAAGTTGTAGTTTTTATTTCAGTAATTTTGTACTTTTCTCATTTTTATTTGTTTATTGTTTAATATTTCTACATAGCTTTTTACATACATTACATAGCTAATTATTATTTTTTTATTTCCATTTTAGTTAACGTAAATGTATGTATTTCAGTTAGTTGCCAAAGCAAAATTTCTAAATTTTGGTTACCTTTTTTAAGTTTCAGTTTAACAGGTTAATATTTTATTTTATTTGTTTTTTTTATTTACTGAAAATGATTTTTAAAGTTTTAGTTTAAAATAACTGGTCGCACAACATGTCGACATGCAAGATTACGATTAAGCAAAAAGCCCTCAATATTTTGAAAATTTGCACGGTACACATGCACCATTGCAATTTTTTTTTTTTACAAAATTTTGCAATTCATTCCTTATCTTGTTTAATGGCTGTACCTATTCCTGATTAGAATGTCCTCATGAGTAAAATTTCAGTAATGTGTGCGTTGGATTAATCTGTGTGTTTTAGCTAGACACATTGTTTACAAGCATACTGAAGCGGGAAGCTGATTGGTGGCAGCTTGAGGTCAGTTTTGGAAAAGGTCAGCTAGGTGGGGTGTTGTCAAGCACGGACTAATGCCCACTGGGCCACTCAGTCTCGTGCCGGGCATCAGGGGCCAGGGGGCCCCAATTTGTCAGACGTGTGCCATGCCAAACTCATTTCCATGGCTGACACACACTGCAAGCCACCCGCACAGCAGTACACTATACACAGCTGACAGGTGACAGTGAACAGGCATTGCCTGCCAGGCATGTTGTTTCACCCGTTTGAGAGTCCATCCCTGCCTAGATCTCACTCTGTCAACCCCTGTCTGCTGAGCCCACCCGCAGTGGGCTGATGTTCGGGTAGGGACGATGCTGAGTTGCTTTGGCATGGCATGGTGAGCAGCAAGAATAATGCTAATGTGTGTCAAAAACGAAAGAGTGGAGCTTGGGTAATATATATATATGGATAATGCAAATGCTTTGGGTGTATAATGAAGACAGGCAACATCAATATATCTATTAAAGCAAGACTGAACTGAGAACTTTAGACATCACTATCCGAGGACCCCTAATAATAAATGGCAAAATATAATTTTTATTAATATGATAACAAATAACAGTTTGCAGTATAAAGAGGCAAACTGTACAAAAATAACTTGAAGTGAATGGGACCGGAAGCCTTGAAACAATATATTTACAAGGGCTGCACCTGCTCTTATGTGAAAAATAGTCAATGAGTCAGCAGATTTGTTAAAAATTATTCTTTCAGGAATGAAACAAGTGACTTATGAATGAGTCATTGAATAATTCACTCAACTGATTCATTCCAAAAACAGATTCATTCAGAAAACATCTGTGCACATTCTAATGGCTAGTATTGCCCACAACCCATTGTGCTTTGGAGGAGGATTCGGTTCAGAACTATAAACACAAATAAAAAGTGTTACAAACATGGTGGGCATGTGTGACCAATGGTTGGATAGTGACGTACAGAGGTTTAGATAAAGGGGTTTGAGTGACTTATAATCAACATTTACCCTGATAAAAAAGGCCAGTATATGGCGACAGGTTGTATGTAACTATGCGACAGAGTGTCCATTAAAGATTCAATTTTATGAAGTGATAGTATGTCCCAAAGCTTGTCTACTCTTCTGCGACACACTCAAAAGTATGTACCTTATCTTCACATACTTTTAGGATGTAGTATAAGTAGGTGAATTGGGATGCAGCACTAGTGACTTAGAAGTGAGTCATTAAATCATTCATTTAACCGGTCTGTTCCAAAACACGGATTCATTCATGAAAAAGTGATAATGAGTGAGTCATTGAATCATTTACTCAACCGATTCATTCAAAACCACAGATTTATTCGGGTATGAAACAAATGACTTGTGAGCGTAATGCAATTACTGCAAGACACCAGATGGTTGTCATTACCTGACCTGCATTAATATAAACAGTTTTTTAATTTTTAAAAATCAATAACAATTTGAATAGTATTGTCACGCTGTGACCTCGAGGGGGGAAAACATTCATGATGGAGCCATGTGCACTGATCATTCTATTGTTTAATTCTGAGGACTCCAGCCTACAGGACTGGACTGGAATGTCACAGCCTCAGAAGGATGCGTCCTTCCATTTGAGAAGCACCCCAAGTGACTTACGAGTGAGTCACTGAATCATTCACTCAGCTAACTTGTTCAAAAACACTGATACATTCAGAAACAAAACAAGTGACTTATGAGTGGCTCATTGAATCATTCTTTCAAAAGATGCTTTTTAAAATACAGATTCATTCAGGAACTAAACTGTGGGTTTCTTGGAGATGCGCACAACAATCTGTCCTGCTTTTGGCTTTGATTGGAAGTTGGATCTACGTTCATTTTGAAGTAAATACACATAAAATAACTGGTGGTGCTGTGTCTAAAAAGTAAGTTATTCAGTATTAACTTCATCTCATGTATTGCTTAACATAAAGACCATGTATCTCAAAGTTTGTTAGTGTCATTGAGCTGTTAAAGAATTAATCGTCGACCCTCTCCTGCAATGTCAGCGAGCATGTGCCACTCCCAGAGACTCGTACCGTCAGTTTACTTCCTATTCCGAAGGGAGCCCTTGCTTTTCGTTGGCATGAGAGCTAAAAGTGGTGAGCTCAGGGGAAGAAATATCTCAAGGTCGCTGAATTATAGACGAGGAGAGATGAGGTGAGCTGAGAGGAAAGGCCCGCTCCTTTTCCCCTTTCTGTTTGCTGAATGAACTCAAGAAGGGTCTGTTCTGTTTTTCTGCAGCATGAATGCATCTGTGTTAGTGATTTATTATTCATCAAAACTATCAATTATTAACTGATTATTTACTTTCTTTTACAAAAGATTTTTGCTGATCTTTCTTCCTTCTACCCATAATTGAAAACAGTGTCCCACATATCGGTCTCATTTTCTTATCCAAAATCTTTTTTTAGCAGCAAAATGCAATTATACGTTTTTTCAGTAATCATCTAGAAAACAATCCTGAATTGTTTATGACATAATAATGTCAGTCAGATTACCCAACAAGGCAAGACACCAGTATCTTGTCACCTGTAGGTTATGTCCAGAGGCCTCTGCCATTCCTTATTTCTCAATATGACAGGAAGACATGTTGTCATTTATTTACCTGCCCAAGATTATGACCCCAGAAGCTCATTTATGAAAGTTTGCTAATATTTTTCATGTAAAAAGGTAAAAAAATTATATCAAAAACATATTTTAAACATTTTAATTTTGGACTTTCAACCCTTTGGGGGGGGTTTCTGCCTTAAAAAAATATGACTCTTAACCAATGTCCAATACAGTGAACGATTGCATGAAGATCATTTTTACCCATTTAGGGTGTGAAGTTACATGCAAAACAACAGATTATCTTTACCCACAATTCAGTATGGATATTATCTTTAGAGTTGGTGTTTTTTTAAGACAAAAATTAAAGTACCTCTGGAATATTTCTTTAACTGTGGAGATTATGTCTCATTTCTGAAAAAAATTAATAAAAAATAATGTAAATTGTTTTCAAATCAAAGGCTGAGAGACTTGACTGTGCCGAGCTACAGAAAACAGAGAGAGCTGAAATGTTGGGGAAAGAGAGAAAACAGGCTGTCCCTAAGGATTTGTCCATTTCTGTGTGGATCAGAGAGTGTGAATGTGATGGCAGTTGCAGGGCTCTCTGGTGTGAAGAGTGTTGTTTCTCTGAGATCCTTGTGAACTTGAATGTCACACATGAGGATAGAAGGCAGGACCTTGGCAGGAAACGACACCGCAAACACATGGAAATCTCGAGGGGCTGAGAGACATAGAGGCAGCAGAACATGTGCGCACAGCCTCACAGTTCCAAGCTGATGTTTTCTCACATTGTAAGTGCTGACCCAAAATCTCGACCACAGCTTTTATTCAACCATGTTCCAATAAAAAGAATGAAATAAACACTACAGCATTCAATTTCCTAAGAAAACATAGAAATGTATTGGTGTATGTGGTGTTTGGGTTTTTTGTAGTTTAACATAAATTCATGTTCATAAATTGTTATGGAACACCACTCTATTAACAAGCAACCAGCACCATAAAATCTTTTGATTTATATATATTTTGAATGTTTATTTTTCTATTATATTCTAAGGTATGCTAAGGTTCTTTATGTTTATTCTAAGGTTTTATTTTGAACATTTTATATGTACATTTCAATTAAAGAAAACGACATATTGGTTGATATAAACTGTATACACTACTGTTTTTGAAAGAAGGCTGCAGTTATTTGATGAAAAATGCAGTAAAAACAGTAATATTGCAAAGTAATAGAATAACTGTTTTTCTATTTTGATGTTTTAAAAATGTAATTTATTCCTGTGATGGAATAAAAAGCTGACTTTTCAGCATCAATATTGATACCAATCTTCAGTGTCACCTGATCCCCTAGAAATCATTCTAATAGGATGATTTGGTGCTCAAGACAGATTTATTTTAATTGAAAATTAACACTGCTTAATATTTTTTGCAAACCTTTTTTTCTTTAGGATTTATACAGATGAATAGAAATTTCAAAAGAACAGCATTTATTTGAAATAGATTTGACATTAAATGTCTCCACTGTCCCTTTTGAGCAATTGAATCAAAGCTAATCAGAGTTAATTTCTTTCTCTTTTTTCTTACCCAAATTTTTGAACCCAAGTAAATATAAATGCCTCTGTTGCCTCCTCCCTTTGGAAGACTGGAAATTACTCACAAACTTACATCATCCCTTGTTTTCTGTGTGCAAGTGTGTGTCTGGATACAAAACAGTGATAGTAATCTGACTGATAAGACTGCATTGTGGCATTTGCCATCATCCATGTATCATTACTTCTATCTTTATGTTTTTATTGTCATCCAGGGCCTTTCATGCATCATCACTTCCCTCTCCGCGGCTCATGACTCCAGTCCTGTCTGATTCCATCTCTGTTTCAGTGTGCGGCATCCAGCTCCATCCCGCCACTGACCTGTTCAAGCGTGACAGTAAAGGAGAAATCATATATTTGCACACTCTCACATGAGACTGCCTGGCTGATCTCATGACAGCCTTGGATCCTGTGACTTTGGTGTAGGAGAGCTGTGCCTGAGCCAGGCGGGAATGATGTGATACACTACTCTAATGATGCCTCGGGCCGAGGAATAATCACCTGAGAATTATACATGCCTCTGTGATCAGTGACAGGACTGTTTCTGCTGCATTTCCTGTGTTTGGGCGCTGATTGGGTAAGGGGCTTGACAGCACATACACACACACCTAGCATTCTGTCCCCATCCTATGTGATGCAATGAAGTGTGCAAACCTTACTGCAGGCTGTCACCCTAAATGAGATGCACATGACTTGGAAAAGCAAACTGTAAGATGATAAATGAGGCTTGTTGCATTGCATATAGTGTTTACATTTCATGTTCTTATTTTTCTGTTTGTACATGGTTTGTTTTATTTGTGAAAAATTATGACAGACAATAGTTCTTATGTGTGGCTATTCAAAGTAAATGTCACTTTGTTGCAGAGTACACACACAAAAATGGTTAAAATTATTTGAGTTTTTTTATGGTCAAATATTTTACATAATTTATTTATTTATTATGTTTTTAACAAAACACAATTAACTTGATAATATCGGGTCACACCAGGATCTTTATAGTTAAATAAAACTAAAAACATAAAAAAAAAAAACACATTTGTTACTTAATTAAAATAAATAAACTTTAATGGAAATAAAATAAAATCGAAAAATGGAAAACTTTATTTTGGTTTACTTGAAAAGAAGAGTACTTGATTAGTAGAGATAACTAAATAACTAAAAAAAAAAACTATATAGACATATAAAGAAACGAATAATAAAAAAAAACTAAATTGCAAAAATTAAACCAAAATGAAAATATAAATCTAAAAATAAAAACCATATCAACATATTAATACAATTATTATCTCAATGATACTAACAACATTAAAAAAATAACACAGGGTGACACCATTAATTTTCAAGGTTCACATCAGAAATAACAAACATTCATTTGTTTTACAGGATTCATGTTGTTTAACAGGACAGTTCATCCAAAAATTACATTTCTGTTATCATTTACTCACCCTGTTGTTCCAAACCTGCATGACTTATTTTCTTTCGTGGAGCTTACCAAAATAAAATGTGAAGACTGTTGCAATTACAAAGAATAAGAAGATTAAAAAAGGATGCAAAACATCATAAAAGTACCACAAAAAAGCAGTATATAGAAGTTGTGTATATTTCAAGATTTCTGATGCCATAAAATAGTTTTCATTGAGAAACAGACCAAAAATGAAATCGTTATTCTATCAGTCCGTCATTCCAATCCAGTTTTCGAGTTTGACTAAACGATCCGGTCCCAGTGGAAACTGGAGGTCTCCAGGTTATTTCAATACCAGTTTATCTTAGTTTTGTCAGGGGCTCCATATTTAGTTTAGGGTTGTTTAAATAAAAAAAAAGTTTGCACCTTTAAGGTCTAAGAGTCTGTGTGACAATGATAACAAGCTAGGCTGTGTTCAGCCCCGACAAAATGTTGCAAAATGCTTTTTAAACGTAAAAGGTGGTGTGTTGGTGTGTGTGGAACACCATGTTCTGATGACGCAAAAGTTGCAACTATGACAGCTGAGAAGGCCAATCTTTGTGTTCTTTTTGAAGAATTTTCGGAGCCTGATGAAATCGGTATAAATACGTGTTTAATGCTGCAAAATACGCTCGATGTTACCGCCGCTGCCCTTGCTGTGCAAAATAAAAGAGTGAGGGGATTTGTGGAAACAACTACATCATCATTGCACGTATATTGCACCCCATTTACAGAAAACATGACATTCAACCCGGAAACTGTAGCGGAAAAGTTGCTCACTGGTTTGTGCTTGAACGTGTCCCTGAATGGTCATGTGACAAAAATTGTCACAAAAAATTCTTGATCAAGAGGGCAACACAGCTTCCCAACTGACTCATCTTACCCCACTCTCCCCTACTGTATATTTCTCAGCATCTTATGTGATGTGGAGGCAAATCCTTGAATCCCATGCAGTTTAACAAACATTCAGCTCCATCACATCCTTCAGCTGTCCTTATAGCACCACACATTTCACACCCTGCATTAACATAACTCTGTAATGGAGTTGATTACTAAGAAGCAATTATGAGCAAGGCATTGGAGGATACAAGTGCTCAGTCAAGCATACGCAACAGCGTGTCAACAGCCAGGGAAACCCTGAGAGCGACATTAAGCAGAAGCCTAACAAAAATGCACGGCTGCCCTTCAGCGTATCTTTATGGAGTCATCAACATGCGATTGTCACAGCATCTTAATTGACATCTCAACCTGCAACATCTCAACAGGGATTTCAACAGGTGTCCATCATAAGAATGAACGGCCTTGTAACCCCTGAATTCAAATATTTGAGCAAATGCAACACACTTTCATGGAAATTTAAGTTTTAGCGGATTGTTTGTGAATTTGTACATCTCAAAAGTCATCTCTTTTCGTATAATATGGTCACGCCCCTTGTTTGGGGTGGACCTTCATGCTTAAATGTTTTTTAAATAAAATTATATGTCTTCATACCAATCAAATCATATGAAATTGCCAACTTCAAAATTAGTTTTCCTCATTTTACAACAAATATTTTTTCAGATTTCCAAGACTATGTATTAAGTTGTAAAGAGAGTAGGATATATTAAAATGTAGGGAGAGGATTCATGTGGGGCAACCGCGTGATTTTTCCCCCCCAAACCAGCTCAGGAGAAATCCCGCCCTGGAACCGATTCTAAACATTCCATCGGTCATGTCAATCACAGTAACGATTGCCTACACCCAACCCTGATTCCTAAACCAACCCGTCACTGTAGCCTCAGCCAATGAAACTGGTTGCAGGGCGTTGATTTCCACTGAACCGTTTGGGGAATAAAATCACACGGGGCAACCGGTCTCTGAGCCCTCGCTAGTTCTACAGCGCCCCACAAATTTAAACACAAAGGTAAACACACCTTTCATAAATCTCGCTCCAGATAAAACGTCATCAGTCCGCTTCAGTGTTTGCATCAGGTCAGTAACTAGTTGGCATGTCTGTTCTTCCAGGTGTAGTGTATCAAATTAATGACAGTGTAAACCCTTTAATTTAAACGTGCTCATGCAGATAACTTTTATATAAAGTAGTTCAGTGTTTGTTTTATGTTTGTTTGAGAATAGACGTTACTTTTTGTCCTCACTGGAATTCCTACACAACTTACAATATTCTCAAATAAGAAATTCTAAGATAGCATTCTATGCATTTGTTTTGTGTACTGAAATCTATCAATCACCATTATAGAGCGCCACCCCGCATCTGACATACGCAACACAACACCATCACATCAGCAGGACAGTATGTAAAAACTATGATTGGTCATAGTCTGGCTCAGCGGCCAAATAAACCACATGAAATAAACAAGCGTTAAAATTATGATTCATTCATTTTCATTATTGAGCATTGTATGTATTAATTAGACATGGGTAAAACTGCTTGGTGAACTCACAATAAATAACATTTTTCAAATCAGCAAAAGAAAATCTGTAATGGACTCTTCCATAAATTTGTTTCTTATGCTCAAATAGTGTTAAAAAGCTTGTTTTTTAGGCTAGTCCCATGAGCAAGTCTCAGGTTTCTATGGGAACCGGAGCCCCTAACTGCAGCTGCAGTCGCAATGACTTTATCAATCAGCGATTGGCTCTTTTACTTGGAATTGCAGTTTCTCCCATTCTTCAATTTTGTCTTTTTGTATTGATATAGTCTTTATTCTGACATGAATATAAAAGGCGCTATGGTTCTGCTACTCACAAACTAACTTATCTTCATCAGTATACGGCAAACAAAAAGTATTGTGATAATTGCAACAGATTATCTTATTATGCTACCTTGTGGAGGCAACTGACTGGATGGGCCTGAGTGACAGGTGGATGCTACAGGTGTAGCCACGCAACTGATTAGAATTCTGCCAAAAGTGTGTCTGATGTGTTCAGCGATTAGATTATAAATCTTACAAAAATGTTTATCATAAACTAGCACTAAGACCCTAAATCTGCCCTACTTGAATTTATAGGAGCCACTGGGTTGGGAAACTGTGCCTCCAAAGTATTAAAGTTAATGTGTTCTAATGTGATATTCTCAAAGAGCAAACTTTTTAATTAAAATTAAAGTAGATAGATTTGCGATTAAAATGAAAATGTGCATACCTTTCACTTAATAATTTGAGTTGAATTAGCTGAATTTTAAAATATGTAATAAAATAAAATAAATAAAAATCATTACAAATAATACAAAAAAATAATTATACATAACGAATAAAAAATGTATTAATAATGATTAAAGTAACTGATTCTATAATAATTCATTTTATGGAATGGAATAGGTTGGACTCTGGTCAAGCAATGAATACTTGATTCACTCCTTAGTGCTGAGATTTGATAAAATATTTGCATTCAAACTTGAAAATAAAAGGCTCAAAATTGCTATTCATTCTTAATAAAAACATTACATGGCCCACATAAGCTCTGCTTTGACAAAGCGCATAATTCCATTATTTTTTATAAATTATAGTTTTAAAAACTTAAGTTTGGCTTTTGAATCTACAGAAGTTTAATGAATATATATTAAACATTTTCAAGTAATATTTCATCGAAACTCTTAATTGTTTTTGTTGACAATTTTGGTTTATGTGCAGAGTCACTCATGTGCCCCGTAGCAGCACCAGACTAACGGACTGGTGACATCAAGTGCCATAAAGTAGACACCGGGTGTTGAAAACTGAGACAGACGTGCTGACCTTCTTCTTTGGTTGTGTGGACTTCATCACCTTTGCTTCTTTCCTTGTCCACCTCGTCAAAGCCCGTTCCTGAGAGGTTTAGCCCAACTCTTCTGCCTTTTGACCCAAGCAGCCTTAAGCCACATGACATTTTGGAAATGTCTCTTTGTATTTCTTTTCTGATTTACCCCCCCCCCCCCCCACCCCCTTATTTTTTTTTTTGCATGGTGTTTAAAGGGGGGTTTAGAAAATCCATCTTGCCTCCATCTCAGTAATGACAACACCAGGAGTAGGTGCAGAGACTTCAATCTGACCTGACCTTTTCCTCTCTACTTTACAGCCTGAAGCAACATGTCTTCCGTCCTCAGTCATTAGAAATGATGCCCTTTCCAATTTCATCACTTTCTCATCTGCTGTCCGTGCCTGTCATGAGATAAATGCAGGTTACACAGACCAATCATTTACAATTTACTCAAGTGCAAGTAATTTCACACATATTGAAAGTCTATATTAAGGGATATTATTGATTTTCATGTATTCATTTTCCAACATTCTATTTTTAAAGCTACTTCTTGGTTGATATTAAATTTCAAACCTTCCCCGTTTTCCAAAATAATTATGGAAATTCATTGATATTGATATTAAAGTGCCCCTATTGTGCTTTTTCAGATACTACCTTCAAAGCAGAGTGTAATATAGCTTTTTGTGAATGTAAAGGTCTGCAAAGTTTCAAAGGACAAAGTGCATGATAAATGGAGTTACTGTCTTCCAAAAGAAAGATCCGATTCTGAGCTGCCTGAAATGAGTCATCAGTAATTCTATACTTCTTGCATGAACCTATACCCAGGTTTAAAATAAATGTGCATTATACCAGCCTATATGATTTTCAGAACTGTCAGTGAACAGTTTACTTTGACCCAACCTAATTAATATGGTAAAACGGACGGCATTGTTGCTGTTCGTATCACTGTGTAAGTGCTGAGGAGGCCTCTTGATCTGAAATTCAGATATGGTATCTGGGGTTTACATGTGCTGTAAGCGGTAGATCAATCACAGCAGACTGGGCCATCTTTTTTTCTTTCTTTTTTTTTTTTTTTTTTCCTTGGATGCATGTAAACCGACCTACAAAACAAAATTAGGAGCCTTTAAAATAGCATAATAGGGGCACTTGAAATTCTGCATCAGTGGCTGTTGATGTAACTTAAATAAACATCAATCAAAATCAAAAGCCCATGTTTATGATCTCAAACATAATTCAAGGAATATTAGGTTACACTTTATTTCAATGGTCCACTTTAGACATTCAGTAACTTTTAAGAGAGTATTGGCTATGACTCAACGACAAATGCCTGATTAATGCTAGACACTCTTCTCCACTCCCCAAATACTCAAACATTGTAGTTATTCAAAGAACCAGTTCTTTATTTACCCTTGCATTGCAAACAAGCAGTCAAGTAATTGCTCTCAGAAAAGTCCCATCTTACAAACTGTACTTATGAGCTCTACAAGGACGTGAATGGTTTTTACAAGCTAAAACCTTGAAATTGTGGTAATTTGAACCTAACGTAAATGCACCTTTCACTCACGATAGAGGTGGGTGGAGTTATGAGGTTTGACTGACAATTTGAGGATTTAAAGGAGTTACGAGGTTTAGTCACAAGCTGTTCAATAGATTTCATTGGTTAAATATTTGCAAAACCCACAGACAGACATAAAGGTTGATCAATAGTAATGATTTATGAAAAAAAGTAAAAAAATTATTAATTAAAATGAACTGTCGTGCAGAGTTTTAGCATTAGAGCGAAATAATCATGAAAAAAACATATTTCTCCTCAAGTGCCCTATGCTCGTACTTTGGACGTGCGATAGGGCATTTGTCTAGCATGCCTATGTATAAATCTGGCCCTGACTACATGTCAACTTACTCTCATTAGAGTATTAATAGACTATAGTAGAATTTTAGTAGACTGTTGGTTTAGGGTTAGGTGTTCTGGCTCATAAAATAAGTTGTAGTTGCAAAATTACATAAAAATGTGTTAGCAGATACAAAGCAGACAATCTACTTATGCGAGTTAGTTGACATTTAGTTGCAAAGTTACTTATAGTTAGTAGAATGTCTAAAATGGACCATAGAAATAAAGTATTATTGAATATGACATCCAAAAATGAAATGCAATCATTAACCTTTTTCCAGTGTTTATCTGGGTGGCAAAAAGCTGGAACACTATATTAAATGTTATCTATTCCTAAACAAAGTCTCAAGGAACCGTAGGGGTCACAAGAGGGTGCGAGAATTTTTTTTTAACAGAATGTATTAACACATTAAATAAATGTATTTATTTGTTTGTTTTAGCTTTTTCAGTGTCTTACTTAGTCTTTCAAATCTCAGTTTAATAATCCAAACACAATAATCCCTCACAGGATTCCAGGGCGCCAAAAACACTCCTCTTCATCCTCTCTTGCAGTTAGTTTGAGATCCTCTCCATCATTGGCGTCAGTGTGTAATGTCAGCTGTGTCGTGTCAGATTACCGTACTGAGCTCTGAGGGGACGCTGGATGGTCTTGCGCTCTGCTGAAGACACCCCTAACAGAATAGGTCCCCCCTGCTCCCTGGCACTTATCAGTAAGAGTCTGTGTGTCCCGAGGGAGAGAGATTACTGTCATGATGCTGCTACCTTCCTGCACATCACCAACACGACCCTCTGGGCCTTTTGACTGGGGTGTGAGAGGGTCATGTTTTTTTTTATTATTATTTTTATTTCTTTACTTGTGTGTGTTATTTAAGGTTACTCTAAGTATGAGTGATAGTGAGAACTTTAATGGTCTTAATTAGAACCAGAGTGTATAGTGTATCTAAGTGTATCTAGTATCTAACGGCAGGGGGTAATGGAGCCATTTTAGAGCCGTGTACAAAATATGACATCAATGTTTCAAGTATTACAGGATGGCATTGATGCCTTTATATTTTACTACTTATAACTGTATATTTTTTTAGTGATACAATGTCCACTTGAACTACCAAAATATGCTTTCTTTGTTAAAATGGTGGTAAAACAGAAATCCACATGATGAATCAGAGTTCATCATGAATCATCTGTGTATAAAACATGGCCAATTTTGTGGAGCAGCTGCCAGCTGCACAAAGCCATGCTCAGCTTCACAAAAACAAAAAAAACCCATCAAGATAACATACGACATTTAAATAATGGAATAAACGTCAACTAATAGAAAATGTAACACAAAACACACTACACATAAAGGTTGCAAAATAAGGGTTTTCGCTGTGATGTCATAAAAGACCCATTTTTGGCTCCCCAAAGAACCTTTCAGTGAACAGTTCCTAAAAGAACCATTTTTTCCCAGTGTAAAGAATTTTTTAATAATCTATAAAACATTTTTCCACTGAAGAATCTTTTTTGGAATGGAAAAGTTCCATGGATGATAAATGTACTGATTCCAATAAAGAAAGATTTTGATTAGTTTTTGTCATTTTTATTAAAATAAATTTATAAAGATTTTATAAATTTTATTTAAGTTTTAGTTTTAGTCATTTTAATATGTCAAATTAAACTAAATTTTGCTCTGGCAACTATAGTTTACAGATTACTTATATTTTATTTTATTTTAGTTATTATTATTTTAATTTTTCATATCTTCTTTACCTCTCAGCTTCCAGCTGCCCGTATATGGACTCCACTGTCTATTAACACACCCTATGATTGACAGGTAGAAAACAGCTCAAAGTTTTCTGATTGCCAAAACAAATAATCTTACCAAAGGCAGTTTATATGTCAGAAAACCTAACTCAGTGATAACATTCATAGAAAATCACGTACAGCACATTTAAATCATTATTTCATTTATGAATGTAGATATGAACTAGTACATATTGACTATGCTGTCAGAGCAAATGCTAATTTCATCACTTGTCAAATGAGTCGGTCCTAAATTTGGAATTTGTGTACAGTGAGAACAAGGTCATGGTCGGCTTTTCCAGATGCTTTCATCGTAGTATCTTGACTTCTGTCTGCTCCAGTATGTCAGAAGTCATGTACTCATCTCTCTCATTTCTTGTCCCTCCTCTCTGTACTATATCTCTTCCTCAGCCCTTCATTTCCGCATCCTCATATCGTTCTCGTGGCAAGAATCACATTAGATTCAGGGCCTTAGACTGGCTTTGTTGATCCAAACTGCCAATCTGTCACGGCCTCTCCTCACTCCATCAACCTCTCCTAAGGGAGGTCTCAAACCTTATCAGCCCTCATCTTTTTCATTTCTTCCATCTGTACTCTTATATTTGTCACAAAGATCTCTTGACCCCTGAGCTGAGTGACTTGGCTACGACAGTGGACAGCTGTCTGCTAAGCCACCTGCCCTTTGGTGCTCTGTCTGTCTCTGTATCTGTCTGTGCACTGGCCTCCAGTCCATTCGTCCGCTCTTCCATCCATCCGTTGCAGGACTTCTCTGTTTTCGTAGCCCCTGGCTACTTGGAGGAGTGGGGCATGGGTTTATGATGGGCGGTTGTCAGTCAGGGCAGGGAGGGGGAGTTGCAGAAGCCGTCACGGGTTTTCAAGATCATATGCTGGGTGTCACCTTCTCCCTGCCCTTGAGCAACGCAAAACCTTCGGTCACTTGCTCCCAAACGTACAAGTACTCTTTAAAGAGCATCTTCAGTTCTCTCAGAGAGGTCGAAAGAGCTTACTCTCATTACACTCGTAGATACATGCACATGCTCCAAGGTGCCACATGAAAGAACTTTTTAGTTCTTTAGAAAAACTTGTTTTGGTGATCCATACTATTTTATGTTCGTCCCTGGAGCAAAAAAAAAAGATATTATTTTACAGTACAGTCGAATTTAATCCTACTCTGTTACTTGCAAAAATGACCTGTTAATGAAGTAGTAACAAATCTTTTCTTCAATATTTTGAGATCATCCAAGTGTCAGGAATTATCGAAAAAGAAAAATATTTTGACGGTTAGGTGAACATGATTTCATCAAATACAATGTGTTTCTGGATCAATACCTTTGTTGAACATTCTAATCAACCAATCAGATTTGAGGGACAAGTTTACAGTTTATGTCAAGCTTAGGCTTACAACCAGGGTTTGGTGCATTTACATCAGTGTTATTCACCTATCATCTATCGTAAAGGTGTAAGTGGACTAAAGGTGTTGTCACATTCTGTGAAGGTGTTCACATTCTTCCTCATTTCCTCATCCAAAATGAAATACTCTCTTGAGTAGCTACTTATTTTTAATAAGTAATTACTTCATGATCACTAAAAAAGTATGTTCTATACAGATTGTGTGTAGTTTAAAGGTAATCAGGACATACTACATTTGCCTTGTTATCACAAAGTCCCTTTCAAGGTAAGTCTGTTCACTCGGTGGCCATATTTGCAACGCCTCCGGGCAGCTATTTCGGTCATCCAAAGACCAAGTCCTATCTATTTGAGATCCTGAAATCTCTAAGACTGCTTGGCGAACTCACAATTAAATAATATAGTTCAAATCAGGAACAAAATCTGACATGAACAGTCCCATAAATGTTGTTTCTTATGCTCAAATTGTGCTAAAAAAGGGTATTTTTCAGGCTTGACGAGCCAATGCACTTGTGCAATCCCAAGTCTGAGCTTCTAACCGCAGCTGCAGTGATGCAATGACTTTATCAATCAGCGATTGGCTCTTTTACTTAGAAGGCGGGATGTGTTCCGCCATATTGTGTTGAACATGAATTTGGAAAATTACTTCTTTTGTCATATACTGTTTTTCGCCAACTATATAGTAAGTATGCAATTTTTGATGCAGCCTTAGTCTCATTTAGACAGACCTTCAGACTGAGGGCAGAAGTTCTGGACTCCATAGCAGCTTTCATTGGCCAAGGACCACCTATAAGAGGCCGTCTGACATCTAAAGCAATCAATCACAGTTCATTTTGTTCAGCATCATGGTTAGGGGTGTGAAAATGTAAACTCTTTCAAAGAGTCTATGAAGTTAACTTCACATACACAAAATCCTGCGTTTAGCTGATCCTGATAAGTACTAATTGTGACTGTTGTAAACATGACAGCTTTCTTCTTCCATGAAGGGGATTGGCATCACAGTGGCTTTATTTCCAGGTGGAAACGTTTTACACTCTAATCAACTTTTCATTTATGATCCATCTCATTAAACACAGTAGTATACATTAGTAAACCTAACAATGTATAGCTAAAAAAACAGTAACGTATAATAAAAATAAAAAAAACAATGTATACCTACATTTTCTGGAGGACATGTGAAGAAAAAGTGGTGCTTGGAAAAACTCTCAATGATAGCGAGGACAGAAAATCCCAAATAACTATAAAGAGAAGCTCATATAACTATAAGCTCAAATAACTATAAGCAAACGGAACGTTACACAGCAAAAAAAGTTATTTTATATTTATAAGAATTCAGATTTTTGTAACAATAGTAATTAAGATGTAAGTATTTCACTGTTAGCAAAGCA
Source organism: Opsariichthys bidens (assembly GCA_037194245.1). NCBI lineage: Eukaryota > Metazoa > Chordata > Actinopteri > Cypriniformes > Xenocyprididae > Opsariichthys > Opsariichthys bidens. Next base: position 22,545,019 of record CM074279.1, on the reverse strand, counting down.
AATGGCACTCAGAATGTTTACAGTATGCATATTCTAAAGGTTCGATTAACTTTTAACTTCATTCTGCTATGCTGCATTGCTGCCAAGCACATTGAGTTTGCTGAAGTGCCTTTACCTGTGTTGACTAAAACAACAAATAGACACACACACACCCATACACACACAGAATGACTGGGTAAAGCATGTCATGCTCACAATACAGACAGACTGAGTGTCTCAGGGGACGCACAACTTCCTTGCATGCGACGTCTAGGGACAGAGGGTCACTGGTGAATATCCATCTCACACACCAGCAATCATGGCATCGATCTCTCTCAACCACCCTTTGACCTTGGCTTCAAAACACACACTCTACCTCATGCGTACTATCCCTCTGCCCCCACCTACCAAAAACTTTAGAAACACCATCCAGTTTTGTGCTTTAATGTGCAATAGTATGCCATTTAAATAGGCAGTTCTTCACACGCATACTTGCAAAGGCTTGCGGATCATGTTGTGAAGTGTGTGTGGGTTGAGGCTGTGAATTCTGGGGTGGATTCCTCTGAGACTGAGGGGAGATGGAGAGGTCTTCACCAGACGCATAGCTGTCCACTCACGTTAGTGCTAGTGAGCTCCTAACTAGATGAATAAGTCAAGAAGAGGCAGCCTGGCCTCATGTTAAATGTAAAAGGGCTAAAAGATCGAGCCACCAGTTCACCAATGTGAAGCATTTAGTTTTGTGTACACATGGGTAGAAGCAGTTTGAAATACGCCACATATACAGTATGACTACATTCTATAGACATTAATCAAAATGCATCCAGGACAAGCGCATCATACATATTTAATGTCTGCTCAGGCCATGCACTTTAAAAAAAATAATTGTAATTTTAACTGTAAAAGGCTGCATTTAAAGGTGTGAAACGACATGAGGGTGAGTTATTAATGACAGAATTTTCATTTTTTTGGTGAACTAACCCTTTAAAGTGTAGCCTGCTGGATTTGCTGACTTTAAATGTAATTCATTTTTGTAAATTACAGTTTTAAATTGTACAATTTACAGACTGCTCTGTAAATATGTTTACAGTATATTTACAGAATTATTCTGCCAACCACAACTGTCCACAATTTTTTTTTTTTTTACAGTGTGCATTACGGTGTGTGTGCTAATTGTTAGCTCGGTGGGACAGGGAACAGCTCTGCTGTATGCAGTCTAGAGTGCTCCCAGTCTGAGGACCCTAGAGAGTGCCCTCCAACCTCCCTGTCAGCTACTGTTAGATCACACATCCATGGTCACAGACTGAGGCAGCGTGCACACACTAACCCAAACACTCACTCACTAATACACACATACACGTTGCTAGTTCTATAATGGGCCCTTTGTACAGACTGACTTGTTTCCACAGCAATTGAAATTGTAACTATAGCAGTTTTTTTTTTTATATTTAATTTTTTTTATTGAATCATAACATGACTGTACAACCTTATATGTCCTTTGTACAGAATTTAAAAATTACAAAACATAATTAACACTTCAGCAGGAGTGTTTTTGATAAAACTGCAAGGGAGTTATGGTAAGTTTGAAATCTTTCTCTCTTTCTCGTCCTCATCTTTTTCAGCAGCCATTAGGCCTACTCAAGTCTTAAGTACACATGATCCTTCAGAAATCATTCCAATATGCTGATTTGCTCCTCAGGAAACATTTCCTATTATTATTCATGTTAAAAACAGCTGTGCACACCCCCACAAAAAAAAGGAAAAAAAACTTTGATGAATAGAAAGAACAGCATTTACCCGATAAATGTCATTACTGTCACTTTTTCTCTTTTGATCAACTGAATGCATACTTACTGAAAAGTACTATTTTTTAAATAAACCACTGCACTCTACAGAAAATATTATTCATAACTGTCATTATCCCTTATCAAACAGTTTCTATATTGATAGAATAAATTTATAATGAAACAATAAGTGAGTAAGATAAAATAAGACACTAGTCTTATGATACTTGGTGATCTCTTTTGTCCTTCTACATATTTAAATGATATCATCAATAATGGAAATGTAAATATCAGTGACAGCTCCTCATGGACCAGAGGGAACATCTCAACTGGGTCCCATGCTACACTGATATAGGCTCTCACACACACATTTTGCGGGTCAGTCTGCGATTTGCATCACTAATTTAAAGACGAGCCTCATTAACCCAGTTTGCCTCATTAGCTAAATGCTCACTAAACAAGCTTTAGCCTATGTGGTTAAGGATTAGCCAAATTAAAGCTAAACTACGATCAACTAACAACAACTTCGATAAATTTAAGCAGTTTATTTTGTGAATATGACATTTGAATTTGTTTTTGCTCAATGTAAATGACATGTAAAAATAAGTTTATTTGTATCTAATAATCAGGGATTGCTCTAACCTTCCAGAACACAGAAGACAGTACTTTTCCCCATTTTCTCTCAACAGTCCCCACTGCAATTCATTCAGTAAACAAATCTGGCTTGTTCTGCTGTGGAGATCAATGAGCATTAAACGGCAGAAGTGGCCCGGTGCAATGCTCCTGAAAGAGGCAGCATTCAATCATTAAATGATTTCTTCTGCTTGAACTGCTACCGAGAAACACTCTGAGGAATGTGATACAAGGATGGAAGGTTCATGATGTTCTTCTCGGGGTCACTTTGATGAAGTTGCTGGTACTTTTTTTTTTTTTATACAGTATATGTACACATGCATTCATTTGGAAATTTGAATGAACTATACTGTAGTTCACTGCTAAAAGCTTTTGTTACCAAACAAGAACCGAAGGAATGACTCTATTTCTGAAGAATGCTATTGAATCTATCTTTTAGAAATTCTATAAACACAAAAAGATGCTAGAACATTTGGTTGCATTTTATGTAGGCCTACCAAACATGGTAAACTTTAAATTCATTATACGCGAGGTTTTCAAATAGTGCAACCTTTTAAGCAAAAAGTGGGACGTGTCAAACTGAAAAGACAACCTTTTTTATATTAATAACTTCCAGGGGCTTCTGTAGACAATAGCCTACTGCATTATTGTTAATTGGATTGATGGGGATCATGCGCAGCAAACTTCCATATTCTGTTAAACAGGTCGCATCGCTTCCGGTTCAGGTGTCTTGTATGTTCCTCGTTAAATATAGAGCCGTTTTAGTCACGATACACTTTCAACGGAGCGAGCAAAGATGCAGATTGATAGATATTTTTTCCCTTCTCACTAACATTTAGATATTTGAATCGAATAAAAAAAAAAAAACTAACTAGATCGATTGTGATAGGCCTACCTCCATATCAAAGTCCATATCAACGTCGGTTCGTGCTGCCATTTTCCTGTTTGTTCTTATTTTATGTTTTAAAATAGTTAAGCTAAGTTGTCTAATAGTTATAAAACAACAGTCTCATTTTTTTTTTTTTTTTTAATGGGACGCAAGGTGTGGGCAGTGAAGGTACATTCTGTGAATCTCAATCACATTGGATTACTAACAACCGCTAGATGGTGCTATAAGCTTCAGAAAATAAAATATAAAAACAAAAACAAAACAACCACACACCTGACGTTGCCTGTGGCATGTCTGCGCTTTCAGTCATTTTGTGTTATGACAAAACACAAAATAGTTGTAGACCTTTCTAGTGTGTATAGCAAAACTATATATATATATATATATATATATATATATATATATATATATATATATATATATATATATATATATATACACAGACCAAAAGTTATTCAAATATTATTAAGTTTGTTAAAGATTTTGTATATTGCATAGTTATGCTTGGACTCAGTTGTTTTGTTTATGATAACGCAATGAAACTAGCCAAATTGCTTATGTAATTTTTGGCCAGGCTGTCATACAAAGAAATTATGAACACATGCAAAAACAAGAGAGAACCAATGAAATTTTAAAAACTGATTTGGGTTATAGTCAATGTATACTTTTTCCTGTGAGCTTTTTGTTTTTCTCTGCATTTTTGTTGCATGAGAAAATAAAATCTGTAGCTGTAGTTGCCCTTTTTTTGCCAAATAATTTTGTCATATGAATACATGCATAAATAAAGTCTCGTGTAACCAAGTCTCTTGTTTTGTTCTTCCCTCATATTTAAAATATTTTAAAAAATATGTAAAATATTTTCCTCACATTTTGATGGTTTTAACTAGTTGATGGATCAAACTTGTAGGGTCATTAAAACAAATATCCCCTCTGAACATCACTTTTACCCACTACTGTATAGGCTTAGATTGATATGACAGGCATTGACATGTGGTGTTTTGTAGGGCTAGGGTTGATCAGACGAGCAGCCTCTCTGCAGCTGTGGTGGTTCCCACTATCGTTCCCCCAGCTGGCTCTTATCCTGTGGTGTTTGCCACACATTAAATAGGGTCTTAACATTACTGAAAGACAGTGAGAGAGAAGAACAGGTCACTTAGAGGCAGCTGTTTATTGTAAGTATTACAGAGAATTACAGACAGTGAGAGTGTGGCATGTTTTGCATTTGCATATGGGTGCCCAGATGAAAAAACATTGGTTTTGTTGTCTATTAATATATGAGAAATGGATGTCCAGACAGATATGTCCTCATTCCTTCAGGATACAGAAAAAGCAAAGAGGATATGTTGACCTGAGACATATTATTTCATATGCCGCTTCTGTTTCGTGACCTTTTATTGGTACTTCATGATAATGTACTACAATATACCCCTTTTGATCTCCAGGTCACGACATTTATCTGCATTTTTTTCAGAAAAATCTCAAATTGCTAATTCACAATTCTTTGAAAGAATAAACAAATGTGACAATAACATCACAAAGACAGGTTGGTTACATGGAAACAACTTTAGTGTTATTCCTTAATTTATCAGAATCATTCTTTATATGCGCATAAGTGGTCAGATTCATTTCAAAAATAATTAAGAAAATGTCTTGATGTGTTCCCAAACCAGTTTTAGTTTTTTCTTCTGTGGAATATAGGAATTGTAATCTTTGGGTGTGCTATTCCTTTAAGTTAAATTAATACAGTAACAGTTACTTAGCAAACCGTATGTCAGTATCTCTGGCGTGATCTGAGGTTATGTTTTCCTAAAAGCAGTTAGACATCTACAGTGTACGATTGAAGCACTTGCTGTACTTGGCCACAATTAAAGACCAATTTCAAGAGTTAGTTTTCCTCCTCGGCTAACAAAAATATATTCTAAGAGGCTGTTAATGTGACACAGTTTTCATATGAAAATGGAAGACTTTTTAGGAGTTTTGGCCGTACATTTAGGATATAAAAAATGAAAATGCGGCACCGCACAGACCGATCGGTGTATGACACCAAAGTACCGCAAGAGCGATTAGAGAGCAAACTGCTTTGTAAGTTTGTATGCTTTCGAATTGCTCCCGTGGTACTTTGATGTCATACACAGATAGGACTGCACAGCACTGCTTCAAGTCGAACACACCTATTACTACTAGTGATGGGAGAAACTTTTCGCTTGTCGAAAGTCTGAATCAACCACCATTTCAACCAGTATAACAAAAAGTGTTAATAAAATTCATTGCCTAAGTTACTTTTAGTGTCTGTATATTTTGTTATACAAATGTGTCAATACAAATGCCAACAACTTAATAAAACTGATCCGAGATCAAGTAAAACTCATAATCATATAGGCACTGTGTAACAAAGTTCGTAAATATGGGAAGAAGGAGGCGGGAACCGGCGAACATTCAACATATTTAATTAACAAATAAACTTACAATACAACCAAAAAGTATAACAAACAATAATCCACACAAACAAAATAAACCACAACATAAAATCCAGGCCTGGTCCTCTCTCGTCCTTCACTGTCGTCGCTCCTCCTTTATGCTTCCGGAGCTCCTCCGTGAAGGACTCGAGACCGGTGCGCCGAGCACCTGAAGCTCGTTAACCCTCGCGTCACCGGCCTCGCGCCGCTCCCTCACGGCTCTCGCCCGCCCTGCTCGTCACACACTGGTTCTGTGATTCACTGAGATTGTCCCCTAATGTGAAAAACTATTGCAATGTATTAACTTTGAAACAATTATGACACAACAAAGCCTTGTTTACTGAAATCTTTTGACAGTTTGATATGTGGTCAGAACCACTTCTTCGAAACAAATGATTTGCAAAGGTTTTGAAGCTTTTGAAAACACTCATCGCTAGTCACCCAGTGGACACTGACGCTTTAATTCTCAGGGGCAAAGTACCAAAAATATGTGAGAAGTAGCGGTACGCAAGAAAAAGTGAAGGTACGCTAACAGTTAATTATATAAGTGCCAACACATGGTAGTTTATGCAGCGCAAAGCGGCTCTCTTACACTGATGTGACCGACAACTCGTCCAGTCTGGTCAGTAGTGTGTTTACCCAAGAGGCAATGAACATCAGAAGGAATGTTGTTTCAAGTGCGGAAAGACGTGAGTACACACAATTTTCAAGTTCAAGTTCACCAACGCTATTTCATCACTAACTCCCCTGACTGCTTTGTTGGACAAAATGGCGGATTTGGGGTTATGATTGGTCAGATCGCCTGTCAATCAAACTGTTTGCAAGGGTCAATTAGGTCCCCATTCCTGTATTTTGCCTGGGGCCCTCAAATCTCTAAATCTGCCCCTGGTGAAAGTATACATAGCCTATAAAATGCCTTTGCGTGTAAAGATGGCCATTTTAAGCATGATTGTTGGATTTAAATGAAATGGTAAAACTTTACAATACCATTTGTAACATTAAAGGTTAATGAAAGTGTTGTTCATTGTTAATTTCAACATTTACATTTTAACATTTTAAAGTTGCCTCTTACATTAATTATAATGCACTATAAATTAACATGAATGATCAAGGCATAATTTTTTGCCATTTTTTAAAATTCAAATAAACAAAATGTAAGAAATAGAGTTAAAACAATCTTGCTGCTCAAACTGTGTATAGAACAATTTTTAATAATATTTTCTGCTCCTTTTGTATTTTGCATTTACTTTTACTTTTACTTTCAATACTTAAGTATGTTTTATATCAAAAAAATACTTTTCATACTTAAGTACAAAAAATATCACATACTTTAAAACTTTTACTCAAGTAAAATTCTAAACAGTGACTTTAACTTCTACCAAAGTCATTTTCTAGTAAGATATCTGTACTTTTACTCAAGTATGGCTTTCAAGTACTTTATACACCACTGCTATTCATGTTTATTTGATGCTATAAATGAATTAAGAGATGGTTGGTTCACAAGCCGATTGAAGGAAGTACAGCGATCTGTCACAACACATTAAAGAGCCACTATAAGGTATTTATTGTTTAAACTTCTTTAAAAAATTACAATATTTTAAATATGAAACAGTTTCATACGTTGCCAGTGTCCTCTTTGCTCCGCGATGTATTTTTCACAGCGTGAGAACATGATGTGTGGCATGAGAGCGGATGGTTTGTCAGGCATTGCAACAGTAACTGGGGCGGGTCTTGCGAACGGTCAATTGTAGGACTGAGAACGTGGCCATAGACTGACATTCGTATTCTGCTGCTTTGTGAACATGGTCTTAGAGAGTAAGTTCTGAGAATGTTCCCTGTTATCCTAGTGCCATGGAAACAGCTAACAGCAGTGGTGTATAAAGTACTTGAAAGCCATACTTGAGTAAAAGTATAGATATCTTACCAGAAAATGACTCTGTTAGAAGTTAAAGTCACTGTTTAGAATATTACTTGACTAAAAGTTTTAAAGCATGTGATTTTTTGTACTTAAATATGAAAAGTATTTTTTTTAATATTAAACATACTTAAGTATTGAAAGTAAAAATACAAGTAAATGCAAAATACAAAAGGAGCAGAAAATATTATTAAAAATGGTTCTATACACAGTTTTAGCAGCAAGATTGTGTTCAGTTTGAACTCTTTCATATATTTTGTTTGCTTTGAATTAAAAAATGGCAAAATGTTTAGTTGTAAGTTTTAAATATAAAAATGCTAATATATTAATTATATTAATAACATGATCATTCATGTTAATTCATAGTGTATTAGAACTAATGTAAGAGGCCACTTTAAAATGTAAATGTTGAAATTAACAATGAACATTTTTATTAACCTTTAATGTTACAAATGGACTCTTATTGTAAAGTGTTACCATTTAAATCCAAACAATCATGCTTAAAAATGGCAATCTTTACGCACAAAGACATATATGTGTTTCACTCGTTTTTTCCTTCTAAGTTAGAACACTTGATGATTATCAAAATTAAAGTGCGGATTTAAAAAAAACTGAAATTGAATACATTTCTGTCGACTGCATGATGACGATACAATTTAAAAATGCAATTTATAACGAATGCATGAAATCGAAAAAATGGTTATAAACTAATGCAAATAGAGGGTAACAATCGTGACATTAAACATTAAACAGTTGGTGTTTTTGTCATACGGTTTTAACCGCTTGAGGTACTAACGTTACTAATGTTAGCATCCTCTCAGCCTCTACAGCAAACATGCTGCTGTTCTCCACTAATACAGCATCTAGTCAACAAACTGAATAATTTAGTGATATGAAAACATACACTGTCGTGTACTGTATAGCATACCGCTCTGTTGTCTACGTTTAAATCTGTTTTTGAAGTTTCCCAAAGTTCTGTGCGGCGCGCAGCCTCACGTCACGTGTCAAAACAAACCCTACGAGGCTTCAGTGAGTTGTTATTTTGCCTCCAGAGGTCGCTCTCGTACCGAAATCAACCTCGGTTGTGCGAGCACTTGTTAGCACAACGCATTCTGTGTTCTTCCGAATTCATTTTACAGTAAGTAACCAAAATGCTTTGGGGAAATGTATCAGAATTAAAGTATACATTTTATTTAGTTAATGTAGTGGAGTGTAGTAAGAGTTGACAGAAATATAAAAACTCAAGTAATAGTTAAAGTACAGATTCTCCCCAAAAAATACTCAAGTACATTAACAAAGTATTATTACTTTGTATATATACCCCTGGCTAACAGTTACCATTTATCCTGTTTCTGAATAACAAGACTGTAATGTTCAGACAATCCTAGTCTCCATGGTGATAAAAACCACTCTGCAGTCTCCATAGCGATGCTTTATCAGCACTTACTAGGTATAGGTTTTGTATTTGGCCGACTGTTTACTGTTGCTAAGTTGATGGGTTAGGCCTATCTGACAACAGTGCCTATCATTATCCTCCTATATATAAACACATGGTAGACTAATGAGATCTTTTATGTGATCAGTGTGGAGTTCATCAGCTGACTGTCTCCAATAATCTAATCATTCTACTTTGGTCCTGCTATGATCTAATCAGTGATGTCATCAAAAAGGCAATAAGTATGTGCACTGATGACAGTTGGGTTATTATGTAGCACAGAACAGAGCTTTATGATGACATAAAGAATTCACTTAAGTGAAGAAATTCTTCTCCCTTTTCCCATCATATACAAAGTCAGAGAACCGTTTGTTTGTTTTATAAAAGTGGACATTAAGTGCCTATTTCATAGTGGGAACAAAGTATTTGGGTTAGGTGTGGGGGAGGGCTTAAAGCAACGATGTACCAATAAGGCAGCATCCATTTATGATTTTCATACATACAATCATATACATTGAAAATGTTGTTGCTTGTTATTGTATACTGTAGTATTACTGTATACACGTAGAGCAAATAGCATATAACTGGTGCAAAGAAAATATTTTTACTTAGTCTTTGCTATGGCTGGGTGAAATGAACTGTAGAGTGGTGCAGGTATAACATCACTTTGTAAGCCAACCGGCATCACACTGGTTCCCTCGACAAAAACCCAATATTTTCCCATGGGCTTTTGGATTATCGCAGAAAACAAGCTCTGTGGACAACAAAAGTTAATGATACTTACACGTTTTTTCCCTAAAGATCATTTTCACAGATGAACACTTTTCACAACTTTCATGAATTTTGAAACCTAAATGCAGTTGCCAGAAGTAAAAAGCTAAAAGTAGGCTATAAACGAACTACACCACCGTCCCGTGACTTAAATGTCACCATCACTAAGCTTCCAACAACTTTTTTCATTTTTTTATCTAAAAACATTTTTCCAGAACGTTTCAGTCAGAATAGTTTATAAGAGCACAATTATAAGCATAAAAAGGCCCTAAAAGCTGACTGAGCTTACCTGTTTGGCCTCTGTAGTCCCACTTAGCCACTTGTTAGCAGCCACCTTTTTCAAGACATGTAAAATCACAAGTGGGATAATAATGATGTATTTTATGTTGTAGAATAAACCAGAAAGTGTCTTGAGCATGTGTTAACCCCAGGCTTTATCTCAAGCATTTAACCAAAGTCCCATTCAAAAAACCCACTGACTTCAGGACGATGGAATCGGATGTGCTAAAAAGCTCACTTGTTTCCACGTTTTGGCCTACTTGGCCACTCTATAGACAACTCAGATCTGCTGGTTGAGGAATTTGTTATGGTGATTATTTTGTGGTCTGCAGCTTCAGAAATCTGGGGGAAATGCAAGGAGGCACCAATATCACAGATATCCCGGCAACCTTGAGAGTTGGAATCTTACATTGACAAGCATAGCATTAGTTTGCAGCAGTGATTGTACTTGTTCCAAATGGTTCATGCCCAATTCGAAGACATCCTGAAATCTCAACTCTTCAATCCTGAAATCTCTGACTCTTCACAACAGTATGATGGATAACTGTATATTTAGTTATTTAATTCGAACCATAAATGTTTCAGTGTCGTGAAATTATTTTAAAAATATTATCTGAAATTATTAATGTAAATGCAGAATAACCCATTCTAAAGTTCTTACAGAGGTATCCAACTATTTTATGGGTAAGATTACCCCTGAGAACCAGATTATGTTGCCAATACTAATAATCAATAATTGATGAGGATACCTGTGAAGAAACAGAGGAGGTGCAAGATTATCTGCAGGAGGAGCCGTAGAATCAAGATGTAGTGAAGTCAGCAATCGCCAGTTCAATGGTTATCTAAAAGATAAACTAGTTTGAAACTATAACATTTTCAAATAGAGTAAATAAAATCAAAATATGAAGTAGAAATGTGGTTAATTGTAATTAATGTGTACTTATTATGTACTTTTTTTTTTTTAAAAGTGCACTTTGTAATAATGTCAAATTAAACATTTTACTTTAAAGTACACTTTTAAATCATTATGTTGTAATAGTATTTGGTCACGCTTTAAAGTACACTTATTTTGATGTGTTGACTAACATACTAAAGTAAAATACCTCATTTAAAAATATAGTGTGTTATTCAATATTACATTCACATTAATAAATGCATTAAGTTAATATATAAAAGTTACTAAATTGCAACTTCATCATTACAAATGCGTTACGCGTTTCAGTAGAAATTACATTAAAGTATATTTTAGTTTACTATAAATGCTTGTCAGTACATTAATCATTACACTCAGTCATCCCAAACTAAAATGCATGTTTGAGTTGTTTTAACTGTCTTAAAATACGTCCTTGCTATTGTTTTGTACAAAGACTGTCATAAAGATGCACTCCATGTTTTTTGGGTTTTTTTTCTAAGGCACATTTACAAAAGCTACTTAAATATCCTAATTGAACTAAGGTCTAATCCTGGCTTATTCTAAGCCCTGTCTGTAAAACCAGGCCAGAAAGATGTACTTAAGTGAAAAAAGTATTATTTTCACAATAAGAACTTTTTTTTAAAAAGATTGCTAAAATGTAGGCTACTTCTTTTTCACCAGGGTAAAGGTAACTTTGAGACTTTATTTATATATTTTTAACCAAGATACAGAACATAAAGGAAGATCATGAATATATCTGATCCAAAACAAAGGGGTTTTATACTCACCCTCTATTCAGGATAATGATGTCAATCATGGAGGCGATGGCCCCTCCCTTCCCACAGAATCCAAGCGCGCGGCCGTCAATGGCACTGAGCAGTGCACGTCACCTGTCTCTAACATGTAGCTCGAAACGCTAACACAGCTTGAAATTCAATTCAAATGACCAATACTCTGGTCGCACTTGTTTTTTTTTTGTTGAGCTGAAGTGAAACTGCATATCAAAGATGTTCGTAACAGCTCGTAATCCTAGCCGACAGCCGTTGAGGGCAGAATTGACCGTGTGAATTTAACCGCATTAGCTAGCCAGCTAGCTGGGTTTACCTTTAGCTGCTCTAGTCGAGACGAGCTAATATCACCAACGTTCAAAATATCGATGTTCAGCGAGTGTGTTCTCGATCATAAAGGCACATTTGACGGCCGCCTGGAACGTGGCGTCTTCTGGAGAGGACATTTCAATCTGAGAAACGTAAGTTACACAACATTTGTCGGACTAACTGGCAAGCTAGCGTTTATCTACCGGGATGGACATGTTTTGTAACTGCTGCACCATGAGCCAGTCAGTGAGCCCGTACTTCTGCCTGCTCCAGGACCTGTTAATGGCTGTGTCACAAAACCCAGTAAATTGTCAGTCTAGGCAGCATTTTCAGGTTTCGTAGGTTTTCGATTTGAACGTAAATAGACGCCTATGGTGTCCCAAATGCTGTCAATGTGGGTAGCTCAGTAGGTTTTTGACACACAACCCATTAATTCTAGCATCAAACACTCTTTCCAAAGACAACAACAGTCAGTGGCATTTAATTACTCATGGTGATTTTTATCTTCATAAGATGTAAATACAGACCATTTAAGTCCCCAAATCAGTACACAAAACAAGGCCATGTTAGCTGGCTATCAGAGTCAGAAATGAACTTGAAAGCCTTATTTTAAGCATATAAGGTGTGTTATCGTTGTAAAATGCTTTCGTTTAAGATAAATTGAATGAACATCCTCTCATTATGTGTATGACTTGGTCTAGAACATTATTTTTATTGGAAATAACATGCATTTTTTAAAAAAAAATTTATTATAGCTTTTGCCGTCAGGTTTTGAATTTTGATAGCATTTTTGTCACTGTCAGATTTATTCTTCAAACCCTGATTTAAGTTTTGACCCTGAGTGTAACTGAAAATAGCTGATGGAAAGTTCAAGGCACAAATAATCAAAACAAAAATAAGACTTTTCCATCAGTGCGTAGCCATTGCACTGTGTGTTCTGTGGCAGTGGAAATCACTTGTGATGAAGGGTTGGTATGAACTGTAAATATATTGTTGTACAGCTATATTGATATTTAAGTATATCCAAATTGACCCTCTCACATACAGTATCCTGCATAGTGTAAACTAAACATACTGTTTTGTTTTTCGTTTTTTTTTAAATCTGCATTTGAAGTGTCCAGCTCTGTGTAATCGGTTCCAGCAATGGTTATCGGTGCAAATGAATCGGCAAAACCAGTCGGACTACACAAAAATAAGTGTCTTGACTTGTCCATATTATGATTTTGTATATTTTGTGTTCACTTTGCATTTCCCAAGACTTTCATGGTTTAAAGGGATAGTTCACCCCAAAATGTAAATTCTTTAAATAATGTAAAGTCATTAATTACTCGCTCACGTTGTTCCAATCCCATAAGACTTTCATTTATCTTCTGAACACAAATGAAGATCTTTTGGATGAAATCTGACAGCTTTCTGTCCCTCCATTGATAACTGCACAATTTACACTTTGACGCTTCAAAAATTTTGTAAAGCAATCGTGAAAGTCAAAGTCTCCTTTATTGTCAATTCTGCCATATATACAGCACATACATACAGAGAATTGAAATTTCGTTACTCTCAGACCCTAGAGGCGTACGGGTAACAATTGACAATAGCAACAACTACAACAACAAAAAAATAAAGTGGCTTATGAAGATAGTAGTGCAAAACAGTAATAGTGCAGTAGTAGTGCAACCAGTGAATAGTCAGTGCAATTATAAGAGTCTGAGTATACAGGGACCAATGCTAAGAGAGACAATGTATATGAGGTAGACTAATCCATATGAATTGAGAAGTTTAGTGCAATATTTCTGAAGAGCCACGATCACTTTATATGATGACCAGATTGAATTTAGGCTTTTATTCACATATCAACATTCATAAACGGAAGCTCGAGCATGTTTGCTTGACGTGCAAAAACCAATGAGGTTCATTCTTGTGTGTTACGCAACACGTTTGAGCTTCCGGAAGAAGTTTGCTATCACGCGTCAATTGGGTTTGTTTGAGCTTCTGTTTGTGTTCGCTGATCAAACTATATATATACATCTATAGTTTAGTTAGCATCCGGCATGTTCAAGATATGTGCAACACCTGGTTAATATCTTAATAATTGCACAATACTGTCAAGCTTCTGGTCAGAGCTCCATTCTGCAAGAATCCACAGTGTCAAAACAGAAGCTTGCAAGACAATATTTCTGGAAGGATTTTGAAATCATTGTCTCACTTAAATTCTTCCTTAACTAGGCTTGAGTGAAAAATATAAGTGAAGTGAATCAGCCTTTAATTTCTTATGATTTTAGCCAGTAGTCTTTTCATGTAAATACACTGTAGAATAAAACTTAGACTGATGAGCACCACTCCATTTTTGTCAAAGTAAAATTCTTTTCATGTTTACCCAAGCAGTAAAGTTTGTTTTTCACTGGGATTTTGGACTTTTGCCTGCTGTGTGTGCTGATGGTTTCATCAAAAGGCTTTTAAGGCAGGTCTTTGTATTCCAAGTTAGTTTATAGGCTATGCAGTTTGCCACCCATGTATCATGCAAAAGTTCTTCTCCTGCCTCATTCCCTAATGGCACCTTACACAGACATTGGCATGGACGCAGATGATGTGAGGACCTAAAATAACTCAGAAAGTTTATGGAGTGCTTGGCCACTGATAATAGGCATGGTTTTTGAGAGGTTCGTTGGTTGATGGAAGGCTTGCCTTGGTCGGATTTCTGAAGGAAAAGGTATGATCATCACTGCTGCTGAGCTGTTACCTGTTAAAAGTGAATACGTTTTAATATAGCTGAAAGTGAACATTCCAGAATCTGTTTGATATTTGTTTTCCACAGGGAAATGAATGGGTAACTAAGACAACTGGGATATATTTACCCCAGTGCTAAATCCATGCTCCCAGAATGAGATCCATTGTAGACTGTTTATGGCTGTATGATTTGTATATGAATGCAGATATGAGCTCTGGCAGTGTGTTGGCTAAGCAAATGTGCAGTCCAATTAAAGATTCTAGAAATGTTAATATACTTCTATAGAGTTTTGAACCTTAACCTTCGACACAGACATTTTAGCTCTCCATCATAAAAGTCTAGAGCTTGATAGTGTTCATTTTTGAAGTCTAATAGAACAATGTAGATATGATATTACTAAGCGTTAAACTAGTTTTGAACTTTTAAGCTACTTTGAAGTAGTTTACCTTGAATCAAATAGGCCGTGATGATGTACCATTGTTTGTTTGAGCCATCCTTCTTGAGGATGGATCAAGCCTTTGCACAGTAGCTAATCAAGTACTGCATGCATCTCATGAGTGGATTAACAAATTGAGTTAGCTTGTTAACCCCAATATCTGGAATCCCTCTGAACCTTTAGGTGACCTGCTGATGTTTGCAAACTGTTTGATTAATGATAGGAAGATTACATTAAAAGTCATGTTGCACTCCTTGAATCCATATCTAACATAACCTTGTTCCAAAAAATGGGCCTCGGACCAGAAGTGCCATATTTGTAAGAATTGTTTTTTTTTTTTTTTAATCATCTTTGTTATCAATATCGAAATCAGTGGGAAACAATTTATTGGTTATAGCATTGCGTTTAATTGCAATCTTATGGTGCATTAAACATACAAACTGTTACGAACTTTAAACTATATCTGTTATCGCCGTAGCTGTGTTATGGACTTCCCTATTCTCATAGAATTTAGAATGATTATTAAAAAGGGGTCATGACTCAAAATTTGACATGTAAGTGGTCTTTGTTCCATTGAAACATCCTGCAAATTTTAGAGCTTAACTTCCTCCTCATAAACGAAGCATTTTATTAATCAAGATATTGGGGGACTTGTAATGTCACACAGGCAAATGCATTTGCATATGTCTACCTCCAGAGTAAGACATTGACGAGTAGATTTACTTAATCACACCATACGCCTGCTGGCATTTAGTCGCTTAACGGCTGACACTTGCCTACATCGGGTACAAGCGTCATGTCAAAAGCAGTTATGCTGTCTACACTGGATACAGTATGCAGACACCCGTTCACTTTGCTCCACATGCTTGAGTCTGCTGACAAGAGGACATACAAGGACTTTTCACAATTAAAATGGTTAACCCTGTGTCATTCTAAACCCCTGGTAAATGGAATCCTGGGTTATCTTTATTCATGTTTCACGCTGCTCATACTATACCCGGGTTTAACGGTTAATCCTGGGTATTCATAAGCTGCTGTTTTAACGCTGTACATTCCTAACCCTGGGTTAAAGTCTTTATTTGCATATTTGTTGTGTCAGTGTTCCTGACTGGACAAACGCAGCACCTGACTTGTTTACATAAGGCTCTAGCATTGCTTCCATTGTGTCCTTAGAGCCTTCAAGTTTTTTTTTTTCTGACTGAATCTAAGATCAACGGTCTCTTCTTCAATCCAGTTGTCGCGTTTTCCATTGCCGTTTTGACATTTTTCCTATCATGTGCAGAAACGAGTGTTGATACACATTGGACTGTTTACATGATTGGTTGTCAGTTGCTAAGTAGTTGTAACATTCTAACACTGCATCATTTCACACTGTACAAATTTGGCACGCAATGTGGAGTTAACACCGCAAATGCGGTGATAACCCTGCTCCGGAGCAGGGTTTCATAACCACGGGTAAAAAGGTGCTAAACACATCTAAAATAAGTGTGAAACGCTCCTTTACTCTGCATTAAAAGCAGTGTTTAGAACGACGATAAGGGGTAAGCACAGTGTGTGAAGCCCTATTAAAGTGTAAATGGAAGCATAAAAGAATGTTCTCTTTGACATGTCTTATTTAAACGACTTGTTTGTGTCTCTGTACAGACATCAGCAGGATACCAGCATCAGGGACAAGTGTATGGTTTATTTTAAATGGCGTCATGGATCGCGTCGGAGGATTAAACGTTTTGACAGTTTTGCCAATTGTCTTTTAAATGAGGCACAGAGTAATAAAGCTTGCAAAGAAACTTTTGATGAAGGACAGTTTTACATGGATAATTTTTTCAAAACACTTACTCATGGGCATTGATAACATATTAATAAACATATTAAAATAATAAAATAACTATGTCATGAACCCTTTAAAATGTTATAGTTATAATTATTTTCATAGTTATCATCCTTGGTGTGAATTGCCCTTTAGCCTGATCGTTTCGGGAAGCTTATAAAGGCTTAAAACCTTTTAAAGTTTTTAAAATGGGGACCTCAGTCCAAATGTCATTTGTGTAAAAAAAAGAGAAAAAAAAAGTCAATTCAAGCCATTTCTAAACCCAAAAAACTGCTGAGTCAAAGGATCATCATTTTGTCATTGGTTGCAGGCACTTGTCTTAAAATGCATCTCAAAATACACCTCGTCTGTGAATCAGCTGTAATGATGCAGCTGCTCTTGTATTGATGTAATAAGTTTGTTTGTCCGTAGGGCTCCATAAACAAGGCAACACAAGGCCAGTGCAGTAGTTTACAACCTGCTGCCCGTTTAGGGGCTGTGACATTTGATACACTGGCCTTTAAAGTTTCACATGCAAGGAGCACATGGTGTGCGTGAAGCCTAGCAATGGATATGTTCACACGTTATTGTAATTGTCTCTCAACTTTGTTCACTTCCAAACACTGCACTTTGCCAGCTGTTCCTAATTTATGTTCAATTAAATTACATTCAGCGCTAGTTTTGTTTGTTGGCTATCTAGCTGCACTTGCAATTCCAAGGGACTGGTCACAGGAAAGATGCACTGAAGTGTCCTGTTGAAGCTCTCTGTTACCATAGAAACCACTCTTAGCTGCCACTCCAGGCACTGTAGGCATGGAAACGGAACATATGACAGTGGTCCAATGGTTACATCATTGCAGTGCCATAGATCTCAGGAGTGTGATGAACTGTTCTCTTCACTTTATTGGAATGTGGAAATCTTGAATGAGCTACCTTTCATCTGGACGTGTAACTCTCGATTGCAGGCCAATGTTAGGTCAGGTAAGGATCTTTTTATGGTCATAAACTGACTCACCATGTTAACGAACTGAGCTGGTAATGTGGGATATTAATAGAATTCCTAGAGTCTGGCTGGCTAGGACTGTTGTCAGGCATTAGATTTGTTCCTGCTTGATAAGAGGTGGTTGTTATGAAAATGTATTTTGGGTGACAGCCTGAACTGCCTGGTCAGTGTTGACGTTTATTTATTTTTTATAAATTCATTGGACACAATACCTTTTTCCTGTCTGTAATGAAGATATCGTGATTCATAATGATGAGGGGACGTGGGTGATGGTGGATGAAAGTCACTGTTGGGCACAGGTGGTATGAAATAGAGAGTTGGTGAGGACCAGGTTGTTTTTCCTTTTGTTGGGTCCCAACATTGAAATACTCTTCAAAGGTCTAGCCCACTTCCTGTTTACAGGATGCATTTTATTTGTTTGTTTTAGTGCTTTGGCACAATGTGCCCTCTGGATCCACACACATTCATAGGCAATGAGTTATTATCATCTGGGCTCTTTTAGTTTACTGTGATGCTAAACAGAGCACATGATCAAAGCATGGCTAATCTAGAGTCAAGGCACAGGTGCTGGAAGCTGTTTCCAATGAAACGTTATTGTTTATACAATTGCATAAGAAAGTGGACTTTTTTTAATTACTCTTATACTATTTATATGGGTTAATCCATCTCATATGGCCCAATGGAGATTGCTTGACTATTTTAATTTTACTATTACTACTTTTTTTTCTTTTTTTTTTTTTTACTATTTACCTTTGTGAATTGGTATTGCAAAACCACCAGGTTTTTTTGTTGCTGTTATTTTACTTTTACTTTTATTTTACTTGTATCTTTATTTTTACTTTTGCACTCTTGTTTGAGTGCTCAGGGTTCCACATTTAGGGTCACCTTTAAGTGTATTTAGGGGTACCCAGTTTAGCAAGTACACTTGCAGAACAATTCAGGTTTAAGACTTCTATTAATTTGAGAATGCGAGAATGTGCATTTTTATTTCCCTTAATTTTGCGTCGAATGACCATATTACAGATACATGTGCGTTCTCATGGTGAAGATCTTGGCTTTGGCTGGTTTAGAGTAACTTCCCATTGATGAAAACTTGAGAGGTTGAGCATTAGCTGAAGGATCTGGGTAAAAGGATGGGGGGTTTGTATGCAATCCTATCTGAGTTTATTTATAGTGCAGTAGGCGTGAGGTGTGGCCAGCTCAGACATGCTGTTATGCGACGTCATTGCATACTTTCAGCTTGCTGAGCAGTAGCGGGTTCTTTTTGGTACAAACCAGGATCCCCTATGTTTGCCATCGAGACCCTTTTACACTTTGATCATGTGAAATCCTCTTTATTGGATCCACAATTTAATTTTGCAACACTGTGAAATAATGGTGAATAGAAGAATTAATCACCATGTTCCCAGTGAGACCACAAATTAGAACATTAACACCTTAAAAATGAGAAATCAGGGTTTTTTGTACACATGAACACAGTTTCACTTTCCTGGAATCTCCAATAAACAGCAGTTAGATGAACGCTTCCACCAAATATTTTGAGGAAACTGTGGGAAAGTCATTTGCTTGCATAATTGCTTGATTTTTTTTGTTTTTTTTTGTTGTTGTTAACTTGATTCTCCTTTGGCAGCTGTAGGAGTTTTGTAGTCTTTACTGAGCTGATAAATGGAGCTTTTATCAACGTCTACACATTTTATGTTGTGCCTAGTTTGACAGTGAATTGTTGTGATTGACAATTCACCGGTTTTCTTATTTGTAAATTTCCATTTTGTAATCTAAGAAACTAAATCTAGGGGAAAATAGATCTTTGAACTCATGTTCTGTCATATTAAGTATAAATTTAAATTGTGTATTCATTGTTTATAAGTTTATCCTGATGTTCTGCATTGTGACACATTAACATTGTAGTCTTTAATGGTAGACTGTCTTTCTTTAATTTTTAATTGGGAGCTGTACTCCACAACACGATCTATTCTTGTGTGTTTGCAATGTTCTTACTGGAGCCAAAGCAGCTTACATCTACTCTGAAAGTTGTAATTTGTGAGTGTTCTCAAGGGCAGCCGGTTTACCATTACATGTAGCCACACTGTAAAAAATTGATCAATAATTCATGACGTTTTTATATTAACTCGTCAATATGAGTTGAGCAATTTTCAACTTTTTTTTTTAATAAGTTTTACAAGATTCAAAAAATTTAAGTCAGTTTAATATAATTTATCTTGAAATTACTTATACAGCCAAGTTAATTGCACTTAAATTAAGGTCGCAACTGATCTTACATTTAATTTTACAGTGCATTGTTTCATGCCCTTTTTTACCACACCAAAATAATTTTTACTTATTAAATTAAATTGAAAGTGAGTTGAATTTGATGAGATAACAAACATACTTTAATACATGTATGCATTGCCGCCAGTGTAGTCTGATTAAAAATGGAGTCTAAAAATGGACTCTTCTTGAAATAAACGGATTAAAAAGACTCATGAAGCCAAGGATTACTGGCTTGAGTCAGTCTTACGAATCATTGAATGAACTCCATTAACTAAATGTACTGCAAGCGCTTGCTTTGTCATTCCCGACTTTAATTGAATCAAGAGCTGTTACTGTGTTACTTGTTAAAGCTTGAGGTTTAAATCAATTAAAATACTACTTATTTATAGGACAGTATGATGTTAAAGCTTGAACTTTTAAAAGATTGTTTGCTTTGCTTTGGAAAAACAATGCTTGTATGTTTGATTAATTTGGACCTGAATAGCTTATGTAGAACAGTGCAGTACTTAAATTTTCACAGTCGAAGTAAACTATTTGTCCCCATTTCGAATGGACTTGGAATTGTTATACATGTGTACTCATGTAATGTTTAAAGATAGAAGAAAGATTTAAAGCAGTTACCTTTGGACAAAAAGATCTGTCGTGTGACTGATCTGGCCGGGTGACTGACCTCCTTTCACCATTGGCTGACTGTGAGCTCTGAGTTCCAGAACATTGCTCGCACTGTTGGATTAAACCTGTGATACAGAGGTCACCATGGCATGAGTAAATAGTCACTTTCACATTACCCTGTATATGGATTCTTGAGTTCACTGAATCTGACCAGTTTCTTAGCATGTGTGGTTTTGCATGGCTATCATAGGTTCTTGGATGCAGCTTTCATATAGATGTTACTCACCATGGTAACCATCTGCCTCATTTTGATTTAAATAATATGATCAGATTTGTGTGTCCACTGTGTAGTGTGATTCATCTGGAAAGTAGAAATAGTCGAGACAGCTACATGTCACAGCTTGACTTTGAGTCTTAAGAGGTAGTTCATCTGAGGAGAGCAAATCCTATTTTCCTGCAGGGTGAGAAGTTTAATCTTTACAATCACTTCAGTGGCAGTTACACTACTGATGTTATGAATGGATAAGCCGATCACAGAAGAATGACAACACCAGAGACACAGTAAAACTTCCTAAATTCTTCACCTTTATACAGTTTGTGTTAAAGCGTGAGTGTGTGTAGTGTAGTGTTTGGGCAAAATTAGGTGTTAGCAACTGCATATAATATATTTTTTGGCATTTCTTATTACTGAAACGTTCCTGTATCTTGTTTTTGATCTACTGTGCTCAAATAGTCATGCACATTATCGTCTTTTCCATTAAACCAGTTAAAATTTACAACATTGCATGTATACAGCGTAAAAATGTGGTCTGATTTTTATATTGGTCTAAACAAAAACTGTTTTTGTTTTATTGAGAGAAAAGCGCACAGCACATTTACACATACATCTAAATGTTGCTCTCAGCAGAGTGCACGGCATCTGAATTATGGTACGTTCAAGTCCACCTGGGAAGTTCGTATTTACGAAGTGGGAAGTCGTGTTTACGACAGCAGGTGCGTTCAAGTCTCTTTCGTCTGAGTAAGATGGCGCTGTGCCTTACATAAAATTACAGCACTTCTACTTAGAGAAACTAAAGAACAAGAATGTGTATCAGGTGTGTTTAGCTGTTTTGTTTTTAATTAATTTATGAAGCCACAGTAATCTATATCTTTACATGTTATATTGTTATATTATAATGCTTCCATATTTTGTGCAGGCAATTAGCTTACTACGTTGTAAATTAGTAAAGCCTGAAAATGTCACTTGGTGTGTTTACATAGAGCATTGTACTTAGTTTAAAAGTTCAATCCAAATGAAAATGCTCCATATAAATGTCTCAATTGGAATTAAAATGCCCAAACCAAATTAAATTGTAATCGGTTTGAGAAGGGTGGGATAAAACTTTCTACAAACCGAACAAAATAAAATTCTGCCTTGTAGACTTGTTAAACCGATAACTTTGCGTCTTCATCACATCAAGAGGCCAGGGGTTGTCAGAATGCGCAATGGCGTCCACAAAATCAAACTGGAGTAAAACTAAAATACACTGAAGGAACTCAGTGTATCATTTACTGCGGACCTTCATCATGCTTCTGCTTTTCAGAGGAGGGAGGGGTAGTATTGAGATGCACAGCCACTAAAAAGGTCAGCTTCCTGCACTTGTCTTTTCCTCATACCTTCCAGGAGTAATATGCTACAAATTCACACTGTTGCTTGGCTAAGACACTTTACACTCAGCACTTTACATAAAAACAGCGCGCACAAGAAATAATGGAACTCCATGTTGACAGGAATAAAAGGTGCCAAACAGGACGTCACAAAGTCATTCTGATTGAAAGCGCCGGCACATGTAAATATATTGGCATATTGGTTTGGAATATATCTCATCTAAACAGTCCACCGAGTCTTTCAATCGGAATGACAAAACGTGGCTACTGCTAAATATAATATTGTGGTATTCCGCCATGTTTGTCAGACACACCCCCAACTCGTACAGATCGGGCCTTAAAGTAAATCCAGAACTTCCCACTCGCATTTACAACGTTGTGATGGCGTTTATGTCCGTTCAGCTTGTAAATATGATCTTTCAGACATGAATTGAACGCACCATTAGACCGCTATAATTACTATATCGACTTATCAGTGAAAATTAAAATAAATTTAATAAAAATTTTAGACTCATGCTTCCTCTGTCATCTTTGTCATCTGCTCTTTGAAGTGCTGTCACCGTGTCGCTAGAGACTTTACCATGAAGATGCTCGTGGGTGTTCCTAGTGTTGTCTCTCTGATGTTATCGGGAGACTGCACGTCTGATCATGTCTTTAGAAAATGTAGTCACAAATTATATATATTGCCGGTAAAACTAGGACATCATTCTAATTTGACTAGGAATTAGACTTAAAGGAATTAAAAGTAGCATTATGCTGTTGGTGAGTGTTATAAACCACAGCAGTGCTTAGTGTATTAAATCATTAACCAGATTTAGATTTGTTCGTTTTTTTATGAGCGAGATTCAAAAATCCGAGTCAGTAAAATGATCCGAACTTCCCATCACGGGTGTGGCTTCTGACATCACATTTGGATTTGGAATTCCACGTCAACTGCAGGCTGCAGCAAGCCCTACTTGACAGCGACAGGGGAGCTGAGCGTGTGCTATTACTTGCATTTGTTCTTCGTGTCAAGTCAAATATTTGTGAAAAAAAAATTCAGTTTGCCATCAATTGTCAGAAAAAAAAATCTATATCTTTGTCACAGTATCCTTTCAACGGGATTTCCCGTTACTGGGATCAGCTCTGTTCAATTAGTTGACTCGATGCCATTGATATCTATGAAGAGTAACATCAGCTTCCGTTAGAGCTGCAGAATTCTGGATAAAATGAGAATCGTGTTTGTTTGTTTGTTTGTTTCAAATAGAGATCATGATTCTCCTATAATTCTGAATATACAACCAAATAAAATAATGTGTAATATACTAGAGGTTCTGATGAAATATAAATGGCTGTACTCTTAATTGCTGGCAAATGTTTGAACGAATTATTTAAAAAATGGTTTTGAATGAATTCAGGACTCATTAATAAATACTTGTTTCATTACTGGATGAATCTGTGTTTTTGAACGAATCTTTTGAATGAATGATTCAATTGATCACTGTGGTAGACATCAGTGTTTATATTCTGACTTAAAACTTATATCTCGGTACTTCTGTCATCATTTGATTATTTGTAACAGAAACAAATAATGTGTGGTTCGAAACTGCTCTCTCTCTGGCTTTGGCTGCACAAACCCACATTTGAATGTTCCAGTATGATTTTTTTCAGAGGTTTAAAAGATGCGGACGATTTGTTGTCATTTAATAAAATAAAAACGTGTGGGTTCTTCAATCTAGATCGCAATCTTTTTACAATTAATCGTGCAGCTCTAGCTTCAGCGTTACCCAACACCTTATTTCATCAATGGTTTAATGAAGACTCGCTCATAAAGACAACCCCTTGTTGCTATCTTCTGGCATAACAAGATAACCACCCTGATTAAATTGTATTTTATTAATGTTATTTTTCACTTTTAAACCTATTTTTGTAATGTAATTCAATACCATGATACCATGAATTTGATCAACTTTTCACTGTTTATGCATTTTCAGTCAGTCCGGACAAAACAATAGAATGTTGTTGACTATTTGTCAGTGTTATTTTGTTGCTCACAGTCTCTCTCTCTCTCATTACGTTCAGAGTTCAGTCAGCTAAAAATGTGTGACGCATAATGTACAGTCAGCCAGTCATTATCAAAAAATAAACCCTCATCAGGTGGTCTGGACCCTAACGTGAAGCTGTGGGGTTTACTTTTTACCATTTTGCGATTTAATGTCCAGATAAGATGACTACATCATCCACCTTATTACACTTCTACTGAGCAAATAAATGCATCATAAATATTGTACAGTGTATATAATTAGTCAAATATACAGTTAACTTAATATACAAAAAAATTTTTGCCATTGAATTTGAGTGAAACAGCACTGCTCTAACATAGTCATGTAATATGTATTATTCAGTGGCTAACACACGAATAGCAGTGCAGGATACAGCAGTAAAGCAGCCCTACAAAGGCAATTGGATTATCCGGTCTGCAGTTTGTTGATTTTCAGAAGCTACGCCCACTCTGTGGCATTAGGGCCAAGAATCTTTACATGTTTATTTCACTCAAAGTTTGTTGTTAATAGAAATCCGTCTATTGAGCACTAAGACTAAACCTTCCACATTTGTTAACTCAGCAGTGGGTGTTTTTTGGACCGTATGTGCTGGGTTTTTTTTTCCACCTCTAATTTTAATCTTCATGTCTGAAGCAGCTCTATTGGTGTGGCACTACAGTGTTGCTGCAGTGTGAGGGGATGCTTAATGTTAGCTTATGCATTTAAGCTGCAGAGATCATATGTTTCTTTTATGCTGCGCTTCACATGTCTTTTTCCATACTGTCTTCAGTGTTTGCGGTCTACCTACTCAATGGTTGTTTCTCTGTCTCTGCAGACGGTGGCCTGAGCCATGGGGGCATTTTTAGACAAGCCCAAAACAGAAAAGCATAATGCTCATGGAGAGGGGAACGGCCTGCGTTTTGGCCTCAGCAGCATGCAGGGATGGAGGGTGGAGATGGAGGATGCACACACTGCAGCTGTAGGTCTGCCTCACGGTCTGGATAACTGGTCCTTCTTTGCGGTCTACGATGGTCACGCTGGCTCTCGTGTTGCTAACTACTGCTCTAAACACCTGTTGGAACATATCGTCGCCTCAGGGTCGGCAGATGAACTGCGCAAGGCCGGCGCTCCAGCGCCTGAGACTCCAGCCATAGACGCGGTCAAGAAGGGCATCCGCGCTGGCTTCTTGAGGATCGACGAGCACATGCGCAGTTTCACAGACCTGCGGAATGGCATGGACCGCAGCGGCTCCACAGCGGTGGCTGTGCTACTCTCTCCGGAACATCTTTACTTCATTAATTGCGGGGACTCTCGTGCCCTTCTGTGCCGCAACGCACACATCTGCTTCTCTACGCTGGACCATAAGCCCTGCGACCCACGGGAGAAGGAGCGTATACAGAATGCAGGTGGCTCTGTGATGATCCAGAGGGTCAATGGATCGCTGGCTGTATCCAGAGCACTGGGTGACTATGACTACAAGTGTGTAGAGGGAAAGGGTCCCACAGAGCAGCTTGTGTCTCCGGAGCCTGAAGTATTCGAGATTGCTCGGTCGGATGCGGAGGATGAATTTGTAGTGCTGGCGTGTGACGGTATCTGGGATGTGATGAGCAATGAGGAGCTTTGTGCCTTTGTGCGATCGAGGCTGGAGGTGACGGTGACGGACGACCTGGAGAGAGTGTGCAATGAGGTTGTGGATACTTGTCTACACAAGGTACAGTTCCTTACTCACTTGTGTGACAGGATCTTATATAGTATGAATGCTTTATTCTCAAGTGAGATTTATTTACATTTTTTTTCTTCTTTCTCCTTCAGGGAAGTCGAGATAATATGAGTGTTGTATTAGTCTGTTTGCCAAATGCACCCCAAGTCTCAGAGGAAGCGCTAAAGAGAGATGCTGAGTTGGACAAGTATCTTGAATCACGTGTGGAAGGTGAGAAACAGAATAGCTCATTGGTTCACCACACGATACCTATTTTGTTCACTGTAGTTTCACTGGGCATGCATATCCCTTATTCAGCTTTAAAACCTCTAGATAGCTCCTGTTTACAATTACATCAGTGGAGTCATATTCACGAACAAATAGTTCATAAAGATTGAATCAATCTGAATCGGGTTTGAAACACTGCCATCTATAATTTACAGCATAACAGAGAAAAACATTATTTTTATTCTTTTTCTTTGTAAGCAAAATTTACATAACCCAAATATAGGCAAATGAATCTGATTTGGAATCGAATCAAGAGCTTGTGAAACTGAATCAAATTGGTAACTCTATATTGAAATTTCCAAATAATATACAGTGACGGTTATTCAAGGTTGATCAAGAGCAGTCAGTGCTTTTCTCTGAAAAAATCATTAAAGACAAGTGAAGTTAGTTTTGAGGAAAGGGCAAGCATTTTTGTTGGCAGATGACGCTTGCTTTGAGAGATTTTAAGTTTCCAAATATGAGGCCACTGTTTAAGTGTCTGGATTAATTAATTTCAGAATATATGTGTTTTATTAAAAAGAAATGTTTTCTCTTGTGATCTTGAACATACTATCCTGTCTCCACCCCCTTTTAATTTTCCTTTTTTTCTAGTTTAATATCTCTTGATAGCCTGACTTCATTGCTTTTTACTTCTTTTTTTTTTTTCCTTTCCTCTGGCCTTTTTTTCTGTATTGGACATTGGACATATTCTAGCAAGTGATTGTTAGTTTTGTGGGATTTTGAGGGTTATGTAAACTCTTGGCCTTGAGTTTTGGGCAAAGGTTCGGGTAACGTTGTTGTAATGTTTGGCTGGGTGCTGAGAGGGCCTGAGGGAGTCGTCAGCACTGCTGCTCTGGTGAGGAATGTGCTGGCTGAACATCTAACTGGCAACAGGCCCAGAGCCGCCCAGAGCAGCCCAACTGGGCCACAGGCTTTCCTTCCAGAGTCTCACTCTTGTCTCAAAGTGTCTCTGTTCTTTCTTTCTTTCACGACTAGTTGTTGTTCATTTTAAGCGATTAGTTGACTAATCGGACGTTTATTAATAAACCATTATGAATCATAATAAAGAGCCTTTATTGCCTACATAGCCTAATCAGCATTCAAACCAAAAGCTTGCCACGCGCACCGGCAGAAATGACTGCTTTTAACGTTTCAATAATTAATTATTGAAACTAGTTTTCCTGTATTTTCGGCTGCAGTGATTAAGTTTTTTTTTTTTTTTTTTGCATGAGCAAGTTCACAGAGAGAGATGGCAGAAAGCGGACCTTTGCTTTCGTTATTTTGTTATTGTGAATGCACACAAATAAAAGTTGACTCTTCACAGTTTGAAAAGATGTATTACTCTTATCTGTATGACCAAACAGTATTTTAAGTGCAAGTGATGGCACCGACTCCTCCATGTTAGCTGTCCTCCACTATGCAGTCAGCTTTCACATTCTGCACAAACACTTGAAGAGCACACATTTTCCTAGGTTAGCGTTAAAGCGAGTGACCTTGTAAAATTGCTACTACTTACATGTTTCAGATAAGCCATATTTGATGTTGATGAATGATAGGCAAGCGTGTGGATGTCCTGCCTGATGTACTGTAAATACCACATAGACCAGCTGTTAATGATCTATCCATCACAGACATTTCTTTCCTGCGACTAATAAAATAGTGGTCGACTAACAGTTGGGGTCAGCCTTGATAATGGCTTGCATTTATGCATTTATTCTTGCTTTTCCACTGTCTCTTTTGTTATTGACTTCCAAGTAGTTTCTAGTTGTTCCTGAAGATTTGCTTTTGATGAAACTTTTGTGCGATCAATCTTTGAATCCATTAAATCCCATCGATAATTATATTTTAGCATTAGAAACACTACTGTGACTAAAGAGCTTACACATACTGGTGTGGATTGACCATTACAAAAACATAAATGATTTTGGTAATCACCAGTGCTATTAGTTTATGGTCAATTGTGGCACAAACCTGGTGTTCTAATAAATTTGTCAAGCACTGTACATGAAGTCCTTTGCGTACATTGTAGTGTTCCATTGACTGGAGCAGTCAAATATTTAGCAAGCCTTTAACATGGGGTTTATCCTTTCTGTTAATCAGAGCTCATAGAGAAAGCAGGGGAAGAAGGTGTTCCTGAGCTGGTGCATGTCATGAGCACTCTGTCCCAAGAAAGCATCCCTAATCTCCCACCAGGGGGCGGCCTTGCCAGCAAGTAAGTAAATATCACAGTTACAAACCACACAGAGATTCACACACAAACTGCACAAACACGACACAGGGTTATACGCCTAATGTTTAAGGATTTGGAATGCTAAGACAACATTTGGAGGTTCAATCTCAAGTAGGCTTGACTCGGGATACAGCTTGACTTTGAATCTTGCTCTATAACTTGTATACCCTGTCTGTACCTAAAAACATTTTTGCATTTTATTTTTCTAATATGTTGTCTGCTTTTTTTTTTTTTTTGCAGGCACAGTGTTATTGAAGCGGTGTATAGCCGGTTGAACCCTCAAAGAGAAGAGGATGGTGTGAGTATGAATATAATATGGCTTTTTAAAGGTCTAGAACCTCCTGTTGTGGTTAAAGCTGTACATTTAGCCCCTGGTCTTACCATTAAAAAAGGTAGATGTGTAGGAATGTTACTGTCCCCTTGACCTTTGGATTCATCTCATCATGAGACGTTGCCTTGTTCTGCGCCTTGCTCACTGGACCCGTTTTTGCCTGGTATTAACAACCTTCAACCAAAAGTGTTACTTTTTCTCCTCAGAGTATTTGCTCTCCCCATCCCACTCGCCTGCCCGCAATTTATTTACTGCAGAGAGTAAAACATCCTGCTCAAATCACAGCTGTAATGAGCTCATTCAAATGATCCTTTGGCCCAAAGCACAGTGGTTGAGATCACCACATCACAAACACTCCTTACATCCCATCAAGGAGATGAACTAAGAATTATCAGCCTGTAAGCATGACGAATCAGACATTATTAGTAACCTAACAAGCATGTTATTTTAATAGCTTATAAATAGGTTTGCTAATATGCCATTGTGAACTCTTCAGCCATGTCTCATGATGATGATGATGATGATGATGATGATGGTGATGTCACCACTCAACGTGTCATCTTGCAAAACTGCACTGGGAATTGCATGTTGAAAAGCCTGCACTTGTATAGCTGTCTTGTTGTTGTTTGTGTGTGTGAGGCAAATCTTTATGAGAATGTGTCTTGGTGTTTATTTAGTGTCACACATTCTCAAGTATTGGTCTAGACTCTAGATGGACAAAACTGGCGTTTTGATCCAAGTGTTTTTCCCCTACTGGACATTCAAGATATATGTGGTGTGTCTGTGTGTGTCTGTGTGTGTCTGTGCGTCTGTGTCTGTGCGTCTGTGCGTCTGTGTGTGTCTGTGTGTGTGTGTGTGTGAGAGAGAGGGAGATAGATGGTGTTCTCTATGCTCTTGGGCTCTCATTAGGGTTGTCATGATACCAAAATTTTCAGTAGTTGATAACAGTGCCTGTCAGATTTCAGAATTCTTGATAGACTTTCGATACCACAGACACAACTAATCTATTGAACACAATCTTTTATTTAAAGTTCATATATTGAGAAATAAAATTGAAACAATCGAATGTACATTACCATTCAAAAGTGTTTTTTTATAAAGAAATTGATACTTTGATTCAGCAAAGTGCATTAAATTTACCAAAAAGACATTTGTTACAAGATTAGTTTCAAATAAATGCTGTTCTTTTGAACTTGCTGTTCACCAAAGTGTCCAGAAAAAAGTACAAAAAAACCAAACAAACAAAAAAGTTAAGCAGTACAAGAACTTTTTTCAACATTGATAATAATAAAATGTTTCTTGAACATCAAATCAGAATTTTAGAATGATTTGTGAAGGATGATGACAATGAAGACTGAAAAAAAGGCTGCTGAAAATTCAGCTTTCATTTACAATAAATTTTAAAATAGAAAACTATTTTAAATTGTAATATTTCATAATATTGTTTTTTTTTTCTGTATTTATCATCAAATAGTTTCAGCCTTAACTATAAGTGACTTTTGCAAAGAAAAAAATCTTACCAGCCCCATTTTTAAATATAGCTCAAAAGTATTTTAAGTAATTATTCAAGTTAACATTAATAAAGCTGATAATTAATAAACACACATTTTCCTGCCAATATTGTTTTGATTAAATTTATAATAGAAATCAGCAATACTGTTAGACAGCATTTATATAGGTTTTAAATTTTAGTATCACTTTGGTACTTTTGACATCCCTTGGCCTCATTACTGAGTGTTTTGTTAGCTTTTTGTGAGGAGTAGACTAGATCCTGTGATCAGTGATAGCATGTTTTTTTTAGAGCTAAATGAACATTTAGCAATCATATTCTTGATCAAATGCATGTAGTTTACACACAAACATAAAGGATGGTATTCATATCCAGAACACGCATAGAGTTGGGAGAACATGTATTTGATACACTGACGATTTTGCAGATCTGGCCACTTACAAAGCATGTATAAGTCTGTAATTTTTTTATCATAGGTACTCTTCAACTGATAAAATCTAAAACAAAAATCCAGAAAATCACATTGTTTTTTTTGTTTTTGTTTTTTTTAAATAATTAATTTGCATTTTACTGCTTGACACAAGTATTTGATCACCTACCAACCAGTAAGAATTCTGGCTCTCACAGACCTATTAGTTTTTCTTTAAGAAGCCCTCCTGTTCTCCACTCATTACCTGTATTAACTGCACCTGTTTGAAGTCGTTACCTGTATAAAAGACACCTCTCCACAATGGCCAAAATCAGAGAGCTGTGTAAGGACATCAGGGATAAAATTTTAGACCTGCACAAGGCTGGGATGGGCTACAGGACAATAGGCAAGCAGCTTGGTGAGAAGGCAACAACTGTTGGCGTATTAGAAAATGGAAGAAGTTCAAGATGATGGTCAATCTTCGGTCTGGGGTACCATATGGGACATCAATGATCATGAGGAAGGTGAGGGAACAGCCCAGAACTACACGGCAGGACCTGGACAATGACCTGAAGAGACCTGGGACCACAGTCTCAAAGAAAACCATTAGTAACATACTACGCCGTCATGGATTAAAATCCTGCAGCGCATGCAAGGTCCCCCTGCTCAAGCCAGCGCATGTCCTGGCCCGTCTGAAGTTTGCCAGTCACCATCTGGATGATCCAGAGGAGGAATGGGAGACGGTCATGTGGTCTGAACTCCTAAAACTCCACTTGCCTTGTTTGGAGGAAGAAGGATGAGTACAACCCCAAGAACATCATCCCAACTGTGAAGCATGGAGGTGGACACATTCTTTGGGGATGCTTTTCTCCAAAGGGGACAGGACAAATGCACCGTATTGAGGGGAAAATGGATGGGGCCATGTATCGCGAGATCTTGGCCAACAACCTCCTTCCCGCAGTAAGAGCATTGAAGATGGGTCTTGGCTGGATCTCCCAGCCTGACAACGACCCGGAACACACAGCCAGGGCAACTAAGAAGTGGCTCCGTAAGAAGCATCACAAGGTCCTGGAGTGGCCTAGCTGGTCTCCAGACCTGAACCCAATAGAAAATCTTTGGAGGGAGCTGAAAATCCGTATTGTCCAGCGACAGCCCTGAAACCTGAAGGATCTGGAGAAGGTCTGTATGGAGGAGTGAGCCAAAATCCCTCCTGCAGTGTGTGCAAACCTGGTCAACAACTACAGGAAACATATGATCTCTGTAATTGCAAACAAAGGTTTCTGTAACCAAATATTAAGTTCTACTTTTCTGATGTATCAAATAATTATGTCATGCAATATAATGCAAATTAATTATTTAAAATTCATACAATGTGATTTTCTGGATTTTTGCTTTAGATTCCGTCACTCACAGTTGAAGAGCACCTATGATAAAAATTTACAGACTTTTACATGCTTTGTAAGTGGGAAAACCTGCAAAATTGGCAGTGTATCAAATACTTGTTCTCCCCACTGTAGTTTGAGGTAAATTAAGAGGTAATGCACATTAACAGAACTAATGATGTATGTGTTCACCCTTTGATTAATGCAGCCCACCTGTTTCATTTGGTAAGTTGATTACTAATTAGAGTTTGTTTGAAAATTGTGACAGAACCTCACTCCGCCCCATGTTGACTGATCTTATGAATGTATTGATGGATGAGGAGGGAATTTTCCATTTATTTGATTGCTGGTTTCCTGATATCTGTGTTAGTTTTTTGCAGTTTTCAGTGTGACCAAACTCAAACTATAGTAGTCCTATATCACACTTTCCCTGTTAAACATTCAAGCCCTGTAGATAATTCACCTCTTTATTTGTTTTACATTACCAAAGCAAAAGTGTTCCTGTCAATGAATGCAGATGACTTGTTTAACTTGGATTTCATTTTAAGTCCTGCACTTGTATGATCTGTGACATGAAATGGCTTACCTAGATGTGTTCATGAAAATGAATCATATTAGAGATTCACTAATCGCCCATTATACAAGGATCTGGATCCATTTTTCCACAATCTTTCATGTTGATGCTTTGCACATGCACCCTTTTCTTTGCTTCTGAGAAGAGTAGGAAATATCACAATAGAGGAAGAAACATCAAAATCAAAATGTGGGCTCTGATAATAATTTTTATTTTTTGAATCATGTCCGTGCCTTTTACAACACAGTTCATTCTTTTATCTTGCATTATAGAAATTATTAAATCACTGGTTTTGCACTCAAACAAATTAAATATTAGACAAAGAAAACA
Source organism: Opsariichthys bidens (assembly GCA_037194245.1). Classification (NCBI taxonomy): domain Eukaryota; kingdom Metazoa; phylum Chordata; class Actinopteri; order Cypriniformes; family Xenocyprididae; genus Opsariichthys; species Opsariichthys bidens. Next base: position 22,511,617 of record CM074279.1, on the reverse strand, counting down.
AGAACGTGACGATTCCAGTTTGAAGATTGAAACTAGACAGTAATGGATAGCTGTAGTGGAAAATGGGAGACCAGGAGCAACTCACCCTTCACCGGGAGTTTGAATGACAGGCAGTCTGACCAATCATGACAACGAAGCCGCCATTTTGTCAGACAAACAAATCAGAAAGGAGAAGTTAGTAGATATCAGTGACTTGAACTTAAAAAAATTGTGTATTGACATCTTTCCGGTGGTTGAAATGTCATATCTTCTGGTGATCATTCATGTTTATTTTGTGCTATAACAAGTAGGAAGAGATGATTGGTTCTAGTGCTGATTGAAGGTGCTACAGTGATCTGTCACAAAACTCATGACACATTTAAAGAGCCAAAAAACAATATTTATTTGAATATCTTAAAAAAAAAAAAAAAAAAAAAAAAGACAATTTTTGAGACTTTGTTTCTTACCAAAAGTATCCTGCTCTGTCTTTCGGTGTGTTGTCAGTGTTCTCTTTGCTCTATGGTGTTTTTTTTTTTTCATTTAACTGTATAATTGCATTTTATTTAATTTTTTCCAATCACTGTTACATTTGGTGGCTACACTCTAACTTCTTGCATTAGATTTGACATTTTTATATAGCCTTTCTCATTACATTTACTTAATGTTTTCATAGCAAAAGATGGTAGGTAGAATGGTTGATTCTGGAAATTAGTATTTGATGTCTTTGCCAACTTGTGTTTTTTTGTTTTTTGTTGTCTATCTGCAGAGCGGTGGTGACCTTGAGGACCCATGGTAGTCGTCCCACCTGAGGGAAGAGCCCCTTTACTACACAAGACATCAGTCATGTTTCTTTTGTTCCAGTGAAACCAAGAGATTACCGGACAGTCTTTCAAGAGTCACAACACAATGGAAGCGCAGTACAACCAAAAGCATTACAAACACTTTTTTTCTAATACATGAGGGAAAGAATGGAGTTCCAGTTTTTAAAAAGAAAAAACCTCAAACACAAAGATAACAAAATACACATCATACAATAAAAAAAAAAAAACTGTTTTTCTCACTTTTTTTGTGGTGGCTGTGGGTGTTCATTTTGAAACAGAGGATGTTTTGCGGGATGGACCCATGTACGTGCTGTGGTGCCTTTTTCCAGTCGGCTGCAAATTCGAGTGAGGTTTGCTATTGCCAGATGCCCTAATTCCAGGATACAATTGATAAACTTGGCTATGTGAGACCACTGCAGCCCCTGGTATGGGGTTATGGATCATCACTGGGTTTAATTGAGGATATATTTGACTGATGAATATGTGTGGAACTTGTTTTAAAGAATTGCTTCACTACTACATAACCTGCGTGGAAAGGATTGAAGCTTGTTGGCTTTTTGCACCTTCCCTACCCGCCTCATCATGAGCGCTGACTGACCTTTAGGTAGAACCTCGGACTTGACTCGCCTTCGTTTTGCAGGTTATTATTTGATTGGTTGTCAAAAGCTTTTTAATCCTGCTGTTTCAGAGAATATAGAATATATAGAGGTAAATATATATAAATTCATATATATTTTTTATTTTTCCCAAGTTTGATGTCTTTGTTGCTTATTGTGTGAAGCAATAGTTATGTTGGTGGCAACCGATGAGCGTGCCATGTTGTGTGAAATACTTTAGACACACTGAGATTGTTCATGTACTTGTGTAACCCAGGAACTGTGGGTAATGTTGGATAAAAGGGATTGTAACTGCCCACCAAAGCCACACAGCTTTTCTCAGCTCCCCCTTTGTATTATATCTCAGTCTTCTCTCCTTCTCAGCCCTCACTTTAGAATGCAGATGTGAACTTACAGCAACCTGCCTTTTTTTCTTTTTCCTTCAGAGTATATTGTAAAGTGGTGTTTTTTTGTTTGTTTTTTTGGTTAGCTGAACGTGAAAATACTACCTTTGTGATGAATTCACAGATATTTTCTGATTCATCATACAAGTGTAATGTTGGTTTTGCTCAAATATATTTTCAGCAGTCCATGGACAGCAGTATGCATTGGCCTCAGAACTTGAAAGGTGATATTGAGCAGAACAATAAAGCTACAGGAAAATGCAGTCTTGCTCCTTATGTTTAATCACAGTGGAAAGGCCTAATGGCTGAGACACAACACTTTGAGTCATTTAATTTGCGTAAGAGTAAGCTGTAGTTTCATGTTCAAAGGCATGTACCGACATGTAAAGCAACCATCTGCAGGTTGCTTTGTTTTAGTAGGGGTCGATAATGCAATAATAGAATGGAATTCTATTTTGAGATGGAAAGAAATCATTTCAAAAATTGGTGTTCTCAGTGAACAGTTGTACATAAAACAACGAAAGGAAAAATGTTTGGATGTTGTTATCTGTAAATCTGAGTTCTGATTGATCAAAGCTGAATATATATATATATTTATATATATAGTGTTGATCTAGTTAACATAATACTAAGTGTCACAAACAAACCTGAGGATATTTCAAAGATTTGATGTCTTTTACCCCAGCAAACTTTAGCCAATCTAGTGTTTACTCATTGTATCAACTTTTCCTGGCGATTTGAAAAAAAAAAAAAAAAAAAAAACAGAGTGTGTTAGAGCTTATCAGATTGAGAAAATTCTTTCAGGTTTTGTGTGTAAAGGGCATCAGACGGTCAGTAAGCAGGCTGGTCACTATGTGGCCATGCCACCTGAGGCCAAGGCTAAAGATATATTATGGATAACAATGAGTGCTATGCTATCTAGGGTTTCAAATATTGCAGAACAAAGTTTTTTTAATTTATATTAAGAAGTAAGGTAAAGATTTAAAAAAGCTGGTCCGTACCTGTAACAGTGAATGAATTGTGTAGTTGAAGAGTGAAGGCCTTTTCACACCAACATTAATGCAGTGTGATTTTTGCATGCAATTTGTCTGTTAAAGACCAAAAAAAAAGGCAGATGGGCTGAATTAACATGCAAAATCACTCTCTGACAGTATGTGGCGCTTATAGAAAAGCCGGTACTTGATAATCTTCACAAATGAACAACCTTTATGAATTTTGAAGCCTAAACAGAACAGCCAGAAGTAAAAAGCTAAATGTAGGCTATAAACGAACTACATAATGATCGAATGACTTAATGGTCCAATAACGGCTCAGATGATCTTTGGACTGAGCCGCACAGAAATGACTGAATAGATTTTTTGATATTTGCTACTGTTACCTTTTTGAAGTTGACCATTGCTGTGTTTGTTGTCCTTTGATAAATAGCTTAGCATGCTAATTGGTTATCATGCTAAATTTTGTCTATTCTTTCTTTTGTGTCCCTGACAACCCCCCATTTAGATGCTTGTTAGCAACTGCCTTTTTCAAGACCAGTTGATAAGGTTTTATCAAAAAAAAAGTTGTTACTGATGTATTTCATAGAATAAAATGTGAAAATCCGTGAGCTTGTGTTAACTACAGACCTTATTTCAGTCTTTTAACTAAATCATACCCATTCAAAAAAAAAAAAAAAAAAAAAAATGCTGAAATGCTTACTTGTTTCTGGCTTTTGCCCTACAAATATACGCCATCCCTGCTGCACGCTATTGTATTTATCTGCTTTCTCTGTATTTATTATAGCTTGGCAAAATAGTCTGTTTGTGAACACCAACAAGTAGTAGATTTGTGTTATTACAGCGGCTCTGGATGTGATCAAAAGTGCAAATCTTTTTGGTGGGCCAGTTTTCTTGGCAGTGCAGTGGAAAAGAGATTTAGAACACTAAAAAAAAAAAAAATGTCGGATTGACGGAATGCAAATATTGGTGCCAAATTAAACAGACACTAGCATGTTTATTCAAATATTCAATGTTATTGTAGCGAATATTCGTCTGGGTACGATCAGACCTTGATACTCTTGATAGATATTGACAGACGTCAATAAAATGATCAAGTTACAGTTTCCAATAGTTAACTAGTTACAAGTTGGACAGGCTTCTGTTAATTCTCATAGAGATCTTATTTCAGGGAAAAGCTGTCAGCTGAGAAACTAAAGGTTTATTAAATGGTAAATGTTTGCCATCCAATTTTTCATATTGTGAGAAAGCTAGCTGGCTAACTAGCTGTTTGCTGACTCTGATCTTGTAGTTCTGTTCCGAGGGGTGTGAGAATCCTGTTTTGACAGTTGTCCGCAACTCTAAAACCTTGTAAGCAGTCACTTATAGCCAATGCCATGACGAGTTACCTGACTTTTCAATAATATGTAGCCAAGGGAGTGTGTTTGGCCTTGCTAATCTCTATCACATTCCTCTGGGAGGGGTTTTATTGTGTGTGTGTGTGTGTGTGTGTGTGAGAGCGATGGAGACTGAATGAGTGTTGTGCACTATGGACTTGTGAATGCCTCTATTTAACAGGATTCTGGCTGCCGGCTCTCACAAGTGTTGTTCCTGTGCTCTGGGATTGAATGAAGAACGATGAGTTTGACCAAAATCACAAATATCGACACGGTGGAGCTGCAAGAAGGTGCCCAGAATGCAGCCTTTCAAGTGGATGATGATGATGATGATGGTATATCTGATGCATCAAGCACTCGAGAGCACCAGGCCACCAGCATCTACGTCACCGCCAGGCCGGAGGAAAATGTGTACAATCAGATCAAACCGTATGCTGGGATGCCCAAAGAGGTTCTGATGTTATACTCAAGCAAAGCCTGCTACCGGGTTCCTAGAGAGATTGTTTTCTGGCTGATCATTGCATGCACCTTGGCTCTGATTGCTATGACCATCACGATCGTAGCGCTGTCACCTCGATGCTTGAGCTGGTGGCAGCTGTCTCCGGTCTATCAGGTTTATCCTCGATCATTCAAAGATTCCAATGCTGATGGTGTTGGAGACCTCAAAGGTAATTTTTGATTGCTAAGGTGAGGTAAATTGGGGAAAAAACCTTTAAGATGTTCCTATGACACAATGTAAAGTTTTTATACTCAGTGTATATATTATAGTAATTAATAATATGTTGAAATAGCTTAGTTTTCATTTTCATTTTAGTTTTAGTTTAATTTTGATTTTAGCTTAATTTATTTCAGTTTTAGTTTCAATAATTTTAGTATATTTATTTTAGTAATTTATTTATTGTAGCTAGTTGACATTAGTTTATACATTTCTAATTAGTTTAATTTTTTTGTTTTTCATCTTTATTTTAGTTTTTGTTTACCTTTTCAATTACCGATGTAATATTTTGTTAACGATAACAATGACAATATCACTTGCAATATTTTGTCTTGTATTGCCCCCCCAAACAAATGCCCCAAACCTTTTATCCATTCTGCTAAAAAAAAAAAAAGCATTTTATTAATGATTATTAGGCTAAATTAAATTACATTTTAAGATTTAAATACATTTGTTTTATTATTTGTTTGTTGTATAACAGTACTTTGAAACACATATATTTTGTCCATGCGTGCACACAAATAGTTTAAGAATTAAAGTAAATTGATCTTTAAATCTTACATAACGTAGTTGAACACTTGTTACCTACACACATCCTAGTGTGCGTAATATGATCATTTTTCAACAATTTGGTTACTTTTATAAGACAATTGACATAAAGGCTTAAAAAGTCTCAAGTTGCCATGAAAAACAACTCCCTTTTCAGTAGTTGACAGTTCCCTCCGGTGGTAGTGTTATTTGAGAAGTGTGTGTATCGATGGCTTGGACAGACACACAACCCTTGTTTTTTGGCTCATAATGGTTCAGTTCAGTGTTTCATGCAAGAGGAGGAGGTTGTTTAATGCTCTTATGTAATGGGTAAAATTGCGTCTACACATGCCATAAAGTAAATAAAACTTATTTTATGGCGGTACATTACAGGGAAATTAGCATTTTACTTTGAACATGTTCACACAAAGCAAACACTATGGAAAAGACAAAACACCAGCTTATCTTCTACATGAGACATATAATGACTTTAGTGACCCTAAAACAATCACAATAAAATGATTATAAAGGTTGGATTGATCCAGATGAATCCATTGTGAGGATTGTCAAATGTCTTAGTACAGATCAAAGGTGCAAAAATGTGTTGATAAGTTTCATAATTCAATGTTTCACTTCAGGAATCAAGGAGAAACTGAGTCATTTCGAGTACCTGAACATTAAAGCAATCTGGATCAGTCCTTTCTACAAGTCTCCCATGAAGGACTTTGGCTATGACGTTGAGGACTTCAGGCAGGTTGACCCTATCTTTGGAACCATGGAAGACTTTGACGACCTCCTAACAAGCATGCATGACAGAGGTGGGCATGCATTATAATAAATGATCGATCAACTTCGTCAACCAACAACTTCTAACACAATGACAACTCATTGTGCAGTCATCATTTTTGCTGTTTATGGCTATAGTTTGAATTTTATGAATGTTATGACCTTCACGATTAAAATGATGGGTAATTATTAACAGTTCCAAACTTGTTACAATGTTATAACACCATTATTACAATAATCACTATAAGGCTCAGTTTGAAAAAGTAAATGTTTATTTTTTTTTTTGGCCCAGGTCTTAAGCTGATCATGGACTACATCCCGAACCACACCAGCGACAAACACATCTGGTTTCAACTTAGCCGTGAAGGCATAGAGCCCTATAAAGACTACTATATCTGGGTTAACTGCACAGCAGACAGACCTCCTAACAACTGGGTATGAATGTCCATCCTCACAATGCAAACAAATAAGTGAAGAGTGACATCTGTTGTAGCATTATCCAGTTGGATCCTGAATTTTATGGTTAAACATAAAGAATCAGTGCTATTCAGAATGTTTGTCCCAAGCTTCGCTATTGTATCTCATCATTACATAGTAGTACTTTTTTTTTTGTTACAATTAGGAATTAAGTAAAATGATTAAAAAACATTTACTTATAGTAGTTAGATGTGGTTGGCTATAATGTCACATTATTTGTCCAGGTAAGTGTCTTTGGGAATTCCACCTGGGAGTATGATGAACTACGACAACAGTGCTATTTCCATCAGTTCCTCAAGGAACAGCCGGACCTGAACTACCGAAACCCCCTAGTCATAGAGGAGATGACGGTAAGACAGAGCTAAAGGAAGCATGGAAACAACGGCTTGACTATGAACATTATGCAGACTTTAGGTTCCAAATGTTTTTTTGTTTTTTTTTGCAGTGATGCCACAGATGAACCATTTTAGGTTTGGAAAAACACATAACACTAGGGTGGTTCTTTCATTATACAACTTTGCTATGGGGAACCCAAAAGGTTCATCCATGAACCAGAGTGTGAAGTGATTTTCCTAAAGTGAAGAACATTTTAATAATCGGAACAATCCTTGTTTTTTTGTACGAAGAAAATTTTCCATGGACATTAATGGTTCTTTACTTTGAGTGTATATATAATTTTCCAGTCATTTGAGATGAATGGATAAGGATTTATTTTTATTGATAGATAAGATTGATTAGATAGACATGGTAAAGTTAAGATGTATAATTAACAATTTGTGACATTCATTTTTGGATACACAATTTTTGGAGTGAATGTTACTGTGGGAAAAGCAACGTGTGAATGAAAAAAAATTGTTTGGTGACTGTCTGAGTGAATATTTTGAATAAATGAATGAATATAAGGGGGCTTTAAACCACATGAGCAACCACCCATTTAAGCACCATTTTGTTTTCATTTACACAGGATTGTTGAAGAGTAAAATATTTGGAGTTTATAACCGTATTGGGAGTATTAGCCTCCAAACTCTTTAACAAAAAGGCCCTTCATGCAGATCTACAGTCCACCATATCATGTTTCGCTGCAAACATGGACCCTCTTTGATCGTTGTTTCATGTCTGTGTAATAGGACATAATCCATTTCTGGCTGAAGAAGGGGGTGGATGGGTTCCGCATGGATGCTGTGAAACACATGCTTGAGGCCACACATTTGAGAAATGAACCACAGGTTGACCCTGACCAAGATCCAGTAAGCCAAACATTGTCCTGTGCTATATAACCTCCTGAAAACAAACATATTCAGTTTACACATTTATTTATTGAAGCACTTCATCTGCCAGAGCCACAATTATTACATATTATTACACAATTATCCAAATGGATTTAGGAAGAGTCATGTTACTATTCTTTGTTCTCACAGTGTCATTTAAGGATTACTAGTGCATATTTCTCTGGATTTACTGGCAAGTCATGCCCATTATCCTAATTCCAGATGATTACAAAGCCACTGAAGATCTAGGGAAGGCTGTGGAATGACTCCGTGGTCTTGGCTCTCTTTCTTCAATGACTTGTTACCACTAACTTAGAAAAATGTTCTTGGTTCAACACAAGTTAAACTATCATCTGTGACATCAAAATCATTTTCTTTCCTTCATTTGTAAGAATATGCAAAACAAAAATGGTTTAAAGTAATGTATTTACAATGGAAATCAGATGCGCAGTATATACTACAAGGTTATCCTCATTCTTTCCTCTCTTGATGTCCTTCAGTCCACTGTGGACACAGAGTTTGAGCTGTACCATGACTACACCTACACACAACAGGGGCTACATGAGATCCTGACGGACTGGAGGATACAGTTGGACGCCTACAGCAGAGAGCCTGGCCGCTACAGGTATCCTTAGTTCTTTTACTTCTCGAATCTCCACGTGTTTCTCTCTTGTTAATGGCTCTTTTGTGTTTTTCCCCAACTTAGATTCATGGTTACAGAGTGTTATGACTACGAAGAAATTGAAAAAACCATGAGGTACTATGGCACAAGCTATGCCAAAGAAGGTGACTTTCCCTTTAACTTCTATCTACTGTATCTTCCTGATGATCTGTCCGGAAATCAAGCCAAAGGCCTGGTCGATTTATGGATGTCGAATATGCCAAAGGGAAAATGGCCAAACTGGGTGGTAAGTGTTAAAACATTTAAAACCAAAGTATGGAATTTATAGCAACACTAGCATCACTAAATGGAAAAATAAAGATTTTCAAACTGCGCTGCCCATGGTCAAATTGAGATTGAAATATTAAAACAATTTCACATTACAGCTTCAAATATAAACTTTAAAATACATTTTGTTCAGTTTGTTAAAATCACATAATATGTTTATTTACATATATAGGTGGGAAACCATGACAAGCCACGTATAGGCTCAAGTGCTGGTAAGGAATATGTACGAGCTATAAACATGCTGTTGTTAACCCTGCCTGGAACTCCCACAACATACTACGGAGAGGAGATTGGCATGGTGAACGTAAATGTATCGGTAACTCAGGATCCTTTTGGAAAGCATGATCCAGTAAGTGTAAAATGTGTCCATTATTTTTTTTTTTGTAAAGCATTAGATACATTAAGCACATTAAAATGTAGCACTTTAGTACTCTAATTCAAATATGTGTGGTTTGAGCTGTAAAAGTCCTTTTAGTTGCCCTTTAAGACAGTTATGGCCTAATAGTCAGACTAGTAACCTAAAGGTTGCAGGTTCAATTCTCAGTACTGGCAGGAAATGATTGAGGTGACCTTGAGCAACGCACCTAAACCCCAATTGCTCCCTGGACGCCACGGCAAAATGGCTGTCCAATGCTCCGGGTGTGTTTGTTCACTACTCCTGATGTGTGTGCACTAACTTGGATGGGTTAAATCTGGGGTCTCCAAATCAGGGCCACTGTCCTGCAGAATTTAGCTCCAACTTGCCTCAACACACCTGCTTGGAAGTTTCTAGTATGACTAATTTGACCTTTATTAGCTGGTTCAGGTGTGTTTAATTGGGGTTGATGCTAAACTCTGCAGGACAGTGGCTCTCCAGGACTGAGTTTGGAGACCCCTGGGTTAAATGCAGAGGACAAATTCAGAGTATGGTTTACTATACTTGGCCTTCACGTCACTTTCAATTTTAATTGTTTTTTTTAGTGTACGGACTACCGTTCAAAAGTTTGGTGTCATATTTTTGAAAGAAGGCCACACTTATTTGATCAAACATACAGAGAAATATTATAATAAAAACCATTTTATTATATTTTAAAATAAAAATATTCCTGAATTGTCAGCGGCCATTACTCCAGTCTTCAACGTCACAATATTTCAGAAATCATATGCTTGAGAAACATTTCATATTATACATGTTAAAACAGTTGATATTTTTTGTGGAAAGTTTTTTTTTTTTTTTTTTTTGTTGAAAAGTTCACAAGAGAAATATTTTTTTCTAAAGTTACTGTCATTTTTGATCAATTTAATGCATTTAAAAAAAAAAAAAAAAAGTTACATATATATACTTTATTTTACCATTAAGAACAACAGTCGAGACCCGTCGCGAACCCCAATGCAGTGGAATGATGAGCTCAATGCTGGTTTTAGTGACAGTGAAAACGGCACATGGCTTGACATTGCTCCGGACTACAGCACTGTCAATGTGAAGGTACGCTGATTTCAACTGCTATGACAACAATCTGTGTTAAAGTAGGGAAAAATCTAATCCCATCGTAACATTTTTCTCTCCAGCTTCAGCAGGACGATCAAGACTCTACCATTTCACAGTACCGTGCTCTGAGTTTGCTCAAAGGGTCAGAGATAGTCCTGTCCCGAGGCTGGTTCTGCTTTGTCTGGAGCGATGTCAACATATTTGCTTATTTGCGTGAGCTGGATGGGCTCAAAAAAGGCTTCCTGGTGGTTCTAAACTTCGGCAAGGACACAACAACAGACTTGTCTTCGATTAGTGAGCTGCCAGATTCCCTTAAAGTGCATTTAAGTACAGTGCCAATAAGCCAGAAGACTTTCTCTAAATCCAGAATTCCAACATCTCAAGGGCAAGGATTGCTCCTGGAATATTCCACCAATCAGCGATTTCACCCTAATCATGCATCTGAGTGTTATGTTTCTGAGAAAGCCTGCTATTTGCCCACACTAGATATTCTGTACAAGTGTTGAGAATTCTTGTCTTAATCAGGCTGACACAGTTAATCGACAGATGATAATGGCTATCTGTTCCATGTTTTATTTCTGTGGCGTCATGTTGGCTAGTCCGTCCCACTCTGAAATCTCATTGGTCTAAAATCTCAATCCACAGAAGTGTAGACTGAAAATCGTGTATTTGGCTTTGTCAGTGCAAACTTGTCTCAGTACAACTAGTTTTAGACACTGCTAGATTTTATTTCTGTCAGAATAAAGACAAACCTTAATTCAAAAGGAAATTTACAGCATCTACGAAACAAAATTGTTTGGTTTATTAAAAAAACTTTTTGTCTGCTTGTTTTTCATTCACACATGTTTATGGGACTTGCTAGTTACTTGAGCCCTTTTTTTTGTCTCCGTTGAGGTTTTTGGTGGTCTAGTCCAAGTTCTGTGTAAAGAAAGGCTAACTGTCGGGCACTCTGTGAGGAAAAAAAAGTAGCATATATTACACAAATAAAAGCTCACTTCAAATATATGATTACTATATAGCTTGCAATAATACACCATGACAAAGTCTCACTAACAGCATTCAACAATACAAGTTAATGTTTTACATCAAACCGTGAGAGGTGATCCCTCAACTGATTCTCATGAGAAAGTATATATACTGAAAATAAATGCACTTCTACTTCATCATTATATAATCACAACCTTGATGACTAATCCAAAGCTTTATAATACCCAGCATGCTCAAGTTTTATGCATGTAATTTAACTATTCGGTCCAATCAGGTGTGGGATGAATACGGTTGAGTGTTTATGTACCTCATTCAAGGACAGATGAAAATCCTCAGGGCCAAAGTGATCACCTCCTGGCTGCATGTCCAGAATGACAGCTGGGACACGTGCTGGTTGGTGAACAGTGCAGGAAGCATATGTCAATTAAAGAGCCACAGGTTCACGTGTAGAACCACAATTCTTGTTTATGGAATATTGCAGTATAAATAATTTATCTGTGTACATTCTTTTTTTTTTTTTTTTAAATGAACATGCCCTCATAAGTCAATGTTGAATCAAAATAACTTCCCCCTCCCTCTTGCAGCGACATCTCTTCTTTTTTTGGATGACGTGTTCAATGGGACAACCTGTCACTCACATGAGATTACTGCAATATAGCAAATCGCAATGATCCAATCGATTCCATATGGACAAATCAAGTCCCTACATTTTTCTTGTTCGAGAACCTTTTGCACTCTTTCACAGATATATACGTCACATTAGGGAAGAAAAGACTCGCAATGTCCATTTCACGCTGACTTTAAACACAACATAAAGCGACATAAGTTGTCAGTTAAATTAACACTTTTATTTAAAATAGAAATATATATAATATATTAAAAAAAAAAAGGCTTCAAGTATTTTTCAGTTAAACCAACACTGTTTTCTTTGTAATTATTATTTACTATGACTGGATTGATTAATTTGAAGTCTTTATGTATTGAAGCGTACTTTTGAAAAATGTTTAAAGTCATGTACACTCATATTTCCTAGTGTGCAAAAGTGTTATTTTATTGTTGTTTATATACTATTAGTATTTATTAATATATTGAATTCTCTTTTATGTTTAGAAATTTCAGTTTTCATTTCAGTTGAAATTAGTGATTAGTTTCATTTTAATGTTTTAAATGTATTTTTCTATGTAAAATCAATAGTTTATCTTAAATGCAAATTAGTAATGTACCTTGGCAACTAACTGAACTATATTTTTTCGTCTAATATTTAACTATTCACACTTTACAATAAGGCTCATTAGTTTACATTAGTTAACTATTATTTAATATGAAGTAACAATGAACTGCATTTATACAGCATTTATTAATCTTTGTAAATTTCAACATTTACTAATACATTATTAAAATCGTGTTACCATTAGTTAATGCACTGTGAACTAACATGAACAAACAATGAACAACTGTATTTCCATTAACTAACGTTAACAAAGATTAGTAAATTTATTGCTCATGGTTAGTTCATGTTAGTTAATACATTAACTTAAGTTTAACTAATGAACCTTTTTGTAAAATGTTGCCATTTATCTTTTATTTTACTAATGCAGCTTTATGTTTTGTTTTGTTTTTTTAATATGGAAGAAGTTACAGAAGCACTTTTAAATAAACATGAGACAGCCAAAAATGGATCACATGAATACAGTAGATATAAGAAATGCATGTACACTAGTTCAAGTTTGTCACGAGGCCAAATGCACTGAATATGTAAGACTAGACGATATCCAAGCGTAATCCAGTACTCTGGCTCTCCATCACAACACCTGGGCATCGCATGGAGCACTTTAAAGTCAGCGCTCTTGAAACAGAGTGGATGATGAGAGGCTGCCATGTAGGTGGACTTGGCCCACTCCTTTGCCTGGCTGCCTTATTTCCCCACGGTGATGGGATCTCTCTGAAGTGAAGCTGAGTGTAAAAATCATATGCCTAATCCTTAAAACTCTGTCATCTGCCTCTTATCTGCAGTACGGCCGCCGGTGTCTCTCTTCATCCCGCTCCTTCTCTGGGCCGCATGTTTCACAAGCCTTCTTCTGACCTTGGCACAGCCCAGTGTATTGTTCCTTATCTCCTCGGCTGATACACTATCTCATAAACATGTTAATCGCCTGAGCTGGCCGCATGTGCGATCAGCGTTTTATCTCCCGGAGAGGAATGGGAGAGATTAGAGGAACTTTCGTTTTTCTTTGCGTATGTATGTGGGGTGTTAGCGAAGGTGTTTCTCTGTGTGTGTGTGTGTGTGTCTGTAAAAAAAAATAATTAATGGCACACAGATGGAGAGGGAGTCTAACGCAGGGGGTCCGGACTAAAATGTGCTGACAGCGTGTCTCACGCAGCAGCTCGCACACAAGGTGACCTCAGGTTGATATGGAGAGGAATCACTCCACATCACCTGTTTCCAGATCAGTGCTCTTCTCTCCTGAGGAGAGAGTGTAAGTGCTTCTCTTAAGCCCAGGGGTTTATTTGAGAGCTGGGATTACAGCCAGTGACCTCCAAGTTCATTTCCATTATACTTCACTTGGTTTATTAGAGTTTTTAAAACTGCAGCTTATAGTTTTGATAATATTCTTCACATCTTGGACTAATGAGATGTCTAGATCCCCAATCTATCTACCTATCTATGTACGTATGCATGCATGTATGTATGTATGTATCTATCTATCCATCCATCCATCCATCCATCCATCCATCCATCTATCGTTTGTGTATTACACTGATTTGTAATGGTCCACTTTTGCCCAAGAACACCCCTTCAACTATTATTGCTTTATTTTATGTGCTAGGAAACACTGAGAATTGTAAAGCTGATTAAAAATGCATTTATTCACTTACCGTTAACACCAACCTGAGTGGTACATATTTGAATGGCCTTCTTCAATCTTTCCACATACTTCATGACCCCTGATAAAGGAACTCTGCGGTCTTCTGAATATGCAGTGATGAGAATGGATGGGTAAAGCTGTGGAAAAAAATATTAAAAGGACTTTGAGGACACAAACTTCTAATCACAAGTAAGACTTTTGAAAAAAAGTTTTATTTTTTATTTTTTAGACTTTAAAATCTAGACTGCATTTATTTGATCAAAAATACAGTAAAACTGTAAAATATATTTACAATTTAAAATAACTTTTCTATTTGAATATATTTTAAAATGTAATTCATTCCTGTGATGTTAAAGCTGAATTTTCAGCATTTCTTTCCTGTGACTTTTAATCAATTTAATGCATCCTTGCTGAATAAGAAAAACAAAAATCTTGAACGGATAAGTGTATGTGATATCTGAGTGATTTACCTGAGGTATGATGTTGTGGCAGGGACAGTAAGAAGCAATGTTGTCCCTGTGTTCTCTTATAAAGGGGTCTCCCCACTCACCCCTCTCTTCAACAGTAAGCGGCAGGGAAGGATCTTGCATTGTGTCAAGAACATCCAGAAAAGGCGCCTGCGGGAAATTGCAACGTCATATATCTTGTGAAAATACGGCTCAGGGAATGTGTGCTCAATGAGTTATTGAAGGCCCACCTGTAGAACAACAACTCTGAGAAGCTGTGCGTTATGGTTGCACAGCGCCCCCGCTAGGACAGCTCCAGCACTGCGAGCAGTGAGGGCGGTTAGTGCAGGATGAGACACTCCCAAGTGATGAAGTGTCTGAATGCAAGCAGCAAGATCTTCCACTCCCCTCCGCTTCTGCAGCACAGAGCCAGCTCGATGCCACGCCAGACCACGCTCACCACCACCCCTGCCCAATCACAAACAACACAAGCACACATAAAAATGCATTTTGTAAAAAGTATTTTTCAGCATACCTATGGAAAAAGATGAATAGAGTTGCAGTTCAGTACCTGACGTGGCAGTAGGCCAGAGACCAGCCGTCCTCCAGCAACAGTCTCTTCTCAGGACTGAAGGTCATATTGAGGTCAACACCATACGCTCCATATACATGCAGAAGCAGTGGAGTGTTATGCAGCTCGGATAATGCCGGCATATGGAGGAGAGTCAAAGGCACCATTGTTCCATCCTAAAAAGTCAGACATTGGGATATTATGGCTTTTTGGAATTACATGGGATGCTTTTTGTAGCACTGTACCTTTACATCTTCTCATATATAAATAACTCATACCTGACTGGCTGCCTGCAGGCGTGTAGTGTTAAACTCAGGCAGGGAGATAGACCAGGTGTCGTCCTCTGTTATGGAGAGCTTGTGTTTTCTGGAGGAATAGAGGTAGCGTACAGGTGGGTGCACTGGAGAGGACAGGAGAAAACCAAATGACCCTCTGTCCACAGTCCCAACACGCTGTGGTGATAAATCACAGGCCCAGTGGGGAAGCTAAGGGCAAAATAGAGACATTGCAGTTAGAAAGTACAAAGAGCATTTTGGATCCCATCTTTGGACCATGGTAATCTATCAGGTTAACTCTCATGGAGTCAGAGAGAGCCTTTTAATATATCAAAAAAATACTGAACATTCAAGTTCTTTATGCCATTTTCTTTATGAGAAATGATAAGCAAAATTTAAATTTGATAACATGTATAAAATGCACTGTATGAAAAAGGTTAAGTTACTTATGTTAT
The DNA here is from genome assembly GCA_037194245.1 of Opsariichthys bidens. NCBI lineage: Eukaryota > Metazoa > Chordata > Actinopteri > Cypriniformes > Xenocyprididae > Opsariichthys > Opsariichthys bidens. The sequence goes on along the minus strand of CM074279.1, from coordinate 22,495,657 downwards.
GACCCAGCCAAGATGATAATTGTAGCATTTAACTCCTGATAATATTCTATTTATATTTATTTTATTTTTTACTGTGCCATAAACATTTAAAGCTTATTTTATAGTAAAGGATTAATTTAAAAATTAATAGTATTATGCACTATTCTATAAACGCCTTTTAATGTTTTTTTTTATGTTCCTGTGATGTTAAAGCTGAATTTTCAGCATCATAAATCCAATCTTCAGTGTCACATGCTCCTTCAGAAATCCTTCTAACATGCACAAGAAACTTTTATTATTTTCAGTTTTGAAAACAGATGTGCTGCTTAATATATTTGTGGAAACTGTGAGATTTATTATATTCAGATTTTTTGATTAGCAATATTTAAAAGATATTTGAAACAGAAATGTATTGTAACGTAATAAATTTATCCGTCACTTTTGATCAATTTAATGCATCCTAGCAGAAAAAAAGTATTAATTTCAATCAATCAATCAATCAATCAATCAATCTTACTGATGCAAACTTTTGAACGGTAGTGAACATGTACGTCATTAGGGTCTCTGGGACCAAAAGCATAAAGACGGTGAAGTGAGTCTCAACAGAACGTAAAAGTAAAGACTTCCGACTTTCTAATACACTGCTGAGAAGAAATAAGAAATAAATCAAATAAGATGTCATCTATCCAGTAAAACAAAGTCTTTAAATAAGCATCATTGTATATAAACACTGCTGTGTACGTCAGTTGGGCTTTCTTCACACCTGGAGAGTGTTTAACTGATAGGGCTCTTGTGTGGTAAGAGTCTGGATCTGAAGTTGACACTGTGAATCCTTTACTGTGAAAACACAGTGATCCTGAAGTAGCTCCATATCTTTAATGACTGTTCCTGGAACAGCACTGAACACAGGCACCCAGTGTGGCATGGACGGAGAGGCTAACGGTGCCCTGAGCAGCTTGAGATTTGAGAAAGAAAAAAATGACAGTTACAATTTAGTTCTGAACAATACTGCTCAAGTCTCTTGGTGCCGAAATTACCTGATACTCCTGATGTTCTCCGGTGTTAGCAAGGATGAACAGGTTGTTGTCCGAGTGCTCCACGTGGTACAGTAGACCAGGCTGACGGGGCTGGATGAGGGTGGGGAGTTTAAGTGGAGTCTCGCTGTCAACGAACCACACCTCAGAACTGATCTTACTACTGCAGTTGATGGTCACCAGCCTCTGGTCTCTGGAACAACTGACCTCCACAAAGAACCTGAGGAGGAGGCAGAAGACCACGTCAACGCTGCCCGAAATAACTCTTCAACAACATTTAGGACTTAAAAGTCACCATGAAAACAAAATGGACAATTTTTTATAGAACATTGCACTATATGTAAATAACTATCGCAACTTCCATTTCATTTGAACTCTAAGCACACCATGGTCTTACTCTGGATCCTTTTCTTCATAAACAAGGGTGGTTTGGACACCAGAATCACTGAGATGAAGACGGAAAACACGCAGGCAACGAAAAGCCTCCTGTGTGCTGTAGAAGAGGATGTCATCTGCCGCCCATTCTGCAGGGGCGAACATATTTGTGGAGGAAAAAGTCTGACAAAAAAATCATTCATATCAAAGTACAGTAGATCTTACCAAAGCTGAGCACGTTGTCTAAAACAAACATGGCGTTTTGATGAAGGCTGACACCACCTAGACGGACCAAAACGCATCTGGTCTCCTCGTGATGGTCTTTCTTTACAGTGGCGGCCAGCATGGTCTCTGTGGGAGAGAGTCTGACCCGCTGAATGCTTCCATATCCATCTCCTCCCCAGTCTGCTCTGAACACCTCCACCATCTCCTGCTCATCTGTTTGAATAGATTTACTGGTTTCAAGTTGGAACTAAATCAAGGGTAATTGGAAGCCTTAAAAATAACTGGAATGAATCAAGGCCTAATGTATTTGTGGCCTAATGGTGAGGGAGTCAGGCTTTTAACCTGAAGGTTGCTGGTTCGATTCCCACGCCGGCAGGAATTGAAAGTGGGGATTATGAATAAACAGGTACCATGACTAATCCCTAATTGCATCACTTGTAAATCACTTTGGATAAAAGCGTCTGCTAAATGACTTAGATGTAAAATGTAATGTAAACTAAATAAAATGTCTTTTCTGATAGGGTTCCTTTTTAATATCCTTTACCGTGTCCAGGGGTCGATCTGTAGATTCCTTTGCCATCGTCAAAGTATGCATGATGCTGTCCCTGAAACTTGAGAGGAAGTTGAGGGACTGATGACTCAGATTAAACTAAACACACATATTATACACACGTTGCACCATTACAGTTGCTTACCTCTGAATTTTCTGGCACATTGGCAAACTTCCTGTGAATCGAACGCAATCTTCTTTTCAAACGCTGCTCCTGACTTCTGAGTTTCTGTAGATGGGCTTTAGACAGCTCTGCTGTAGTCTGTGAGAATGCCAAAATGAAGGTCATGTTAAAGCAGTTGATACAAAATACTTTTGAGACGTTGACTTGAAGTGTGATTATGCTATCTACAGGAAATTTAAACAGTCATTTGTTATTATTATTCATTTTTTTTTCTTGCTACTGCACTTAATTCATATTTTTACATTCTATTTTTAATGCTACATATATTTTGCAATCTGCTAATTATTTGTTTACTATTGCAATGCACTTTTATGACGGTCAATTCATTTTCCCAGTGTTCAATATCTTTAGTTATGCGAAAAGTAAATATGCAAACGTGAAACCAAAACATGAACTTGATCTTACCTCAGTGTGAAGACGTGAGATTAATGGCTGTATATTCGCCCGGTTTATATTGCGTGAAACTGATCGCAAAAGTAGCAGACAATACGAGGTGGTCAGATTCATTTAGCGCAGCAAGGATGTCACTGTCTAATGAGTTGAAGGAAAGGCGTCTTTATGTTACCTTAAATATCAAAAAAATACAATACATTCATCATTCTGGGTAAGTGTCACATTCAAAATACTTAGACTATCCTGCAGCCCAGCACGAGCTTATTCTGAGGTGCAGTGATAGTTACACTATCGATGTCAGTTCTTTTGAGTCGGATCTTTTTAAAGAACCGGTTGAATTGGTTCACAAAACGATTCATTTACCAGTCGGAATAAATCGGTCCGAGCTGTTCTCCAACAACACTTGAACATTGAAACTTCCAAAATAGACTCTTTTGTATATGTCTGGCTGTAAATAAACCAGGAACCGAGTAGTGAACTGAATTAGCCGGCAAAAGTGAATTTTATGATGTTTAACGGGAATACAACATTGATTTTAATGACTATTTTATGAGCTGTTTGGCTTGCGCTGGAACACATGAAATCAAAATAAACACTGCTTTTACAGAATATGTGCCTTCACGTGGCTGTTTTTCAACATTAATACGACTTTTTTAAATCGGCTCTTAGAAACGAATTGTTCAAAAGAACCGATTCTCGAACATGAATCAAACTACCTATCACTGATGGCGCTAAAATATGACACATCGTTCAGGCAAGAGTAATCGAGCAAAAAATCATAGATGAGAACCAATGGAACACAGTATTCGATGACTCTGGTTATGAATTGGATTTTCCTTCCTCCTGCAACAAGAGGAGGTGGTATACGGAAGTAGCGTGGGATTATATTACTAAGCAACAGAGACCAGTATATACCGGCAAATTGGTGAAAACGATATTAAATTGTACCATCTACTTCAAACACATCAAGCGAACAAATGCCAAATAAGCCTTCGCCTAGACTCTCCGATCTGTTGTCGTTGTAGTTGTACGTTATTTTCTGCATGAAACCGAAATCGAGCAGGTTGCTCTGGCATGAATAAATGTAAAGATCCCCCGTTAGCTGCGACAGAAATGCATGCGAATAATCACCAAAATCACGACTCTCACTGTGGAACCGATGTGGCCCGTGCACGATGGGGTCTTCTGCGACAGGTGAGGGGGTTTCAGTGAATCTCCTTCATGTGCAATTGATTGCATTTGTTAAATACGCGTAAATGTAAGGCGTTATGTAATGCGTTTTTTCACGTTAGACATATGGATGTGTCCAGGTAGTAGCATCTGATGTATCTTTCAAAATGCAGGTTCTGAAACAGAAGCAGCTGGACAGTTCAGATGTTCAGCAGGTGTCAGTACGAAGATTCTCCTCCTTTAACCTGTTCTCAAGGAGCAGGATCACTCCCACAGAGACGGATGACCCATCAGACGGGCAGTGGGTGGAGTACAGAAGTGCCACCTTTCCCCAGTTCAGTGCCTTACTCAGGTATGCTGGAGAAAGTGTTGAGTGCACTAGAGCAGATTATTTGTTTGTTGTTTTTCATTTCTACCTACCCATAGTCTCTCAAGGTCTTCCCGTTTTAAGGGATGGTTCGCTCAAAAATAAATTTTTACTCCCCCTCATGTCATTCAAACTCGTACGATATTCTTTCTTCAGGTATGTCATGTCGCTTTTTGCCATACTATGAAAGCAAATGGGGACTAACTTCAAAAAAAAAAGAAAAAAAAGGGTAACACTTTATTTTACAATGTCATTGTTAGATGTGTTACATAAATTATGCATAATTACATGCAATTAACCCTAAACCAAGCCCTTATCGTAACCCTGTAGTTAATAATTATTACTCGGTACTTAAATGTATAATTACACTGTAACACTGACACCTCAAAAATAAATTGTAACAAAAAAAACAATAAAAGCTGTAAAAACGTCTTCACAGCCATTGTCATCATTCCTTTTTACTGTATGATTAAAGAGCCGCTTAGACATTCTGCTAATAATAACAGCTTTTATTTATAGCAGAATGGCTGAATTTAACTGCATTTCATGCTAACATTAATGTTTTGTCTGTATCTCAGGATATTTATATCTATATCATGTTTCTTTATGCATTTCAGAGACAATCTTGGCCCTATTAGAGTGGATGAGGTGCTCAGCAGTTTTGACAACACAGGAAATGTCTGTGAGTATCTTTACTGTGCACATTCATACTTTAGTTGTTGCATGCAGTTTTTGTGAAACTGCATTAAAAGAACATGATTACTGCCATGTGATCAGTCTGCTTACTTTTTGCTTATGAATGAGGAATAGTTCACTGTAATCTTAAACTGAGCATGACCCATGGCAGGCAGCAGGGGTTTAGATAAAGCTGCAGCTCCATGGTGCACCAGCGGCAGGCACACTTGAGCCTTATAAGCACCTTATTAATAAGCAACTTATTGACTCCTTCTGTCGATGACAGGGGTATTAAAGTATATTATTCTTTCCCAGTGTATTAAATAGTCTGTGAAATGTACATGTTCTTGTTATAGACTACTATTCAAAAGATTGGGGATAGTGAGATTTTTGTTTTTGTAATAAATTAAGACATTTTTAGCCTTTTTAGTGCAGGGATACAAATGTAAATTTATATTCCAAGCCTTTCTTCTACTGAGTTGTTTGGCAGATACATCAAAGACACTTTTCTGAATATGTTGCTGGATATATCTCATAATGGTATTTGTATTTTTTCAGTTATGGTTCTTTGTTGTGTAGGATAAAGAAATGGCTCAGATATTTTTAGTGAAAAACATGCAGATTACTTGTTTTAGTATAGGAAGGAGATCCCATGCTGGTTTTCAGTAGCTTGTGGTCTGAAACGTCTTGAAATGAAATGAAATGTCAAATATTTGGCTCTTTTACTGGATTAGTGAAAAGGGGCAGCATGGCTCTCTTCTACGGCAGGGTCATCGCTTCTCTTTTCAGACCTTCCTCTCAACCACCCTTAATTGATCTTACGCATTGGTAAGCCCAAACATCTCCCCCATGTCCTTGTCAGCTCAGCTGGGCAGGCTCATTGTCTGCAAAGGGGGGTGCCCCATGTATTACCCACCTCACATACCCAGTTTAAAATCCTCGTCTCAGGATTTGACAAGCCGAAAGGTCTCTATGTCCTCTGAGGCACTGAATGTGGATTAGCTATCCAAATGTACGGATTACGGTGATCCAACTTGTCAGGGTTGGAAGGGTTGACGGTGCTGTGGGTTTAAGTGCTGTTGTTTCCAGCAGGGATCAAGAGAGACACAAAAGGTCTTATCTGAACATGCTGGGTGGACATGAAGAGCTTTAGAGAGGCTTGTTGACCACTGGTTTGGATTCTAACATCAGTTCTTCCGCTGTCATGTTCTTGGGTCAGAGTTTGTTAAAAACTAAAGAAAAATGAAGTTGTAGTACACATAGTTTGGAATACTGATACTCAGAGGTGCTCTTTGCAGTCAGGTGACAGCATCTACCAGCAGAGGCTATAAAAAGACGTCCACACAAACCATCTTTTCAGGAAAATTACTGTTTAGAGGTCATGTGTGAGCATGACAATACCTGTATGAGCACGTAAGAAGTCTGCTTTGGACGAATCATGAATTTCTCAGCATTTTCTCGACACAGTTTACATGCTACATGGCTAGACATGCTACATGTCAGAAAATAATCTAAGTTGTAAATAAAATGAAGATTATTGGAGTACATTCTACAAGAAATTACCATTTCAGTCTTTCTACTTAAAAATGTCATGTTTAAAGGTAGGGCAAGCAATGTTTTTCACATACACTTTTTTTGTTATACTGGATGAAACTCTCTTCACATCCTGAAAGCATTCAATAAAAGAAGTTGCCTAAATATAAAAATTATTACATATATCTTCTGTGGAAGTCTCAGTACCAAAAAATGTTTATCCAGTCATTGCATTCAGTCCGAATGCAATCTGTCAACCAATGTATTTCCATACCAAAATGCACCTTGCTTGCGCAGGCTATGCAGGGCTGTAGACAGACAATCGCAGAGCACCGCAAACAAACAGAGGCCATCTTTTACCGTTTCTCCTGAACCAAAATAACAAGCAAATGCTGTGTTCACGCCATGTCATAGTTACATAATTATGAGATGGCAACCTGTGACGTTCCACCCCGAGCTGTTGATGTCCTCAGACTATGAATTATGCATTTTTATGGCGAAATGAATCTGCAGCACTCAGGTGGTACAAGTCAGAGCTCTTTGTTAACGTTCATTATTATTATAATGTTATGTGCTTTGAGACATGATTTAACGGCGCAGACTCTGCTCTGGCTGTGCGCGTTCATGTGTTTTTGAAGGAGGCTTGGCTTTGGAAAGCGCTCTGAAAGGAGGCTTGCTTTTGCTAGCCTCTCCGAAATTGCCTACCCTACCTTTTAATTCAGTGTGTTACTTGCCATTTCTTTGATATTCTGAGTGAAGAATGTTTCAAAGTAAATCTTACACCAATTTTTTTTTAGCGTATACAGCAGTTGCATGCTATTGCTCAACGTCTCATGTTTTTAAAAGCAAACATGCATTCTTTGATTTTTCCCCCTTTTTCGCTTTTCGCTCGGAAGTCAAAAAATGTTGTCACATTGAACAGATGGTGAAATTGAGTTTACTGGTATTTTAGTGCTTATGTGTGAGTGATACTGTAACAATAAAAAAAATAAGTTGTTATATGTGTGATCAGCAGATTTGGTACATTTACTGAATATATATTTTAGATTTATATTTTCAGCAGCAGTTTTTTAATTAGCTTGTTGTGCTTTGGCTGTAAGACAGTTTGGATGGTAAACACTCTCAGAAAAGTTGGCTTTGAATTCATGCACTTCAAAGGACCGTCAATTCAGTCATACATATTTGTTTTTGGCCAATAATTTTTAATAAATAATTTGATTCATTCAGTAATCGGACTGCAAAGATTGGTTGCGAGATACTATTATTTTAATACACTGTTCTGTCCGCATCAGATGAGGAATCCATGTGTGAGAACTGTTAACGGAACCAAACATCATTGGGTATTGGTAGGATACTCTCAGCCGGTCCAGCCAGGGTCTTTATCCTGCTTCCTGAGTTAAAACATTCTTCAGAGAGGTCACATGATGAAGTGGAGGCAGTGGCACAGCGAGGATTTTTTCATAGGGGTGGCCAGGCAGGGGCCAGCAACCAGTCTTCATTATTTCAACATAAAAATGAGTCTATAATGTACAGGTGCCTACGACACAACTGAATACAGTTAACTTGTACTTAATTAGATCATTATCTCTTCAAAAAATTATATTCCTCACCTGCAGGCATATTAATAAAGGGGCTCACGCTGTAGCTAAAAGTTCAGTCAGCTTGTTCTGGTTCTCAAAACCCCATTAGATTGATCTCCATTGTTGCACCTTCATGAATGAGACATGCAGATAACTGCATAATACTCTAGTTCACAGATTATCATTGAATTTTATGTATAGCCAATGAACTCTTCAACAATTCTGAGTTTGTCTGTTTCTAAAACTACTAAATTAAACGCTAAAGGTTTAACTTTCTATATTGTCAAAATAAATTGCAACAGTTCTATTTAACCTAAATTAAACTCAGTACAAAGGGAAAAAAGTGTTCTCTTTTGAATTCCCATTTGCAAGAATGTGAATGAGGGCGTCAGTCAATAGCTGGAATGTAAAATTAATTTATTTATGCATTTAAATGTGATGCATTTTTTGTTTGTACTTTATAAATTATAAATTTGTGAATTATAAATTGGCATCTTCTAGTACAAATGCACAGTGCTCACATTTATTTTTGCATTACAGAATTACATATCAGCTTGTGACTTATATTGTGACCTCAAAAAGCAGAATATTTTCGTCCAGAGACATGTGACGCACATATTTATAACAAATACATGCATGCGCATTACATGCATACTTAATTGTAAAACAATTTCTGAGTTTTACTGACATATAGCCTGACCGCAGATACTGAATAAGGACAATGCGTTTCTCTCAGCATCTGACAGGAGTGTCACCGGCTTTCATGCATGTCTTTCAAAATAAAAGTGGCATCAGAAAAACAGAGTATTACATTGTATTTTGTTGTTTCTTTGACTGCACACAATGCGACCCACTCAAAACGGTCTTGAAACCCACCAGTTGAGAAAATTGACGCAGGCTTTATATAATGTCTTTATATAATCGCCGTTCACTGTTCTGCCGAAGGTCGGCACCTGTGTCCTTTCCGCGTGCGTTTGATTTGCTCCTGCCACGAAATTGGAGTTCACGTCTGAGAAGTCTCCCGTTTTTTGGGGATTTTAAAGAGACGGTTCTACGCTGTTCATGTGAAGAAAAAAGGAAGACAGAAACAGCAGTTGTGAGCGGGGTGGCCAAGCTTAGGCCAAGGGTGGCCACGGCCAACCCCTACCTCCGCCCCTGTGTGGAGGAACTGATCCCCTTTGAAATCATGACATTCAGGCTTACTAACAGACAACACTCAGTCTCAGCAGGGTTTCTTCTGAGCACCCCACCAGTGCAGTTATCACAAATCCATGTGTGATGGTGACTTTTAGAGCCTTTTCATAGCTAAATAAGTGTTATTAGTGTGTGTGTCTTTCTTTTTATTTGAATCGTGTTTGTTTGTGTGTGTCCAATCGTCTCCACTCACATGCCTGTCTGTCCTACCCCCTGCTTGGGCAATTATGTAGATTGGGGGACCCGGTGTACTAATTGCTCAGATTGAGGCTGTCCAATGAGGCCTGGCTAGACCTGCAGAGGTCAGAGGTCTGGCTCTCTATCTCTGCCTTATTCTGCTCTCCTGTGTTGGTGAGAGTTAATTAACGCTGCTCTCAGACTGTTTACAGGACGGCTCGCTGACCAGACTCAAGCCCTCATTACTGCAGAACGGCCTGTTGAACGTGTGCAGACAGGGTCCAAAAATTAACACTCCTACCGAATGCCAGCCAGAATTGTCCTTTACGAATAAATAAAACAGTTTCTCGCCAGTTGGCTAGAAACTTTATAGGAACTACCCGCAAGCAATGTGAACCATTCAGTCAAATTCAATCAAATTAAACCGTCTATTACTACTAATATTTTTTCCCCCTCAAATAGATTTATTTATTCCATCACATCACTGTATTTTACAATACTTTTGATTATTTATAGAGTTATAATTATCCGAATACTGCAGCTCTTAAGTAGAAAAATTCATTTATTTGGGAGAAAAAAAACTTTCACTTTGTTGTTCTCCAACATGTCACTGTTACTTTCCTCATGAATTATTCTTATAGTATTAAGAATTTAATCTCATAATGCCATATTCTTTATTTTCATAATTTGATAAAATATTACAATTTAAGCAATTTTATGACAAGAGGCGGTATTAAGAATAAATGGCATGTCATCTTACGCGCTGAGGCCATTGGCACATACCCTGATATACTTAAAACTTTCCCCACTTTTGATGACATTTCTAGCAAGAAGTTAGTATTGTGGTAATTAAATATTCAATTTGTTGTCACCAAAGCGCTGTGTTTTGTTATCTATCATCAAATCGTTACACTGCCTCAGAAGTCTGTCTGAAATCAGTTTGGTGAGGTACCAGGGTCCAAACGCTGCCTGCCAAGTCATTGCCTGACAGGGCAGCAGCGAGAGGCAACAAGTCAGCTGCCTAGGTTTTCAAATATAGCCGATAATACATAATAGGAGGTGTGCACGATGAGGCTCCACTTTCTTTCACACAGAACTCTTCTCTGCCGTGTTGCCAAGTCTGCGGTTTTCACATGGAATTGGGCTACTTTAATAATGTCGCCTTGGGTTGTTGTTCATGTCTGCCGGTTGAAGCAACCCCAAATAACATTTTTAGCTCCTGGAATGCGAATTTTACCAGGGGAATCCCACCAAAAATGTGAATTTTATACCGCTCTCAATGCTGTTTTTTTTTTTTGTTTTTTTTTATCAGGTAAAAGATTGTGCATTTCAGTTGTCTTTAGTTAGACAATCAACTCTGTCTTTAATGCAATCAACAGTGTGTCTGTAAAGGTGTGACTCAAATGGGCTATAGAAACTGAATAACAAAGAAACAACTTCCTCCTGGTAGACTGCAGGGTTGACCAATCTCATGTGGGGTGTCCTGACATGCTTGTATTGTGTGTATTCCTTTTGTCTTCATGTATAAAGTTCTGTCCCACAGGCAGAACTTTGGGTTAAGTTATTTTGAAGGCTGATACACTGACATCGCTGCTGAAGATCTGTGCTACACTACTGCCTTCAATAAACTCTTCTCCCCACAAAAACTCTGGTCAAGCTTACTTATTTTATGTATTAGAGAAATCTAATACATTGGCGAGCCACACAAAAGACTGCTCAGCCAAACACAGCAAAATCTAACACGGGGGACCCCCCTGAAATGCGACTGGCCTAGTTTTGAGTAGCAATTGGGTGTTTTTTTTTTTTGTGTGTGTGAAAACATGGCAACCCTGCTTCTTTGACTTCATCTGTTGGGTCTGTCGTGGCAAGATCTCCACGGGTGAAAGCATGAACACACTGGATAACCGCTTTATAGTAGAAAATGAAGTTGTTGACACTGTTTTTCACGTTTGATACTGTAAAGCTGCTTGCTTTTAAGCATTCTATTGAATAAATAAATGTGACGTGATTTCACTGGACTTTACTTTCTGTATTAAATGCATGCTGTTCTTATTTTTGTTGTTTATTTTGTTACTGAGAGGAAAGTGCGCAGCACATATTCATCTAAGCAGTGTCGGCAGCGTCAGATGTTCGATAACAGGATACACAGATTTCTGTGCAACGTCATCACAGATGCGCGTGTAACTAGGGGGCAGAAAGCAGCACTCTTATGGCACATCTAGTAGAAACAGAGATGACTGAGCTGTTGTGCTCTATACTGCATTAACCTTTGCTAACAGAAGGAGATTATGGATCCATGCCATTAATAGGGCGGTTGTTCCTTTGTATATACGCTGAGTTGGTCGGACAATTTCTTTCAGAGACCTGATGACTAACGTTATAACTTATAAGCCTACTAGTCAACTGTTGTTGGCTAACGTTTTACAGAATTTTATATTAATATGCAAATGAAACACAAACAGATCTAACTCTGAAATGGCAGTTTATTATTGAGTCAACAAGAATTTACAAACAGTGAAATCTACGTTAAAGGCACAATATGTTTTTTTTCTTTGCTAGGGGTCGCTAAACTCTTCAAAACAATAACAAAGGCGTAGATTGATGACGCAGTGAATGAGTATGGAATCATAGAACTTGTAGTCATGCTGATGGATCTAATCATATTTATGGGTAAATAATGTTTATGGATGAGTGAACGCATGTTTTTAACATGACTGTGGTATGAATCAGGGTGCGGCCGAGAATCGCGGACGCGATCGCTAATGAGTGACAGATATCAGATATCACCGGGGGATATAAAGAAACGAGGACATTTCTACAGAACTACTCATAAGTGCTGAAATACTACTCTTACAGGTCAGTTTATTTGATGAATTAAAACTGTGAGGTAACGCAGCGCTGTTTCACTTGGTCTAACGTTACACTATCATACTAAACTGTATTTGAGTGTGTTGAAAGTTGTAATGTTATTCTGTGTATCAGTTTGTTGGCTGTATGAGACTTGATCAACATTAGAATATCATACTGATGATATGCAGAAACCAGTAATAATGAGATATTACGTCATTGATAGGTGACAAGGGAGGGACGGGGCACAATTTAAAATTTTGAATTTCTCTGAATTTACATATTCTTGGAAATATTTAGGATAATGTAAGTACACAGCTGAACAAAATATATAACACTGTCCAAGTGGTTTTTGGATATTTTAATAATTTTTTTTTTTACATATTGTACCTTTAATTACAATGGTTGATTAACGTTACAGTCTTCTACAGGTGTTTTGCCAAGTTCTGCATAACGTTACATGCTAAGATTTGCACGCACCAAGTACTGTTTAAAAACTGTTATATTCTTTGTGGGGTTCATTAATAGTGATAAATAATTTGGCAGAACAGATGTTGTAGGCTGCAGAGATTTGCATCCACCTCTTTTTTCAGCATAAATGACCGTGAAGTGCATGCAAAACTCAGCATAACACCTGTTATCAGTTTTCCCCCTCAATGTGTAGGCATCCATTATTGTTTGTATACATGAAACCCGTCTATATCGGTTTGTTTTACCTCTAAAGCCTTTAGTGACGCACCCGGTGGCACATCCAGTTATCATTGGAGTGTGCCAGTGGATAGTGACTTGTGACGTGCCAAATGACTGCATCAGGTGCCTCTGACATCTGTGCAAAAACTCTGTCCAAAAAAATTCAAAAAATAATTTAAAAAAATCAGCTCATTGTACACAGTGAAAGTGTCTTGAATTAGTGCCAGTGGTGAAAAGGCCAAGAATTGCTTTCATGATAAAGCCACCTACAGGAAATATTGTCTGTGTTTGAATGACTCAGAACTGACCGTGATGAATGATAAATGACTGACCCAGATTAAAGTCATTATGGGAAGCATTATTATAAAACATAATGTTCTTTTTCTGGCTATGTGCAAGATCGCATAAAAGGATTTGCTTTTCTATACAAGCTCGAGTGTAAAAGCAAATGTTCTTAATCATGGCTACAGGGGTCAGCAGTGGGGCGAGCTATATCAGAGTTAAGAGATGTGATAAAGGAAACCCTGAAGGAAAGAAATTACAATACTAGACTTTGCAGGGACGTTGTGCGTGGTGTAATGCCACAGTAATTACTAACATACCTTAGCAGCCAGGTAACACTTTTTCTTTTGTTGCAAAGGTCCCTTCTAGTCTGGAATTAGAAGGGAGAGAGGGAGAATGAAGAAAATAATAACAGCCTAGAAATTCACACTCTGGACTTGTGTAATATTGGACATTTTCTCCATCATTTATCAAGTTTTGTGCACCTTTTGCCCCTCATGCATTACTTTTTTTGACTATTCACTTGCCTGTGAACTAACCGGGCTCAAATGTAAGGCTAGAATGTGATGACGTTCACACAGTTTTTGTCCTATACACGTTAATTAGTTTCATAAAACAATGAGAAGCCACGCTTTACAGTGATTTTATCACAGGTAAAGGGTTTAAAATGTACACTTATGACACCATTATCTTGATGTTAAATAGTTTGTTACAGTTTTGACCTCTCAGAGAGTTCTAATACAGATGCAATCTCCGTATTCATTATTAATGAATCAAAAAGTCATGAATAAAAACCTTGATCCCAAATCCAGCTCAGCCTTCTCCATGGTAGTTCCATCGTACTAATGTCTAAAGAACCATGGTAGTACCATGGTACTTCTAAGCTTTTTTTTTTTTTTGTTAGTGTAGAGAACAACAAATTACCTATTGGCCTCTGTTTCTCTGTGAATGTGTGTTTCTGTGCTCCCATCGGACTTGTGAGTGATTGATGCAATGTAGTTAATTTGTCTCTTTATCAGTCAGACTGCACTTTTTTTTGTCGTCCTTTTGGTGCGTTTGTGGACCCCACTCAATGCTCGAATTCACCCTTTCGCCTGTATGAGTCCCCGGTTCCCGGTTTGCCTAGCAACCATGCCAGGTCTCCAGCAGCCCTAATGTACTTGATGATGTTTTAAAACAAATAGATCATTTATCTGATTAGCGTCTTGGTGGAGAACAGGTCATATGAATGGCCACCTCCTACTCAGAGCTTGGGCAGCACTCCAAAAAAACCTGACTCCCGGGAGGGATGCGTGCATTTGAGTGTTTTGCAGACGAACATACATTAAGACAGGACATACACAATGTAATGACTCTCACTCTTATTTTTGTAAGTGCTTTCCCTTGGTTTACATGTATGTTACCTAATTAACACAGCTAACATGCCATGTATTGTTTTTGAATAGGCTTCCATGTTTTTACAAATGTAAATTCGCTTCATTTGTATTAATATTATTTTAATTTAATGTAAAACTTTATTTATCAGGCATTTAAATTCACCAACATTTAGTCAAAAACTTGGCTTTACATGTTTATTTTGGTATATATTACAATTTTATCTTCTTTGATGAACTGATAATAACATTGTCAATGTTGTGGCCGATAAACGATAAATGGGCGATATGAAAATTCTTGACTATGTTGTCCAAATCAATTAAAAACAAAACACTAAAATCTAAAATCAATCATGAATCCTAAGTGAATTTAGGCATTACAACATTATGTACAGTAAGAAAATCTAATCTAATCTAAATGTAATCTAAATGAATATCCAATGCCAGCTGATGTATCCAATATCAATATTGATATTTATAAATCAGAAGATAATCGATATATATTTGTAGTTCATTGGCCTTGAAATTTGTAGCTTGACTAATATACTTAATCATAATTCACAAAATGTAAGGTTGATCAGAATGAATCAATATGTTTTACGTTGGCAGCACTGATCACATACATGAATTGTCAAGTTTGTTTGACGGTTGTCAAGGTCGGCTCTGTGAGGTCACAGAAGAGTGCTGAGTCGCTTAGTGTCTCGGTGACAGCTGATCAGGGGTTCTGGATCCTGAAACACCCCCCCTCTCCACCCCCCACCCCCCCAGCTGGACATGGTGCAGCCTGTCTTTTGTATTTGACCAGCCAGCCCGAAAGCTGGGGGCCGGTACGGCTCTGAGGGAGAGCCAGTGCGGAGAAAAGGACAGAAGAAAAGGAGAGAAGTAATTACGTCCAGTCATTGAGTTCTGAAGATCCCCCCCATACCACCCCCCACCCCAGGTTCATTACAGGGGCCCTGCACTGGCGACAAAACGTCGGCCATTTGGAGCGAAAGGAGCAGGAATGTTTTGGAGGAATATGACACCTCCAGATCCCTGCTCTGGCAAGGGAAGCAAGATTAAGAAGCCCACACCCCCTGCTTTTGGGTTGCGGCGCAGAGAAGTGTAGAAACTGGCTGATTGCTTGGCTTGCCCATTGTCTGCACTTTTTCATATGTACCGCAAGCCGTTTTACATCACTAGCTTTTCAGGACAGGACCAGACAGGACAGAGGCCCCACACTTTTGCTTTTTGTCCACTCTTATCTTTTTATTTTTTATTTTTTACAGAGGCTTAAAGTAGAATTTTTTTGTCTCAAAGTTCCCCGCAAAATGAGAATAATTTACTCACTCTCATGTTGCTCTAAACTTGCATGACTTGCTTTGATATTTTAAAAAACATCTTTTTTTTTGTCCAATCACTGTCGGTTTCAGACCTCATTGACTTTCATTGTATGAAAAAAAAACATTCTTCAAAATATCTTTTTAATGTTCTGCAGAAGAGAAAATGTCATGCAGTTTTGGAACAACATTAGGGTGAGTAAACTTTCTGGCCAAGTTGTGAATGAATCGAGTGAATGGATACTGGTTCAACCACTGCACCTCGTTTCTACCTTCTCACCCAGCTCAGGGTGGCCCACCTCTTCTCCAGCAGGTTGGTTCCTGTCTCATTGTCTTGGTGGAACCATAAGGGGACGTAATCTTCAGGAGAAAGGAGAAGTCATTTATTAGTCCCAGCCCAGGGGTTCGTGCTTCACAAAACGTATTGAGGCCGTGCCGACCAATCAGAATGCAGAATTAGGGCAGTGCTGTGGGGGTGACGTTGCTGCTTCTTTCACCCACCTCTCCTTGCCCATCCGGCCCAAAAGGATTATGGGGGATTGATGTAGTGCTGGTCCAGTGGCCAGATGATGCCAAACCTCCCCACTGAGCTTTTTAGGTGCATGTCTGTAAAGCCCGTCTCAGAAAAGAGCCTTTCAAATGTAACACAACTGTACGTTTCGGTAGAATCCATGCCCGTGATCTTCAAATATCTGACCACCGTTTGAGAGATGTGCTATTGTTTTGTAAGTACACCAGTTAAAGAGCCTGCCAACACCCACCCCTTCTCTAGCACACAATCACATCACACTCTGTATAACAGTTTGTGGCACACAAAGATGCACACAATGATACTCGGACACACACACACACCCACATTCCCTCCAAACAATCCAGTCGATGCTTTTTCGCTGCTTTGCCAAGTGGCTTTTTACAACTGTTCCACAATGGAGAAGCTAATTACTGTAGATTTGGAGAGCTGGTTAATTGATCGTGCTAGCGTCCTAATTGCATCTCTCTTACCTGGGGCCTCTGAAATGGCAGTGAATGCCTCTCATATGACCTCTGTGTTTTGACATAGTGAGAAAAACACATTGCTGAAACTCTTCAGAGGGATACTTGTGGAGAGAAGGCATGTTTATTTAGGTTTTTTTTTTTTTTGGGGGGGGGGGGGGGGTCGGCCATTTTTAAACCTCTCATGGTGGTTACACGGTGGTTTCTGCTGTAATTGTTTTAGCTTTTTTAATTGTGCATCCAGTTGGGGGCACTCTTACTTTGCAAAACTGTTCTCTTGGCATTATCTGATTGGACAAATGCTCCCTTGTTATTTGCTCAGTTTTTAAAAGTTCTTAAAAAAACACCTGGATTATTAGTAATGCCACCCCCTTACTTTCTAGAACTTCGTGAGATTACCAATTCCAAACAAGTGAATCGCTGTGTTGGTAAAATTGGAAAGTTGACACTTAATTCCCCTCTTAATGAAGATATTAATTGAGCAGTGTCACATTACGTTGCATGAAGAGGTCATTCAGTCTATCTGAACTCACGCACTCGCTCTGTCACTCACTCACTCTCAATTTAACGTGCATGCAAGCACACATTGATGATGTACCGTTGCCCTCGCTGCGAGTGTGAGCTGAAACCCATAGCGTGCCTCAAAGTGGGGCATCACTAATCAATGCGAATCATTTAAGTCCATTCTCTCCTGTGCCACAAAACCCAGCGTTTTAGCAATCAATTCAAAACAAGTGCCAACGGCTTTTCCAGTCTGCGGTATACGTAGCTATACGAGCGAGTATTCGCGGGGAACGAATGTGCGAATGAGCCTGGACCTCGGGAGGAATACTCGTATGTGTGTGTGTGTGTCGGTGTAAGCGAACGCATGTTTTCTACCGCTTTTTCTCTTCAGTTAAATGCCGGTCTACATTTGTATGTACTCTTGTGTGTATACAAGAGCTCTGCATCAGATTGAATTAGCCAGTATTGTCCTGCTCACTAAAAGGGGGCTATGCTATTAGCAACCTTTCTAAGGACCACCGCATCCTGCACCAGGCAATCAGATCACTCAAGAGCCTCTTTCCCCTGCCGTGACCTGGGCTCCGGGCCTGCGTCTGGTAAAGAACGCTTCTCTAATGTCCCTCTCCTGCCTCTACTAAGCCCCCACCAGCCAGCGGCGAGCCCCCTGCGTCCTTCACCTCACACAGGGGAAGAAAGACAAGGTCATGCACATGGAGAAATAAAGGAGAAATGATTCCCATTCAATTGAGGTGAAGCATTCCATTTAGCAGCTAGCCCCGGGCTGCCACCGGGAGAGAGCTCTAACTAGCCAGTGCATGCACATTGCCCAACTGTGGGTGTACGTTATTTACAGAGGCTGCATGGCTTTTACAGGCTATTACTGTAAATAATGAAGAGATGGGCTGCAGATATGAAGGGATCAGACACAAGCTTGTGGCCATGAGAGAGAAACTGAGAGAGTGTGGAACGTTTCCGCTGTTGTGTTGTTCTGTCCTCTGCCAGTGTTGGCTTGATATAAGACACAGTCTTTTCCACTGTCTAGTTTTGATAGTCTTTATTTTGTCAGTTATGGTCTAAAACTCTTGCAAAAAGTACTTTGTTGGTATCAAGGTACAGTAATGTTATATGATGATAACATTTATTTTATATCATGGAATGACTTTTATTTTCATGCACGTGGTATTGATGTGGTACTACAAAGATTTTACTTTATACTATGGTACCATGTGTGTTAAATTCATGAAAACAAATCCATTTGATATTCCACGCCAAAATCCAAGCTTTATTTATTTATTTAGAAATTTTTTACATTTTTACACACACACACACACATATATATATATATATATTTTAAGCATTGTGATATTTTCGTAGTAATGAACCATATTATGTTTGTCTGGATATAGGAGGGCAGATGGGAGGAAAGATTAATCTCTTGAGTAGACACACTGATGCTCGAAGTTCATTATTAATATTGAAAGAGATGGGCGGTGAGACAAAAGGTTAACACACACACACACACACACACACACACACACACAGATTTGGTTTGCTATCTTAGTGAGGACATTGCATGGACTTCAATTGATTTTATATCAGATCAACGATATTTTCTATCACCTAATCCAACTCCTACTCCTAAACCTACCCATCACAGAAACATATGACCGTCAATAGATTTAAATAAAAACATCTTTTGGTTAATTTATTAGACTTTTTAACCAGTGAGGACCAGTCAAATGTCCTCGCTAGTGGGTTGTCAAAGGATTTCACTATATAAGTGAGAACATTTGGTCCTCACAAGTATAGTCAAAATAAGTACACACACACACACTCACACACACACACACACACACACTCAAACACACAAACGCACTCAAACTCACAAACAGGGTCAGTAATAACAGCGGGCAGGCTCCATTACTCCCACAGTCGGAGTGTTAAGTGCTGTCCTGGTGTCAGTGGAAGATCAATGGCCAGAACTGTGTCGCAGTCAACGCAGCCCTGCCAAACAGCCCCAGGGTCAGAGGTCACTTAGCCAGACGGTCCAGAGGGCGTGGTGGCCCTTAGGGGGTGGCATCACCACAGCGACCCATCGATACCCAGGCGGGGCAATAGAGTGCTAATGCCCTGCTGACGGAGGAGCTCCCTGCCCCCGAGGACCATTAGAGAGAAACTCACAAACACATGATGCATTTACACCTCACTCTTCTCTTACAGATACATTCATGCCGCTGCACATTAAAAGAGCGACCCGAGCGCATGATCGCTTGATCTGAGCACGTCACCTCTGCTGTAGTATGCACTCATCAAAGACAAGCGTGCAGCCTATTAATTTGGTTTGCAGTCTGTCTCAGTGACAAGTGCATTAGAAACACTTGGATATTGATCAGATGCCCATATGGCCAATCATTCCTTCAACTTTGCACGTCTACAGAGGCGTTATGTCGATTATGATGTCTCACACACTAACTCTTATAATTAAACATGAAAAGGGTGCATTGGGACTTCATTTTAAGTCATTGTAACTCATACTAAAACACATTGGAATTGATAAAACAAAGAAATTGATGGAATTTATTAAACAAAGTTTATATATATATTATAGTACGTATGTAATATTTCATATTTAATAAAATATTTTATAACTTTAAAAGATATAGAATACAAACATTCAGTGGTAATTCAGTTACCAATTGGGTTATACACAATAATAATTAATAATAAATTGCAAAAAAATAACCATTTTCATTGTTTTACCCCTCTTTTTATTGAACAATTGTTCATCTTTTTCACACTCGATGCTCAGATTATTTTGAATTTGTGTATGAATTGGATATTTAGCCTGAGAGATTTGTGCATCTAACCTTGCTTTGTCTTTCTGCACCTTTCATTTCACACTAAAGCTGACTAGCAGACAGTACAGTGAGTTCTGATTTAATCCTAAATCATACAAGCAGACGTTTTTGTTCTAGAGTGTTTAGATGGATGAAACATATAGCTGCTGGTCAATACAGATACTCCGGTTGTTCTCTCCGAGGTCATCTTTGCTGCTGGAGTTGTAATGGCACTCTAGCCCTCTCCACTCTCAGCCTCCATCTACCTACAATCTAGTGACCCCTACCACTCTACCTCTTCTCCCTCTCTCATCTCTTTCACTCCATTTTGTATTTCAGGTAGCATTTTATTCCTTTCTGCACTTTCTGGCGATGACCTTGGGCTGCGAGCCTTCAAAAGCGCTCGGTATGCTCTCTTCCATTTTACAGGACACAAATACGCTTAGAATATGTCTAACAAGTTATGTACTATATACACTCCCTGGCCACATTATCAGGTACACCCCTTCAACTGTTCGTTAACGTAAATATATAATCAGCCAGTCACATGGTAGCGTGACTCAATGCATTTAGGCATGTACTGTAGACATGGTCAAGACAAGCTGACGTTCAAACTGAGCTTTAGAATGGGGAAGAAAGATCATTTAAGTGACATTGAACATGGTTGTTGGTGCCAGAACATCTCCGAATGCACAAGCTTACAGAAGACCACACAGGGTGCCACTCCTGTCAGCTAAGAACGGGAAACTAAGGCTACGATTCACATGGGCTCACCAAAATTGGACAATATAAAACTGGAAAAACATTGTCTGGCCTGATGACTCTCAATTTCTGCTGCGACCATTTAGGTGGTAGGAGCAGAATTTGGCATAAACAACATGAAAGCATAGATCCATCCTGCCTAGTATCAGTGTTTCAGGCTGTGGTGTAACGGTGTGGGGGTTATTTTCTTGACACACTTTGGGCCCCTTATTATCAATTGAGCAGCGTTTAAACACCACATGGATTGTTGCTGACCATGTCCATCCTTTTATGAACACGGCACCCATCTTCTGATAGCTACTTCCAGCAGGATAACACACTATCACAAATCATCTCAAACTGGTTTCAAACTCTGTACTCAAATGGCCTCCATATTCACCAGATCTTAATCCAATAGAGCACCTTTTGGGATGTGGTGGAACAGGAGATTTGAATAATGGATGTGCAGCAAAACTACTGCAACTGTGTGATGCTGTCATGTCAAAATGGACCATCATCTCTGAGGAATGTTTCTAGCACTTTGTTTAATCTATACCACGAAGAATTCAGTCAGTTCTGAAGGCAAACCCATATATACTAGCAGCTATGTTTACCTTTTGGGTGTGTTATGATTTTTGTTGATGTTTTTGAAAAGTCTTTTATGCTCCGCGTTTATTTGATCATAGAAGAAAAATTCTGCAATATTATATTAGTAATGTTATGGAGCGATGCCCATGTGAATGGACGTGATACTCTCGTGAGCTATTGTAAGTCCACCTGTTTTGCTTTCATTTGCATTCTACTTGTGATATGTGCTTGGTGGGTAGTAAAAATCCCATGTCTTTTGACCTTGCAATATCTTGTTAACCACTCGTAATCCACTGTGGCCGTTTTGTACATGTGCAAGCACCACTTACATTAGTCATTTAGAGCCTTTCGGTAACATATAAACAGTTGCACTACGCAATTATTGCAGTAGCGCACATGATCTTGACACATCGGTGCTCACATTGGTTTGAATCCAGCCTGCAACCCAATTAGGTCCTTTCTCTTCATTTTATCATTCTAAAAAAGAGGCAGCAGCCCAAAAATAACAAAAAAACACTCACCAACAGCTGTTTTTTTCTCCATAGATTGCCACCAGCAGTGAGCATAAGTCAATTGCAGTTTTACTCTGCAACCTGGTATGCATTTCAGTATGACAAAATGTCATAGGTATTATCTTGCTTAATCTGCTTTTATTTATTTACATAGTGAGTTCAATAATGCACAAAACCCACAAGCTGACTTTTCTAAAGCTGTTTGATGGTGAATATTCCTGCCCTTCAAAAGCACTCCACATACAGCAAGCTTGCTGATTGTCCTCTTCAGGCCTCCGTACTGAGAGCTCATTCTGTCTAGTACACAAACAAATCAATCAACAGATACTCTGTGTGTGAGTGCTTGAATGCTTTTGCAGATGTTTACACAATGCAGAGCAGTAGAGTACTTACGGTAATACACATGCATACACTTCTAAATATCTATATAAGAGATGCTCAGCTGAGTATCTGGGCACTTTGAGTCTGTATAGATGATGGGTGACACTGTATACATGTCCTTCAGGCTTCAACCAACTAATTTGATAATATATACAAGCCGGCTATGTATACCGAGCATACTTGACATCCAAGACACAACAAGATACTGAACTTGGGAACAAGTTTAAATTTATCTTCTGGAGTTGTGGGACAAAGCGGATGGATTTTGGTTTTCATGAAATGCTTGTGAAAATGACAAAGCTTTGTTTAGAAGATGAAGTTATTGTGAGACAGTTTTTTTTTACAGTCACGCAATTCGACTCTTTGTTTTGCCGTTTATTTTGAAGTCTGACAGGATTTTAGTGATGTTGTTTCTCTGAGGTGGGTTTCCTTTGTGAGGACTGAGTTTGCACAAACAGCCTGTTCCCCATCCGCTCCAACACAACTGTAGTCTCAGTTGTTTCACATAATGCATCACAAAGCCTCTGTAACCCCTCATTCTCTCAATACGGATACTATGACATTGCTTGCAGATTTTTCTTTAACTTTTGCCGTGTGAACAATTCTTTAATGTTTGTCTTGTTTCTGTTTTTCTCTGAACCATTAATATTTGAGGGAACAACCATCATTTTTCACATTGTTAATAGCATTCTGTGATGGAATTGCTAAATGTTCTAAATGCATACGATTATTTATACTGATTGGAAATGAATGTCAATAAACATAACCATGTTAAGAGAGATTTAAGTGAATATTAAAGATTGAAAAGTTCATTTTAAATCTAATTTTTGTGTTATTTAAATTCAAGCATGCTTTACACTTTGCTACTGGTAAGTACTCTAACTAGTGGTAACATTGATAGTCATTATGAAAATGACCCACAACTGAAGGACCATAATAATGAGTAAAAATTGATATATACATATAAAAAAATATATATATATACACATATACATATATATACATATATATGTATATATATATGTATATATGTGTATGTATGTATGTGTATATATATATATATATATATATATATATATATATATATATATATATATATATAATCTAAGTCTCTTATGTCTTATTTATGGCATATTTAAATTTAAAAAATTAAAATCTAGCCCTTTAAAAAAAAATAGGGCTAGATTTTCATTTTCATTTCTTAAATTTAAATGTCATAAATTTAAATAAGATACATAAGAGCCAGACTTACATTTTATAATAAATCTAACAGGTAGTTAGATTTATAGAGTTAGAATAAATAAGAATGGCTTTTGTCCAAGTGTAAAAAAAAGTAGCAAAAATAAATTAAGGTTCAAAGTTACTTTCTTTTTTCTTAAAATAAGCATTGTTTAATATTTATCTCCATATTTATCTCCACTTTCAACTCTAAACACAAGTTGGAAGAGACTTTTTTTTTTTTTAAATTTAGAGCTAGAAACACCCAAAATAAGTTCTCAATCTAAATCATATAAAAGTTTTGTCTTGCTGTACTTCATCTCACCTGTAGGTGACAGCAACTGCAACATTTTAATGAAAATGAAAATGGGAAAATGGATACCAACATAGCCCAGCCTGAGAAGGAGTGCAGCTTTTTTCTTCTTCCAGTTCTTTTTCAAAGGTTTGCCCTAAGGTCTAACATCATTGTCTAGTAGGCTTTAGGTTAAGATGGATAATAAAACCTGTCAGTCCAAGATGAGCACATTTGGTGGGTTCATAGTGATGTTTATATATACATATATAATGAATGCGAATTATTTAATTTTCTCAGGAATGTGCTTAATTGTATTTTATTTTACAGTCGCCTAATTATTTGGCCAACCCTAAAATTGACTTGTTTTGCTGTTCATAGTCAGACTGAGGTTTTTGAAGTGAAGCATGTTGATATTATTTTTGATACCAAATGGAGGGAAAAAGAGGAAGGAATGGAGCGATTGAAGTGAATGGATTACATTAGTCTTTTCCCCACTAGAATTAAATGGGACTGAGTGATACGCATTGGGCCTGTTAACATTACAATCATCAGCTCGTTTTCTGCACAATTATTGAGTTGGATTATGTTATATATGTGTGTGTGTGTGTGTGTGTGCTTGTTTATTTGTGTGTATGCCCATACAGCCTTAAATAGAGCACTTTGACTCATGACAGCCTTTAAGACTCCATTTAGAAACAAACCCTGTAGCTTCTTCCCCCCCCCCCCCCCCCCCTCCACACACGTACACCTCCTGCTGCTATTTTGTTTTTCCTCCCCCTGTAAATTCGTTGGCAATGTGAGTAAATTATTTTAATTGGAAGCTAGTCGGCGCAAGTATTAATCTGGATAATGAATGATGCTATTTATTTAGCAAAAACTACCCAGAGCTTTTCTGTCTTATTGATGTCTGTTCCTGCATATTAGTACGTTTTGTAATAGCAAATTTATTTGGAATTTAAAGTGTGGGGACAATTTTAGTGTGGAGATTAAATTTAGGTAATGTGAGAAGCAGGTGTTTACAGAGCGGGAGGGAGTTTTTGAACAATCTTTAGAGAGTGTGTAATTAGGTTTTATAATTGAAATGCCAATGGCATTTATCAAACAAACGAGTTATGTTTTTTTTTTCCACGTTTTTTCGACAATGACCAAATGAGGAGAAACAAACAAAAAAAGTAAATAAAAAATGAATGTTCATTCAGCGCTCCGGAAAGCGTCTGGCAAAACAAAAGCTTTTTGCAAATCCTACATAAAGAGGGATGGATATTTACAATACCATTATCTGGCCATTCTGAAAATGGATTTTGGAAATGATATTGGTATTTTTTCATCACATTTAGAAGATAATCGTATTATGCATATATATAGACGTATCTATATCTTTATATATATATATATATATTTTAGCATGGATTGGACTGCACTATAATACCATACAATTATGCAAATGCAGTAGAACACCAGCAGTGTACATTAACAAACCATCACACACACGTTTTAAGGGATGACCCTCTGGATAGATGAATAAAAGTAGTGCTATTGTAATTCGAGAGATGGCTTGAGCCATGATAATCCTAAACAGATGATCATTTTACTGGCAAATTTGATTGATAGTGGCAAAAAGAGGGAGAATTAGAGAGAGAAAGGTGGCCTGGGATTTTTAGGAAGATTTAAAAGCTTGGAAGACTACAGTACAAACACACACACACACCATAGCATCTCTCTGCTGAGGGGACACTCTCTCCATCTTTTTTGCATTTCTTGTTGTCGTACCCCACTTCCTCTTTCTCTCCATCCCCCCTCACCCTCAGTGCCCTTTTAGTTGTTTCATTTTCACTCATCCTCTTGTTTTTTTTCTCTCTCTCTTTCTCTCTCAAGAGTGTTGGCAGTATAATCCTCAGCTTCAGCCGTGTTGCCACAGAAACATCAATAATATTCCTGCTCAACAACATCTTAGTGCATTAAAGTGGTCATATGGAGTACACCCCTCTCCCTCACCCACTCTCACCCTATGTCGCATTCGTTTTGGACTCTTTTTCTTTCCCTGTAATGCTTTTCCTGTAATTCCTGGGCAGAAATAGCATGGTGCGTGCGTACTTGGGAACAAAGGGCGAGACTGAAGGATTGTTAGCGTGCTCAGACCTTTCCCGATCCTTCATTATCCGGAGCCTCGCGCACTCTCGCCTCAGGTTAAAGGATGCAAGGTCAGGGGACGAAGACGTTGACGCCTCCGTCAGGTCATTTGAAACTGGAAGCTAATTGAATTTTATGTCATTCACTGCTAATTTTGAAGGGCCATCAGTGGAGAAAATGCTTTGTATGGCAGAAGAGTGTGTAGTGTTAACTTTAGTTGTATTTTGTCAGTATGCAGAAGGCATGTTGCAAACAGTATACTCAGTTACTACTACACAGACAACCTATTACATTTGCTGTTTAGTATTCCCACAATGCAATGTGCTCATTTTGAGCTTAAAGTCAATCTGGAATCACAATTCAGTTTCCCCCTAGTAATATTATTCTTATCCTTATTATTTTCTAGCCTTATTATTGTGAATATTCTGTTTCACTTTCACTCAGAAATGTGTCAGATTACAGAAGTTATTTATTCATTTTGTAAACTTTGATATTACATTAAAACTGGGATTTGCGAACCCCAGGGGGTTCATGAGTTAATGAAAAGCTAACAATTAGTTAATTTATAAATTTTTTAAAGATGAAAATAACAAATAAGAAATCAAAATAAAGCTCTTTCTAACAAATTAAATGCTATTTGTTTACCTGCACATCATGCGACCCTTAACAGATATCAGAGAGTTGTGTGCATAAAAATATTTGCTTGGGGTACAAGTAAATATTTTTACCCTCTAAAAATGTTTGGTAGTCCCTGGATTAAGACCATTAATCAAAACTAATATCAACCATAAATTTTAACTTCTTTTTCTTGGCTCATTATTTAATAGGACTGTCAAAAGTTAAAACATTTGAGTTAAAAATGTAAAATATTTTAAAGCTGCGGTCCGTAACTTTTTGGTTAAAAATGAGCTAGTACATAACTAGCCAGTGTTCTAAACTATCTTCTTACCTTAGGCCGATTCACAACGGTAAGCTTGTAATAATGTTTTACAAGTGAGTTTACAAGTTAGAAGTGAGTGGTTACTCACTCAGCTAACTCCCGTCTTTTCTAATAAGAGCGGTACTGTTGGGTTTTCGCGGGAAATTCGAGCGTGTGCGTCGTGCGTCATTACATCACGTCTGTTCACATAAAGGAGTCCCGGCTAGTAGGCTATATGGAATGTGAGGATGCTGCAGATGGCGGATCATTTATAGCCTTTTCTCACAGCAGCTGGAATAATTAAATGTCTCATTTTGATGGTGGATTGTAATCCAGAAAGGTCCAAATGAGATTCACCCGTAGTCAAAAGCAGAAGTCTTCGGACTGCAGAGTGGCTACAGAAATTGAACTCTACAGATAACGCTAAAACACACTAAATACACATAGTCACCCAATGCTGATGTTGTTAACATTAACAATTTGAGAACAAAGTATAACAGTGATAATAATTTGCAAGGCTTGACGTGATCCGAGCTAAGCGATCCTTAGATTTATCACCATTGGTTAGAGCGATTTATTGTAATGCTTTTTGGTCAGAACAAAAGTGGCAGACATGTTACTTAATTTTGGTTAATCTTGGATTCCGAAGTACAGTATCTACACCGATGTGGTGACTGACAACAAATATTAGATTCATCCTCACTAAGGGAGTCAAGCCGATGCACAACCCACACAAAGATGATAATTCCGCAAAGAACTGCAATTGCAGGTTTCGAACAGAGATGGCGACAAAGAGGCAAAACTTGCAGCTTTAAATGTGTTTTATTTCCATCTGGACAACACTGCTGAATTAAAAATGCAACTTAGTGGGATCATGTGACCTGTACTGTTTGAAGCATTTGTCTTTACATTGTGTTTTACTTATTGTTCATGTACTCTTTGCATTTCAATGGAAGTGCTGTGTATTATTCAGTAAGAAAGAAGTATGTTAGTATTCGCTTAAAAACAGCCTAGACTGGGTGTGTGGCTGCATCCGAAATCGCATTCGCTTGAGTAGGTACTTATTTTGAATAAGTAATTGCTTTGCAGCTACTAAAAAGTATGTTCTCTATAGTGTGACTTTGTGCACAATTCAGAATCTCGCTGGAAATAATAGGTCATCCAGGTACTTTTTGCCACTCTTTTATGGGTACTGCGAATTGGGAAATACTTTTTTTGTCATATACTGTTTGTGATTACGGATGCAGCCTATGTGTGTTTAAGCACCTGTCAGCACAGTGCAAAAGACAACTTTATTTGAGCAGTATTCTAAAAACTACTATATCCTTTGGCACACTGTGGCTTTACGGTCTGTGGCTTTGTTCTCTGGGGTTAAGTGTGTGTGTGTGTGTGTGTTGCAGCCGATTGCTCTATTTGCACCCTGGAATTCAGAATATATTTGTGGATCACGCACATTTGTTGCCCTCAACTACTCAGACTCCAAATCACCATTACACAAACACTCCCTCCTCCTCAACATTCAGCACCCAGAGTGTGTGTGTGTTTGCATACTATTTTTGTGGAAAGCATTCTCACCGCTCCATTCACTGATGATCACACACACGCACAGTTGGGGGTATGTTCGGGCTGGGGATGTCATCATCACAGCAGCCAAATTATTCTGATTGACCGTCTGATTTCCTGATAGAAGGGCTTCAGTCGTTAACAGAGGCAGGGGTCCCGCACTCCTAGTTCAACTTTAATCAAATGATTTGATTTTGCCTTTTATTATCTCTCCCAAGTGCTAAAATATCACCAGTGGTGGGCTTTTCAACCACTGATGAGACCAGCCTCTCTGTGTTAGACTCTAGAAAGTACAGATGAGGTGTAGATGGGACCAGAGCCCATTTCCCATTACTGCATCGTGAACCAACCAAAGTCAGAGGACTGCCTGGGCCTTGATTTTTTTTCTTTTTTTTTTCTTAGTGACATTTTTTCACTTCTTTATGTGGTCATTCTGATCAAAAGCCACACTTACTATATATATAGTTAGATGTCTTGAGTAAGTACTTATTTTGAATAAGTAGTTACTTTGTGGGCTTTCTATAAAATAAGTATGTTCTATATAGTACGACTGTGTGTAGTAAAAAGGTTATCCGGCCATAATATATGTAATATACGTAAAATTTATATAGTTAGATGTCGTCTTATCAAGAGGTAAAGTGACTTTTTTGCCATTTAGGATCTTATTTGAAATATAAACTACCATTCAAAAAAACAAAGAAAAAGGAAGTAATACTTTAATTTAGAAAGTATGCGTTAAATTGATCAAAAGTGACCGTAACAACAGTTATGTAAAAAAAATTCTATTTTTATTTAAAAAAAAAAAAAAAAAAATGTTCTTTCGAACTTTCTATTTATCAAAGTACAGAATGAATGAATTACAATAAGTAATTCATCACAGCAATGAATTTGATTTTAAAAATATAAACCGATATTTTAAATTATGATCATTTTTCACTGACTCTATTGGATAAGAACAAAACTGGAACTGAATTGAGCTAGACAATGACACTGTTTTCTGCTGAGCTGCTTTAAAACTGATTCAGCTTTGTTTTTTGAACTGACAAAGTTTGAGTCATTGAACTGAATGGAATCAACAACTGACTTAAGATAAATAATCGCACTATTGTCTTCTGTAGAGAATTTGTCTCATTTGATGAAGTTTGCATCACGGATCATTATTTTCCTGTTTACTACTGTGAATCTGCATTGGAACAATCTGTACTGTATAAATAAAGTGGACTTCACTTGTTAGGTGACTTGCATGACAATATTATTGTTTTTACTGTATTTTTGATCAAATAAATGCAGCCTTGGTGAGAATGAGACTTCTTTCAAAAACATTTAAAAAAATCTTACTGACCCCAACCATTTGAAAACGGTAGCACATGATAACACAATTATAGACCAGCATTAAAAATAAGGGCACAGTCTCTATAAGCGGTTTTTCAGAATTGGCTTAGATTCCGTTCACCTAGAAGCAGTACGTTTGAATAGATTTAACTCAGAAATCAGAGATCAGTAACCACTTGTTTTTGGAAACCTGGGGGGGAAACCTGGAACCCTGACCCGTCACGGTGCAACATGCATGAAGTGTTGTATTATACAATATTCAAGTCCATAAAATGGTGAATATGCATTATACACCTCCTCATTTAGCCTTAATGTGTTGTAGTTGTAGAAGTGATCTGAAAGGGCTTTGCTTGTGAATATTAAGCTTGTGATTTAAGGTTGTTCAGCAGACATAATTGATTTACTTTGTAAGGCAGATGTTGGTAAGTAGGTGCTTCCCATAGTAGGATTTGTGTGTTTAAGTGTACTGGCAGGTTGTAAGCGATTTCTGTTTGTTTTAAGGGATTACTTTGTGAACAAATCATTCAGTGATTTTTATTTTTTAACTGGATCAACTGATTCAGTTACAAAGATCAGACTCAAAAGAATGACTTTACATATCAAACACTGCTACTCTCTGCAACATTGCTATGTTCCAAGGAAAGTACATCAAAAATGTCAGTTTCAGTCTGTTCCTCACTCAAAGCTATCATATGGCTTCAGAACTGTAGGAATGTACCGCATGATTGATTGATTGATTGATTGATTGATTCATTTCATTCATTCATTCATTCATTCAAAAAGTGGGCTTTGATCAAATTGACAGCTATTCAATGGCAGTATGTCACA
The DNA here is from genome assembly GCA_037194245.1 of Opsariichthys bidens. Taxonomy (NCBI): domain Eukaryota; kingdom Metazoa; phylum Chordata; class Actinopteri; order Cypriniformes; family Xenocyprididae; genus Opsariichthys; species Opsariichthys bidens. The sequence goes on along the minus strand of CM074279.1, from coordinate 22,464,869 downwards.
TGGGCGAACAAATGATGACATAGTTTGCTTAAACATTTTTCATTTTTGAGTAAACTATTCTACAAAGTTCCCTCTCAAACTCCTTTTTTAACTTTTCTATTATCCTTATATCTGCACTGCCAAGTAAACCATTTCTCTCTTGTTTGCTGACATTTTATTATGTCATTTATGTCATTTTAGTTGTCGCTTCAGAACAGTTTGATTGACTCAATGACAAGTTGGGGTCAATAAGTTTCAAAGTGCGCATGAAGGTTAGTCACCGTCTCAATCTACTAGCTCTTTTGACATTTCCTTTGAGCACTAAACCAACTCAGGTGGTAGGAGCCGCCTGCATAGCATAGCAAAGCATACAGCAGAATACAAGCGTGAAAAGGTTCAATAGACACTCCCACACTTGCAGCAAATATACTCGGTCATCATCTTGTTTTTTTTTTCAGTTTTAGTGTGTAAAGCTGAGCTGCGCACCGAGTGCAGGCTCTGCGAGCGTCTTCAAATGCCAAACGTCTTCCCTTGCATTCCAGTCTTTTTCAGTCCTCTCCATGCAATTTTCAGTTATTTTCTTGTCTGAGTGCAGCTTTCAGTGCGGTTGGTTTCGGGACACGCACTAATACACACACACACACACATACACATGTACACAAACACCTTGCCTTAAAGCCAGCACCGGCTGCCCTGTGTTTGGCTGGCCGGATAGGAAAGACTGCAGTTAACTAAACATGCCATGGGTCGTGCAGATGTCACTTCCTATTAACAAGCACAGATTGCAACCCATGTCATACAGGTCACCCACCTCCTCCCTGCTTTTGTGTGAGTGTCTGTGCACGTGAATGAGGTGTCTCTCGCGTAGTGAGCAATAGACACAGCTAAGTACAATCATACTCATCCTCGCTCCAGTTTGGGTTTTATCACGTTCGATGATAAACCTTTTTCCAGCTTTAGGTGTAGTGAATTGGCAGACATATAATGGTAGACTTTGACAGGACAAAATAATGGAGCTTGGCACCCACATAAGCACACCCACACACACTCGAATGTGGACATATCGAGCATGACACACACACAAGGTCTGTCTCAAAACCTAGCGTGTTGCCTACCTAGATGGCATCAAAATTCAGACACCGTAGACAAGCAGCAACATTATACTGGCTTGTTTTGGCCAGAATCGAAGGCAGCCAATCCCAGAATTCATTGCTCTAACTACAGTGAATTTCAACTATTTCTTTTATTCTCAACAAAATTCTAAACAAAATCCTTGAATCTATTTAAAAACAATTTTACACTCTAATTGTGCTAGATTATGGTAGTTTTAGCTCAGTAACATGCTAACCTCAGATTCTTTAAGAAACAATTGTCAGTGTCCCATGTGCTTCACTTCACTATTGGTGGGGCGCACACATGCAGAGTATTTAAATTTCAACCTAGGCTCATTGGAAAAATGTGCCTCTACCTACATTTTTGCCAAAATCCAAAAATGTTTCCAGCTGAAATAAACGCTAGTGGCAGTAAAACCCCAAATTTTAACCCCCCCCAAATTTTTTTTTGCCCAATACTATTTTATGACCTCAAACCACTTTTACCATAGTGCATGATTTATAAACTAAAACATTTTGACATTTGCTTCCCATAACCAACTACATTTGTATAACTTTAATGTAGTAAACTTGCTCGGTAGCTCACCTGCAATCAAGTGAAGCTCTCAGGTATTTGTCCCTTGAAAAACAAGTCATGATAAGAGTTCAAAGAAACAAGCTTCGAGTGGCATGTGTGCGTTTTTATCTATGTCTGCTTTTGCTACCACTATCAGTTAGGTTTATGGTTGGATTTAGTGTAGGTGGTGTGTAATTTCCAAACCTTAACCTTTTAGTACCATTTTCCAGACATTTCATTTCTAGGCACAGCTTGCCAGATTCACGTTCATCTGTTTCGGAAAAAAATTAACTCGCTTTTACCGCAACTCTCTGAACTTCTCACTTTGAAAGTGTTGTGAAACATGCAAGAAGCAACATGATATCATTTTTCAGAAACATGCACATTTTCCCAAAGAGCCTGGGTTGTTAAATTTAGTCACCTAAAAGGTTTTATTTCAATGATGCTGCCTAGGCAGTAGGCAGCAATACATCACACTAGGTTTTGGAACAGAGCCTTAATGTGTGTGTGCCAGTCAGACTGATTTCCCCCTTCAGCAACTCTGTTTTTGAAAAACAGATCTCAGATAGCAATAGCAGGGGAAAGCTTTGAATTAGTCATGACTGTGGACTTTTAGAGTGCTACCGTTTTAGGATTGCATGTGTGTGTGAGTGGCCTGCACAGTAATCCTCTCCTCTCTGCCCCCTCTCTCTTTCCCACCACCTTGTTCTGTATCATCGTAGCTTGCTTGCTGAATAATTGCAGTGAGGGGACTTTTCAATGCATTCGTGATTGGCTCTCTGGGTGCAGTACGCTGTATAGGCTAGGGTGAGCGTGTTCTTCCAACATAAGCCCATTTCTCCTCCTCTAATGCAGTCCAGCCTGACTCCTGCAGACATTAACACATGAATACTTGACTATTACAAACTTCTTTATGCGTTTCTCTGATGCTTTATAGGCTTGTAGTCTAAATTTCAGATGTTCTCTTAACAATGCACAGATTAAAATGGCAAACTGCAACCAATTGCGCCACTTTTGTGCTTGGTTTTTGATTGTATGAAACCTTGCATCTTGCTCGTGAATCATCCACAATCCATCTTAAGCTGGAATAGCACTGCCCCACAACTTTTGACTTGACATTATTTCCAGCATAAACATTCCTCTTTCTATGCAAATGAAGTGTATAGAGTACAGCATTTGGCATTGAGCTATTATCACCCATTGACAGCATGTGGTGAACTGAATTTTACTTAAAAGGAATGTTTGTTCATTTTATATTCTTTGAAGAATTAGTCAAATTTGAGCGAAGCACTGTTCACACAGAAATCACTTTCAAACCAAGCAGCGCGGTGGCCAACTTTAACCCAATGCGAAATCTCCGTGGGGATATTTCCCCCTCCTGAGAAATTCCCGATCGTGTGGATTCTTTTTGAAATGTCTAGATTTTGCCCACGAAGCAATTCTCTATATATTTTTTTGCCACTGTCCAGTTCACATGGATCAAACTGGTTCTTGTGTCCTATACTTTCCAATGTATAACTGAATATGGATCCCGTCATCCACCATCATATTATGCAGAGTGTTGTGAAATAAACACTAGTGGGCCTACTGTTAATCAAGTGGGAGGAATCAGCAACATTTTTCAAATGTACCAGATCCTACACATCATCAAAACCTGATAAACACACACTTACACAGTCTCATCCACCCTCATCCACTCACCAGAAAACACAACTCACACACTTCAGCCTCCCACAGAATCCACTATGCAAATGTGTCCTCCAGCAACAAACATTCATACAATTTTTTGTTGTGTGGCCCATTGCCACCTCCAATGGCACTGTATGGTGATCTGGCGTGTTGATGATTAGGGGCTTGTATAAAATCAGGGGTGCCCAATCCTGTTTCTGGAGATCTACCTGCAGAGTTCAGATCCAACCCTGATCCAACATGTCTGCCTGTAATTATTAAGTGCTCCCGGAAGATCTTAATTGGCTGGCTCATTTGTGTTTCATCAGGTTTGAAGCTGAACAGTGCAGGAAAGTAGATCTCCAGGAACAGGACTGGGCACTCCTGTGTAAAATGATGAATGTACAAAATCAAATAGCCGTGAATAACCTAAATGACTGCTGTTCCAAATGGTTTGTACATTTCGCCAAAGGATTCACACATAACTATTGAGGTTTATTTTAATTAATAATAATATTATTATTTATTTGTACTGGTTGATATTGGATATACTATAAACTCCCATTGTCCTGTTTAAAAGTTTGGGGTCACTAAGATTTTTTTAAAGAAATGAATTCATGTAAAATTTGCCTAAAACACATAAAAAGGCATACCCAAAGTAAATTGCATGCTGTTCTAATATGTTTGTTTAGCAAGGGCACAGTAAATTGATTTAAACTAGATGACAGTAAAGACATTTATAATGTTAAAAACGATTTATATTTCCAGTAAATGCTGTCCTTTTGAACCTTCTATTCGTCAGAGAATCCTGGAAAAAAAAGTATCAAGGTTTCCACAAAAATATTAAGCTGCACAACTGTTTTCAACATTGATGATGAGACATTTTTCCTTTAGCAGCAAATCAGTATATTAGAATGATTTGAATGATTGTGTGACACTGAAGACTGGAGTAATGGCTGCTAAAAAAAAATCAGCCTTGCCATGACAGGAATAAATTACAATTTAAAATATATTATATTAGAAAAAATGATTTCAGTTGTAATAATGTTTCACAATATTAACTGTTTTCACTGTATTTTTTATCATATAATGCAGCCTTGGTGAGCATAAACATAAACATTAAAGAAAATCATACGGAGCCCAAACCTTTGAATGGGAGTGTATATCAGTCGATATTGGAAATTTAATTGTGTATCTCTACACCTCTCTAATCAACTAGTCGGTTGTTGGACAGTTAGTCAATTAAAGGATTAGTTCACTTTAAAATGAAAATTACCCCAAGCTTTACTCACCCTCAAGCCATTTTAAGTGTATATATGACCAACAAGTATGAAGCTGAATAAAGTGCATTCATCCATCATGATCGTACTCCACACGGCTCCAGGAGGGTTAATTAAGGCCTACTGAATGGAAGCGATGCGTTTGCGTAAAAAAAATATCCATAATGGTGAGGGAGTCGGGCTTGTAACCTGAAGGTTGCTGGTTCGATTCCCACGCCGGCAGGAATTGAAAATGGGGATTGTTGTGATACCATGACTAAGGTGCCCTTGAGCAAGGCACGAAAGTCCTAATTGCTCCCCTTGTAACTCGCTTTGGATAAGAGCATCTGCCAAATGAATGAATGTAAATGTAAAATATGTAGCTTCCGCCAGAATACAGTTCTGTATTCAACTTACGAAAAAGGTATAACGCCTCTCGTGGTTCAAAATGCTTACACTATGTCCATATCCTAATATATGGACATTTTTCTTACACAAACGTATCGCTTCGCTTCAGAAGGCCTTAATATATTGTTGAATATATTTATGATGGATTGAAGCACTTTCTTCAGCGTCAGGATATTTATTAATATAACTCTGATTGTGTTCATCAGAAATAAGAAAGTCATATACACCTAGGATGGCTTCAGGCTGAGTAAAGCTTGGGGTAATTTTCATTTTAAAGTGAACTAATCCTTAAATTGACCATGGTGACTCGTCACAGGTAGAAGTCAGTTTAATAGCAGACTCCCTTTGTTCGAATTATGCATTGTAATATTTTGTGAATTTAGTTGGTTACTGCATTTTTTTTTTACTACCAGATTAGTCACCCTCTGAAAGGTAAGTCATTAATGTAATACCCCACCTTGCCTGCCGTCCCACTAATGTATATGAGTGAACCTGAGTGTTAGAGGGTGTTAGACACCTGCCCAGTGCACCAGCCCACACCAGCTGGTGTCTTTGTTAGAACTAAATACAGTCAATTAGATAACAACTGATTGAACACAAATGTGTTTGTGTGTGTCAGTAGTGTAAGAGGACTTAGTGTTGAATAGAACGTCTTTTGCAAGCTGTTGTGCTTAAAAACATAAATGCTAGTGCTTGTGCTTTTCAGAGACTATTTTATGCTTAAGGGGAAAAAATCTGCTCAGTTAAACATTTTCTGCTGTGGGCTTTTTTTGCGTTTAACTTGGTTTCATGGCTTTATGTTGTTTTAATAACAAATGAGAACCTGCTACTACAGATTGGCATTGAAAAATCATACATTTCTTTTACATAAAGTTAGCTGTCTAGTGTTAGGTGTGTCTAGACAGATGTTCCTCAGTAGGGGGTTAATATTTGACCAGACGCTGCCTCTCCTGGTAGTCCCATTATCTGGGTTACCCAGCATTCAGCAGACAGGTGCTTCCCCTCCCTGTATGCTGTGACCAGGGAGGAGAGGACTTCTTTAGAGCAGGACTTCAATAGGTGGGCTGCTGGGACAGCAGCAGGATAAGGAAGTCAAGAGGTTTACTAATTACAGTGTTGTGTGTGTGTATGTTTTCTTATGTGTGTGTGTGTGTGACACTGACCACTGCACCTATTGCATATATTGACAGGTGAATTGGTAGAAATTATTATATTTCTCAATCATTCGTGGGTTGTTAGTTGTGCTAATGTAGCAGTTTAAAGTCATATTTGTGTTATTATAACATTGTTTCTTTCTTTTTTGAAAGTACTCCTTCACCTGTTGACATTCTAGGTGACCATTTTGACATTCTAGGTGACCAGTTATGTTGACCATTTTTCTGTGGCAGCTGTTCAAGTCTTAAAATGAAAATCCATTCAGTTATAATATTGTAACGCATTGAGTTATGTAATCAGACTAATTTTTTCAAGTAATTTTTTTCATTTCATTAGTAAGTTTTTTCAGTTCATTATTAGTTAATGTTAACTAATGTAGTTAACTGATGTTAACTAATGAACCTTATTGTAAAGTGTTAACAAAAAACACACACACAAAAAACAACCAAGTCCAGCCCATGTAAGAAAAAGTAATGCAAAAGTAATGTAACAACTGTAATACAATTACTTTTTTAAGGGAGTAACATAATATTGTAACGCATTACTTTTAAAAGTAACTTTCCCCAACACTGGTTATATCTAAATTTATTTATAACATTTAAAACTACTGATTTTATGTTTTGGTGTGCTGTATTTATTTTTATTTTCCTTTTTTATGCAAAATTGTTAATGTCCTTTTTTCAGTTATCAGCTATAGCATTGCAATAATTATTGGCTGCAATTTTGTTGGTAGTGATGCCATAGAAATTGGTACGAAGGAAATTACACATCTATTACTGAGCTTTAGTGACCATTCCAATATTCATTCGATTCACTAAAACCACAGGGATCCATACTTGAATGCAACATTGGTGTTTAGTTTGTACATCAATGATTTGCCCTCATGATGCTCTGATATATGATATATAAAGTTGCTCTGGTGAGAATGTTGCTTCCAAACTCACCACAGCAAAGGGTCCTATTACTAAATAGTTATATCAGTCATGTTTTACGATAAAAGTGTATAAAACAGTTGATGTTTTTCTTTAAACAGCCATGTAGAACTTCAGAAACCGATATTATGTTATCTGGGAAAAAGTTACAGATTGTCGATTCGTATATATCTGGATGTTTGGATTTGCTTGTCAACCATTTATGTGAGCATTAGTAGATTAGTAGATTCATTTTTGTTTTATTTTTATCTTTGTTTTTTTATATTTGGCAAATTTTCCTTGCTTGAATTGTATTTTAAGTGCAATATTTGTAATACATTTTTTTATTGTTTTATTTTTACTATATTTGTTTTACTTTTTATTTTTTAAGATTAGGTTGCCTTTTAAGAGCTTGCTGGGGACAACAGATGGAAAAAAGCCTTTATGGTTAATCCTGGTTTATTTACAGTCTTGTCTCTGTTGATCAATTAGCACTGTTCCTGTCAAAATAAAAACCAAAAAAAAAAAAAAAAAGTCACTTCAAGAGCAATGGATTCAATCACAACACTCACATATTGTATCGCTGGTCAAAACTAATCAGGAGATTATAATTCCCTCCTCCTGTGCAATCATCATTGAAAGGTGTTGGGCATAATTTGGGTGGATTAGGAGATTAACTACTTATTGTGGGTTTTACCCATGGGCCTTGTCTGATGAAACCCCACTGATGAAATGCTTTGTCTCCAGTGACTGCCAGCTATTGTTACACCTTTGTCGGGGTCATTTAAAGAGATGTCAGCAGGGGAGCCTTTCAAATTTGTGAAGCATATTTCCAGATTTCCTTACTCTTACATTATTTCATTAATTTGACTCTACTAATGCACTGGGATTTATTCACCTGCCTTAACCTATTGCAAGTGAATTATTTCATCAGGAGAAATGAATGGGAGAATGTATTTCCTTTTTTTTTTTTTTTTAAATGAAGGCAAGAAGACTAAACGCAATACATACTGGAATAATGGTTTGTAATGCATGACCCTGTACACAGCACCTGTTCCTAAAACATTAAATCCAATGACATTTCAAATATAGAATTTAAGTGTTTCTTTCAGAAATATGTTTTTGTAAACCCTGAAAACTCTTTAATTTAATGTGTCAAATCAAAGTCAGTTTGTTGTAATTTCTTTGCAAAATAGACCCCCTCCCTATATAACTTTTGGAGAAACCTTGATATAAATATTCAGTAAGGGACATTAAACTGTCCGCACAGTATATATATAAATAAGAAAAACATAAAGGACATATAAATAGACTGTAAATACAAACAGCATATCGATGCAAAAATTACAGTACGGTATGATAATACCATGGGTTTTTTTTTTTCAGATGTGTTCCATAAAACTAACAATGTGTTCTAATAATACCTTGAAGTAACATATCAAAATCATGGTATATGAACTTGGTAACAATTCAGTACTAGATTGATTTCATTAAGTAGAAGTTAGAGCATAAATCACCAGCTGCTGGTTTCTGTAACATTAAAGTGACTGTGTGCTATTATTATATGAAATATTAGCCTACTGCCTGTATAATATATCTGGAGGGAGGTAATGAAGTAAAGAGTGCACATTAAAAGCCACATGAGTGACTGTAGGTGAGCAAGTGGGCACATCATGTGAGCAGTGACACTGGGCTGTTGAGAAAAAAGAACTGTGTCGCCTGCCCAGACTTATTGCATATTATATAATTTTACATAATATTCAAAGGTTTGGGGTCATAAAGAGTTTTAAAAATGTTTTTAAAAGAAGTCTCTTATGTTCACCAAAGTTGCATTTATTTGGTCAAAAATGCAGTAAAAACAGTGGTATTGTGAAATTCCCGTTATGACAATATTGAATTTTCATCAGCCATAACTCTAGTCTTCAGTATCACATGATCCTGTCTAATATGAAATCATTCTAATAAGCTGCTCAAAAACATTTCTTATGTAATCAATGTTAAAAACAGTTGTGCTGCTTCATATTTTTTGTGGAAACCGTGATGCTGTTTTTTTTTTTAAAGTTTAAAAGAACAGTTTGAAGTATTTTCTTTTTACATTATGATTGTCTTTACTGTGAGTTTTGATCAATTTAATGCATGAATTTGTTGAATTAAAAGTATTAATTTCTCCCCCCCCCAAAAAACTTTAAAACAATGTATCTCTACATTAACTCTGATACTTTAGTAACAAAGCTAGAGGTGATGTGTTCAATGTTGTGTTAGGTCGTCTTCAAATATTTCTTTGAAAATGCTAGTGTGATCTCTGTAATCCAATCAGTTATTTCTAATGTCTTGATTAATTATTTGTCATATTCAGTGCTAACCAGTGGTACTGGTCCCTACCAAACTAATTTTCAAAAATATAGGTCATTTTCAATTTGGTTTCATCCACGCATGTTACGGACGCACACCACTGAATCTGGCTTGTTGGATAAGCGTGTTTACATACAGTGTTCAGGAAGTCAACCTACTGTATGAATGGCTTACTTCTAGTCTTCTCTACAGTATTTTGACAAGGAAAAAATGACACACTTCACATTTAAAATTGACTTTTATAAATTCACCGCTTCGGTGCGGACATTGACAATTTCCCACACAATACAACGTGAAAAACAGGTTTCCACTTCTCTCTGAATGATTGCTACTCATACTCATATCTCAGCTTCATTTTCTCACCTGTGCATTAACAAATTGTATCCTGCGCCTCAGAAAACAAGTTTACGCTTCCATGAAATGTTTATTTTTACGTCTGAATGTGTTTTGCGGTTTTCTCTCAGTGGTGAATACGGTTACCCAGTCGTCAAAAGGACACTTCCTGCCTGTCCTCTGAGCACATCCTGTGTCATACACCCTTATTGTTATACAGACATGTTGACAAGGCCTTCTCTCCCACTCCTTAGACGACCTTCCACTGTCTAGCTGTATTTGTCAGCTCAAAGGAGTGTATTGTCTCAGCTTCCAATAGACACTATAGCACACAGATCCCCTAACAGACTGACCTCAGTATCTCACTAATGTTTATGTCTGCCAAATACAAATAAGTGATACAAGCCTATGAGAATCAGAGAGAATATACTTCACTGGCACCCTATGAGCACTTTTTCCACTGCCTCTGTTTCATGCATTTCTATTGGCTAAGACAAATTTTTTGCTCTGTTCAGTGCCTGATTAGAAAAAAATAGATTTTTTTTAACTGTGTGTTTGATCACGGAATGTCTAATCATTTCTTTTAAATTCCATTTTACTAGGAATACACAGTGTATTAGAATCATTCGTCAATATTCAATATCAATATTGAATATTTCATAGTTCATGCTTATTTTTCCCATTTCTTTTCTATTTTGCATACCTTTACTGGGATGCACTAAACCTTCTTAGTTAAATTTTAATCTTTAAAAATATGACTTATTAAATTAAAATTTTAGCAAATATCCCCCAAAAATTTCTTATTTATATGGTACATTTTACTGTATCTTCTCTGTGAGTTTTAGTCTTCACTAATAGCACAAGTATTTTTAATTACATTTTTAGCTATATTAATGTTTATTATTTTTACTCTACATTTTATTTATATTGTCATATTTATATATATATATATATATATATATATATATTGCTCCTATTCTACCTTTTTTATTACATTTGCTGTCATCTAACAGTCTCTGAAAGTTGTCATTTTTTAAAAACACTGATAATATAGTAACTATAAAAACTAAAATCCGTTCATTTTATAATATTATGATACCTAAATTCACTTGTAACATTTAAAAGGTTTGCTTTTTTTTTAAATTATTTTGACAAAGTAATACAAAATTTATATTTATATTTACTCCAAAGAGTACAAAATGTGTGTTTTCAGTTTGTTGTCGGTTAGCAAGCTAATAGCGTAGCCTATAGGGCTAAGGGGTTAAAAAAAACTCTTTTGCTGTGTTTTTGATCAGGGAGAGGATTCTGCGGTGGGGGCTTGACACAGGCCCATTAATTCTTCTGGTCTTTATTATAATTATTTTTTGAAATGATTAAAATATGCTCTTCAACTCAGATGACCAACTAATTTGTCATGCGATTGAACTTCCTGCTACACTCTGATATTCTGATCAAAGCACCTGGGTTGAAGGGCGACATGTGTAACGTAGGTACTTCTCGCTTCCACAATTGAACGATAGCGCTGACATCAGAGATCAAGCCTAGCGTAATACTTCAAAACGGCTCACAGGGGTGTTAATTTGTGCTCTCTGTGTGTGTGCACTCATATGTGTCCATAGGTGGAATATGTATGTCCACTGCTATTACTTTCTGCTGTCAGCCTATTTCAGAGTGTACAATGAGGAGCTGAAATGTTTTCAGAGTATTTTATGTGCGAGCATGACCCAGACCGGCCTCGCATCACAACCTCCATCTCCAGCTCTGATTGGGCTGCTTTGACAGCTGCGAACTTCTCCATTTGTATGGACTCCTATCTTTCTGTAGCTTCCAAATGGCTCTTTCTCTGTACAAAATGAGCAGGGGCAAAGCGAGAGACCCCAACTATTCTGTCAATGCCCTCTGCTAGAGCCTGAGTCGGCCCCTTGGACCCACATCCATTTAAAATAACCATGCTTCCATTCATTTGGCCATAATTGACCAGGTCTGGTTAGCCTTGTGACGTGAGAACAAAAAGGGTTACAGTGAGTCAGAGGGGCAAATATATTTTTCTTCCACCATGCACTGTGCATTTTGTTTGACTAGACACATGCATACACATGCTCAATGGGACTTTTTTTTAGCATGCTTCTATCTGTGCCACACATTTCTAGCATCTGCCTACAGTTTTGCAGTTGAATAGTGTGATTTATCTGTGTGCCCGCTAGAGGCGTTGGACGATAATATCCAGGCGAGAATATTGTGTGTGTGTGTGTGTGTGTGTGTGTGTATAAAGTTACTCCCTCATTCAGCAGGGCGCCATGTGCTTCGGCAGCCTGGTAGCATGTCACTGGGTTGCTCGCCATACGCCCTCTCTGTGGTTCTAATGACTCTGTAACTGCAGCGAGAGGTGAGGTGCAATACCCCCAAACTATCTCTTTACCCTCCCGAGGCCCCGTGCCCTCCTGCCCATCTACTCGGATTCTCTCGCTCCCTCCCCTCCTTCTTCCCTGAAACCCACTCCTCTCATTACTGTGTTAATGATGTGTTTACATCCCTGTATGTTATTAAAGGCTAACCTCAGAGCACTAATAATTGGGGCTCCCTTTCACACTTTCTCATCAGCTCTCATGTTTTTAGGCACACACACACAAATAAATATACCCCTACTGCTCTTACAGGAGGAAACACTATTAGAAAAGATTCATTCTTTTCAGATTTCATATTTTACGATCGAAAACGGGTGCACTGAATGTTGCATATGGTGTTAAATGTAATCTTATTGCAATTACTGATCCCACTAGCATTTCAACACACTGTCAGTAAATTAGGCTGCATTTAAAGTCAACATGAAATCAAAATTGACCCCATTTGCTTTCTTTTTCTTTTGAAATAAATTACAAACAATGAATATTCCTTGACAATATCAGTGGCCCAGCAGCAGGCAGGATGGTTACAATGCAAAATTGTAATAATCTCATCCTCAACCCCTTGCCTAAATTTGAGTATTTTCGGACAAATCCAGAATATATGTGTACCTTCCCACCCTCCTCTCCAACATTTCTCTGCTTTTGGATTCTCAGCAGATTTTGATATCATCAATGGCATTCGAACCCATTTGCTTTGTTGATGCACTATTCTAGCATTAAGGTGATTGATTCATTGGTGCAAATAAAAACACTTAGTCGTTTGTCTAATCTTTAGTGCTTCGGAAATGACTTTCTGCTGACATTACTGTGTTAGCTGTTGGATAAGTGTTAATTTAGTATTATTTACAGTATACACTTTATTTTGAATGTTCAAGGCTTCCAGTGTCTTTTGCTTCCAGTTATTTTTAGCTATACAAAACAGTTGGTATTGCTTATCATATTTTTTTAATGTATTGTCAAAATCATAAACACATAATCATGATGTATTGTCATAATCATAAAATGGTTAGCGCAAATAGTTTTACTGTTGACCGCACTTTGTTATCTTTAGTTTTTTTTCTTATAGCAGCTAAAGAATCAGAGTTTCACATATTCACTGTAAATAGCTTGCGTCCATGTTTTAAAATAAGGTGGATATATAATATATATATATATATATGTATGTTATTTTTACATTTTTCTTTTTAGTTTGTTTTAATAATTTTGTGCTTTTGTAATTTTTAAAAAAATATTTCTATTTAGCTTCAAATTATTATTTTTCTTTAAGTTTTAGTAATTTTAGTACTTCAGTATAAACTTTTTTTTAATCATTATAACGCAATTTTTATTCAAATAACGCTAACTATTTTTAATACTTTTTAATTAACAATAACAACCAATAGCGAAATGCCTATAATAGGCATTGTTTTACCAAACACTCTCTCTTACTGTCTCCATTCTTGCATGTAATTTCCACTTTCCATGATTCAGTCAAATCCCTTTGGGAAAAAAAAAAAAAAAATTCCTGCTGAATATCCTGTTTCAATACCCTGGTTATAAATGGCAATTCATGTAGACGTCATTGATCGTATCCCTCTCTATCAGTCCACTCATAGTCAGTGAGAGTGTCATCTGAGAATAACACTGAGGGCTGTATGACTTAAGCAAATGGACGCTTTTTACACGCACACGCACACACATAGTCACTGGTGTGTTTGAGCTGAGATGCTTTATTTGTTTTTATATCCTCACGATGCTGAGAGCTCTCTGTGGTTCTGCTTTGCTTACAGGAATCCTTCAAAAGGTTTTTGCAAGAATATTTTTGGATACTCTCATGGTTTGTATAGAAAGGGGCCAAACAAGCGTGCCTAAGTGTGTGTGTGGGGGTTTGATTTGGTTTTTTGTTGATGGACACATCTCACTTGCTCTCCTCAGCCCTCGATGACTGCACCTCAGTGCTATCTCACTCAGTGTATAAAAGCCTTTCAACCATGACTGCTATAAAACCAGCCCAGCACCCAAGAGCAGTTCAACAAGAGGGTGAATGATCAGACTGCTGTCATCTGGGAGACAGAGGGAAATTGAGAGAGAGTGGAGAAACTGTCTCTCAGAGAAAGAGGTTGAGCGGGAAAAACATTGCTCTCAGGGTGCGAGAGAAGCGATATGTTTGTTTTGCATGAAGTGGACACTTTCTTCCACAGGGGTCCCGTTGTAGTACCATTGACTTGTGGGAACTGAAGTTTGGAGATTCCCTGCGATGGCCCAGCTCTTATCGAAGTCATTAACCTTCAGGCTAGATCAGTATTATAACAGCAGAGTGGTTTAAATGGATGTGGATTGATGCACAGGTGTGTAAGAGGCTTGTGGACGGCTAGACTTAGCGTGCAGATTTAAACAAGGCAGATGATCTTATAGCCATCTTAGACCGGGATCCATTGGGCTGATCTTCATCAAGGTGCTCGACTTACCTCAAAAAATAGGATTTGTCTGTCCTTAGTGCCAAGCGGAGTTCATTTTGTTGAGTGACCCAGGCAGTAGTGTCTGTGTAGTGATGCGTTGCTGAGGAGTCTCGTGAAGACACGGATGCTCTTTGGCCTCTTGAGATTAGGCTTTGAGCTTTGATCAGCTGTCCCTTCAGATCATCTTGCTCACCTGCACACAGACCACCTGAGCTTTGTGTCATACTGAGGGATCATCCTATCCTCTTTGAAGAAGGCCCTGACCCTCAACTACCTGATAATCTGCTGGTAATTCTTATCAAAGTGTTCGTGTGGCCTGGGCAAAGTCACAGAGGACCCATGCAGTGATGCAAAGTGTTTTCATTTATTTGTTTTTTTTATTTTTATTAAAAAAAAAAATTCTCTTCGATAAACATTTGGTTGGGGGCACATTAAATGGGCATGATCTAGGTTTGGAACTGGTTTATTTATTTATCAATTAGTGCACCAATTGGGCCAGGACTGTCACTTAATGTCACTTCAAAAAAAGAAAAAGAAAAACCTCTGCCCGATGTCGACTGCTTAAATGTGTAAATGTTCTTATATTATTTCAAATCAGAATAACGTGTGTGTGTGAACAGTGTATACAGTGATTGTGTTTGAGTGTTTTTTGATTGCTTTTTGTGGGGAGGGAAAAAAGAGAGCGACTGGAGGAGTGTATTTGAGCTCGATAATAGAGGCGATCTCAAGGTCTTGGGCAGCAGGTGTCATGGATTGTGATAGTCAGGCTGTCTTTTAGAGAGCTGCTCTGTGTTTAAAACCACACCAAGCGACACTCTCTCTTCCTGACCCTTCACCTCTACTTCAGCTCCTGATTGACAGGCGCAGCACTGTAATGAGAGGAAATCAGGACAAATTAAGCCCAATTAAACATCCATTTAGGCCTCTGTCTGCTCTTCTGCCGGGCTGGTGAATATTCAGGCATATCAGAGAGAGGAATAAGGTGATTTAATATCATGGCAGTGGAAAATAGTTTTTTCAGTGCTGGCGATGAAATGATTTTATGCTGATTGTTTGATCTCAAACACCAAAAACGTCTGAACTAGAGCTTTGCACAGGCATGGAAAGCCAAACCCTAAATAAATAAATAAATAAACATATCTTGTTTAATTGAAAGAATATCTAACTGGCATGATCAATGTCACACATTTACTTGTTTAACTAGTGACCTAGAAATAGTGTAAAACCTGAAATGTTTATTTTACAACATAACATTTCTTTGTTTTAATTCTTTAGTCCTTTCTTAATTTTGAATCCCAGATTTTCAATGTTGTTTTAACCTCTTTTTTTGTTGTTTCACACTATGATTTCCATGTCCGGCTCTGTTTGCCTTGTCTTCACTGCTGGCCATGTTAGGCCGAAGGTTGTGTCCCCCTCAGATGTAATAGTCTATAATCACTCCTTATTGTTATTCAGGTGCAGGAAGAATGTCTCATTCAAATGTCAGGGTCTCTCATTCTCTTTCACCACCTCTCTGCTTTGCTTCCCTCAGCTTTCCTTTCTCACTCACATCAGGTCTTTTGACAGACTATAGGATGGCAGAGCAGACGTTAGGTAAATTACTTTTCATGATAACAGAGCTGAGTTTAATGAAATGCATCGCTGTGTCAGCAGCCCTACTGTTCTGCAGCAGAGGAATCAACTGTCAATCATTTCTTTCATGGAGAGTGGGCGGCAGAGCACCCTATGTCCTTTTTAATAGTATGCGAGATGGGAATTATTGTGGGGCAATTCGTGAGTACATTGAAAACGTAAATGCCTAGATTCAAAATGTGTCTTTGCAATCCACAATCCTTTGCACAACATACATTTTTTTTTTTATGACCATTCTTTTTAATTTTTCAGAGGAAAAATGACAAAAAATGCCAGGTTGAAGCTGCCAAAGTAGATTTTAAACATGGGTTATTATGAAGTTATTCCTCAAGTTATAATGACTTTAAAGAGAAAGTTCACCCAAAAATTCTAATTCATTTTCTCACTCTCATTTCAAATAATTTCAAACCTGAATGACTGACTTCTGTGAAACACAAAAGAAGATATTTGGAAAAATCAGTTTGTGTGTATGTAAATTAGAAGTCAGTAGGGTCCAATGTTAATTTGCATAGACAAACACAGTTGAAAAATTCTTTAAAACATATTATTTTGTGCTTTACGGAAGAAAAAGTCTTTCAGGTTTGGTATCGCATGAGGCTGAATAAATGCAAATGATGCATAAGAGCATCTGGTATCAAGTGTCTCAAACTAACATGTTGTATTTGTACACACACAAAGTGTGGACTTTGTCAAGTACATACTTGTACAGCATAGTATAAATATTGTAATTGGTACACAGCCTCTAGATGTAACTGAAGAGGATTTAACATGGCCTGGGTTCACTGTGGTGTGCTGGACTCGGGTGTATGTATCACATGATGGCCTTTAAGTGAACCTCAACACAGTCTGCACAGACTATATGCAATAAAGATAATGAACAAGTGTTAGTGTAATGATAATGGCTGGATTTCACAGATTATCCGATTACCTGTAGTGATCCTAAAGAGCTTAAAATTGTGATACCACAGAAAGTAATGCTAACAGCCCTCATCATGTGGAGCCAGCTCTGAGTCCATTGTATTTTCATTTTTATAAGTAATGTAATTTCTGTAGAGGCCCTGGAGAGACCAGATGGTTCATAGTGGAATGAATGAATTTAATTCGTGTAGACATGACAACTCCCAATGCTAATATACTTAGAAATGGAATCCTTCATGGACTTGGTCCATACAGAGAAATCAGGAACAGTTAAAACCCTACAATGTGGCTGATAATCCCAATGAAGAAACACTTGATTTTTAGATGTCAATGACTTAAGTGTCTAGAAGAACCTTCCAGAACTTGAAGATGACTTACCTCCAAATATGTCTCTTCCCCAAGACTATTTAGTCTGCTGTGCAACCTGAATTTTTGCCTCAAAATTGGCACCGCTACATCACATCTTCTGACAATGACAGCAAAGGGTGGAGGATGTTCAGCGGGGAAGAAGATGAGCCAGCGGTGATGGAGACAGGAATGTTGTCACATGCAGCAGTGGCTGATAATTGGTCACGATCTCGCTCTGTCCCCACCGAAGATCTATAAAAATGTAAATGAGCATGAAGTTGCTTGGTGATGGCAAAGGAATCCGAAGCAGTGATGAAAGCCTTTTAACAGGCTAGTGCAGGAGTCAACACCTTTGCTGGAACTTGTCTAGAAAGGACAGTTGTCCAAACAACGTTCCTCTTGACACCAACCCTGATATTACCATCAAAGTCTCTCTGAATCATATTTCAAACCAGATATTGATCTTTTGTTGATGTACCAATATCATGTAGGTGTGTGTTGTTTCAAAAACAACACAAAACCGTACAATCAACCTGAAATCACACTTCTCTTACCAGTTTATTCCTCTATAGACTCCACGTTAATCCGACTCCAGCACCTTCTGCTTGTAATGCCCATTGAGAAAAAGCTCACCCATATCCCTGGCCTAAAACCCAGACTGGAAACCCAGCTATTTCCACTCATGCAGTCAATATTCTCCTCCCTTTATGCCTCTCCCTATACCTAAGGCACAATAGCCTGTAATAACAGCAACGTCTTTAACAGTGGTGGAGATATGCCGGCATGTCGACAGCAAGAAAAGGCCTCAATCAGTATCCATAGAGCACCTCCAATTGTGTGATCTATGGGGCAGCGGAAAAGGTAATTTGAGCAAAAGAAAATGACACCAGCACAAAAAAACATGGTGATTTACGCAAAGTCAAATCACACCGTTCCATCGACACCTGGCTGTGTTATTATCTCAGGAGTTGGACCGCCGGGTTCCTCCGCTGGGTATCATGGGGAGGAGAGAGAAAAGCGAGGCAAAACATTTGTACACAAATGTTAGAAGAAAAAAAGCGAAGATACTAAACAAAAAGCTTTCTCTCCTCATCCGTGGCTATCAATTCTCCCTCCTCTGGTTCTGAAAGCATTGCTCCTGGCTCGATTGTTCAGGCATTGTTCCCGCGAGGGCAGGCGGAGTCAGAGAAGAGGGTATCAGAAGAAAAGGGACAATTTGTTGTTGTTTGTTGATATCTAGACCACTATAGCTTGATTGCCTAGCATTAAACCGGCAATAACAGCCCCAATCATCACACTTACACCACAAGATGCAGAACAACTGAATTGGATCAAACTTGTCTCTCCAGTTGGCCCACGCTCCTTCGCTCTATTTCTCTCTCTCTCCTCCATGAAATGCTTATTAGCCCGTATCGATCCGACTTGGTCAATTGTCAGCTCCTCTCATCCACGGAGTATTGACGGCATAATCAGTGGATAGAGGCGGTAGACAGATGAAATATGATGTCGGTGGGTAAATTATTGGCTGCTTGCCTGTTGACCTGGGCTGGGGTACTCACACCTCCTCAAAGCACACATACACAAAAGCCCGCATTCTCCACCAACTTATTTACACCCACGTGCTACTTTGCCTCCGTATCGAGGCTGAGAATCTATATGATTGCAAAGTGGTTGATGGAAAACAAGCTTTTGGGAGCATGATCATCTGTTCATTTAGCATCCTGAGTATTAATTAGTTTCAATGCATTTGAATAAGCAAGAGGAAGCATTTAGTTGTGTTTTTATGCACATAGTCTACTCGTGCTTGTCATTGACTGTGAATTAAAGGGTGCTTATTTTTCTCTCCCAGCTCAAGAGTCAAGTATCCATGCATCTCCTCCTGCAGAGAAATGAGAAGGGAAGCTATTGTGTGCACATGATGTTTTCATGGAGTACTCCAGATGTGTCTCTGCTGCAAGGCCAGCCTTGAGCTTTCTATGGCCTCTAGTTGAATCGTACCTAGAGATACACAACACTCCAGTCCTCAAAAAGAGCTTATCGAAAAACATCATCCATGTGAGAATAATTAAGGACTGACTGATATACAACAGGAATATGGGTGGTAGGGTGTGAGGTGGGTTTAAAGTAAGGAGGTCTTTAATACCTGGAGATCGGTTATCATTTCTGAATCAAGTACGGTTAATTATTTCACATGCTTCTGAATATACATACAGAGAAACAGACTGCGCAATGAGTGTAGTCTTTATTACAAAATGAATAACCGGTTGTGTTTTGTCAGGACTATCTTAAAAAATTAATTCATAAGCAATGCTAAGCAAACATAAAATATATGTATATGTAACGTATTTTGTAGACACACACACTGTTGATCGAACATTTGGGGTTTTTGAAAATTATACTAACCAAGGCTTTATTTTATCAAACAGTAACATTGTGAAATATTAATAAAATTTAAAATAACTTTTCTATTTTAATATGTTTTAAAATTTGATTTATTCATGTGATGGCAAAGCTGAATGTTCAGCAGCCATTACTCCAGTCTTTAGTGTCACATGATCTTACAAAAATCATTCTAATATGCTTATTTTGGTGCTCAAGAAACATTTCATGTTATTGTCAATGGTTATTATTTAACGCCATAAACTCAGTTATAAATCCACGTAATGTGATTGGGCCTTATATCTTAGTGGATACTTTAGTGGATAGCGTTTTAAAGATGGAAAATATTAGATCTCAAATACCTCCTGCTGTTTGTGATCCATCTGTCCTTTCCTGTTGCCCTGTGGTGTTTAATCACTTCATCTCTCTAGTTTGGCTAAAATAGTTGACCAGCTGAGGCCATTGGACTCCCCACTTGACACTGCCCCATCAAAACTGATCATTCTGGCTTTTGAAACAGTTATGCTTAGTGATTTATATATTTATCCATTTATTGGCTGCATTGTATCAAGGTCTTTTCCATTTTTTGTAAACATTCTGTGGTGCAGCCTTTAATTAAAAACCTTAATTTGGACCCAACAGTTGATTCAAACTATAGACCTAAAATGACTTTTTCTCTCAAAAGCTTTTGAGAAAGCTGTTCTCATTCAGCTGCTCTTTGAATATGAATTCTCTCTTCAAATTATTTCAGTCTGGGTTTAGGGTGCATAAAATAATAAAGAATCTACACTTTTAAATGTTCATAATGATGTTTTGTTAACTGTGGGCTCAGGATGCTGTAGCTCTGGTGTTAATAGACCTTAGCATTTGACATCATTGAGCGTGAAATTCTTATCTTGAGCGTTTTGTAGGGATTCAAGGCCCGTCTTACATTTGGGATTCCACAAGGATATATTTTGGGACCCATTTTTGTATTCATTGTATATGCTTCCAATCGGGTCTATTTTTTTTATTTTTAAACATGGAGTATCATTTCACTGCAACACTCACAATACTCAAATACATGTGCCAGTAAAGAAGGAAAGTCACTATCTTGATGCTCTTATTGCATGTTTGAAGGACTTGAAAATATAGTTGGCTGCGAATTTCTTGCATCTGAATGAATGTTAAATAGACTCTGTTTGCACCCCCTAATGAATCAGGCTCCCCAAATATTGATTTAGGCCTTTTATCTACTTACGGTAAATCCATTGTAAAACATCAAGACATTTAAACATTTTTAAAAAAGCATCTTCTGCAAGAATTGTGTTAAATTCATTTATTTTTGAATTTATCTATTCATTTGTGCATGGCTTCGTTTTGATGGAAGTCTTTTCCTGCCACCGTTTCCTATGTGGTGGGAGGAAGTGTATTCAAGTGTTTTGGTTTCCCACAAGATCTACTTGCCACAGCACTGACATGCCTTTTTCATTCATATAGCGGACGTCTGTCCCGTTCTCTTCAGCTGGTGTCTGATGCCCTGCTCCCCCACTGAGTGCCCAGCTCTGGAGACTTCATTGTAGGGAGAGGAGCAGCTGGCAGGGCCTTGGTCTTGCTGAAGGCCGGTACTCGCATTGACGTCTGCTGATTAACTTTTCATCAGGCACTTGGATGGGCATCTGTTTCAGTCAGTTTTTCTCTATATACAGTTGAACTGCCACAACAGGATCAGTGCCAGGCGGAGTCATGTGTTCATGTGTCTTTGTGATCAGTGTCAAAGGAAATTACGGCATGCATACCCTGATTGAGTCACTGCACTGTGCCTTGCATGTCTGTCTTTAAACTTCTTTGCATGACGTTTGGTTATAGTTGAATGAGTAGAAATAAACCTGACTTCCATCTCTGGAAGGATGTTTGCTCAGCTTGATTCTATTAAGTTACCCATCTGCAGGGATATAGGCCATTGAAGGCATATGCCACCCAAAAATTAAAATTCAGCTGTCATTTACTCGTCCCAGTGTTATAGACAAGACCAGTTTATTTATGTCCAGGACAAAACTGAGACCAAAAGTGGGTTTGAGTTTGGGTTGAATCCGAGGCGAGGCAAGGCAAATATGGTCTTGTAAGGCCCGCCCACTGGTCCAATGACGGTTTCCAATATGGCGGGTGAAGGTATCTGTGTGTTGCTGAATTAAATATATTTCTTTATATACATTACCTCTATATTTTCATCTGACTCCAATTATGAAAAAGGTTTAAATCATATTTGATTAGCTATACATTTAAATATATGTTTGATTATTCCTTTTAACCCTTTATACTCGTTCGTTCGGATTCCTATAACCCTTTGAGTCTCGTACCGATCGGAATACGATCTCTAATCACAAACTCGTCAGTCTTGGTCATCTAGACAGAGGCAAATTGACTGATACTTTTAGACGCCGCACCATGCTTGCATATTTCTAAAAGTATGTGATTCAGTCCCCTCAGGTCTGTAAACACTTAATTAGAATAACACTATATCTATCCAGAGGTCATGACCATTATCCTAGAACAAAGTTGACCAACCTAACTTCCTCTAAGATAACTTTACATAATCATGCCGTAGTTTCCCACGTACACTTAGTTAGAATAATATTACAATAATCAGAGGTTGAGGCTGACTCGAATTCAGATTGGTCTGACAACCCTTTTGTTGTTCTGAACGGAAAAACCCATATTAGCCTCTACAGCCTAAGTACACGTGACTAATGCCAATGTGTTAGTCAGAGCTCCAAGTTTTGGTCCGTTACTAACCTGAGCGTAGATTTGTGGAGTTATCGTCACCTACTAGAGTTTAACAATTTCAGAGTCAATCAGAATAGATTCAAACGTAACAATTTATTAACCAGGTAATAGAACAATAATTCAAATCCAATTAAAAGAATAAAACATACATCCAATCAATAATAAAAGAACAAAGAAGCATTTACCTGGCAGTGAAATGGACTACACACAGTGATTGTGCGGGAGGTCTGCCTACAGACTCCCGGAACCTTTTGCCAGCTCTCTCTAAATACCCAGATAATTCAGTAAGACCAAATGGTGGTGTTTGCAATTGTAATTAGGTTTGGTCCCCCGTTCAGGGGGTCACAAATAGGCAATCAGGTTGGATGGGTTATTGGTACCTGTGGAAGGGGGCACTTATTTGCATACAGGAGGTAGTTTTGAATGGAGGTTCTGGGGGCCGGCACACCTTTTAGTGGCGCGCAATATCGCTTGCTTTCTAGAACTTCTTGGAAGTTCGTACTATGTCTGGGAGAATGAGACCATTTTACCAGGCGCACTGAGACATTTCAAATGATACCAAACATGTATATTCATTTGTTGTACACATTTAGATTTGGGTTGTTTCCCATCCTTCTCCTTCACCTAAAGCTCAGAGAATGGTCGGGAGAGTGTAGTGATGAGGTGTGAACTGCTCGGCATGGGGCGTCTCGGATGGTTCTGTTACTTATGCAGAAGAACATTCAGATGTTGATTTGTCAACAAAAGTTGTCCTTCAGTCCAGACAATTCGACTCCAGCCTTACAGTCTTGAGTCTAACTCGAATGAGACTCAATGTAATCCAGTGTTTTGCAATGTTGGACCCCCTTGACTTTCTTTGAGTGGACAGTTAGTCACTATAGCTATTGACTCTAGAAGACATCAGCATCAGACATCAGTGTTGCATTTGAATGTTTTTGATTCATTATTGTTCACCACATATAACAGAAATTATAATTATATATATTAAACATTACACTGTGGGACTGGTTGATTGCAATACCTCTCAGAAATCTCTCAGAAAGAGTGTAGATGTGATCTTTGTAATACCAACATTGTAGCATGTCTACATCTCACTCTATCCTACTTGTTACCACCTTCATTTCTGTCACCTTGAAAAATAAGAGGCGCATATAGTGGCATAACTGTGAGCTCAGCAAGGCTGAAGTGGAGGCTTTGAAATGATACTAATTCAGTGTGAAATTGTGCAGCTGATTCAAGGATATAAACTCAAAGAAGAAACTATAGCCAGTGATCTAACAGTGGGTGGAAGCAGGAGAAAATAAGACTTTATTGAGAGTGTGAGTGTGTGTGTGTGAACTGAAGACATAAAGGAATGACTATATAAAATGGTGAGGGTGATTGAGGAAGATGGCATGATTGAGACAGATGCTTATGGATCGCTCTTTACTTCTTTTGTCCTGAATGCCAGACTTGATTGTTTACTCTGATTTGGAGGTTTGTTCAATATAAGTTTTGCAGAACACTTTGAAAACTATCCTACATCTAGATGTCCTATTAGAATGCAGATCTTAAAGGATCAAATTGTTTCATAGATAAAGATGGGAAAGTACTGCAGTAATTACTGCACCTCTTGTGGCACCAAATGAAATGGCAAAAATAATGAGTGTTGGCAAAAATAATTTCCTAGACACTCTTCTATAGAGCAATTTTTGGGTGAACAGTCGAGGCTATTTTTTCCATAACACCCTCGGGAATGCGTTTTTGGTAATAGGGTTTGTGTCTGTGGTAAACATTACATGAAAATACTTCAAACTTAAATTACACATAGTCATACCTTTTTAAATTTGAATTTTGAGGTGACCATTAAACCTCAAGTTGTTAATGAGTTGTTGCAAATTTAGCGGGATTCATAAAGCATGTAAGCTCACATTTTTTTTGTGGTGATTGTAGCCTTAAAAACGCTATGGCTATAAAAAAAAATCACTTTTGAGGTACTATATGTGTAATTTATTTAAAAGATAGGATGACATTCTACGAGTACTCATAATTTTGGCTAATGGCTAACTGGCTAATAGCTACAAATAGCTAACGTAGTTGTCTGTACACATTTATATTGAAAGGAGAAACTATTTTAACCAATCAAATTACATACTTCACCTTCCGGTTGGTGGTTTGAGTAAAGGTGCAGTCAAATTTACATGAATTTTCACAGCTAAATCCAGTCATTTCAGTAGGAATCCAGAGGAATTTTGCTTGAAGACGAAACTATTTCCCCACACATATTTCGCAGCAGTTCCAGCTTGGTCACCCAGATTCTTGTTTGTCAACACGGCGAAAGCTGCTCTGTTTGAAAGTGATTCTTTGTGAGCTGTGCTTCGTACATCATTATTGACAATAGACAGTGGAGTTTTTTGCCCATAAAACTTTGCTAATGAGACCGCAACACATATACGTTCACAGTAAAATGCCTTCTCGCATATACTAGAGAAAGACATAAACACTTGTGCCTGTTGACCAGCAACACCTCAACCTTTGCCCTGGGGATCCTCGTGAAGCAGTGAACTTGCTTTCTTCCCTTTATTTTTTTTTTCCCAAAGACAAGTTAAATTAGCAGTCTGGCAGCGATGCTCCGCCGTCTGCTGACTTTCCTGTGTTGCCACAGCGCACAGTGACTGTCAGTGAGAGCCTGACGGCTTAATAGTCTCTCCTGAGTGGATTTGGGCACTTTGCCTGCCTCTGTTTACATGCGCATGTCAGCCCTAAAATATTCAGATGGAGATGTGAAATATTCATATGAGGTCCCCACCAGGCCTGGCAGGATCCCCTCCACCCCTCCACACACACACCTCCCATGTGCTGTCAGTCAGTACAGACCCAGGAGGACGCCGGTGCGAGTATTGTCTATTTAAAACGCAGGAACGGAATGTGACTGCGACAAAGTGAAAAGATTTTAGCTGAAATTGGTATTTATCTAATGGCTTAATGTTACAATAGTCCTGAAGAGAAAAGCGCACCACTGAATGTTTCGACTAAGTAGGCGAATAAACATCAGCAAATCTGCTTTCCCGGTTTTTCTTATTTTTTTTTATGTATTTATAATCAGTCCCTGTTCACCCTGGTGGGTTTTTTTGTACATCACGCCAGGACTGTCTTTCAAAGCAGGCCAGTACAAATAGCTTGTACTAGTATATACTACATATGGGTTCATTCAGTGTGCACTAGAGCAGGGGAGTGACTAACATTCTGTTTGAGCGAGCGAAAGACAGTGAAAGGGAGGGAGAAGTGGGTACATTAGAGAAAGAAAGAAGAGAGTGTGACATTGGGAATTGTTGGCAGCCCCGGTTTCATTGGCGCTTTCTTTGAATGGCTGCCATATGTCCTTGCTTATCTTGACATTCTAATCTCCGTTCTGGCCCGAAGATGGTGGGGGATTTATTTAGTCTGCTCTTTGGAATGAATGCAAACAGAGGAATGGCTGGGCCCACCGCAGCCTTCACCTCGTTTCAATCATGCTGGTTAAAATGACTGTGTGATACGGTTTGCGCTGCGGCCCACTCTCATTCTCAGTCTCTCTATTTTGTTCCCTATCTCTCCCCTGCATCCTTTTTTTTTACTGTCACTTGCAATGCCTCTGTTTATCTCTCAGCTCCTTTCCTTTTGTTTGATATCAAACCCACAGAATAGCACATGCCACTGCATTATATTCCAGTATGCTGTTTTCATTTTCAGCCGTGCATCCTGTCAATATGAGTTTTTTGTGTGAGCCCATATGAGGTTTGTTTGTTTTTTCCTCCGCATTTGTGTGTTGAAATGACGAGAGAGATGTAGAAGGACCACTTCGAATAGTATGCGTATATGGATTGGAGAGAGAACGCAAAAATGTGTGTGTGTGTGTGTGTGTAAAAGGGTTGTGGAAAGTGGCTGGCTGAGAAAGCTGTTCTATATATAAATGCCTTGCTAGTTCATAAGTGACGTTAATGATAGAGCCAGGCAGACAATGGCAAGCTGTCAGGGTCAGTAATTGAGTGGGAGGGATGAGCTCTCTTCATTTTAGTCCATCGGTGTCACGGCGACAAGAGCACCACGGCAACTCGTCACCCAGAGATACCAGCCCGCCCGAACAATAGCTCCTGTCCGTCACAGCGCATGGCCGTCTAGTGCTGGCAGGGTTAGTGAGATGATGCTCTTGCCGGAGAAGAGAGAGCACTCATTACTGTGGTACTTCTCCGTATTATGGCGCACACACACATCTACATACAACAGATCACTGTCGTCCACAGCGAGGAGCGCTCTGTTGCGAAATAGTATGCTAAATAGGTAAAAATTTGATTTGAGCAATGAAAAATCTCAACAAATTGACTTAAAGGCATAGTTCAGCCAAAAATGAGCCTCGCTCTCGTGTCGTTCCGAGCCTGTATGACTTACTTTCTTCTGAGGAACACAAAAGAAGATATTTCAAAGAATATTTAAGAAGAACTTATTTTCATACTAATGCAAATTAAAATAACAGCTGATAATAATATAAAAACATAAATAAATGTAGAAAAACTATTCGACTCCCCTGCTTCAAAGGGTTGACCAATTGCTACTTTTAACTCTGACGTTTTGTCCTAAAGGATCCAAATCTGTTTTAGGGTTACTGCTCAGAGATCAGGCCTTCCACCAATCCAACCTGCCACTTATGTGAAGCCATTGTTTGTGCCTGTGCCATGAAAGGCTGTTTTACTTGGCAAGAACATGGCCCTATTACTTAGCCTAATTAAAGCAAGGTACATAATTATGGTTAATTACACACCGACAGGAGTCCCCCCAACCCTTTTTTTTAATTTTCCAGTGTGTGCTTTGTATCATTGCATATCAAATAGATTTACAGTCTTTGGAGATAATGTCTGTATACTTACTGTTTAAGTGTACAGAATGTGTATGTTTGTGTGTATAGATGGTGAGAGGCATGGAGGAAGATCAAAACAAGTCTTTAAATTACATTCCAACCAGCTGGGTCTTCAACGAGAGATGGCAGAAAGAAAGGTCATGCGGAAAAAAGAGAGATGGAGGGATGCTTTTGGGAAACATGGCTTTTCTAGGAATGAAATATTTAAACAAATCAGCATCTCCAATTAGAGTGTGTGTATCTCCTGCTCTCTCTGATTAATATCTCATCTGCAGAGGGATTTTATCCACCGCTTGAAAGGGAATGAAAGGCTGTCTTTTATTGTTGAATGCCATTTTAGTCTTCAGTGGCTTAGTTTGGGTGTAGCTTGATCATTTTTAGACATTTAGGCTGTCGAAATCTGTTACATTTACCCCAAATTGCTTGAGTTTGTAGAACATAACATTTTTCTTGTACTTCAATACGTAAGGGCTCTTTTCCAAAACTGAGTGAGCTCCCTTCCTGGATAGAACACTTTATGCTGCCTTCTTAGATATTTCATTTCGGACAAAATTGAATTGCATTATATGTATCCTTCAGGATGAAGGCAGTCCCAGAATGCATTGTGATGAGCTCTGTGAGTAGTGTGCTGCAGTGATGATTTATTTTTGTAGGCCAACACTGAAGTTGGCATCGCCAAACAAAAACTAATAGGATTTTTTCACAAGTGTACTTGTTTAATCATAATATTCAAGTTAATACAACTTGTATCATTTTTGAAGCCTAAATACAACAGCTAAACATATGCTCTATTACACCATGGTCACATGACTTCAACATCACCACCATTAAGATTTTGACTTTTCTTCCGGTCTTTATTAAAAAAAAAAAAAAAAATATATATATATATATATATATATATATATATATATATATATATATATATATCCTTGAACTTTCCCTGAAGTTTGAGTTGGAGTACTTTGCAAGAGCACAATTATAAACTCAATAAGGCTGTATAAGTGAGAAAATTCCGAGCTTCCCACTGGTGTTTACGACTTTGTGGAGGCATTCATGTGCACCAAAATAAACCCATTGACTTCTGGACGAACTGAAGTGCTAAAATGCTAACTAGTTATTGGTCCAGGTATTGGTCTACAAAAATGTCATCCCAGCAGCAGTCTTTAAATTCATACATAAATGTAATTTTTAATTCACTGCTGAATACGATACACTTAAATCATGTTATTAATAATAACTATTTTACCCATTATTTGTATGCTATGCATCATTATTTTAATTACAGTATTATTTTGATAGCTTAGCTAACATCATTAAACTAGTAAAAAATCACCATTCCGCTTGCATCTTGCTCTTTTGCAGCGTCTTTCACATAACACAACATTTTAAAAGCATCCTCTCTCGAGTTTAGTTTGAAAAAAAACAACATGTTTTTCTTCATTTCACTGCCCTATGTCTCGCTTTTACAAACGCAAAATGCATTCTCTGTTAATAGCCCCTTTGAAGGTCATTGCCAATGTAGACAGCAGGCCGTAAAGCAGCTCACTAGGTCGCTTACTCACTAGAGCTATGATGTTCAAGGTCGCTTTGTGTCAGTAACTGACCAAAGTCTTTAATCCGATAAACTTGACTGTACCTTAATGCGGTGAGTCTGTGCCCTGTAGTGCTGTGGGGTAAACTGGAACACTTGGCTCCCCCATCCTCCTCATTCTTGGCCTCTGGAGGTGTCTTAACAAGGAGCTTCATTGGAGTAATACGGATCTCTGGGCTGTCCCTCACCAGCAGGCATATCACAGGTCATCTCTTCTATTTTAGTTTGTGGCTAACAGCGAAGGCCGTCTCATTACAGTACTCCTCAACAGACCTCAGTCCCTTAAATTGCTTTAATGACCAAGTTGGATATTCACCTATTAATAAAATTAGCACAAGAGATGTTTGCTTTCCAGGGTTTTCTACTATACCTACCAACAATGACCATCGGGTGCCTGTATATTCATGCTCTGATGACCACATCCCTCCTGAAAAGACTTTTAGCTGGTCTGAAAGCAGAACCTGTATAAAACCAGCCAATAGACCTGCCTGACTACAGATCGGAGATCGGCTATGACCAGCAAACCAGCTTAGTCTTTCTTTCTTTCTGTCGTTCTTTCTTTCTTTCTTTCTTTCTTTCTGTCTTTCTTTCTGTCTTTCTGTCGTTCTTTCTTTCTGTCTTTATTTCTGTCGTTCTTTCTGTCTTTCTTTCTGTCGTTCTTTCTTTCTTTCTGTCTTTCTTTCTTTCTTTCTTTCTGAAATTGCAGTGCTGTACTCACACAAGCCTATTATTCCTCACACTGACTCTGGTTTGCTAGGATACAATAGTTTTCTGCTCTGAGAGGTGGGGTGCTGACAATACATTCCTGACCAGATAGGCTCTTCAATTGTACTCTGGTATGTTGGGAGATTAGTCCTTTTGCTGTGGAGAGTAACAGCTTGACTTTCAGTGGAAAAAGGTTAAAGTTCACAATTTGTTCATGTGTGTGTCTCTTTTCACATCTAAAGTGCCCTGTGTCTTTGACTTGTTTGTGCATTTGTTGCACATATCGTGGCGCCACGGTGTTGATGAAAATGACTTGGTATGCGGACAACATATAAGCCCATGCAGCGCTGCTGTTAGCCTGCTGAAATAGCTCGTCCACAGCAGCAGGGTCTGGGCCGTGACTGTGTTTGACCAATGGCTATAAACCAGTGCTACTCAGGTACAGTCACAGGATTGAATCACCACTCTTTAGATTCAACTGTGTTGAAAAATCACTGTACAAGACTATTATTATTTTTTCAAACTTTTTTTGCGCTTCCTCAGTCCAGTCTCTATTATAAAGCATGAGGCAATTGTGTCAAAAGCATTTATACACTGAACTTCTCACACAATATCTGCCGCTAAGTAGCAGTATAGTCAGCACTCATACACAGTTCATCTTATCTGTAATTTGCTTCAAGATGATCCCTCAACAACATATATCTGCCCCGATGGCATAATATCTGCTCCAAGTTCATCTGGAGTGACACAGATTGAGAAAGTGTATCTTTGCCCTGTGGGCTATGTCTTTAAAGGAATAACCCTCATTTGCTAGGTGCCTGAAATCCTTAAAGGAGGGAAAGGGCAAAGAAAATGCCACATTCAATCTTTTTGTTCTTATTTAAATACTCTGAGTCGTCCATAGAAGGCGTTTGGACTTGTCTCGATTCACTGTGAGATTACATGAAGTGTTGCTCTCGCTTAATGTGTTTTGGCTTTCCCCGCTAATGTTTTTTCTGGCACTGTTAGCGTCTGTCTGTTGAGATTCTTTGAGATGTCACACTTGCGTAGTGTTGTTTAGCAAAGCTGTAGACCTTTGTCTTTTTATTTACACCTTGTTAAACCCCAAGCCTTAGACTGTAACAGCATTTTTTTTTTTTTCTGTTACGAACTATACAGTATTCATTTTTTGAAGAATAGCATGGATGTTTCTAAATAGCTGGTCAAATTTGTAATTACAGAGAATAAAGAAAACAAATAAAGATTATTGAATAACAAAGAATAATGACAGTAAGTCAGCATATTGATTATATTATATTCTATTACATTATTGTGTGTGTATATATATATATATATATATATATATATATATATATATATATATATATATATATAATATGTGTGTGTGTGTGTATATACAGTATTATATTATATTATGTTATATTATATTCACCTAGTGACCCAGGACTGCCATTGGTACCCCTTCAAACAAATGCATGACACCCCTTAAAACTTCATCGCATATTGCAACATATGTTATTATATGTGAATAATTTCACAGAAAGAGCGGGAGCGTGTCCACTCAAAAGTGTATGAGCATACTGAGGGAAAAATGTGTGCGTGTGTACGAGCGCACATGTGGCTCTAAATGGCTTGGCTCTCCCCTGGTGGGCTAGGGTTTGCTGTGTCCGGAGCTTTGCTTTGTCCTGGGCTTTTTCTCTGATTAGGCCCTGGTGAGGTCTCACTTAAGGCCGACAGAGAGTAGCGTTCTACCTGCACTGCCCATGCTGTTCCCATCACAGCCACTTCCCCTATAATGCCACTTAATTCCCCAAGAAGTGGCACACTGCAGCAGTGGCCAGCCGGAGAAAGGGTGTCGTAATGCATCTGGACCCGACATCGCCCCACAGGGATAATAGCCCTGATTGCTCCTGATTCCCCGTCTCCACAAAGTACCTCATGTAAAATAAGTGACATTTAAAAGGCATCAAGATGTGAAAAGGAGCCAGGGTATGCACCAGAGAAAACGAGAGAGAGAGAGAGCAGGGGAAGTAGTAAGCTTTTCACCTGAAAGAGGAAGAGAAAAAAAGGTCCCTTCTTTTGCTGGCGGGGGAGCGACAGAAAAACGATAAGCCCTTGTGTCGCGAGCTGACCCTCGCTGCTAAGCTTTTTAACTTCCCCCTGTCTGTACTGCTTTTCTCTCTCCTCACACAAATCCGCATACACGCACACACACACACACACGGAAAGAGAGAGAAGGAGGCAGAAAAAGAGAGACGCTGGCAGTGGGTTGACATTGCTTCTGGGAAGTGCTTGAGTCGGCGTGCTAAAAATCATTTCGGGTTAGATAGAGGCCCCCTGAGCTGGCCCGGGGATATCACCACGCTCATCTCCGTTTAGAGTGAAAAGCGGCAACGCAAAGCACAGCCTGCAGGCGCCCTGCTTGTCCATTCTCAGACAGAGAAAGAGAGAGTAAGAGAGATACGGAGGGAATTCGGTGGCCTTTGCTGTATGCAGTGCTGAGGGTACAGCCAGCATATGTGCCCTATGGAATGCTCTGTGACCTCAATGCCCCGCCACAGACAGCGAAACGCAAAGCAGTGACTCATTCAGCCCAATCACGCACTGGAGTCGTTCATCTCTTAATCATCGCTTATTTTTAATTTAGCAACTTATAATGTTGTGACAATAATACTATTGCTTTTTTCTTCTAGCTAACCGACTGGCCGATTAATGAGTGTTTGTATTATTGATAAGTTTTCATCTAGTTTTAACATGATGAAAATCTTTCAAATAGTTTTTTTTTTTTTATGTTTTTTGAAAGAAGTCTCACCCAGGTTGCTGTTATTTAATCGAAAAAAAAAAAAATACAATGATATTGTGAAGTATTTTAAATAATTGTTTTCTATTTAAATATATTTAAAATTGTAATTTATTTGTGTGTTGGCAAGGCTAAATTTTCAGAATAATTACTCCAGCCTTCAGAGTCACATGATCCTTCAGAAATCATTCTAATTTGCCGATTTGCTGCTCAAGAAACATTTCTGATTTATTATGTTGAAAACATAACAATTTCATTCAGTATTTTTTAATAAATAGAAAGTTCAAAAGTACAGCATTTATCTGAAATAGAAAGCTTTTGTATAAATGTCTTCACTTTCACTTTTCATCAATTTAATGCATCCTTGCTGAATAAAAGTATTTATTTATTTCCAAAAAAAATATTACTGAGCCTAAACTTATAGTGTTACAAAAGCTTTCTATTTCAGATAAAAGCTGTTCTTTTGAACTTCCTAGTCATCAAAGAATCCTGAAAAAAAAAAAAAGTACACAAATGTTTTCAACATTGACACTAATCCGAAATGTTTCTTGAGGAGCCAATCCGCATATTAGAATGATTGACATCCACCGGGCCCAAATGACACACCTATCCATGGCCTTGCTTTTCAGCTAGGTGTGATGACTTTTTGCTGAAGGCTTAAAACATGAAATGACTTTTAGTTTTAGTCTTGTTGGGGGCTTAAAGGACCAAGCAACCTCATGTCATGTCTTTATTACATGATTCAATCAATCAATCAATCACTCTAAAGGGTTAATATTCACCAGTAGGGACAAAAACAGGTTGCAGTAACTGTCAAAAAGATGACACCATGATGACATGTTGTCATGGTTACAGTTCAGAAGCAAGTTTCGTCTAAATGATAGACAATGTTGGACTTGCTACATCTCTGTGTGTGTCAAAGTCTGGCCTGTCCATTGTTATAGCTGTTAACACATTCTCACCTGTACACATTAAATCAAACTCTCACACACACACACACACACACACACACACACCTGCAGCAGTGGATAACTGTTCACACATTATCACCTACTGAGCACACACATTTTCTCACAGTGCTGTTCCTGTATCCCCTACAGGGCCGTGCAGTAATGTAGGTTAAGATAGCTGCCAACAAGAGTGCTGTGATGCTATGTAACAAGGAAAGTGGATCGCTCAGACACTATTTTCATCTGACTTTTCAATAGGTTTATGATTGGAACTTTTTCCTGACGCATTAATGAATTGTTCGCAAAGAAATTCTCTTTTAAAGGCCTTTTGTCCCTGGCGGCTGGTCATTATACATCCAACAAAAAAAAAAAAAACACTCGGTGGTAATTACCCGTATGTGCTAAAACAATTCATTTCTTACAAAGGAAAGGTCTACGCTTAGAAGGAGAAATGTTTTCGTCAGCAAGCACGTTTACGATATCTCATCACCCGTCTCTTCACCCCTTTTTTCTCATCAAACTCTTCCCCTCTCCTTCTCTCTATTCATCCCTATCATTTCTCTCCCTCTCGCTTTAATTGTTTATATGCATTAACATTCTCCAAATAGACCTTGTTCAGGTGACAGGGCTGTAATTTGGCGGGCCCCTGCTCCACAGTGCAGCAGAGAGAAGTAAGCAATTTAGGCTTGCGCGGCGGCTGTAATCTGGGGTTGTCAACTGTCCGCGCCGTTCCAGCATATGCTAATCAATCAGCTGCGGCCTGCACCCGCTCA
This sequence comes from Opsariichthys bidens, assembly GCA_037194245.1. Taxonomy (NCBI): domain Eukaryota; kingdom Metazoa; phylum Chordata; class Actinopteri; order Cypriniformes; family Xenocyprididae; genus Opsariichthys; species Opsariichthys bidens. Next base: position 22,430,558 of record CM074279.1, on the reverse strand, counting down.
TCTGACCGGCTTAGCCCCGCACCCGCGTGCTGATATATCTATTAGTCTGCCGTCAGCGCCGCGCCACTGCGAAGATGAGATTCCACCAGCTTTGGCATTTTCTCTCACAGATAAGTAAGCTATCAGGCCACCGGATAAATAGCAGAGCAAAGAGTTGCCCCGGCCCCCGCGCACGCCGGTGACAATGCAGCGATGGCTCTTCTCCCCTCATTATACGCCGCCACCCCTAATCCAAAAAAGTTGTTTACCAAGAGAGGAGGGCGGCCTTATCTACCCGAGGCACAGTGTTGCGGCTTTGAAAACACACTCGTGTGCGCAGCTGGGCAAGACGGAAAGGCTTTTTTCCCCTCAGTATTCTGTCATTTTGGTGTGCTGGAGCTGTGTGGTTAGAGGATTCCTTTTTGTGCACTGAAAATTGCTGAGGGGTGTGTGTCTGTATGAACGCGTGTGTGGGTTTGTGTTGTAAAAGATTAAGCTTGTCGAATGTGAACTGAGTGTTTTAGGGGTGGGCGGTGTGTCCTAATGCATCATGGTGAGTAATATTATATGACAGAAATAATATATATATATGTATCTTTGGCTCGGAATGCAATTTAAACTTTGTTTTTTGGAACTTGACGCATGGAAATCCAAAGGTTATTCTTAACAGGATGACTAATAAGTCTGGCATCAGTGCTAAAACAGCTTCATATTATCTAGTGCTGGAGTTTGAGGAAATTAACTATCTGGCAGTGCAGTATGTTTGAAGCTGTTATAAAACTTCTGATGTGTGATGCAAACACACGACAGCGGAACTATTGGCTCATGGGGACTCTGGTTCAATTCTGACCTGGGTCATGTCCTGTGGCCGGTTTCATAAACTGCTTAGAGTAGTATTAAAAGTTAGTCAACAAACTTTTGTCAGTTACATAAAAAGTTAGAATGGTCTAGTTTGAATCCGAAGAGTAAGACTTGGCTAACTACAATTGGTCAAACTGGTTTTAACATAGTGGCTGTGTGTATGCAACTGGCAGTTGAATTCATTCCCCTTCTCCCTCCATCCACTGTCCTGTCAAATATTCGCTGCTTAATATAATGAAGAACAAAAGCCAATAAATAATTATATTCTAAATAATTAATTATAAATAAATTAGTTTGCCAAACTCTGTTGTTGCTAAGCAACTGTAAACACAGTACAGTAACACTGTGCCTATAGAGCACAACAGTTGAGTTCCGGAAGTAAATATCCCATTCATTTTCTCCATAGGGGAATAGATTTTTGATAGCTTTTTACCTTACTTTTGTGGAAGCCATCAGCCTGCATCATTTAAAAATATTTTTTATAACAACGGAATTCCTGTTAAAAAAAACTACATTCCCCATGATTCTGCAAAAAATCTCCACTGGTCAGAAACATCCAAATCGTGCCAAAAGAACTCTTCTATTTATATATTTTTTTTACATTTTTTCAAATAAACTTATGTTGTTTCTGTATACACAATAAATATCTTTCAATTAATAGTTTTAATTAGTTTGCAGTTTTAATCATTTGCACTGTAGTTCCTTCTCTCAAAAAGGCTGCTAAATATACAGTGTTGCACTCAAGCCTTTTTGTCCGATTTTCAAATACTTTTGGGCTTCAAATCAATGTTTGTTGTGTGATTCATCTCACATCTAGTTGGTATGGTTCATAGCTTATAACTTTTTAAAACCCTATCGGAAAAATACTTCTGGAACCAAAGCCACTGAAAAAGTGGGCGGGCGCTATTGCACTTTATAGCGGACATGAGCTAGGATGGCGCATCTAATCAACAAAGTGCAAATCTGCAACACCCTTTGGAGAGTATGCTTTAGTTTTGGGCTAAAACATTTGAATCCAGTGGCCGTTTTATTAAAACATACCAACTCAGAATCTTCTGTTTAGTAACCATAATGATTAGGATCTCATTTAGAACATTTAGAATTTAGGAACTTATATAGGTCCAGATCTTCAATAGCCCTGACTGGTTCTACTGCACTGTGTTGTTGCATCTCTGATTGCTTCAGAACCCAACTTTCACCATCCTCTTTGAAACGCCACGCCGCGTCTGTGGATGTACATGTGAGAGTGAGTGAGTGTGTGTTCGGTAATCCTGAGTTGGAGTAAAGTAGCGGTGTGAGGGAACAGATTGCAGTTGATCATGCTGAAATGCTCTCTTATCCGTTATTGGATCTGAAACGGAGGAGGCTTAGGAATTATCAGAGGCCGGCGGTAATGTGGAGATCATCTGGAGAAAGCTCAGGGCCGGCTCGCGTCCTGAAAGGGAGGAGGGAGCACACAATTATGAGAGAACTTTATCTTTTTTTCTGTTTCTCTTGGCTGTTTCTTAGATTTTTAATGTTGTGATATGTGATTCATTATAGGTTTTTAGCTAGTTATTTGGCATGTCAATCTTTGACCTCAGTATCTAACAGTCCATAAAGTGTTGTGGTAAGCTGATTGTTTGTCCTGATCATTGTTCCTGTTGAGGGTCTCATGCAAGCAAACAAGTGGCTCCAGAGCACAGCGACTATAGTGTGTGCGCGTAAGTAAGTGCCGGACGGCATCTGTGCGTCTCATCCCAGCTCATATGATTAGTGTCTGGCATTTCCACCAGGATTAGCCAGGCGCTGCACTTTTCCAAAGTTCACAAGGTTAAGAGTTCACGTACACTTGGCTGCTTGCTGGAGGACCTCAGTTTGGTGACATTTTTGTGCCACTAGCAGCAATAAGCAAAATCGCAAAAACTCTTTTCAAAAAAATGTGTAACACTGCATCAGCTGAAAGCATATGCAACATGTAACACACATTCCTATGAAGCCCAAATTATCTGTCCCTGTGTATGCCATGACACGAACATATTCATGAAGACTTAACCCTCATGCAGCTTATGCTTCCTCAAATACATTCTACATTTGATTATGAATTTAAATAATATTAAAACAATGAATTTTAATCTTCAATATATAACAGTGTTTCAATGTTCAGCTACAGTAGCATACCGACCTGCTGTGTATGTACGTTTTTAGCCAATCACTCTTTTACATTGTGCGATTTCCATCAAAATTTGAGGGAAGTAAAAGAAAAGGTAAGTTAAGGGAGGTAAGGAGAGTAACAGAGACGGCTCTGTGTCTCATTTGGTAATTGATGGTGAGAAGAGATTGCATTATCCCCTTGAAGAGCTTTTATCTGCTATCACCTCATGGCTTCTTCATTTCCTCAAGTGCATCTTGACCCCTGGCCAAAATAAAACACACCTTTACATGCACATGTCTGCTTTAGGTCTTTCATTTAGATTAAAGTTTTAGATTCAAGACTTTTAGCGTCTTAGTGTCCATGTCAGTACTTGTACTAATATGCTGATTTGGTTTTCTCACAGAACATTTCTGATTATCATCAATGTTGAAAACAGTTGTGTTGATTGTTTTGTAGAAACCGTGATACTTTTTTTCTTCATTAATAGAATGATCAAAAGAAAAGCATTTAACATAAAACTCTTTTGTGACATTATAAACTTCTTTACTCTTTTGTTCAAATTAATGCATCCTTGCCTGCATTCAAGATTCATGAGTTGGAAGTAAATGCCCACTGCTATGATTGGTTAACTCCCCCCCCCCCCCATTATACCTGTGGAATTGTTTTGAAAATTTCCGTTGTTGAAAAATATCTTATTACATGTGAAACATTTATGCATATTACATATGATTTTTAAATCTTGGTTGTGGAAAATAAAGTTTAAGGACTTAAACTTTCCACAGTTATAGTTGACAGGATAACTTTTGAAGTATGAATGTCTATCGTCTCTCACACTGTCGTTCTTTTATAGTCTATATATTGTTCATCGGGTGGGCAGTGATGTAGAAGTAGGCGTTGATTTTCGTCGCACTATTATATCATAATGTGACATAATCCAAAACGAGTCATTTTGCCTGCTTGGTTTCAGTAAAACTTGTTTTTGGACTTACCAAGAAGTTTTGAATTCTGAAAATTACAGGATGTTTTTACAAGGATCTCTTATGTCATAAGGTGAAGGAAATTTTGATTTCTCAATACATGACCTCTTTAATAATAAAAAATATTTGAAACTGTACTGTACGTTTACGTGTTTGCAACAAAGCTTTGATAACAAAAAAAAAAATCTCTTATGACTTCATAAAATTTTCAAAAATCTGTAAACTGACACAACAAAACTAAAAAAAAAACAGTCACAATTCAGGCGTAATTGCCATAATTATATCTCAGCATATCATTATTGAAAAGACCTCTAAAAGCAGAAAACTCTTGCCCTTATTAAGCAGCTTGTGTGTTATCTCACCATTTGTGCAATTGCTGAATCACTCAATTTCAAATGTCATTTTTAAGAACGTCTACCTTATGAAAATGTCATTAATACATTTGTACCGTGTACAGTTTATTTGAGAGGGCACTTTCTTCAGAAATGTTCTTTTATATATGTAACACTACAGGGAGTTAAAGGGTTAGTTCACCTAAAAATGAAAATTGTCATTAATTACTCACCCTCATGTCGTTCCACACTCGCAAGACTTTCGTTCATCTTCGGAACACAAATTATGATATTTTTGATGAAAACCGATGGCTCAGTGAAGCCTCCATTACCAGCAAGGTAATTAACACTTTCAGATGCCCAGAAGAGTACTAAAACAGTTCATGTGAGTACAGTGGTTCAACCTTAATAGTATAAAACGACGACAATACTTTTTGTGCGCCCAAAAAAATAAATAACGACTTTTCAACAATATCAATTAATGGCCGATTTAAAAACAATCTGCAAATCTTTTGTTTTGAATCAATGGTTTGGAGCGCCAAAGTCACGTGATTTCAGTAAACGATGCTTCAGTGCATCATAAGTGTTTCGCAATTTCAATACTTCGTGTCACTTTGGTAGTTTGAGACGCTATCCGAACCACTGATTCAAATCAAAAGATGCGTAAAGCTTCGAAGCAGTGTTTTGAAATCGGCCATCACAAGATATTGTCGAAAAGTCGTTATTTAGTTTTTTTGGCACACAAAAAGTATTGTTGTCGCTTTATAATATTAAAGTCAAACCACTGTACTCACATGAACCGTTTTAAATATGTTTTAGTACCTCTAGGCATCAGAAAGTGTTAATTACCATCCTTGCAATAGAGGCCTCACTGAGCCATCGAATTTTCATTTGTGTTCCGAAGATGAACGAAGGTCTTACAAGTGTATGACAACATGAGGGTGAGCAATTAATAACAATTTTCATTTTCGGCTGAACTAACCTTTTAATTGAAGACATCACTTTACACTTTCCTCAAGCACAGTTCTAGATTTATCACTGGAAACTTAAAAATAAAACATCATTCAGACTGTTATTGGCTTTTTAAATTCTCAGTCACAGAAGAGGCTGGGTCTTCAGAGATTACAGACAGATGAATTAATCGGCCCAGGTGGGCCACCTGGATGAGCCTAGAAGTTATGACCTCTAAGTGTCATAAGTTGTTATTTTCCCCCTGTCTAGCTACAATCCTTATGTGATAAATCTTACACTAGCCTCTCAAAATGTCAGATGGTTCATCAGCAAGTGGAATAGCAAGCAGGTGCTGCCTTCTTTTAATGGCAGAGGCATATGTTGACGTTTTATCAATAGACATTATTAAATCTTGCTTGGGTGAGTTAATCTCAAGCTGATGGTGCAGAGAGGTTGAGAGAGACAGGCTTTAACAGGCCTTCCTGAAAGGCAGGTCATAAGCTGCTTATTATATCGACTCTGTCTTACAAATGCACACACACATTTTTTCTCACCCTCTCTCTCTCTCTCTCTCTCTCTCTCTAACCTTCTGTGTTTCTGCCGTTCTTGCATGCTCTGAACAAAATCATTAGCAAGGCCGTTCTGCAATATAAGGGACACATATACCTATGTGGAAATAACTTTCAAGGATAGCTGTATAGTGCATGCCAACTTTTACTGTGCTGTGATATAGACATTTTTCTGAATACAAAATGCTTTTTTGATTAAAATCCAGTCATTTTGATTAATAACTAAATACATGGAAATAAATCTAACGTTGGCTTTATTCTCTCTATTATTTTCTTTAGGGTTTAGTTGACATAATGTGTTATTAAAAAGTTATGTCCCCAGGTTATGCTTTAACTTTGTTACTGTCATATTTGTCCCTATTGCATAAATCGAAAAATCTGTCTAAATGACACCATTTTCCAAACATGAATCCTTTTAGGACAGTTTGAAGTCTCATTTTTTACATTATCTACTTTCATCAGTAGAGGTTTCTCTTAAAATGTCAACCCTATTACCTTCAACCGTGATAAATAAAAGTGTATTTGTGTAAATATCTGTTATGAAAATAGTTATGTAATGTCTTTTGAAGGCATATTTATACTGGGACATATATTAAAATCCCCTAATTAAAGGTATAGATCACTTAAAATGAAAATTTTCATCATTTATTTGCTCTCATTTCACTGTATTTCTATTTATTTATTGATTAAAAAAATACTACCAGGATTCTTCAAAATATCCTCAAAATATCCGAAGGATGTCATAGCAGGTTTGGAACGATATGAGGGTGAGTAAATGATGACAGAATTTTTGGGCGAACTATCCCTTTAAACTTAATTTGGCACATCACGCTTTTTTTAATATATAAATGCTTGTTTTTGTGACAATGTTTAAAATCCTACAGAAATGTACTTCCTAAAAAGGCAGTTTTTCATAGAATGATCCAGTGCGCGCACACCGAGAACACCGTTTTATTTCTTCTTTCTTTTAAAACACTTCACAAATTTATACATGAAGATACGTTGCAAACGAAAGTAAAGTTATACACACAAACACACAAGAGCTCCCATCAAAGGCAGACAGCTCAGGGGCCTAAGTTTATTGAAATGACTATTTTTTCTCAGCTGCACGTGTGTATGTGTGTGTCTGTGAGACAATAGCAGCTTTATGGCTCTTGCTGGAGCTAGCAGAAGGAGCAGAGGCTGACAGTGGGTGATAAGACCACCAGCCTGCTTCTTGTGATAATCGTTCGCTGGACCCCCACTCACTCTGTGCACAGCTTACAAGCCTAAGTAGCCAGAATCTTGTGGTGTGTGTGTGTGTGTGTTGTTGGTAGTGAACTGTAGCGAGCAGGGAGCGTTCATGAACACAGAGAAAGCGCTGGTGTAAAAGAGAGTGACACACCGTCTTTATGTTGCATCATGTGAAGGTTACCAAGTAGGCTCGTCCTTGTGAGCATGCGGTATGTAATAAATTAAATGTTTCTTTTTCTATGCTGAATAACTTCATACGTCCTTAAAGTCTCTTCATGATATGGCTATCTGTGATTTAATGAATCCCATTCATCCACTATGCAAGGAAATGTGAGATAAAATGCATGATTAACTGTTGAATATTCACCACTAACAATAGCAATAACAGTTTATATAAACATTGGTATTTCATATGGTTTTGTAATTAAACAGTATACACAGTAAGATATTTTAAGTTAATACTTCTATACAGAAAATTTCACAATTTCCACAAAACATATTAAGAAACTTGTCAACATTGATAATGATTAGAAATGTTTCTTGAGTATCAAATCAGCATATTAGAAGGATTTCTGAAGGATCATGTGACACTGAAGACTGGAGTAATGACAAATTCAACTTTTCTATCACAGGAATAACTTCCGTTTTAAAATATATTCAAACAGGGAATAGTTCATATCAATTATAATAATATATTTCACAATATTACTGTTTTTACTCTCTTTCAGTGCATATTTATTGCCTGTCTAAATTTCAAGTAAAAATGAGTTGTGATTGGTGGTCAAATATGTCATATCTGAATGGACTCTTCGTGGCCAGATTATGCTGTAATGTGCATTAAATATAATGTGAAAACTTGACTAGTTAGATTGACAGCGCGATCTTGCAGTATCTGTATGCAAGAATAATTCCTGGTACTTGTTACGGCATAACAGTGAGTGTCCGTATATTGCTTCTAACCTCTCTCTTTCTTTCAGGTGTCTGGCCTTCTGAAGAGGTGATGGCCTACTTCTGCCTGAAGAAACGTCACATGTTTACGTGAGAGACCCCCCGAATTTCAATTTAAATGTGCTTTATTGGCATGGCAAAAACTGTACTTTTGTATTCCCAATGCAATGGCAGCTAGGTGGTGTACAAAATGTGTGCAATGCAAAGTACAATAACATTCTCTCTTTCTTTCTCTCTCTCTCTCTCACGCTCACACACACACACACACACACACATACACACAGATACTTTGGCCATATGACAGAAAGGCAAGGGGCACTTTTTGATTTGCACTCAAGGCGGTACACAAGCCTTTGATTTCCTGTTTTTACATTCAAGAGGCAGAGGAGGGAAGAGAGGCTTATCGATCACACAGCGGCAAGCTGAAGGTCAACTGGGCATATAGAGACAGAGCAGGGTTTTGCGCCCTTGGGCCAATGCTTCTGCTGGAGTGTGTGTTTATACGGAGGATGTTAAGACCTGTGTTCTGTTGTGATTTGGTCTGTGTATCGCTTTTGTGCACATTCAGACCTCTAAATTAAAAGCTGAAGTTCATTTGCATGAGTGTGTGTGTGAGAGTGTAGTATGTTTGTGCACGTGTGTGTGTCGATGTGTGCTCATGTTCCTGTATGTCATCAAGGACTGTCACCCTCTCGCTATCTTCCAGACCTGTTATCAGGCACTCACCAAAAAGAGAAAAAGAGGAGGATAAAGCAGAACAAAAAAAAGTCAATTTACAGAGAGCGCCCATCTCTTCTCTTCATCCCTTTGGTTTTTCGCCTTTCTTTCCACTAGTCCAATGTACAGCCAAATAGCTACCTGTCACTGGGGCTTTGTCCCCGTCGCGGCTCATACTAGCAGTTTTGTGCGCATTAATTTTTAATTGCACTCCCTCATACAACAATCGCTCTCTCTTCATCCTCCACTCTGTCTCTCTGTCAATGGAAGGTGTCGGATCACGGGCTGAGAGCAGACAAACACATGGAGACTGTTGTCACGGAGCGCAGAAATGACTGCAAAGTGATGAAGTCACTATGCTGGTGTGTGTGCGCGTGTGTGTGTGTGTGTGTGTGTGCGCGTGTGTGTGTGTGTGTGTGTGCGGCTGCGGACTGCTTTTGATCTACAAGGACTCTCTACTGTATATTTTGTGTATGACAAACACAAATGAACTCTATGCAAATTATAGTCTTTGTGTAAATTCTCCATTCCTGTGGGAATTATATGAATTACCTTTCATATGAATTATTCCATTCGGCTGCTGTAGGTCTCTATGTATAAAGTAGGTGTCTGTATGTGATAACTGTCGTTGTGTGGCTCAGAAATGTATTGAAGCTTGTTTCCGCCACTGAATAAAAAATATAAAAGGTGATTGTGACTTATATCACAATTCTGACTTTTTTTTCTTGCAATTGCGAGTTTACATCTCAGAATTTTTGTTTTAAAGTCAGTATTGCGAGATATACAGGTGCTGGTCATATACTTAGAATATCGTCAAAAAGTTGATTTATTTCACTAATTCCATTCAAAAAGTGAAACTTGTAAAGAAACTTGTCCATTCATTACACACAGACTGATATATTTCAAATGTTTATTTCTTTTCATTTTGATGATTATAACTATAAGGAAAATCCCAAATTCAGTATGTCAGAAAATTAGAATATTGTGAAAAGGTTCAATATTGAAGACACCTGGTGCCACACTCTAATCAGCTAATTAACTCAAAACACCTGCAAAGGCCTTTAAATGGTCTCTCAGTCTAGTTCTGTTGGCTACACAATCATGGGGAAGACTGCTGACTTGACAGTTGTCCAAAAGACGACCATTGACACCTTGCACAAGGAGGTCAAGACACAAAAGGTCATTGCAAAAGAAGCTGGCTGTTCACAGAGCTTTGCGTCCAAGCACATTAATAGAGAGGTGAAGGGAAGGAAAAGATGTGGTAGAAAAAAAGTGCACAAGCAATATGGATAACCGCACCCTGGAGAGGAACAAAAATCCATTTGTGAAACAAAAGCCATTTAAAAATGAGTGGGCAATTCACAAAGAGTGGACTGCAGCTGGAGTCAGTGCTTCAAGAACCACTACGCACAGACGTATGCAAGACATGGGTTTCAGCTGTCGCATTCCTTATGTCAAGCCACTATTGAACAACAGACAGCATCAGAAGCGTCTCGCCTGGGCTAAAGACAAAAAGGACTGGACTGCTGCTGAGTGGTCCAAAGTTATGTTCTCTGATGAAAGAAAATGTTGCATTTCCTTTGGAAATCAGGGTCCCAGAGTCTGAAGGAAGAGAGGAGAGGTACACAATCCACGTTGCTTGAGGTCCAGTCTAAAGTTTCCACAGTCAGTGATGGTTTGGGGTGCCATATCATCTGCTGGTGTTGGTCCAGTGTGTTTTCTGAGGTCCAAGGTCAACACAGCCATTTACAAGGAAGTTTTAGAGGACTTCATGCTTCCTGCTGCTGACCAACTTTATGCAGATTCAGATTTCATTTTCCAGACTTGACATCTGCACACAGTGCCAAAGCAACTAGTACCTGGTTTAAAGACAATGATATCCCTGTTCTTAATTGGCCAGCAAACTCACCTGACCTTAACCCCATATGAAATCTATGGGGTATTGTGAAGAGGAAGATGCAATATGCCAGACCCAACAATGCAGAAGAGCTGAAGGCCACTATCTGAGTATCCTGGGCTCTCATAACACCTGAGCAGTGCCACAGACTGATCGACTCCATGCCACGCCGCATTGCTGCAGGAATTCAGGCAAAAGGAGCCCCAACTGTACATGCTCATACTTTTCATGTTCATACTTTTCAGTTGGCCAAGATTTTTAAAAATCTTTTCTTTGTATTGGTCTTAAGTAATATTCAAATTTTTGAGATACTGAATTTGGGATTTTCCTTAGTTGTCAGTTATAATCATCAAAATTAAAAGAAATATACATTGGAAATATATCGGTCTGTGTGTAATGAATGAATATAATACACAAGTTTCACTTTTTGAACTTTTTGACCTGTATACTTGCAATTCTGAGAAATTAAATAAAAAAAGTAAAATCAGAACTGTGAGTTTATATATCAAATTTACATCTTTACATCTTACAATTCTGATTTTTTTTCTTAGAATTGCGAGAAAAAGTGCACTTTACATATCCGGATGATGCACATAATTAACCAGAAAAACTAAAAAAAAAGTGTGGAATGTTGGACACGTCATGCACTCAACTGTTGCACTCAACTCTGCTTTAATTTCGTAGCAGAAAGGCAAACAGATTCTGACATGGAATGACAGAATGACCTCATAAAATTCATACATTACACGGTCGACTGCATAGTGTGTAGTGCGTCATTTGGGACACAACTGTAGTTGCAAGTACGTTAAGCATTTATGCTGAATTCAATGTTTTGTGCGACAAGTTTTTGATAAATGTTTTTGACATTTTTAATAAATGATTAGCAATTTTTTTTAAATACTTTATTTACGTACATTATGTGCATTAAACAATTTTACTAATGTGTTGGTTTGCCACTTCAGAAATGTAAAATATATCACTTACAAGAGAAGTAAATTATTTTGGATATTTACCATAGTTATACTATGGTATTCTTTCAAGTACGTTGGAGTACCATATACAGTTTATGCCATAGTTTTTGAATATAATTATTCAGTATTGGACTGTTTTCACACCATACTTATGAGGCCAAAAATAATTCACAATAACTATAATATTGTGACAGATCATTTAGGAAAAAAAAAAATCTTAGTCAAATGCATCTTTTATATTTGTTTATTTTGTGTTTCACCTCTTTGGCCAATTCATCGCAAAATACAAGTGTATTTCCTGCAGATGAGGTGTTTTTTTTACAAAATCAAAAAAAAATTGCACTTGCAAACAATCTTTTTTTTTTTTTTTTTTTGGATGCGGTTATAGTGTCTTGCTATATAAATGATTTTCCTTGGCAGAAGTGGCTACACACTGTGGCTGCATCCGAAATCGCATACTCTGCTACTATATAGTAGGTTAAAAAGAGCATGCAAAATAATAAGTATGTCTGAATTCACAGTACTCATAAAAGAGTAAGCAAAAAGTACCGGGATGACCTAGTACTTCCGCCGAGATTCTGAAGTGTGCATTTGATGCATGTATCAGGCCATGGGAGAGGATTTACCGGATTACATTCATACTATGTAGAACATACATTTTTAGCAGACACAAAGTAATTAAAAGTACCTACTCAAGACAGTATGTGTATATGCATCTTATGTCTTCTTTTTTGTGTTTTACGACGGGGGGCATCCATCGCTAAGGTGCAATACCGCCATCTACTATGTTGGAGTGTCACTTACTGGTGAGGGATTATTTAGGATTATCATGTGTCAAATTAACATAATATCAATATTTCTCTTTTTGTAACACTTTAGTTTAGGGTCCAATTCTCACTATTAACTAATTGCTTATTAGTCTGCATATTACTAGGATATTAGCTGTTAATTAGTACTTATAAAGCACATATTAATGCCTTATTCTTAATCACCATACATCCCTCAATCTTACCCTATACCTAAACTGAACAACTACCATACTAACTATTAACAAGCAGTAATTAGGGGTTTGAGGCAAAGGTCGTAGTTAATGGCGAGAATTGGGCCCTAAACTAAAGTATGACCATTTTTTTAAGAAAAATATAAGGATTATCATAAATACCAGTGATTATTGCGACACCCCTGATTTAGTACCATGATACAAATCAAAATACAACAACATTACTTGATCTGATACATCACTGTAATGTACAGAATCGAAGCAGAAAACTGATCCAGTACGTTTAATGAACTTCCAGTTCCCGCTGTACCAAAAATCCACATTTCCGGCAGGAAAAAGGACAATTGCGCTTTCTTTAGTCAACACATATACACCCGCTTGCATGCAGAGAGAAGAAGAGAGAGGAAGGTTGAGATCAATGAGCCCAGTGGAATTGCATTCCAATCAATGGCATCCCCCTACACGGGCAAGTTAATTAGCGTTATTGTCAAGACACAACAGCCATCTCCCTCTCTGCGTCTTTCTTTATCTCTCTCATCCTCCTGTTTTCATCTCATTTAAACGGAAAACTTCACACTCATACTCATGTACTTCAATTTTTACGCTAAACAGCACGTAAAGCCCCTTGTGTTTCTCTGTCTCACAGGGGCTCCTCGGTGTGTGAGCTGGGTGGAGGGATGACATGCCTTGCCGGGCTTATGGTAAGTCAAAAGCGAAGGCAAAAATTACATACAGTACTCTCACACAGACAGACAATCACAGGCAAATGGGCAATTTGCATCAGCATGGGTAATCTAACATGGGCATATTGTAAGCAACATGAAATCGGCCGGTGCACATTGACATTTCTACCTCAGTGACCATATACACACGTGGCCCAATGGGCTAACTTCATCAAAAGCGTTCAAACACACAGGCTTGCATATGCAAGCGCTTTATTTCTTGGTCTCTCACACACACACACACACACACACACACCAGTGGCTTAGGCTCTAGCTGTGTGTAGTGTATAGTAGTTTGTAGTAGCCTCTCCAGATGGACAGGCTTAACATGTTATCGATTTCGCCTTCACAAGACCAGCCTTCCCGTATCTCTCCACTCAATACCCCTGTGTTGTGACATTACGGACCGCCAGTGGATCGCCCTCATCGCCCCCCACTTGATCTCTAGTCTTTTTTTTTTTACTCGCATTCCTCCTTTTCTCAGGTCTGACTTAGTGTTTGTGTTTATTTAAGTGCTTGACCAGGAAAAAATGGCTCCTCTTTTGTCCTGTGCCCTGGAGTGCTGTGGTTTTGGCAGTGTCGCCCGTGTTTTTCTTGGGTGACTGGTTGGTTTCCTGCAGGTCTTGATGCCCATATGGCTAGCTGGTGGTGCGGCACCCGTGACCTGACTCTTGCCCACAGGGCAAAAAACACAGCATCACTCTACAGAGATAGTTCTCCTGCAATGTCTCATTTTGTCAGTCTCTTTGTGTTTAACATTGAGCAATTCATATAAAGACATTTAAACTGTCTGCTAATGGTGTTGCAAAGTGTGCCTCTTCAAAACAACTTTTATCTAGGCAAATGTGTCCAGGAAGCTGTTCTCTCTGACACCACATGGTAAATTTGTCACATTATGTTATCAAAACGAATAAATAAGCAACAAAACGTTTAATGTTTCTTATGGTCACCCAAGCTTTATTTATTTGATTAAAAAATACAGTAAAAACAGCAATATCGTGAAACATAATTAAAATTCAAGATAACTGTTTTGTATTTTAATATGTTTTAAAATGTAATTTATTCCTGTGATGGAAAGGCGAATCATTACTCTAGTCTTCAGTGTCATGATCCTTCAGAAATCATGCTAATATGCTGATTTGGTGCTCAAGAAACATTTCTTATTATTATCAATGTTGAAAACGGGTGTGCTGCATAATATTTTTTGGAAACCATACTTTTTTTTCCAACTAACCAACTTTTTTTCAGGATTCTTTTATAATCAAAAGAACAGCATTTATTTTAAATAGAAGCCTGTTTTAACATTATAATTGTCTTTACTGTCACTTTTGATCAATTAATATATTCTTACAGAATAAATGTTTCTTTACAAAATACTTCTGGATGGACATGTATGCTTCCTATTATATGCTAATATTCCTAATAATCGCATCTCTAAACTATTTTTAAATTACCCCATTTTTTATTATTATTATTTTTTTTTTTAAAAGCAAAATAAAGTTTCATAGCTTGTAATATATATATATATATATATATATATATATATAACATTACATTTTTAAAATTCAGTCAGCATTGGCAGGTGTGACAAAAAGTTACTTTGCTTCCTGTGTTTGAGAAATGTCTAAGAAGTTTCGAAATCGCATCATTCAAAAGCACAAATGTTTTACAAACACACACACGCACACTCTGCTTCTGCCCACTGCACCTCTCCAAACAACTGTTACACGGCACCTCTGATAAAGATGACTACTTGAATGAAAAGTCTGTATAAAAAGAGGACAGAAAGAGCTGACAGTGGAGCAGCACAAAGGCAGAAGCTTCGCAGTACAAAGTTATATGAAGGGCATCAGGCAGGCCTCGCGAGCCGAGTAAGGAGTGACAGCAGAGCGCGATGGCCCCGCCTGATAAACGCCACACTGCAAATGAAAGGCTCTGCGCTCACCATCATCCCCTGTCACAATGCAATTACCCAACAGAGTGATAGCAAGATAGAGGGCTCCCAGCCACCGGGAATGATAAAAGTATTGACTGATTTGATTGAATGATTAAAATAATGCAGACATAAAATGAAAAAAACGGCAGAGACAGACAGAGATGAATGAGAGGGAGCAGGGGAGAAAGAGAGACGGGTGGTCGTTTTGGAGTAGGGCTTTAAAAATCGGCGCTCTTCAGATATGACCGCTTGCGAACAGTGTGCTGCTGAGGATTTCTTGCTTTTGTTTTATTTATTTATTTGCTTGTTTATTTTTCATCTTTTTTTCTCTTTTCCGGCAGACTGCGGTTTGTGCTGATGTGAAGGAAGTGCTGCTATCTGATGGCAACGAGAAGGCAATTCAAAGTATCCTTGCATTTCAGACCGGTATGTGGCTCTGTTCCAAAAACCTAGTGAACTGCCCACTCCTGCTTTCTAAGGCAGCACCTGAACTGAAATAAAACCTCATAAGTCACTGATTTGGAACTGTCTACTTAGGCAGGAATCTATACAGGGTTCACAGGAAACAATTATTGAAATTATTAAAAAAGATGTGATGAGATGAGAGAATAAATGAGAAAAGATGAGAATAAATTACACAGAATACACAAACTTAAAAGTTTTTGTATTTAAAGAAAAATGCAATATCTATTCAAAGGCTTGGGTTTGTCAGAAAGTAAAAAAAAAAAAGGACGCATTAAATTGATCTCAAACAAATGCTGCTCTTTGAACTTTCTATTCATCAATATGATCCTGAAAAAATGTATCACAATTCAATTTTCACCGAAATATTAAGCCGCACTGTTTTGAACATTGATTATAATTAGAAATGCTTCATAAGCAAGAAATCAGCATATTAGAATGATTTCTAAAATTCAGCTTAACCATCAAAGGAATAAAATACATTTTAAAATATATTCAATTAAAAAAATGCTATTATAAATTATAATAATATTTCATTTTTTATCAAATAAATCCTTAGTGAGAACAAGACAACATTTAAAAAACATTTAAAAACTCTTACCGACCCCAAACGTTTGAATGCTAGTGTACTGTAAGTATTTCCCTGCTGTGGAAGACCAGCACAATGTAACATCTTAAACCAGCTTAAGATGGTTTGCTTTTCAGGCTGGTGTGTCGACTGGTTTTAAAGGGTTTGGGGCAACATAAACTAGCTAAGACCAGCAAACCAAACTTGTTTGTCCACCATATTTTTTTTCTTTTTTGTTTCATTGAGCTTGTCGCTGTGCATTGTGGGATATTTACAATTTGTCCAAAATGAGGTAGCATAAATAAATTGCCTGACTTTTGGAACATCCTTCCTATTGTATACTGTCAGCTTATTTAAATGCTCCACACAGAGGCAGCTCACTAGGTTTTGAAACAGAGCTTGTGTGTTTGTGTGTTTCCGAACCATTCCAAACATCACTTTGTTTTACAGAAGCGCAGACAGCGAAGCGTTTGGTGTGTATATTCTCAGTGTAGGCTGTCTTGAAGAGTGTAGCTCAGAAAAGAATACCTTGCTGTCTTTTTAACCCATATTTACCTCAGATATTCTTCTCACTTCCACCTCACACACACACACACACAAACACACACTCAGTCAGCCATTCTTAATATGCACTCTGACAAAGAATACCCGCACATACACACACACACACACACACACACACACACACACACTCACACGCACACACCCCTCAACATATCTGAATGTGAGGCAAATCATCCAGCTGACACCCGAAACCTGCATTTAGCATGTTTAATACATATTCATGTCATTGAAGGCTACCGCTGTGTGTGTTGACTCACCTGCTCCTTGTCTCTCACCCTCTCCCCCCTTCTTCCAATCCTCTATTGACTTTCCCTTTTGCCAGGAGCACAGATGAAGCTTAAACAGGTGACAGGGCACAGCTCGAACCTTCTTTCTTTATTGCTTTTTCTTATTCCCGCTTTCCATCTCTCGTCTTTCCACCGCAGTCACTCAGATTAGCCACGTCGCTTGGCTTACAAAGGCAGGAAAACGGCGACGACAGACGTGACAGCAAAACGCCGCAAAATTACTGTGCCCACGTTCGTTAGTACAACAGCCAGCGCTGCCACTACAATGAGCTTTTATTGAATATCAAGACTCAAAGAACAATGGCCGTGGCATGAAATTAACACAATTCCTCTCTGAGAAGAGATTTGTTTAAAAGAAAATGGAGGGAAAGGGAGCAGAGCAAGACATACTCAAAACATTCAGAGTCTGTCTCTAAACTGTTTCCTGTAATAGAGTGTGAAAAGACTGGCAGTAGGCTGATAGAGCATTAATTGGCAGTGCTTTGTTTCAGAGATGCGTCTACCATAATAGAACGCCAAGAGATGATCTGATGATCGGACAAGGCCAGGAAAGGACAAGCTGTCTTGTGAGAACCGTATACGATCTAGTGTTTTCTTTATTTTTTTTAGAGGAAAGGAAATGAAGGGATGAACAGAGTTATTGAAACCATTTCAAATTAGCATGGTAGTCATAAGAGTGCTCCAAACTGTCAATGTAAACATATCTGCCTTTATACAGTTGTATAACTTTTTTTGTTTTTTTCTGTCGCTATCTGTCTCTTTTCTGTACTGTGTGTGTTTGTGCGTGTGTGCGTATGTATGTACATATGTATACATATACTGTACATATATGCATTTTATATTATATATAAATATTTATATATATATATTAACACATTTTTGTTAGATGCGATTAATCTTGACATATACATCTGTATATACACATAAATATTTATTATGTAAGTAACTATGAAAAATATATATAAAAAATATAAAATTGTATTTTATATATATATATTTATATATATATATGTGTGTGTGTGTGAGTGTATATATGTGTGTGTGTATATATATATAATACATATATATGTATATGTATGTATATATATACATATATATATGTATAAATATATACACACACATGCAGACATATTTAATATATATAAAATGTCATAATTATATACACAACTTTTATGTTAGATGTGATTAATCGCAATTACCTGTTCTATGGTATATGTCTACATATTGCATATGCTGTACATATACACTGACAATTGGATTTTACTCCAAATACAATATTTAAATGTTATTTTTTGCTTACTCTACTGAATATGACTCAAGTAGACATATTACAACTAGAACATGCATACACACGCTCTCTCTCGCTCAGCATACTTAATCAAGAAATCAGCCCAATGAGCCCAATTGGGAGTGAATAAAGTGTATCACAAAGTGCTGAGTGGTTTCATGACTCAGTTTTGATCTCAGTCTGCGTGTTCAAAAGACTGGCTGAGCTCAGATTAAAGCTGTGCATGTATAATCAAGAGACCCTACTGTTAACTGCTAAATTTCACTTCTCGCACACTGTTGACATTCTTTAATGGCTGCTGCGCTCTTGAGCTTTATAAACTCTATCAAGCAGCAGTCATGAAACATTTAAAGATGATATATGCACAGGTGTTACACAGGAAGTGCATTTTTGATCATATTGTGTCTCGGGGCCAGCGCTGACCTCTGCCCCAGTGGTCTTTTCCTGATGGGATTACACTGTAAGCTTTCCACTCTCTCTCTCTCCTTAGCAGCAGATCGCACCCAGCCTCCTCCCCTCTTTCATCGAGGGATTTGCCCTCCATCCCTGTGCTATAGATTGGATTTGCTATGGTTGTTTTCCATGGAGCGAGAGAGAAAGCGGGGCAGAAAAAGCGAGAAATCGTAATTGAATTAGTTTAAAACTGTCGAAGGGTCTATTCATAGATGCACTGACATCAATCCCGCAGTATAACCACAATGGGTGGAGGCCCATCCGAAGAGATGGCCGCAGGTTAAAAGCCTCCCTATTGATTACCTATGATGATGCTTTGCATGAGTTGGTTTTGAGCTCAGTGGTAATCTGAGGATGAGGTGTGGAGAGAAAAGGCCGTCATGCAAGCAAACGGAGTGTGTGGGTTGACGTCATATAAGAGGGCCTGACATAATAGAGTAACATGGTTAAACAAGAAATCAGCTGAGTGTAATAGGCTCGAGATCAGAGGGAGGATCTTGCTATTGTTCCACAGTGTCTCACCTACATCACTGAAGTAGCTCGTACTTTTTCGGTATACTTTTCTTTATTCTGCAACTTTTTATTGCACTTCTTATGTTACTGCTTATCTATCTCTCCATCTATCCATCTATGAAAAAATAAAATGAGATGGGAGGAAAAATTGCATTCAAATTCTTTTTGCGTTCCCCCCAGAAACTTTAGAAAAATTTGAAACACTTGCAAAAGCTCTGAAAAGTTTTCCTCCCATCTTATATTATTTCATAACTTTTGCAAACAAAAAAGGTCACAGTCTTTTGAGGAAAGTTTTTGCTTGACAATGCAAGTCATTGAAATGTAATTTGATTACACTTTACTTAAAGCCTTTATGTATAATGCGTTATAAAGGTAATCATAATGTACTTAAATAAATGATGTGAAATTGTATAATGCATTACAAAGTTAAAATGCATTATAATATTTGCACATTCATTGTTACATCTGAGAGGGGATCTTACGTTTTTTAATGCATTATACTTTATAAAGGTGTAAAATTGTATTATATTATAGCTGTGATTACGATTATTCATGAGACCATAAAAAGCATTATAAGGTGCATTACAAGGCATAATTAATGCATTAAAAAGACTTTTATAATACATTATACATAAAGGCTTGAAGTAAAGGGTTACATGTAATTTTTCTTCCCATCTCATCCAACTTATTTATTTCTTTATCATGATGCTAATTCATACAATATTATTAATAGTAATATTAATAAATAATAATAAAGTGCACCAGAGTGTGCAGAGCAGTATTGACCAATCAGCATCCAGGACTGGAAATATCCAGTACAGAATTTGTGTTATTTCATACTTTTGATGCCTTCACTATTATCACAAAATATGGGAAACGAGTAAGTGTGTTCAAACTTTTGACTGCTAGTAGATGTATCCGTCTTTATGAATTTCTTGACAAAGCGCACCAGATGTCCGCAGTGTAATCGAGAAGAACAGACGAGAAGGGCTCTTCTTGTCTACTAATGTGTCCAGCAGGTAAGAACTCTCACACACCTCCCAACGTCTCTGATAATGAAAGACAGAGCACTAATATTGCTTTCACATTACTGCCATATGAAGTCCATCTCTCACGTCAATACAAATTCAAGTGTTATTATTCACTGAACATGTGAATTCTTTGCATAGTCGAGCGTGCCGTGAAGTATAGAAAAGTGTGTTTGGGTAAAGAGGCATTTACGGCACTTGTGTTCGGGACATAATAGTGTCAATAAGTAGGCAAAAATGAGGTCGCAAGGCTCCGTGTCACTCCCTGAACCCAGTTGGCCCGGTAACGAGGTATCCGCAGCCCGCGGAGCGAGCGCTACGCTCTCTAACGTGCTAAGATGTATCCAGGCAGAGCGATGATGAGCCACTCTCCATGATTGAATGCCCTCATCTAGAAAACACACACACACACACACACTCTAACACCCCTCTCTCACATTTGCCAAAACACAGCTCATCCACTGTGCACACCATCACGCAAATGCATTATCACCTAAAAAGTAATTTTGGCACTCAGTGATCTAACCACTCTCTCCCCCTCTCGTCTCCTCTCCTCTCTCTTGCTCTGCACACTTCCCCCTCCCTGTGTATTTACACTGGGCTGATGAAGTGAAAGAGTAAACGTATAATTAGCCTGCATTACTTTGATTGTTTTCTTTAGAGATTAGGCTTCCTGTCAGAGCGCGCGGTTTGAGTGGGGTGAAGGTCGCGTGTGATTGGTTGAGGGAGGGGGGGTGGATTCGCTTTCTCAAGTCAGTGAATAAGCGGTGCGGACCCCCACTGAGAGAGGAGATTGTATTTCCACAAGACGTAATTTTTGTTTACTGACTGTTAATAATGGCTAATTAATAATCAGATTTGCTTGCCTGGAAACCGGCCCTAGCACTTAAAGAAAAGAGAGAAGACGATTGCTGCCAGACAACGGCGCAAATAAAAAGAGTGTCAGGTGTGTGAACTGTGTCTGGATGCATCATTATTATGGGGGTTTTGGATGAATGATAAATTGTGCAACAGGGTTTATGACGCAGCTATCATCCTGGTTCTGTCCTCTTTCAGGGTGGTGAGATGGGACAATGAGGCTGATGTGTCCGCTCTGGAGGGTCGCTTTGACGTGCTGATGTGCGCTGACTGGTAGGTTGACCCTTTTGTTGAACTGTCAGTTCTTCAGATATCCACGATCACCTTAAACATGACACCAATACAATCCTAACACCTCCAAAAGCGATGTTTCGGTCCAAAGCGCTTTTTCTTTCTAACGCTATATGATTCTGAGCAGGTGAAGAGATTCTGTGCATCTCTCCAACCCAGCCATTCTTACAGCTATTACAAAATAAATATCATATCTCACACTTTGCTAGCATCTCCAGCCACAATATGTCTACACCCTTAATAAAAGTGTGCACCTTGTGTCCCGGTGATGTGGCATTAATATTCCTGCTCCTGTAACGCTTATCAGATGGGAGCCATCAGCTTGCGGATGGCACTGTATTATTTCCCCTCCGCCAGCTCCGCCAGGCATTTCCATTTTTCAGAAATTGCCTCTTTTTCATGCTTGGCGTCCCAGCAAATGGATGTCTTAGGCAAATTGCAAATAATTATGCCTGAGCAAGGAGAGAAAGAGAGTGAGAGAGAGATTGTGGAGCAATACAAACATTTCAATTAGCCAGGTCCTGAACATGTGGAACCATTGTTTTGTTTTGGTTTTTCTTCATGAGTCTGTGTAAATGTGTTATTGTGTGTGCATTACACTAGTCTTTTACGCTCATTTGGATGTAAATTTTACTACTGCATTCAGATTCATTATGTAATCCAAGAAAATTTAATGTTACTTGAATGCTGTATTTTAGATCATTTGTGACATCCATCTTAGGGATTCTGTCAAAGATCAACAGTATTTCTTTGTTTAATGTTTTGTTTAGTAACAATTTTGTGTTAATTTAGTTGGTAAAGGGATAGTCCACCCAAAAGTGAATTCAGTCATCACTTACTCAAGTCTCATGTCATTTCAAATCTGTATGAATTTATTTCTTCTGTGTAATATATTTCTTTGTCCATACAAAGTCAATGTGGTCCAGTGTTGTTTTTGAACTCAAAAATTCCTTGTTAGTCCAAAAACAGATTTTATTGAAACCAAGCTGACTTGTTTCAGATATTGTGTAAGTATGACATCATAGTGCAACCAAAGACCGTCTCTGCAGAAAAAGATTTTTTCATTTTCATTTTTTTTTTTTTACATTTTTCATCATTTAGCAGACGCTTTTATCCAAAGCGACTTACAAGGGGAGCAATTAGGGGTTAGGTGTCTTGCTCAAGGGCACTTTAGTCATGGTATCGAAGGTGGAGAGAGTGCAGTTTGTTCACAATCCCCACTTTCAATTCCTGCAACCTTCAGATGACAAGCCCGACTCCCTCACCACTAGGCCATATGTAGTAGGAGGTGAGTTAATATGAGAGACGTAAACAGGATTACTTGTGCATCAAAACGATATAGATGCCAGTTTATGGAAAAATACAGTCTTTGCATTACCGTCCTTGTGATCCTAACATTGTTTGTTCGCGTCATTTTACCGTGGATACATTTTTAAACAAGACACTGTTTGACGCACTTTTTAGAGAGACTAAAATGCAGTGATCCAACAGTACTGTCGCAACACCCAAGTCTGAGTAACATTTTTACAATTTGTAACTATTATGCCATGTACTCGCTTTACTTTCACTTTACTGAAAATGATGAAAGATGTATATACGAACGACAGTGCGACAAACGATGGTACATCAGTTCATAATTTGTTTACACAAAACACTGTAAATTGTCCTTTGTCAACTGTAGGCCTAGCTGTGGTAACTCCAAATACTTAAATTTTATGTATGGCTGAATTTCACTGGTTGCAGTTTTTCAACATCTGAAGTTTTCAATGCAATTCCACATGTGTAATTGTGGGGACATTGAAGTTTATTTGCAAAACTGTTACCCAATCACAGCAGTGGATGTTTACTATGAGGAATATACATCAAAACAGAGTGTTTTAAAGAGAGGGTCAAAAACTGGATAGGATAGAAACTGTGTTCTTCATAAGAAAGTAAGTTTGAAATGACATGAGCAGGAGTAAATTATGACAGAATTTTAATTTGTCCCTTAATGCATTACAATACATGTTAAACCATGTTCCAGTAATGTAATGTTTGGCAGTGTTTTATGTATTTATCTGCATATTGAATGTACAGAAAAATTGCCAATGAATACAGGACATTATTATAGAGAGACTTTATCGGTTATTATTCATGTCTTGTTCTTTTGTAATGGTCCCTGCTCTCATTACATGAATTATAATAACCCTAATTAGTACATTTATTATATACATTTTCAAATATACACGTTTTTTCTATATCAAACTTTTTCTTAACACTATTATGGTTTATTACATTGTTATTACATTGTTATAGACGCAGCTCTTAACAGGATGTTCTTTGGCATTGTCGCTATCCAGCACAAAGTGGTGAGGCTGATGGAGGCGGGGTATAATGATACTTGTGTGTTCTCTGGCGATGATCACTAAAGCCTGGTACAGCCTACTATTATTCTAATGTCAGACAAATGGCAGCTAATACGCAGGTAAAATGTGCAGCAGAGGGCCAGCATGAGATTGATTTGTGTGTAGTAAGAAGATCCCGTGTGTGTGTGTGTGTGTGTGTGTGTGAGAGAGAGAGAGCGAGAGAGGAAGAACATATGTGAGGATGAATCATGCCGCGTTGGCTGTCCCCCCGTTGCTTGCGCTGGCAACTCATCTGTAATTGCCGTCGTCAGGAGAGTGATCGCTCGGCGATTAACGAACATAGCCATGCTGACGATCACCTGCGAAAAGGTCAACAGCCACACTTCTGCTCCGATTAATTATAGTCTTTCAGACAATCATCAAGAAAGGTAGGACATAATGCGGTGGCGCTCGTGCTAGAAGAGAGAGAGAAATAGAGACGTAGCCTGAGCTATGATAGCAGAAGATTCTTCCAAAAGACAGCCCTATGTTTCACCTCGTTTTTGTCTTCACAAGACTATGCTATTCTTGTCTGAAAACTGTTTTATTGCTGTACTAAGAGTTAACAAAAGCATGAAAGGCCCATAGCTCTTTACTTGACTCGTGCAGTTTTGTTTAAAAAAAAATTCCTCACTGCTCAGCACTGATTTCATTAGTGCTGTCAAATTAAAATTGTCAAATTCTTTGAATTTAAAAAAAAAAATCTACAGTGGAATGCAAAATGGGTGCATTCGAATTTTAGGTGTGCTTCTGGCAGCCTTGTCAGTGGCACACGAGATGCCATGATGTTAGAGTCATTGTTGCGTTGTAATGTTTTTTGTTAGCCTATCCATTGCTCATCAAAAACATTGCAGAAACAGAGAAGCTCAATCCGGAGAATATCTAGGTTACGTCAAAACTGCAACCAAGATGAACGTATTTTCTCTGCTGTTTTTCAACTGTGCGCTAGACGGACATCTTTGACCGCTGCACTCGTGTCTCGCACAAGAGAGCTGCATGTTTAGAAAGCCGTTTAAAGTTAAAAGAAGCTCAACTTAAAAAAAAAAAAAAAAGTTTTTTTATTTATTTATGCTTTTATTTATTTATTTATTTTTATACCCATTCCACTACAACATCTAATCTTTTAAATGCAAAAAAGTGCTGTGTGATTGCCGCTTCAGTTCTTTCTATAAAAATATGCTTAAATACATTATGCTTTTTTGTTCAGTTGTTCATGCAATTTACAAAATGATAATCAATTTATAAAAATTCTGCACATTTTTTTAACAGGCTGTCATGTTATTTCATTGCTTTGATTAAACAATTCAATATCGTGCGATGATATTTTACTCATTGTAGCCTCTTGTGGCCTCAGGAGACGAGCCAAAAGCTCTTTTCCTCTAACTGAAATGATGCCTTTTAAATTTGAATATAATTTAAATATTAGTAATATTTAAAGGTGTGCGGTAAGTAGTTTTTCAAAAACGCTGCTTGGGAGTTATTCGGGCTGACACCAACAACAAATGTGTAGCCAATCAGCGTTAGGGGGCGCATGTCCGTCGAGAAGCCAGAACGAGCAAGAGGGAAATTTGAAGAAAAAAAAAAAAAAGCTGCAGGAAGAGAGATGAGACACTACAAAAGAGCTCAAAAGATTATCACTGGAATGAAGGTTTATGACTGGGCAAGCACTTTAGGACCCGCGTTAATATTAGAAAAGCTTTTCAGCACTGGAGAGAGCTAAGGCCTTAAAATAGAAAGGCTGCTTTTTGTCATTGATTGTCTGGAACTACTGCGCTGTTGGAGACAACAGAGTTTGTATTTACTCTTTTGTACTGTAAGTTAATTTTTTGTGCTTTCTTGTCATTCCTTCATTATGTGCACTTTATTGTTCACGAAGCATTTTGTTGCACGTCAGCTATGATAAACGGACATCCACTCTCGCATTGCGTTTGTAGCAGAGGCCAGCTAGAGTGAGTTGTGCAGGTAAACCACTCCGCATTGACATTCGCTTGAGAATGCGGTGTTTAGAGTCATTGCTAGTGCCCTCACCTCCCCTGCCAGCAGCAATCCGGCCAGGGTTCGAGACTGACTCAGAGGAGGGTGGTTAGGATTGGAGGGTAAGTTTTGGAGGCAGAGCAATGAAGAGAAGGGTGGGTTTGTTTGGGTTGATTTCAAATATCAACAATGTTCAACAGCATTTTTGAAGAACTATTTATCCCACATTTTAAGTATAAAATGTATTTAGTTTTTCAGTCATTTTGACAGCTGTAGTCTCTTTGTTGGCCTGTTTCAGGTCACATATGTGATGTATTGCCTGTCTGTGCTTTTGTTTTTTAGTCTTTTAGTTTATAGTTTTTAGTCTTGTTTCCTGTTCCCCCTCATTATTCCCTGTCTGCAATGGTGTCCTTTAGTTATATCTGAAAACGCATGCTGTCTGAGTAGGTACTACATTTAATGAGGAACTTTACGACTGTTTAAAAAAAGTACATTGTATATAGTAAGTGTTATATGAAAGAAAACCTGAACGTACTGCTTCCCCCATATTATGATTGTCATGTGATCTACAGCTTCAGTTGCTTCACTTCACTGCCATTGATGTCTCCTCTCCCATGGCCTCATGGGGTAGTAAAGTGTCCATCAGATGCGTACTTCAAAATACTGGAAGTAGTAGGTCATCCAGGTACTTGTCGTCTACTGTTTTATCAGTTATCAGTGCTACAGCATAAGCAATGTGAAAGTGACACAGCAGCGTAACTGCAAAAGCACTCTGACAGAAAAGTAAAGTGAATTATTGGTTTCTACATTGAGTATTCCTTTAAAACTGTCATAAAATATAAAATATTTGTTGGGAATGTGCTATTG
The DNA here is from genome assembly GCA_037194245.1 of Opsariichthys bidens. Taxonomy (NCBI): domain Eukaryota; kingdom Metazoa; phylum Chordata; class Actinopteri; order Cypriniformes; family Xenocyprididae; genus Opsariichthys; species Opsariichthys bidens. The sequence goes on along the minus strand of CM074279.1, from coordinate 22,403,794 downwards.
AGAATTACAGTAATGTTTATAGAATTATCCGAACTTAGATTTTTGCATTTAAAAAAAAACAAAACATTTAGCTAGGTATACAAATGGTTTTTTTTGTTTTGTTTTTTTAAACTACAGGTTCGCTGTGCTTGTTTTTGTAAGATTATATTTTCTGTGATTTATATATTTTTTATTCCTTTTCAATCGTGAAACCATCAACTTTTTATTTTTGCTGGAAAACTGCAGAGACACCTTAAAGCTTCTCTTTTGTTGACCACAACCTGTTTATAGGTGCTTCTCATTAAAAGTTCGGGAACTTTTAATGAATGGTTGCCACATGTTGCGCATGTTATAAGCGACTCAACAGCACATGCAAGGACGGGTTCTGCGCTGCTCCGAGACACCGGATCATGAGCTGCTCACATGTAAAAGAGCAGTGCTACACTAAGCCACGTCACAATTTCAGTTTTATTTGGATTAATCACACAGCCCTACTTAGATTAAATTGGCCTGACATCCAAACAGGCGTTCATAGACAGTCTCTAGTTGTAATAGCATGTCTTGGTAACACTGTATTAATAAATAATGCTTCACAGATCATTTACGTATGACTCGGGTACATTTTGTAATGTGTGTTAGTGACTTCATAAGGGAAGTCTAAAATATACTGTATAACCCATTTGGGTTTATGCGCATTTATGTAGTCACTGTATGTAAACATTCTTGCAGGGAGTCTGTTTTAAAGTGCCGTGGCACTCTGGAAAAACATGGTGTATCCCATCACTTAGATCCTTAGTTGGATTCGCAGTAACACCAGGCTAGGGTCAAGTATGTGAAGAAGCAGTCAGCCGTGCTCCATGATAAGTGAATCAGTCATCAGTATCCTCCACTTGATCCCTCCAGCAGTTCCCATGGCAATAGGCGCCTGAAACTAACAGGTGAATCTCCGTACAGTATGTGTGTGAGATTCCCTTTGGTCCCTTAAGTAAAAACAATTCTTGTGTGTAATCATGTCTGTTGAATTTACTAGACAACAGTTAAATAAGATGTGCATGGACATGAGGCGAAACATACTTTATTGAAACATTGCTGTCTACGGAACGCCAGTCGTTAGGTTTTGTGACCTCCCACAGCAAATTTGAGCGCGTGTCCCTGGTTTGTGCTTGGACACACGGATTTTGTAAACAAATGGCATATATTTCATACACACACACACACGGAACATGGACAGGCTTTGCTGCACATGCATACACACAGTGTAATACACACAGTGTAATACACACAGTGTAAGGCAGCTGGTGTGAATTCCTGCAGTGGTCTCGTTGCGATCACTGTTGTGGTGATTGATTGACTGACTGCGAGAGAGCTTGGCATCTCGGCTTCCTCTAAGCTTCCTGTGTGTGGATTCTGAGATAAAGGCTTTTGTGCATGTTTATTTATTTATTTTAGTTTTTAAGAAGTTACTGTGTTATTTCTTTTCTGGTTTCTTTCACACCTTTTATTGTTTACTTGCCCCTTGTTGACATAGCTAGTGCCAGTGCTGGCTCATTTTCTGCAATCATTTCTTTTCTCTTTTTCTTTTTCTTTTTCTTTTTTTTTTTTAAGACACAGTGAGTTAGTGAAAGAAAGCTCAATTTACATCTTTGTATTTTAAGAGCACCTCACCCTAACTACCTAATGCCTATTTGTCTCCTGCCTGCATTCTTTAGCCCTTTTAACTATAATAATAGAACACATAAAAAGTCAAATAATTTTTCTAATAGCTTTGAAAATGCTTAATTTTTTAAATAATTTTTTAGTGGTTTACATGAATTGACCACATTATTCAAAGCTTTTCAGTGTTGAGTTCTGTGTAGTTTGTGATTTCAAAGTTTGAAGCTTCTTAAAATTTCAGTCATGAATTAGTGAATCATAATAAACAAATGTGAACAAATATGACAATATGCGTGATATATATATAATATTATATTTATATAATATTACGTTTATATATACTCTCTTCATATATGAAGGATTTTAAGTCTAATCATCAATAATGTCAGTCATCTTAGCGTGAGCCTCTACTATTTGATGGTATGATTTTTATGAGTCATTTATCTGCCTTCACTGAATCCTTGTGGTTTCATTGTGGGGATGAAGTTAATGCACTCTGGATTAGGTCAGATTAAGCATTAAAACCGGGTCAGGGTGGCAACCCACACATATTTTAATCTTACTATCGCCACCTTGAGATTAATATGGTCAAAAATATTTCAAGTCCTACTTACAGTGCGTTTGTCTTCTGCCGTTATCACTTTGGTGAACTATGTAGGGTTTTTACAGTCCTGTATTTCTGTAATATGCTACCACACTTGTACTTATAGCGTTGTAAATGCACCGTTCACAAAGGTCAGAGGAGAAGCATTTGAATGTCAGTTAGCCACTGATGTGGATGACGACAAAAATACCAACAAGCAAATCTTGTGGCTCAAGGGCAAGGCTCTGATTACTGCAGGTGCTGTTGCAGATGGACATTAGCTTTTACTAAACATAAAATGCTTTTTATAAAAAGAGAATTGAAAGGCATGTATTACATCACTGACAGGTCAATATATGGAAGCAAAGGAGGAAGTACCATTGGTGAAGTGGAAAGGGTTTTGTTTGACGTACCCTGTCAAGGCCAGTGTAGACAGACGAACATTCCACCACTCTGACCTCTACACTCACACTCTATTGTCCGGACTGACCTACTCAACCCAAAACACTGGGTCAAAAGTTGAACTGCTAATGAAACGGTTCGAGCCATCACACTCGTGACCGCTAGACGTGACCAGTGAGATCACACAAATATGGTTTAATCAACATAACTCAGACCTTTGAACCCTAGCAGGGTCAACAAAAGGGAGGGAACAAAAGAACAGGTATATCTGTAAGTCCCTTAAGTATAAGAAGTTCATGATCAAAGGTGAAGGTCAAGACGTTTGTATAATGTTACAAAATAATTCTAATAAAAATGCTGTTTATTTAACTTTCTAGTCATCAGAGAATCCTTAAAAAATGTATCATGATTTCCACAATAGTTGTTTTCAACTGTTTTCAGCATTTGAAAGGTGTATGTACAGGTGTGTGTGTATGTGTTTGTGATTTATGAGGACACAAATATGTATAATGACATGGGTATTACACTGGTATTACAACTTGAACTAAACAAAACATGAACTATGAGGACATTTCATGAGTCCTCATATTTCAAATAGCTTTAAAAACATACTACACAATGTTTTATTAAAAATGTAAAAATGCAGAATGTTTTCTGTGATGGGTACGTTTAGGGGTAGTGTAGGGGGAAAGAATGTTAAAAATGAAAAAATGCAGGAAATTTTATGTCTTGGTTGTGTTTAGCGGTGGGGTTAGGGGATAGATATTATTTTTGATTTTTTTTTTAATGGAAAATCACCTTAAAACATGGAAACCCAATGTGTGTGTTTTATCTAAGTGACTTGAAATTAATCATTTATATTATATACAATATACTTAATTGATCAGACAATTTATATTCTTCTTTGTGTGTTTATCAATTGATATGTTAAGCATCGGTTTTGTCATTTGAAGTTTGAAATTGTGTGCTTCACTGGAGGGGTTTTTTCTGTTGCTTTGTATTAGTTTGTATCGTGTGAACGCCACCTGATATTTCCTTGATCATTCATCTCTGCTAGCGTGTGTGTTTTACATTTGATTTGAATGCTGTCACACCATTGAAACAAGGTTTGTTCACATCTGAGGGAAAAGAGCATCTGCATCCACAAATAGTATTTTCTCCATGCTGGTGGATTTATTCGCAAACAATGAAAATAAATAGCCTGCTGCTTTATCTGGAACCATTATTGTTGCAATGCATTCTAATCTTTCTAGTTTCTCTGTGTTTCTCTTCTTCTCTTAGTCTGTTTCTTGACCAATACAGAGGCAGTCTCGTTGATGCACTAAGAAGATTACTGCGACCTGATGTAAGTGACTGTGTGTGTGTGTGTGTGTCTCTGGACTCTCAGTAATTAGTTGGCATGTATGCAGTGATTGAGCGAGTAATGGAATGGCAGGATTAATATCATGTAATACTTTAATACTTATTATGTGCAACTTAGATTGGGTCATCTCATCTATTTTATGCTCTGCGCTAATCATAAGACCCACAAGTCCTCTTTCATGCCCCCTTGATATAAGACCCTGTACAGCAAATGAAGAACACTTCAATGATAACAATGGATTTGTATTTATCTTTAAGGTTTTTCATGTGTCGACTTTGATATTTGATGTCTTGTTGAGGGTGGTGTGCTGTCTGTGTGAGTGTGTGTGTGTGTGCGACTGAGGGTAAGTGAATGTTAAGGAAGGCCAAGAAAAAAATTAAATTTGGGTGTTTTTCAACTAATCTACCCTAAAACACAATTTTCACACTCTGGTTTATTTAATTTGTTTACTGACAAAAATTGGACAAGCATGCATCTTGCATTGAAATTAATGATTTAGTGATTAAAAGAATTTATTTGTTATGGAATTTATTTTTGTAAATAAAAAGGGATTTTCTTTTTTTGTCTTCACATTTTATATTTTTTTAAAAAAAAAGCATGGTCTTTGATTACACTGCTGTTTGTGATAGATATATATATGTGTGTGTGTGTGTGTGTGTGTGTGTGTGTATATATATATATATATGTGTGTGTGTTATTTATATAATATATTTTTTTATATATAATTTATATAATATTTTTTTTAAATATAATTTTTGGGATTTTCATTGAAAGGCAGGTCTGTGAAAAGAGTGACAGTGACAAAATCCATAAACACAAATCATTTGAAAAGTGGCAGCAATAAATGACGAAGGCATAGTAAAGTTTCCAAAACATGTTTTAATTTGCCCTTCATTTAACAAAAAAGAATAAAAGATTAAACTTAGTAATTGTTAAAACTTTTTAATAATATTCAAATGCGCCTCTAATAATATTGTCAAAAAAATCAATAGTTCAGTAGTTTCCTGGCTCACTGCAGAGATTTAATATTGTGATCCCCCCCCCCCCCACCCCATAGCACTGGTGACCAAATGTTTGAGCTGATTTATTGAAACCAATTAATTTCCCTCCTAATGACTCTAATTGATTATTCTAAAATGCCAGTGGACCATCCAAGCCAGCATACACTGCTGATTAACACATCTGTAGTTATGTGGGTTTGTGTATGTTTGTGCTTTCAGCGTACATCCCGTGTAGAGCTTATGAAAAAATGAAAACATCTGTTGTATTGAGATGATCCTGTTCTCGTATTAGTTGTCGTTTGTTTCATTTGTGTCTGTGCCCATTTAATTAAAGCAATATTATGAACGAAATATGAAATAATATTCAAAACCGAAGGATTTCAAAGAAACTTTGAACCTTTGGGTAATCCTCTTAGCTTGCCTGGTTGGTCTGGGCTTGTTGATCTATAAAGAGAGGGGATGCGCTTCCAGCCATTGATTGGATTAGGTAAGCTTTAATCTTTTTGTTTATTATCTAATATAATACCTGGGAGAAATCAAATAGAATGTAATGATGCAAACCACCACGTACGCTGTGTGGGCTTTGAGATGTAGTGGAAATGAGCTGGGCTGGATGGGGAATGGAATACAACTCATCTTCTTGCACTAAAGTCTCCCACAACATTTCATTTGAGGGAAAAAAAAATCTACCTCCTAAAATGTTTCAAACAAAAAACCAACAATCATACTACCCGTGCCTTCCACTGTTTTGACAGACGGCCTTGCCCCAAAGTCAACACTTGTCGACTCAAAAATTGACTAGTCAGACCACTCATACAAACAAAGCTGTGTTTTAGGGTGCGTTCACTCTTGGCAGGTTCGGTTCGATTGTTCTGCTAGTGCGGTTCATTTAAATAAGTGTGACTGTCGCCATCCAAACCATGGTACGCACCAAACAAGTGGACCGAAATTGCTGAAAAGATGGGTCTCTGTTCTGTGTTGCATCCATTTTTCATTCGAACTGGACCAAAGACATCTAAATAAAGATGTCCTAGAAAGGACAGAATGCTCAAGCATACTGTTTTTTTCTCGTCATATAAGCTACGACTCCCATTACAGTTCTGTACAGGCACCGGAATTTGCAGCAGATCTTTGTAAGTGTGCGATGGAGAAAATTCTGGCTCTGTTTTGACACCTTTACACATTTTATACGCTCTTCACGAGTTCTCAGCTTGTAAAAATACCATCATTTGTATGCACATACAACAAGGGTGTTTAGCCCAGCAAGCAGCATTGTTTTGGATGTTTGGTAAGTTCTGTTCCAAAATATACATCATAAAAGCCGTTTTTTGTTTTGTATCTTTAGGTTCGGTCTTAAAAATGACAGCGTGAATCCTAAATGATCCAGGACTAAATGCATCATTTTCTTTTTTTGTCCAGACCAAAACAATCAAACTGGAAGTGTGAACACACCCTTAAAGCACCAAGCACCAACAATGTTTTCTCTCGTTAGGGGAATAAACCTAAAAAGGGCTTATTTACAGTTGTTTCTGCACTTTCAAACAGGACACAACAGTATTGTTGTACTAAGTAGTAGTAGTAGCAGTATTAGAACACTTTATGTGTTAAGAGTACTGATATAGCATCTGACTTATAATCTCTAGCAAAAGAGTGCAGTGTTTTTAGCAAGGTCATAGTTTTGTTGATTAAACATTGTCATTATGATCTCACTGGCATCTGTAAGGTAAATTAGTGTAAATTAGTATTAGGTTGAGAAAATATTTTGATGTGGTCTTGTAACATACATTACCATTTACTTTTACTTGCATTCGACGTTGTTCACCGTGATTTTACCAAGTATGATATTTTGTTGATCCTGAAACATTTATCTCTGAAAATTTAGTCCTAACCACATTCCTACCTCTAAACCTAACCCTATCCATAACTTATCCCTAAAATCAGAGGGAGGCAATGTAGTGTAGAATGCAGCCAACGTAGAAGCACCTAACCCTGGTTGTAAGGCTAAACTTGACATAAACTGTAAACTTGTCCTTCAAATGTGATTGGTTGATTAGAATGTTCTTCCAGGATCGACAGAGATGTTGCCCTGGGAAATCACGTTACCCATGTTAGCAGATGTATCTCTACTCTGTGCATGTTTGTGATTTGTCACTTTAGGGTACCGCTCTAGTATTTGCCCCTACCAGAGGAGACACACTGGCCGAATTCTGCAGACTGGGAGAGAGCGCAGGCCTGAGAGTGTGTCGCTATGACAACTACGACTCACACTTATGGGACCTTCACCTAAAGGTGTGTGCAGTATGTGTATGTGGCTTTTATTGTATATGTGAGTGTATAAAGGGTTTTAAAGTGTCAAAAAGTTGTGTGAAGTGAGTGTGAAGTTTGTCTGCATTTGCCACTGCCTTTGTCCGTGCACTACATTTGTATTTTGAACATTTCATTGAAGTACCTTATGCTATGTCAGCAGGAACAGGAACAGGGAGTCTGTATCTTAAGTTCAAAATGGACTCTTAAAAGTCAAAAGCTGTCTTTCTAAGAAACCCTAAATGCAACTCCTTTCCCCCTGCCTGAAAGCACAAATACCATACCCAGGTCAAAGCAGCAGTGTTGTCCAGCTGGTTAACTTGCATCGAAAGCACAGCCACGGCTGCCATTTTTGGTTACCGAAGAAGCTGTGCGGACCCATTATGCCCCACAGGCCTAACAGTGGCGGCCTTGCCATGCCTGAGGAAAATGGGCCTGTCAGCGGGACTCCAGAGCTGAGTGATTGGAACTTTATTTCTGCAGTGATGGACATAGCTGGGTAGAAAAACTCTTAGGGGTTGTTGTGGCTACTGAGGAAATAAGTGTTTGAATTTAGAAACGTCAATCGAAGGGTGAGAAGGAAAGAGAGAGAGAATCAGAAATGCAGATTTGTGGTTTAGATTGAATCCCTGGAGTGGAAAAGAACGGTTTAGATAGAATCCCCCCCCCCCCCTTCAAAAAAAAAAAAAAAGTAATAAGTGTGAAACAACCTAATACAGCAACTGAAGTGGAAAGTTTTAAGCCTGTACACAAAGGAAGTAAAAAATTGGGCCCAATTTATGGTGTACTGTGCTTTTTTCATAGGTGTTTTAACCCCTTGTTTAAATGGGTAGTTCATCCAAAAATAAGGAATTCTGTCATCATTTACTCACCCTTGCATTATTCCAACCCCGTAAGACTTTCATTCATCTTTGGAACACAAATGAAGATATTTTTAGTAAAATATGATTCAGTTCCGTACTCTCCATTCACAGCTACACAACTACTGCTTTAGTGGAAGTGTAGTGTTTTAGTTCAGATTTTCTAAAGTGACACGATCGTTTTCACGCATGTCAAACATACATAACTGTTGTATTAATGTTTATATGTGAATAAAAACTCAATTAAATATGTTCAGCATATAAAGCAATTGTCTCTTCAGAAAATTTCGACTAAATCACTCAATTCATATGAGTTAATTTTGATCTCTTTATGAACTTTTTGAAGTGTTAAAAAGAAGTTTTGAAGTGGTAGTTGCATAGCTGTCAATGGAGGGATGGAAATTGCTCCGATTTTATTAAAAATGTATTCATTTGTGTTCCGAAGATAAACAAAAGACTTACAGGTTTGGAACAACTTGAGGGTGAGTAAAAAAAAAAAAAAAAAACCCTTTAAATTACATATTGCATTGTGTTGTGATTTAGGGTTAAAAGAAAATGTGCCTTGCAGAACATTACCAGTACCTTTTCCATTTTTCTAGTGTAGTTCTTAACGAATACGTACGAGGAAAGCGAAGTTTGGTTAGACAACAATGTGATGCCGTAAAGGCACAGAAACCGTTACGTACACCTTTGCTACATAAATCATTAGAAAGGGTAATTTCTTATTCTATTCAATTCAATTTGAATTTGCACATGCGTGTTTGAATTTGAAATTAGGGAAGTAATTTATGCCTTCTTTATTTATTTTTTTATTTTAAATGTATTTTTTTGTACCCAGATAGAACATTTAATTTCCCTGTAGTCCATTAACTGTTGATTATCTTTGAATCCAGTTCTTTTAATTTCAGTTCAGAGGTTTGCAGAGAGGCAAGCTACAGGCAGCGGATGTATTCATTGGTGGAAGTGAGCAAAATGTGTGAAATCGCACCTTTACGTATTGTCCAGATGAGTAAAAACGGTGTCACCTTTGCCCATTTGCACACACGCACACACAACTAGCTAATGTAGTCAGCTTGTCATTGTGTTGCCCCAATGCACCTGAAGTCTAACGGGATCTTTTGGAGCCAGACCACCTACTGTGTTTCTGTGTGGATAATGACATGAGCAGCGAGTGGCCGAGATAGCTGAGTCAAGAGTCCCCCTGTTCGCGCCTGTGTGCGTGCGTCTTTACTCTCGGTTTGTCGTCAGTTCATGCAGCTGTGTGTGTGATATGAGGGGCGAGCTGAAGTGCCCTCATCATATCTCAAAGTGATTAATTCCTCTTTCTTATCTTCTGATGAACACCCTGCCCCCTGCGAGTGCGCTTTGGGTGAGAACATACTGAAAGAAGTGCACAAAGAAACGCACGTTAGACAATGGATCACATGCCCCACCTCCTTCAGAATCCCAAATCACAGTCTTCTATTATAGCAGTGTCTGCTGGCCTCTCCCGGACGTACACGTCGCTTCTCACCTCCAGCCAGCCTCTGATGTCTTGAAGATTGAAGTGTTTCCTTTAAGACCCTAAATCTCCTCGCTCCCTCCCTCCCGTGTGTGCAGGCCGACCGGCCGGCCGGCCGCGGATGGGGCTCTCAGCGGTGTGGGGACGTGGCGAGGGGGCTGTGTGTTATCCTCTTATCCCCACTGTTCTGGAATAGAGCTCCAGCAGCTGGAGGACTGCAAGCCGCCTGATAATGCAGCTATTTTCTACTCGGCCATCTTAATCTTGTTACTCAAATGGTTGTGAAGAGAGTCATGAATTTTAATTCAGACATCCCCCGTCCACACCCACACATATACATACACATATTAACTTAATCTCTCTACATCCTCCCCAACTTCCAGCTGTCTGTCTGGCCGTATCTGCTCTCTGCGCGTTCAACACCCAAATCTATCCATTTCTGGGGCCTGTAGAGCGAGCATCCGGTTGTCCGTTTCATCCCGTGCTTTCTAAAGAACGCCTCTCGCTCTCTTCATCGCAGAATGCAGGCTGAGGGGGAAAGAGGAGAGGGAGGGAAAAGCAGCAATAAAATAAATGACTTGCATCTTGGCAGCCGCGCGATTAAAAAGTAGGAGCCGATTTATCCAGCCACCCATGAAGCTGATTAGCAGGCTGTGATCAGGAGGAACAGCTTTGCTTGTTAAACTTTTCACCTTTGCAAGCTCGCTGCCTTTTTCCCTTCCCTTCCCTCTCTCTCTCTCTCTCTCTCTCTTTCCCTTCTCCCTCGCTTTCTAAGCTTCTTTGCTATATCACTCTCTAACACTTTTATTGCTCCCTCTCTCACTCGCTCACTTTCCTTCTGGTCTCTCTCATTCACTCACACTCTCTCTGTCTCTCTCTCTCTGTTCCTCAATCCTAACTTCCATGTGCACACTTTCTAGCTGTGTTACAGCTCACAGGGTCCCTACGCAGTAATTCTGAAAACACTATATATGTTGCTTCCACAAAAACATTAAGCAGCACAATCGTTTTCAACATTAATAATAAGACATTTCTTGCAAATCAGCATATTAGAATGATTTCTGAAGGATCATGTGTCACTGAAGACTGGAGTAATGATGGTGAAAATTCAGCTTTACCATCACAGAAATAAATTATTATTTAAAATATAGTAAGATAGAAAACCATTATTTTGAATATATTTCACAATATTATAGTTTTTACTATATTTTTTATCCAAAAAATGCAACCTTGGTGAGGTTAAGAGACTTCTTTCAAAAACATTTTTAAAAATCTTACCGACCCCGAATTTTGAACGGTCTTGTAAATATACAACGTACGTATAATTTTGTATATTAATAATTTATCTGACATGAAATCCCTGAATGTGGTGATAATAATTCACTGTTTAATATTTAAATATAAATATAAATTAATATAGTTCATTATGCCCAAATATAATGGTAAAAAAAAAAATTTTAAATGTGATTTGTTAATTTTATAGTATGTAAACTATTTTGGGATATTTGGTCATAATAATAGCATTGTAACAGTCACATTTCTGTATACCTGCAAACAACAGTGTAAAAGCGTATGGTGAATTAAGGTCAATAAAAACTCCTATTCACACTTCATGTAGAACTAAGATGGTGTGCAATGATTGTTGGGAAAATTCCCCTCTCCAAATGATGTGATATATCAATATGCGCTTGTTCCTAATGCTGTTTTCAGTGCCCTTTGGACTAAACATACGTGCGCCCTGTGGTTTGAAGTCCACTTTGCGATTTGAACGTACCGTCTCTTGCACTGCACTCTTACTTGTCTGGCTTGGTGTGAATGTGTTGGTCTTCACATTGGGCTTAGTGTTGGTCGGCTGGCTGCCCCGATTACAGAGAGGTCACGGGTTCAAACATTGGCTGCTGTGTCGAGGGGTGGAGAGAGAGATAACGCACATGAAGGGCAAGAGAGTGGCCTTTCATCTGTTTTTATTTTATCTCAAGCCACAGAGAGGAGGAGGTGAATGTTAGAATAAGACCGAAAGAGAGAGTGTGTCCATGTGGGAATATCCGAATAGTGTTTATACAGATTTTACTTACATTTGTAATGGTTTATTCTCTGTTTGTAGCCAGTGGAGAATGTTTAGATACTCAATAATACTGTTCATAACATTCCCTTCAAAGATCTGCCAGAAAAGGCCTTTCAGTTTCACATACAGTATATATCACATATATAATTACACCACAAATAAAATAAAAAAGTGACTTTAGTGATTGTGCATGTGACCCACTCCGCACTCTGAACAGAATACACGTACGTCAGCTGTGTTTGCTGTTTGGAGCGGTCTTATTTTCATAAATGAACTGCACGTTTCTTTTTCTAGAGTGTGTGGGAATTTGAGCGATCTGATTGGTTGAGACAGGGCTGAGCTCCAGGGGAGAAGAGACTGGCAGCGCACTGAGTGTACTGCCACAACTCTTGAGTTCAGACGGTGGCAGACCCACAGGGCATATTGTGCAGCAAGGCTGCGTGACATTCGCTTTGCAGACACCTCTGCTCTAAGCGGGCCATTATGAAGCAGCTAGTAGGATTCTTGCTGCTTGTCCTTGTTTGTTAAAGAGAGTTCTTGCAGTGCACATCCAAAGAGTGAATGGCATATCACTGAAACTTTTTTTTTTTAAATGATATACAGCAGAAATAAAATGTTCTTCCTGTAATTTTTTAAAGCAGTAGGTTTCATTTGAACATTGGTGCTGACAAACACAATCAATTCACATCTTTACCCTTATTTTCCAAAAAGTATTTAAATATTTTTGTTCAAGAAACATATATATATTTTTTTTTAAATCATTTTAAAAGTAATTATTTTTTTAGTTTTGGATCATGTGATTGGCATGAATTATTAATTTATATGTTGTTTTGGGGTTGCGGTGTTGTAATTGAAATAAAACTGAAATATATATGTATAATAGATGAAAACTTAATCCTAACTTATTTCAGTTTTTTTCGGTTGAAGTGCTAAAATTAACATAAAGGTAAATTAAAGCTAAATAGAATTATTTTTTGAAAGTCATAAAAATGATAAAAGCACAAATAAATTAGTCATTAAAATTGAAAATAAAAACACTCAAAATTTTAATAAATACCATAAAATAATACTAAAATAACACTGTTGGTGATATCATGAGATGAAAATACCTCATTAAAAGAATCACTCTGACATACCTGGCAAAAATAATAATAATAATAATAATAATAATAATAATTGAGAAATTAATCAGAAATTCAAAAATCCAATTTTTAATGTTTTTTTGAACGAATAGAGTGTCATGTCATTGGCCCAGATTTTTTTTTTTTTTTCCGGATGTTTGTTTAAATACTGTAAATTAAAGCAAATATGTGAGTTATTGATTCAATAATCTATCTTTTTTTCCCCACTTCCTGAAAATTTTCATCTTGTTTTTCAGATGCAGAGAGAGGGGAAGGAGGTGTACGATGAGAACATCCACTATCCTCTTCTCCTCACTCTCACTCATGGATCCAGTCCAGCCCTGATCTGAGCTGGGCAAAGCCATCTCATGCCAGGCTGCCTTTCTGTACCGCCCACCCCGGCTTTGCCACTGTGTCCTCACCTCCTGTGCGTGTGCACCAGGCCTAAGCGGCCTCTTATCACACTCCTCAAATACCTTTTTTTAACTGTGTGCTTTGAAAACAGACTGTGTCGGTGAGTTGCCGTGTGTGTGTGTGCGCTCGACCTGTTTACTGTGCAATAACAGTGTGAAATGTGTTAAATGGGAATGGAGAACACATCCCTCCCTCTCATCCTACTGACACTGCGGATGTGACGCTCAGATATGAACTCATTCGATGCCTGCGAGTATGTGTGATATCAGAGAGGATGTTTTCAGGGCAGAACATTATGAATTTATGAATTCCACTCTGGAGGCTGATACAGCTAATCAGGTTCACAGGACTATCTTCGCCTCTTTACAAAGGCGTAAATGAGGCCGTAGGGTCGTCTTGATCATGAGATCTTGTTATCGTAATGACACCAGCTCTCAGTTCGTCGTTAGCTACTGATTCTGTATCTACACTCAAAGGTTCATTCTGACACCAAAGGTTATGAAGGGTTGAGATGGATGCTGCTGCGCTGAATGTTATTCGCTTCACTGTGAAATGCTCTCATCTGGCATTTTTTATCGATGAACTGACAAGATTAGGCCATACTAAGGCTGATGTCTTGAAAGTGTAAGACCTGCAGCAGTGTTCTCCACTGAGTCCCGAATGTTTAGGGAGAACTCAGTCTGTACGCTAGACTAATGGCCTCATTATATTAATAGTTCACCCAAAAATAATGATGATTGTGTCACCGTTTAATCACTCACCCTCATGTCTTTTGAAATCCATTTTATTTTCCTTTAATCTTAGTTAGAATGCAAAAGGGGTTATTTGTAGAATGTCCGAACGGCTATTTTCCATACAATAAAAGTGAATGGTAACCAAATGACTGTCAAGCAAGATTTCCAGAGATTTAACTTCAATTTTTGTCTTTTTTGCACACAATGGCTTCAGAGGAAAATAGTGTGAAAGTTCTGTGGTGTTTTTATAGTGCTTTTTTGGAACTTGTCTGCCTCAGGTCTTGTTTGTATTCCACTTATGAAAGAAAATAATACAGGTTTGGAAACAACATGAGGGAATTTTAGACAGAATAAAAAATTTTGAGTGAACTATATACCGTAAAGGGTTAGTTCACCCAAAAGTGAAAATTCTGTTATTAATTACTCACCCTCATGTTGTTTCAAACCCGTAAGACTTTGGTTCATCTTCGGAACACAAATGAAGATATTTTTGATGAAATCTGAGAACTTTCTGTCCCTCCATAGACGGCCTTTGAAACTGCAACTTTGACGCTTCAAAAAGTTCATAAAGAGATCGTCAAGCGAATCCATATGAATTGAGCGGTTTAGTCCAAATTTTCTGAGGAGACTCGAGCGCTTTATATGATGAAAAGATTTAATATAGGATTTTATATTTCTATATTATTTTATGTATGTAAACAGAAGCTCAACCGAACCTGAATGACGCGTGAGAACAAACGTGTGATGAATGTTTTTGTGAATAAAAGCCTAAATTCAATCTGTTCATTATATTAAGAGGTGGTTTATCTTCAGAAAATTTGGACTGAACCGCTCAATTCAAATGGATTAGTTTTACGATCTCTTCATCAACTTTTTGAAGCGTCAAAGTGTCAGTAGCAAAGGCCGTCAATTGAGGGACAGAAAGTTCTCAGATTTCATCAAAAAGATCTTCATTTGTGTTCCGAAGATGAACGAAAGCCTTACCGGTTTGAAACGACATGAGTAATTAATGACAGAATTTTCTTTTTTGGGTCAACTAACCCTTCAAGTCTAAATATAATTAATGGATACAATTAATAGAAAAACTATATTATTTGCTTCGGAGTTGTTCTTGTATACAAAAGTTATGTTTTGGTATATATTTAGAAGAGTATTATTTTAATCCTCAAACATTATATTATAAACTCTTAGTCTGGTTTATGCATTTCCGAATAAATATATTGGTTGATTTGATATATATATATATATAATTTTTTTATTATTATTATTATTAATAATAATAATAATAATAATAATAATAATATTCTGACACAGGGCTTTCCTTTAGCCCCTTTTTTTGATTTCTCCTGCTGGTGAGCTGGTGACGCCTCATTCAGAGCTCTTTGGTTTGTTGTGAATTGTTCAGGGCTGTGTGCTTCTGCACTGTGATTACATTTGTACAAAACACAGACGAGTCCAAAGTGATTGTTTCTCACTGGCACTGCAGGTGCTTGTAACGACTGTGATTAAATCATTGTTTTGAATCCTTCTGTGTGTCCTGGTCATTTTTTTGTGTGTGTACCAGAATAATTGATTTGTGGTGTGAACACTCAGGGTTATAATGATTAATGCCAAAATTGTTTGATAGTATTTAATGCGGCAATTGTACAAATTAAATATTGTTTTTTTGTTTGTTTCGTCAAATGTTTGAGACCAAACGCACCCACTGCCCGCCATCCCCACCCCAACATTTGAAATCAACAAATTAGTTTCATTAAACAAAATTTTCACTCATATTGTTATTTATGTAGCTTTATTTAAAACAGACGGATTGTTTCGCTTCATAAGACCTCAATGTATTGTCAGGAGCTACCGGTATTAATTCTGTTTTGCCTATATATGTCTTTTTCATATTTTCATCTTCCTTTTCATTATATGAATCACCAAGGACCACCGTTTCAGATAAAAAATTCTTTACTGTACTACTGAAGAAAAAAAACGATTTTGGATGGCCTGAGTGTGAGTAAATTAACAGCAAACATTTATTTTGCTTGAACAATCCCCTTAAGCAAAAAAAAAAAAAACAAAACAAGCATTTTCACTGGTGGTCTCACTTTTGGACCTGGCTGTATGTCCTGCAGAGTCCCTTTACTGGCGGATGGCCTCACATGTGCCTCAATTCACATTGACTGTCACTCTAGGCCTCTTCATTTCCCATGCTCTGATAGCCAACTGAAGCTCAGCTGTAGAGTCGCTATGCAGCTAATCCTGTCAGTCAGTCTATGGAAAAGAGAGAGAGGGGAGAGGAGGAGGAGGAGGGGTAAAAAGGAACCCAACTCTGTCTTTTGAGATTTGAAAGAGGTCCGTTGTCCCCTCCCTCTGTCCCAGTAGAGGGAGAGAGCTCCCTGTTCACTACAAGGGCTCCATTAACTTGACCACTTGCCCTTTGCACACAAAGCCTGGGCCGGCCCACTGTCCCTCCCACCCAATTATGTGCGATTAAGCTCAGTGTGCTGTGTCAAGATGCAGAGGGACAGAGAGATAGAGAGAGAGGCGAGATACTCTGTAAATGGAGGGACAGAGTGAAAAAGAGGAAGAGGGTAGTTATTAAAAGGCACTACATGCCTGTAACCTGAAGTTTGGCTTATTGTCTACCAGTACAAACAGTCTAAAGTACATTGTTTGCAGTTTTGTAGTGCTTTAGGAACCAAATTGCGTATTTTAGAGTAGGATATGGTTGTATATGTAGTCTATGATGGTAACACTTCACAATAAGGTTCAAGTGGTTAACATTAGTTCATGTATTTGGGCATTATAAACTAACAATTAACATTGCTCTTAATGCATTTACTAACCTGGATTAATGTTAATCTCTACATATACATGTTAACATTTTAAATTGAATAAATTACCAATGTATTATGAAAAAACGTGCATCAACAAAAACAATCATATATCTATCAATTAAAATATATTAAACATATTAATAAATAGAACAAATTGTGTAAAGGTTGTTCATATTTTTTTGTCTAAGATACCTAATGCATCAGCAAATTGTTTTACGGTGTTACCAAAATTAATATATATTTTAAATGTATTTTTAGATATTTATTTATGTTAAATGCTAATATCATTAATATTATCATATACTTGCAACTATTCATAAGGTTATTGCAAGAATTTAAAATTTGATATTTAAAACATTCTGCAAAGTCTTATTTATACTGTTTTATTATGCTTATAGTGACACTGTACAATAAGGTCTCATTTGTTAACATAATGTATTAACTAACAATGGGCAATGTATTTCTTACAACATTCATTAATCTTTGTTAATGTTAGTTAACAAGAATACAGTTGTTTATCGTTTATTAGTTCATAGTGCATTAACTGTGAACAAATACAACTTTTTATTTAAAAAAATGTATTAATAAATGTTGAAATAAACATCAACATAGATTAATAAATGCTGTAGAAATATGGTTCATTGTTACTTCACGTTTACTGAATGTTAACAAATGAACCTTATTGTAAAGTGCTATCATGTTTATTAATGTAATGGTAAATAATTCTGACATATTACATTTAAATAAATAAATAAGGGTCTTAAACCTGTTGTATAACTGTTTTGTGGTGCTGATGTGAGGGCACATGAAAAAATGTGTTTGTTTAAAAAAAAAAAAAAAAAAAAACATTTTTAGTTCGTTCTGAAATGGGATAGTAACAGAACAGCACATGTTTGATTTGGTGTCTGTTTCTAAAACATGTTTTGTACACAAACTCAGATAGATGCCATGCTGTTATTGAATGGATCAAGCTCACTTGGTTGTGCCAATCTCCCTGAGGCAGTTTGGCAGTGTCGGGGCAAAAGCAGGTGAACTGACAATGATGAGCTGTTTCAGGTGAGCATGCTTTCTCATCTTAACAAGGATGGATTATGGCTCAAACCTGACTGCAAGGGGCCTTGTGCTGTGGGGGCAACAAGACAAGACTCTGTAAATTGCGCGAATTGAAAATACGCTCAATGGAATCAAGTCAATTTTGCAAAAACTCCCATTTTTTCGCTCGCATGAGGTGGGTTTTCAAGCAATTCGAAAAAGGAATATTTTGCAAAACTGCAATGGAAGCATTTACATGTCACCTGCTCTATGTAAAATTCGATCATTCTTTAAAGAGGGCGTGGTATGTTTTGACAGAAGAAGAGAGTTCTTCAGTAAGACAAAAGTGTTATAGGACTACGGGATTCTGAATCACAAAAATGCCCCAATTTGAATTTATCAAGACCTCAAACCAGATCGGAGGGAGAAACACCCAGAAACACCTCAGACGTGGCCATTCCCAAGTATAAGGGGTTTTCCTTGCCATAAATGCTTGGATTACATGCGTCTCCTTTGATTAAAAATAATGGCTAGTGCAGTGGCTGGGTTATACATAAACCTACCAACATCCGTTGCCACGATTTTTGGAATGACTTATCGCGAGAGGAAAAAAAAATGTTTTAGTCGCATAACATTGGTAAATGGAAATGCTGTCATTTCGCAATCGTTTTTTTAGTAACGTTTAGAAAATATTGCAAACGTTTCGCTCAAATCTGTAATGGAAACAAGGCTAGTGAATTAGTTTTTAAAAAATGAATTGATTGTGTTACCAGTAAAATATTCACATTTAATACATAACAAAATCAACACAAATCACTGAATTCAATAAATACAAAATGGCTAAGAGTGTTAACATATAAAATAAAAAATATTGTGTTCACTAAAAAAATACGAAGTTTCAATTTATGAGCTGGACATTGCATTTCTTACCAAAATAAACAATCTTTTCTTGTGTATTGACGTACATCCAAACAGATTATGAGAAAAAGAAATAAAAGTTATAGATGTTGTACTCATAAAAAGTGTGAGAAAAAGAAAAGGTGTCAAAAAGCTTAAATGATTGGTCCTGTCCAGCATACGTCACCAGAGAGAAGATCCTGGAAGATCCAGTTAAATCATATTTTTATTAAAATAACATTTTGATTAAACTTTACAAAGTCAACGAAAAATGTAACAAATGAAACATACATGGCTTAATTATCCACAATGACATGTATAATATGCATTTAGAAAATAGATAGGATAAATTTCATGCCAAATTTAATTTGGATTTGGATGGTGGCCTTGCAGGACCCTAATCTGTCCTTGCTCTTTACAGATATTTTATTAAATATATTTTCTGTGTGAAGACTGGGACATGAATGTGCTGTTAGTTTTTTTCCCCCTAAACTTTATCAATGGCAAACTCTCTAGTGTGCTGCTTGCACTTTGTAGACATTATATTGCTGTTTTCACATCCCAAATTCTGACCAATGTGCAAACCACAATCGTCTGACCTTGAGTTTAAATCCAATAAAAGGTCCCCTCATAAAATTCCTCTCCTTCAGAAAGGTTTTTTGGTTTTGGTGTGTTGCTTTTATTGAAGAAGTAGATTTTAAAGTATCTGTCCTTAATTCCGCAGTCGGGCTTTAAAAAGGTTTCCCTCTAACGGGCAAGAGTAAATCAAGGGAAGTGAGTGCACAGTTCCTGAAAGCATTTTCTCCACTGAGAGCCATTGAGTGTGTTAGCAGCAGGAGCTGGAATGCTTTCCCTTCCAACACCTGCTACCGGCCCTGTGGGGCCTGGATTACCTTTTCATTTCCACCCTCTCCGCAGAGAAAGAGAGCCCAAATGCTAAGTGAAGTCAAAATAAACGTGGACCCTTCGGCCTGTTTCTAAGCACCGGCATCCCTGAGACGTGGTGCCACTTTAAATGTCGTATCTTCCAGGAACATTTCGAGCGGTGCTTGAAATGAGATTTAATGGAACAATTTTAGCTTTGTTCACCTGAATAAACCAGAGTAGTTTCCGTGATGAATTTACTAACTTGCAGCCTTATATGAATAAAAGTAAATCAGTCAGTTACACCTTTTCCTCCTGCCCTCTGGAGAGGAAATTGTACTATTCAGAACAACCGGATGCCTACGTACCATGACTATGTGGTTTGAAGCTGTGAATGACTCAGAAAAATCAATGCATGTCCTATCTCACCGATAACAACAAATAGCACATGTGCAGTGTGTAATGGTTCACAGTTTGTTGTGTTCGAACATGCTGCCGTAATGCTAAACTAAATCTAAACTGGGTCTTCCTGCCGCACGATGAGAGAGGCCTCTTGGCTCCGTTTATTGAGAAAGTGGCCATTTGAAAGAGTAGTCTCAAAAAGCCAGCTCTCCATCAAACTGACTTATCCTATCCTCCACCTGGATTTGACATTAAGCCTTTTGGAAAAGATCCAAAGCGCTCAAGAGGTAGAGGCTTTGTGAAAGTGAATGCACTCAGTGGAGTTGATTGGTGGCACATAATGTTGAATTAGTATGCAGTCTAGATGAAGAAGAGGGTGGGCAGTTTTGACAGAGCTTCACACACATCGGTTCTGTTGCAGTGTCTGTGTCCTAAATGGGCAGTTTGTTTCATTCTATACAACCTGAACTGGATCTGCTGCTATGAAGTTCTTCTGGCTTCTCTTGGTCGTCAAGGTGACTATGTGAACGCCTCCAAAGCTCTCTCATCTCTTTCAGCTGCAGCGATTGGTCAACAAGCTTCTTCCTCTCACAAGTGGCCTGCTAAGCACGAAGAGGGTCAGTTTCTTTTCTAGAGGTCAATGAAACAGCAATGTGCACCACTTACCCGCAGACAGACACGCATACAGTAAAGTACAAGGAAAATCGACATATTGTACAGAGACGTAAAATGTCGTAGGGGGAAAATCCTGAATGTAATTCATAGCTCTCCTTCAGCATGAATATCCTAATGCAACACACGTTTACATGCATTTATTTCCAGGAAGTTTAATTTTGTATATTTGAGTGGACTTTACAAGGATTAAGCTGTTGCTTAATTCAACACTGTGAATACGCTTTGCTCAGCTCTCGTGGAGGAGTTTTAGTTTGTTATGTGAGCTTTCGCTTGTGGTGTTGGCTTGATTCATGCTTGACGGTACTTGGTCCCATTATAAAGACTCAGTTCAGAGCCTACAGAGCGTTTTTTTCTTTTACTTTTTGGCACAGTACACTTGCCTTCAATTTAAATTGGACTGAGATTGCATTTTTACAAAAACAAATTTTAAATTCTTATCTCAGTTTTATTTTTATTTTTTTGACAACAAAATTACTTTACAGTTTTTTCCCCCAAGATATATAAGCCTATGTCATTTTATTATATAGCAGCTATTGTTGGCTGTATGAGTCAGAAGGTTGTAATGTTATCCTGAATCCAAGCCCTTTGTCTGGCACATGAATTTCTGCTTGGGTATTTTTCTAAGCAGATTACGCCACACTTCGAAGCTCGGATTAAAGAAAATGTATCCAGACTTAACTCATAAAATACAGCCAGGTCTTATTGCAGTTTAACTCACACAGCTCATGCTAATTAGGTGTTTGATGCTGTTAATTGGGTTCCCACCGCTTTTCAAATTGATAACGTCAACCCACTCTCAACAAGAGTAGAGCTGATTTTTTTGCTTGTCACACTGTACTATTGCCTCTTCCTGAAAATGTATTGCATAACTTTGCCTTCATGAAATCTCTGCCTGCAGATCTCCACAGATTTTCATGTTCTGTGCAATTTTAATTTTCAAGTTCTCATTCAAAGTTCCATTATGTTAGTGTGTATCCAAAGCTACATTTCGGTAAAATAATTTCATTGTTATCTATTATTATTATTACTATAAACAAAATGATTCTGAAATACATTTAGTCAAACTAATTCTGGGTCACTGAGAATGAAAATTATGCTTAAAATTGTTGACTGGCTTTAGCTTTCAAGAGTCTATATGACACATACGACAGTAATAAACAGTCTGTTTTGCCGCGTAATGGCAATGTTTTGCCATCAATTCCAGTTGGTCATGCAGTCCATATGAATGAAACGTATGACGACATAAAACAACTTTTGAGGTGCATAAACTATGACCAACATCAGTGGCAGCACTGTGGCGATTTTTAACTGCCGTTTTCTATGCGAATGGAAGAGTCGTGCAAAAGATTACCAATACATGAAGAAAAACTGGCCTCTCTGACAGTCATTGGAGCCTGGGAGGAAAAGTGTTCAGCATCCACCACTTGTTGAATCAAGGAAGATTTTGTTACCACCCTTACACATCAAGATGGGTCTGATGAAAAACTTTGTCAAGGACATGGACAAACGTAAGCAGCTTTCAAGTACCACCATGGAAAATTTCCAAGGTTAAGTGAAGCTAAGATAAAAGAAGGTGTCTTTGTTGGTCCTCAGATTCATCATCTTCTTTGAGATGATGCATTTGACCATGCACCGTTTGGCAAGGAAAAGATGGCATAGAAAACCTTTCAGTTAGAGGCAATAAAATTGGCAGACAAGAACAGGTTGTTGGTAGCAAACCTCTTAAAGGGAAACAGAAACCTTGGTTAAAACATGTCACTAAAGATAAATCTTTTGCTCTCTCACTCCGTGGAGCGATTTCTCCAGGACATTGCAACAATGGAGAAACACTATGAGGGCAAATGGAGCCCATCAATGCTCTCAGACTATTGCTGGACAGTAACAAGAGATGCTCCATTTAATGACTGCAAGAGAGAAGCCAAGAAGCACAGAGAAGACACTGAACTATGTGCATATTTTTATTTTGCCTTTTGTTTCATAATTTTATTTATACAGCCTTTTGCTCATTTTTAAAGTGTTACTTAAACAGTAGAGGTGACAGGTACTATCTACACAATATGCATAGACATAAAATGTAAAAACGTAAATATCTTGGAAACCAATCAGTTGTTTTTATAATTGTCATATTTGAATTCAGCACATCAAAATACCCAATAAACAGCACATTTTATCTCTGAAGCAGACGGCTTCTATAAAATGTAAACCAGTGTTATTATTTCCCATGGAATGCAATAAGTATACAAATAAGAACCGTTTATTTATATTTGCTCTTATACTTAATTATGAAAATATTTATTCTGCCATTTTCTGTTATTTATGAAATAAAACCTTAAATCTTTTCATTTTCAAAATAAGAAGTTTAGAAGTATTTATGAACACAACTAATACACATATTTATCTATTGCCTCTTTATCCAACTGATTACTGAATATAAGCCGTGGGGGAACAATAGCTGAAATATCTGTTTTCCCCACTGCAGTTGAAAGAAAAGAGGGAGAGAGTTCCTCCTGTTTGACCCATCTGTCAGCTCCAACAAGCCCTCATACATCAAAGATTGCTCATAAGGAAATGTCCAACAACCGGCAAAAACAATCCCGTGTCCTTTGATGACAGACTACTGTACACATGCAGAATGCGAGTATGGAATAGTGCCAGAACTTTAGCACAGCATTTTTTTGATCTCTCACTCTGTTGCCTCGTCAACTTCCTGCCAGAAGGAGCTTGTGTTTCCAGGGCTGGGTGGCAAGGAGAGTTCGGGGCTGTGTGTATAGCCGTGCTGTTGTTTGCGTCGCGTGTTTATACAGAGTTGATTCACCAGTCATGGTGACTGTTTTGTGGAGATGCAGGTCTCAAAACTGCGTCTGAGGTCTTTGACAGGAAATACCCACGTGGCACATTTTCACGTGAGTAAAATTACCAATGTAGTTTGAATTTCAGTACCTTCTAAAACAAATTGTGTACACATATTTTCGTTGTTGGTTATTCTACCGTCCCTTATTCCTTTTAACCCAGCTATCCAACCTCCAGTCACATCTTAACTTAAGAAAAACGACAGTATTCAGCCGGGTGAAGCCTGAAAACGTCGAGGTCTTTTATGGGAATCAAGTGAAAAAAGTGAACTCGGGGGGAAAGCAGGCTGTCATGGACCTCAATGGTAGCATTATGTAAATCTCTGACGTCCCTTGATGTAAACCTGAATAGAAACACATTAACGTCTCGTATATACTTAAAAGGAACCCAGACTTTGCCGAGCTGAAACGGCAGATCCAGTAATCATGTTGACAAATTAATGGCAGAGAATTAGTTGTCCATTAAAAGTGTATTATGTGCCACGCTGGCACATAAAATTACTCCAAAATAAGTGTGGAGGGAAAGCGCGCGAGGGAGAGAGAGAGGAGAGACGCACGAGTTGCATGGCGAGGGGGTGTTTGACTGTCACTTTGAGATCCAGAACCATCAAAGCACACTAAGTGTATGCTTAGGGGCTCTAACCTCTGTTGAAAGGTTGTAATGAGGTTATATGAGGAAGAGGTGTCAGGCATTAGGTCTCTCTGTTTCCCATTCAGACTATGCATGTGTGTATTAGGGTATGACTGTCAGCGTACCACAGTCATAACCCCTATTCATTTAGAGGATAATTTGGCCCTGCTGTGCTGTGATATAGTGTCACCAAACCTGCCATTTTAGTCAGGGTGGCTCACACTGCCAAGACACATTCGCAAGTATTTGTACACACAGTATCATAATTTCAATGATAAACATTCAGTTTTTTATATATATATATATATAAGTATATATATATAAGGAAGAGGGTGCGCAACTAATTAAAAGGAATACTAAAACTAAGGAATTAAAAGGCCAACTAATTTTTTTGATTGTTATCAGAACACGGTTTTTAAAACTTAAAATCCATTTTATGTAATTTGACATTATAAGCAAAACAAAAGCTCAATTTGCATGAGGTTTTATCAAACTGCAACAAAAAAAAAATCTGAATCAGTATTTTTTTCATATTTTTGTGCACAGACATCTAAACATCCTTAAACAAGATAAATTTACTTGAAAAGCAAAACAAAGACTATAATGAGTTTAATTTTCCTATTACATTTGTGAATAGTTTTCTCTTGTTTTCATCATTTAACAAATTAAGTTAAAGTGTTTAAAGCTTAAAATGAATATAAGAACATTTTAATTGCAAATTTAAATTGATTAAATTACATTCTTGAAAATATTTCTATTGGTTTTACTAGTAAATTTATCTTGTTTTAAATATATTTAGACTTTTTTTCTCTCGGAAAAGAAGGCATTGATTAACAAAAATGATCTTTTTCGCAGTTTTACTACAGCACCTTTCACATGGTATCATGGATAACATCTTTCCTTATGTATATACACAAAACATCGCCATACAGTACGTAGGAACGCGCCATTTTTGACGCATTGTCACTATCTTGTGAAAACTGAATTGTGTCATTCAAAGATAGTGCCTTATATACCGAGCAATAGGGTAAAATGTCAGTGACGTTAAATGATATAAATGTCAACTATGCCACTTTTGCGTCCAAACCTGCAATATGTACAGATAGTCTGTCAGTTATCAGTGAGCCGGTGAATGTATACATGCCTATTTCAGCTGTGGCTCTGAGTTGTGAGTGACAGGACAAAGCCCGAGTTAAATAAACATTTGAGACGTGGTTATTTCTCGCTTTCTCTCTCTCCACATGTCTGAAATGTAATTCAGATGTCAACGCAGATTCTCTCTCTATAATACAGTATACTCTCTCTCGTTTCTCTCTCTCCTCTTATTGTTCCCTTTGTTCTCTCTGCTGCTGCTTTATTGAGGAAGACGTTGCAAGGGAGAAGAAAAGATGACACATTCACAGTCGTGTTCTCTTTGGAGCGCTTGTCATTTTTGCAGCAGCGTGGTGACAGTGGTTTCTAGAACAGAGCATCTCGCCAGTTCACAGTGAAGTAACTCTAATGGAACCGTGACACTGGCCGTCAATCTGTGTGCCGGTCTGTCTCTCACAGTGTGAAATTACAATCATCATATTCCACTGCTGAGTGGAATCATGCAGTCATACCAGCCATTTCTTAGATCTACACAATCATTACCGCAACATCTCCTGCACTATGTACCTCCTGAGTATCAAAAAAGACAGCCATTTTATTTCTCAGTGCTATTGCATCATACCTTTGTGGAAGGTCTTTTATATAGCTACATTTTTCGGAAGTTGTAAATAAAAAAGATTATTGGAGTGTTTTACTGGAAAATCTCAATCTTTCTATCTTTCACATTTTAATCAGTGCATTACTTGTAATTTCGGGAACACTTTACAATAAGGTTAATTAGTTAACATGAACTAATTATTACCTGCACTTATACAGCATTTATTAATCTTTGTTCATGTTAATTTCAACATTTACTAATACATTATTAAAGTCTTGTTAACATTAGTTAATGCACTGTGAACTAACATGAACAAACAATGAACAACTGTATTTTCATTAACTAACGTAAATACAGTAACAAATGTATTGCTCATGGTTAGTTCATGTTTGTTAATACATTAACTAAAGTTTAACTACTGAACCTTATTGTAAAGTGTAACTGTAATTTCTTTGTAATTAATTTCTGAGCAAAAATTGTTTCTACACCAATTTTTTTTCTTCAGTATAGTAATTTGATATTCATCAATAAGATAACATCTCACTGCCATGAATTTTTATGAGCAAGCTCTGAAAGTCACTTTCCTTGCAGCGTGAGATAACTAAATTTGACAGTGGTAATTTGAAATAATCTGTCTTCACTGTTCTTATACACTGACTTGCAGTTGATTTAACTATACGTTCAATATTGTACTTTATGCTTCACATCAGAGCATCATCCTGTGCACTAATCATTACTGTTATTTTACAAAAAAAAAAAACATCTGGAGTGTCTTGCTCCTGAAGTTTTGGCTTTTATAATCCAAGCTGCCCAATCAGAACCACTTTAGGTGGTATGAAAAAGCATCCAGAACATAATACAGCCAGGAACCAAAGGCCACCAACCTTCACATTCGTTTGGAGCCAAGCCATCAAGATACAAAGGCACAACGGAAGAAGGGCTAACTTTTAGGAATGCCTAATGTCGTATAGGGCAGGAGACTGACTCAGGGCGAGGGGTAGGGGGCTATTGTTTGATAGAGAGAGAAAGAGAGACAGGGGTGATTTAAGGGGGAGAAAGAAGTAGAAAAAAAATAGCTTCTTTCTCTAGCCTCCAGGACCAAATGTATTTCTCAATCCCTCTCAGCAAATGGTTTTTGTAAGTTCTGGGCCAAAAGAGGGCACAATTTTAATGCACAAGTTAATAAGCACATATTTCTGAGTACAAAGCTGTTATATATGCAAACATGTTTTTGAGTGATGCTAATAGATTCCATTTTAGGAATGAATACATATGCTAAATAGCAGAGAAATCACGAACAAGTTGTATTTGACCTGTTTTGATCATGTTCAGTGAGATATTAATGTGAACTGCACTTAAGAAAATAGTGTCACTTATCAAACAAAGACAATCGCAAGCAATCAGCCAAACACAAAGCGTCCTGCCTTAAGACTGAAGAGACATTCAGCTCGGTTTCTTCACGATCCGCGACAGAGTCGGTCAACACGTCTTGGTCTCAGACAATGCTGAAGACCACTGCGGTATTGAAGCCGTGCATATGGGATTTGGTACATGAAATCCATAATGGTAAACATTGACAGATGGCGTCAGTTTGTTTCCATTGGGGACTGAGATTGGTACACTTGTCCTAAGTGGCCCATTGGTACTGAAGACTAAGCACGGTTGAAGAATACCCTTAATAACGTCCTTAAACAAGACCTTTTGTGGCCCCAGCCTTTCTCAGGCCACAGAATTAGGCTTCCTTTTCTGTGGCCTTTCTCTCCCTCTTTTCTCCCCCTGTAAACCACTATGTGAAGTGGTTCATTACGGAGCCTCTCCTCCACTCAGGTAGTGGCCCCAGCCATTCCCAGCTCTTCAGTCCTGTAACTCTATGAGGAAGGAAAAAGGAAAACATATTGGACAAAGGTCCTGTTAGCACTTCCTATGGAAAATTAGCAGCTTTCGCAAAGGTAGAAATCCCAATTACCTCACATTGTGCGGATGCGCCTAAAGGCTCGCTAGCAACTCGCAACAGTGCCAAAGTGAGCACCCCCTCCCGATCCCCAATTAAGAGCGAAGATGCTCTTCTCCCTCCTGAGTGCATCTATTTACCTTGTCCAAAGCTCCCCACTCCTGGAGCCCTCAAAAATCCCCAAAATGCACCTTTGAGACACAGAAGTGCTCTCTTGCTTGAAGCGGGGTGGCGATGGGCCTTTTGCATCCCAACCGTTATGCCCTTCAGGTCCAGTGGGTCTGCTTGGGATGCATTGTCCATCCCTGAGAATTCTCTCAGGACAGGAACAACAGTGCGGAGACAAATGGGACTGACTAAAGGAAGGTGGGGGCGCATGCTTGTAAGAAAAATAATGACAGAGGGGGGAAAAAAGTCTTGTACGTCACTATAGACGGATCTGTAAGGTTGGCTTCAGATTTCACTCTCTGTGGAATGCACTAGACCTCTAAGGCCGCCAAGAATGTTAGTGCAGTACGCTGTCAAAAGCTCAAGGAGGAACCCAACGCTTTCAGATGACTGGATGAATTAAACCTCCTCCTCCTCAGCTAAACAAATGCTTGTTTTGGCATACGGCGACGAGAAGCAAATTCTGAACAAGGTGACCGCAAATGAAACAAGGTCTGAATAGACAAAAGGAATGTGCTTGTGTTTTGCCAATGATTCAAAATAATGCTTGTAATCATGATCCAAAAGACAAAGATTCATTCACCGTTTTCGTAAGACACATTCCTAAGTCATATATCTTCACATTCAAAATCTGGTGTAAATCTCAGGCTGAACACACGTCTCCTGGTAACATCTGACTTGATACTCTCAGTCTAAAGAGCAAAAGCCTTTTCCATATATTTTTTAAAACATGACAGTAGGGCTAATGTACGACCCAGTGTTCTGCTGAATATTTTTATACAGATGTAAAATTCATACAGCTCTTAAATGCTGCAGTACATTCAGTAGTGCTTGTTTGGTGGAGGTCAATCATGAAAGACAGACTTCTGTCATGCTTTGCCTGTTTTCCTCTCACTGATCTTTCCACTTGTTAAATATTTAACTGCTCCTAGAGGAATAAGATTAAGATAAAATAAATATTTTAAAATTGCACTTTGTAATTCAGATCAGATAAATAGATTAAAAAAAGATAAATAGCAAATACATGAAGCAATTAAATATATCTTTCAGATTCTAATATATTCAAATGATTTATATTTGGCAAAAGAAAGGGCACTTTTAACAATTTTATAGGCTATAAAATTAAAAATATCAATTATTGCAAAATCTACATTGCTGTGTTTATTTTCAAATAATTAATAAAAACATTTACTTTCTTCTAAAATATAGTGCAGCGATATATAATCTAAATAAATGTGCATTTTAACACAAATATGAGATTTGTACGGAAAAAAGGGTGAATTACAGATCTTTTTACTAAACACGTCTCTCCTTTAGACAACACAAATTAGTGTTGCTGACTTCAAAATTTCAGCTATTTTAGTTTAGTGTAACCCGCGCGGCTCGCGGCCAGCAACACCGGGTATTACTACTTGGTCTGCGTTGTGTTGTGTTGTGTTGTGTTGTAATACAGTCAGACACGGGACAGCAGGCAGCCGATTCACTGGGTGTTTTTACTGTATAACAGAGAAATAAGTAGCTTCAGAGTTGAGAGGCCCTTACCATATCTCTCCTCTTCCATTGAAATCGAATTTCAAAAGGGCAAAAGACATGAACAGAAGAAAACACAGAAAACATACCTGTATAACAGAGAAATAAGTAGCTTCAGAGTTGAGAGGCCCTTACTATATCTCTATAAAACAAATACGGTGCACCTCCATTACCACGTGCTTGTTTCACATAAAAAGACAAATATACCTCAAAGAATGCAAAAATAGTGAAAATAATCGAAAGGATAAATAAAATAGTACTATACACAAGTTTGGGTGGAAATACAGATATGAAAGATATAATTAAAATAAAGGATTAAATCAAATTAACAGGATGACAAAAGAAACCAACCTCTTCCATTGAAATCGAATTTCAAAAGGGAAGAGGGGGAGACAGGACAGGACAGGAAATTAGATCATACTGTGATCACGAAACCTTTAGAGCAGGTATAATAATTAACAAGGATATAATTTTGTGTGAATTATGACAACAATTAGTCATATACTTTGTACATCTGTTACATTAGCATGCCATGGTTTGATTTTACACTAGTTTTGGATGATATGAGAGAAACAATCACATCTTTTCTGGTTTACACAAGAAGCAGAATTTTGTACATGAAATCAGGTTAATACAGAATGTGACAGGTGTGTCTTAATTAACCCTAACTACAGATATGTCCCTTTAATTAGCCCGTCAGAGTGGAGATTTGCTAGACATTGCAGTGTTTAGTATAATGAAAACTTCCTTGAACACTAAAGCTGTGAGTGAAGTGAAAAATCCCAGCATACTCTGTCTGAAACATTCCGCCACAAGCGGTACAGCATTGGGACTACGGCGTTTCGTAGCTCCTCAGAAGGGAAATTTAAGGTTAAGAAGCTTCTGCTAAATAAATGCATGTTAATGTCAATGTCTCTATTTAGTGTGGCCTAAAATGAGAAGAAAAAGCCTTGAACACCCAGCTAAGATGTTTTGAGAATTTCAGTGAATTTATTTTTTCATCAATAAGAAAAAGATTCACTTTTAGCTGATGATGCAGCCACATCCTCAGCTCCCAGACAAAAGAATCATTTGCAGAAATATATAATAACAAAAACAACAACAATAATAATAACCCACTCAGCTTACTACTGGAGCAGCATTTTACACTTGATAGAGTTCTTAACAAAGGTTTGCCGAGAGTTTTTCCATTATAATCAAAATTTACACAACAAAATACAACAATCCTTTCACTTCGTCTGAAATGAACTTGTTTTTGATTTTACATCGTTATGCTTACCAATCAAATCAATTCACAATGAAATATGCAGACAGGTGAAAGCCTTGAAAATAGAATAACAGTGAGATGTGAGAGATTCTCTGTTAATTAATAAAAGACAGCAGAGCTAATAGTAATGGTTGTGATCTCTCTTGCTGTCCTATCCATGTCATTCTCTTTGTGTCTCTTTAATTGAACAGGTTTTGGTTCCAAGAATTTTTTTTTTTTTTTTTTTTTTTGTGAATGCAGTCCACTCCTTCATATCTGCGTTACGTTTATAATTCCTCATTCAATAGCAGTATCTGCACACAGGCACTCGCACCTCTATATTTGCTCTCTTTAAATTGGCTCTGGCCTGTGGCAAACAGGACTACCATCTGGAATAGAGAAATAACACCTAGTGACAGTCTCCTAGCACCACGGCAGTAAATTAAGTCCTCAATGCCACGCTCCGCTTAAGTGCACGACGCACGATACCAATCTGCAAGTTTATTATTGCCCATCCCCGTTTGCCATTATCGGAAAACACAGTCATTAAAAAGCATTTGACCTTTTTTCAACAAGGATCCAGAAATTACTTTTCCCTTTTTTCCCTGCTTGCTCTCTCCGTCTGCCGTTCTCGAATCACACTCTTCAACAAATTGTAATGCGACCCCATTCACAAAGTGAACTACAGCCAGATAGGCCTGAGGAGATACTGCGTTTAGTTAAATGTTATATCTGCCAATTTCATGAAGACAATGAAAAGGAGAAAGAAAATAGGATGAAGACGAGAGGGGGAGAGAGAGAAAGAACATGGCACCCTTCTGACAATGTAAAGAGGACAGCTTTGGCTCTTGGACAGTGATGCGGAAGCTTGCTAACAGAGTGACTATTGGAGGAGAGAGGAGAGGGTGGTCTGTGTGTGAGGGTGAGCAGAAATTCCCCCAGGCTCTTTGAAATCCCTCCTCATCGCTATCAAGGCCTGTCACATGTACTGGATTCTGTGCAATTGTTTTCAGCAGGGTATGAACCTGAGCTTGGCTCCAGGAACTGTTGTCAGAGTCACGTTTCCAAGGGTCCGTGCTGAGCTGGAATAACAAAGATATGGCTTCTTTAGAAAAGCCAAACTCAAATAGATATTTCCTGACTTATGTCGGTTTATGTGGGCTGTGTCCACAAACTGTGTTGTTTAGCGCTATAAATATGAATAGCATTTTAACCAGGCCTATACTTCAATGGTATGTAAACATATAAATAAATGTAAAAAATATTATTATTATTATTATTGTATTTTTATTAAAAAATAAGCAATGTAAGCATTAGACACGCTTTTAAAAAAAAAGCCAAATCAAATAAATATAATAAACAAAATTATGATGATTATTATCATTAATAATCATAATAATAAATAAGCAATGTAAGCATTAGACAAGCTACAGAAAAGCCACACTCATACAGATATTTCCAGACTTATGTCAGTTTATGTCGGGTCACATGGGTCCACAAACTGTGTTGTTTAGTAAATAAAATATAACTGGTATATTAACAGGGCCACCTTTTAGGTTTACCTTCAGTGGCAAACAAATAAATAAATGTTTTAGAATTATTATTAATTTTGTATTCATTATAATATTATGTAAGCGATGTAAGGTAATAATAATTAAAAATCAACATCGTTTTTAGCATTATTTATATACTTTTATATACACATGTCGTGTATAAATAATGTGTGTGTATACATATATATATATACAAACATATATACATATAACATATAAACATATTTATATATGTAATACATATTTAAAAAATATAGATATACTGTGTGCTTTTATCACCCAACAATGTGCACATCCAACGGCGCAAACAGATATCAGTATAATTGTCTGCACTCTTTATAATCATCATATGTGAGTTTATAGATAGCAAATTCTTTTTCGACTGTAAGAACTCTTCTTCTGTGTCTGCTTCCAGTGTTTGTAATGTGTGAACTGCTCCAGCTGTGTCTCCCTGCAGGGGGTGCTGTGCACAGCTCTGGATCCAGAACGACTCATCTGTTACCAAAAAATCACATTTATCAAAACTACATGGAGAAAATAAAAACAAAATCACCTTCAAAGCCGTCTTAACTGTATCATACCCTACAAGTTTGCTTTGGGTTAGCAGTGAATTGAGTCATCGCTTTCGGGTAATTATTAAAAGTGGTGGGTGGTAAAGAAAAAGGCCTGCAGACTGAGTGAAGACATCCGTTGTTTAAAGAATGTGTCTCCAGGCGATTTCAACTCCCAGAACCGCACCGTAGCGGATGAAGAACAAGATAGGAGGTGTAAAAAGGGGCTTATTCAGCAGGGGTGACACAAAATTTCCATACGGGCAGAAAATCGGATTTAACGGCGCATCACCACAACAATAGCTGAGTACACTGTGGCATGTTGTTTTGCCAACACAAAGCGCCCAATATCACAAACAGATTCATCTTTACAGAGTATGAAATTGATCTGACTTTTAAAAGCCATGGTTCCTTCATTTAGTTAGGATACAACCTCGTGTACAACACGATTCTAGCTGGAAGGCTTCTTTGACCAAATTATCTTGTAAATGCGTCTTACGTTACTGGCAGTTGACCAAAATAATTCATATTCTGCCATCTTTTACTCACCCATGAGGTTCCACTTTATTTCTTTATTCTTTATTTCGTCTTTCTTTAGGACTTTATTTCTTCTGTGGAACATAAAATGAGATTTTATTTTTAAATCTGTACAATGAAAGTCACTGGGGTAAAATGTTGTTTGGACCCCATTTGGTTTTCTCATAAATGACAGAATTTGGGTGAAGTCTCTTTAAATCATTACTTCAATACTGTACGGGAGGTCCTTCAAAATAACATTCCATTTTCATGCCTATTCTTAAATATATAATAGGGGGTACACCTTTAAGTAAACTTCATGGTATACAGCCTTTTAAAGATAAATATAACTTGAGCAATATTCAGTCATAGACATGTACAATGTGTGCTTATGAAAACCAAAGTTGAGACGGTTGCGTAAAGACCTCATTTACGAGTTGGTTCATAACACAGTCTTTATGAAGAAAAGGTCAATGAAATATTTACCCGGACTATTCTGAAAGCTAAGACTTTTGCACCTCTGCCTGCAGAAATAGTTTTATCCTCTTATCCTAAAGCAAGAGGAAAAATGTGAGAATTCGGTTTAGAAAGGTTTAGACTGAATTACCTCTTAAAGCATCAAATAAAAGCATTACAAAATCAGTGTAAGTGAATAACAATTAATCTACACAACACTCTTTGCCCAAATAGTAAATATCACAATGTACAGTTGGCCTGGAGTGATTTCTACAAATGTAATTAATTGAAAATATAAAAACGCTCTAATATGCTTCCGATTTTAAAAGCCTTCCACCCCTTTTTGGGAAAATGAGTGTCTCCATTGTTAAGTTTTCCCCTGCTGCTATAACTAACGGCCAGAGAATATGATACTAATGATAAAATGCCGACATCAGTGTGGACGCCATTTAGTAATTAAAAAGACAACAAGCATGTGTATGTCAGCTTTTATCTCCGCAACAATTCCTCTCTACCTCACTGTCTTTGAGGATGTGTTTCTCCAAAGAAGGCGTAATAGTTCTCACCTCCCCGAAGACAGAATCACTTTGTCACACACAAGGTTTGGAGGCAGTTCTCCTCCCCACCTAATAAATACATAAACAATCAGACAAACATTGAGCCAATTTCCCCTTCACAGCCCTACTAATTCACACACACACACATAGCTCGTCTAATTTTCCTTGGGCCACCACACTGGCAGGGAGTATGTTGTAGCACAAACAGAGATGTGTTTTGGGTAATTGCTCGTGCTGTGTTTGTATGGAAATCTCAGAGTGTGTGACAAGGCTAGATAGCTGTCCAATGTTGTCCTGATCCACGCTTTAGGCGACCAGCCAAAGTATTTTATCTCAATGTATTAGAGTGATCTTCCAATTAGCCCACGTTCATAATACCCCAGAATCTGGGGTGCTATGTGTGTGTGTGTGTGTGTGTGTGTGTATGTGTGTATGAGGGTGTGTGGCGAAGGGGGGGGGGGGGATCTGTGATAGTTCTGCTTGAGAGGTAAACTGAGGCGCTTATTGTGTGGTGCGGGGGTTGTGCGCTTTCCGGGGCTCCTGTTGTAAAGTTTGCTGATAAGCGAACCCGGCCCTTGAGCATCCATTCTGCCTGGTACATTAACACTCCTTATCGCTGGTCCAGATAACGAGCGCATGCCATTTGCCTTCCGAGGAATTAGCCCGTCTTCCTTGGCTAACCAGGCAGTGGTGATTAACCTTTACACTGTCCGATATTCTCTGGAGACTCTCTCTCTCAGATTAGACACTATTAGTTATGACTAACTAAATGAACAGCTATAGCCTCTCTGGACAGACAGCAAGAAAGAGAGAGGAAGATGGAGAGCAGGAAAGAGAGAAAGAACCGTTTATGCACAGCAGTATGTGTATGGAAGTAGGAGTGGCTTAAAGTGGGAACAGATTTGTAGTGTATTATATTGCATATGGATGTTCAGTAATATATGCTTCTATTTAGAGTTGCATGTTCATATAGATAACCACAATTCCCTGCTCTGCTTTCTCCATATATATGTGTGAAAATCCCAGACTAATAAGAACCAAATGGCGTGTTTATTTATTTATTTTTTTTTTTTTACAAAGTCTTTACAATTCAGTTATTTCTTGTCAGCCAGCAAAAGCAGATCTAAATAAATAAATAACAGTTGAATTTAATTTTAATTTATGTGGTACTTCAATAAATTGATTCAGAATAATCATTAAAAATTGCTTAATGCTTACAATACAAAACAATTATTTATTGAGATTATATTTCTTCTCATAATTGGTTTAAACATTTTAAGAAATATGCGTTACTGACTCCTTTTCTTCCAATTAATTTTATCTCATTTTTATGTATTAATTTATATAATGAAACAGAAAAAGATGCCAGTGGCAATGTGAGGACCTAATACAATCAAGACAAAAAATAAAAATGTACACACAAATGACTTGTATTTATGTAGCTTATTCATTAACGTGATGTATTAATCATTCATTCTGTCCTTCAATGACTGAATGGATGAAGCACACACCATGACATTGAAGGGGTGGATTCTGGGATCCACTGCCGCTTCAACATATATATATATATTTTGAGTGATTTATCATAAAAATTATCTTTCTGAATATGCTATTATTTAGAATGAGTAACTTTAACTTACGTTAAAGCCTTTAATTTCCTTTTCATTTTCAAACACTAGAAAATAATGTTGAATATTGTCTGTACCTCTCACTGAGAGAAAAGTACAACTTATCAGTATGTTTTGGGAAAGTTTCCTGTTCAGTGCGGAGCTCAGATCAACTTCAGCCTTGAAGAAGCTGTGAATCATGTGTATCTATGTATGTGCGCTCAGTGTTCTGTACAGGTCCGTTATGGGTACTGGTGGACTATTGTCATCTGGACTGGAGACCTGAAGGCGCCTAGGCCTGACCTAGAAGGACATTCTGTCCCTAACTTCAGGGTCCAATCGTCAGCATCATGATGGAAGGAGATATGATTCTGACTATCTGTCCATGTGTGGAAAATTACCAGTTTTGTCTAGTTTTCTAAACCAATCAGTATCTTAGTAATGACGTAGTTAGTGGACTCTGTTAGAGTATAATTGTTCTGGAAATGTGAATGTAGGGAG
The DNA here is from genome assembly GCA_037194245.1 of Opsariichthys bidens. NCBI lineage: Eukaryota > Metazoa > Chordata > Actinopteri > Cypriniformes > Xenocyprididae > Opsariichthys > Opsariichthys bidens. Next base: position 22,367,313 of record CM074279.1, on the reverse strand, counting down.
AGAGGAGGAGACAGAGAGCGGCCTACGAACTCCTTGTGAGACTTGAAGCTGCTTCTGTTGATGAAACTGCAAATTATTCTTCAGTAAATTTTCTTCCATTTATTTTTTTTTAAACTCTGACTCCGGGTCTTCATTTATCATATCTGGTCTTTTGGGTCTTTAACTGTAAAATCCCCTACAGTTAATGGTGGAGGATGCGCGGGCAATCATTCTTTGGTGACATTCCTGGCTAAACAACAAACAAAGGTAGGAAGAATTTTATTATTTTTGCTAGGACTGTCTGGAGTGGAAGTGGTGGAGAAAAAGGCGAGCGGTAGGGTTTGACTCAGACGTGAGTACCCCGACATCTGACAATGGGTCGATGTCATGACGCTGTAAAAGCGTGTCTCCTGGGGTTAAAACTCTGGTGTGGACACTGAGTTGACGTGCACTAAATTGTATGTTAGGTGCGGGAGGCACCCCCACCAGAGTATAACGACACTTTGTGTGCCCTGGGAGCGCACTCCGGTGTAGACATTGGGTTGACGTGCACTAAGTTGTGCGTTAGATGCGGGAGCACCCTCACCGGAGTGAAGAGACACTATGTGTGTAAAATCGTGAGCCTGACGCTTCGCCTCGTCCACTCCAGATAGGGGTACCCCGAGCTTAGAGATTCAGATAGGTAGGGAAAAAGTTTTTAATTAGATACAAAATATAAAAAGATGATAGGGTTGTTTGTTTGCCAGGGATGCATCTGGAATGATTCCGATTTTTATAAGAAATTTTGTGACCCTGATTGGAGTGTACCAGTATATGTGACGAGTGTCTCGTAGTATACTTTGCAGTTTCATCAAAGCAGAAGCCAAAGCTGTGTTTTTCAAAGGTTGCCGTCTCCATCTCTCTCAGGTGAGTATTAACCGTGACTAAGATATGGCTGACAAATTTAGTAACTTGATCAGTAACTTGATCAGTCCTGATACAGATAATGAGACCGAAGAGAGCAAACGCTGTAAACAGCTCCGCTCTGAAGCTCTCACTTCAAAGAAATTTTCCGAACAATTTAAGAAAATGGTTAGCCAGGGTTTTGATTCTGATTGGAACATCACACAACAACTTGACTGGTGGACTGTCAAAAGAATACAGAGAACTGCTTATCAGGGGCTCTGTTGCCATTCCAAAATGGGACTCACTGTTATCATGGTGTGCTGTAAGTTGGAGCCATTTACAAGCTCACAATGATCAAAATATAGACAAAGTGTCGGATGGTGTGGTTAAAAGCTGAAACCCATCCACAAGATGACATAAAATGTTACCAGTGTGGTAAGAAAGGGCATATTGCTTGTGACTGCTATGAGAAGCTTTTTAAATGCCACAAGTGTGGGAAACTTGGACATATTCGAAAATGTTGTAAACTAAAGAAAGGAAAGAAACAAACAAAAAAATACTTCCACTCTGTCTGAGAATGAGCTTGTGAAACTGAGAAAGAACAAGAGATAAAAAAAAAAAAAAATACGTTTTACAGTGAATGAATAGGTTGATGTCAAATTTCAAACAATGACTCCAAAAACATGTGAGTTACAAAAATTTAAAAGTATAGAAGATGATAATTGATTATTGGATGTTATGAAAGAATTTTTCACTTAATGGGAAATATTGAACAGTCTGAAGCATGTTTTCAATGTGATGAGCACATCACTACCGTAGGGTAAATAACTAAACTGATGTAGGAACTATAAGTTCTAAAAGTTTGGTTTTTGATTGACATAGATAGTTTAAATGGCAAGTTAAACGACTTGACTGCCAGTGTCAAAAGGACTCAACTTGATGGGAAATTTGTAATATTCTAAATTCCTTGATATGTGGGTAAAAGTAAATATAAAAATAATGTTTAATTCAAAAATGTATATCAATTCTGGCAAAGTCTAAAGCTGGGCCACAGTCAAAAGATATCAGACAAATGTCTGATGTTACAAGTTTATGAAAATGCAGTGTACCAGTCCTGAATGCCACAGAGTCTCTCTCTCCGTCTTATTCAAAGTCAGCTATAAATGCTGCTATCTTAGCCGGTGTTATAAGTGATAAGATATTTATAGTAAAAGCATAGGGTGTCATTTGAAAATCATAGACAAAGAGCTTAAAGAAATTAGTGCCATGAAGAGGGCAATTAGTTGTTAAAGATGTCAAAGTAAAATGAAATGTCTTTAAAGAGGTCTTTAAATACAGACCTGGGATGGTAGAAGTCACTATTTTGACAAATTTATTTTATGACCAGTAGCTTTTTGTCTCATCCTAGTCCCCACCATGCACAGGGCGGATGGTTCCAGTTAAAGATGTAGCAGAACATTACACTGAATGGATGGTTGTGATAACTAAATTCACTGAGTATAATCTCAGTATTGATATGTTCCTGCTTTAAAGATGTCTAATGACTTTTAGTGATTAAATACTGCTGTAATGAACCTGTTTCCCTGTTGTAACACTATTAGGCAGTCCAATGGCTCTACTGGCTCTTGAAAGCATCTTCCTTAAGCTCCACAAAACACCTGATTCTGTTGAAGAAAACTGTCAAAGATTCTGGAATGGGAAAGAGCGGTTGCCAGTGTGCACGAGGTGATTTCTCAATGACGGGTAAGATCCTCTTTGGCCAGACAGGGGACAACCTAAGGCAGGGGGTTACCGCCGACACTGGGCATCTACCCTGAAGGGAGGTGTTGTATGTGAGATGGGTATGAGAGTGGAGCGGATGTCTGTGAGGCCAGCAGCATCATTAAGGGGGAATCTGTGAGAAGTACAGAAGTCTGACCCAAAAATGTTCCTCCATACCACTCACCAGAACCCGCATTCCTAGGATGGCTTGTTTTTAATTGTGACAAGTGTCCACAACTTGATGCAACTATACCAGGGTACAACACCCTGAGGAAAAGAAGATTATTGATAAAGAGCTGATGGGAATGAGCTTTCAAGAGCCGACTGAGACCATGAGGGGACTGTCCGTAATTTCTGGGGAGACCATAGCAAAACTTTATTAACATAATGTTGGTTGCCCTATTGGCAAGAACTGTAGAAAAGTTTTGGATTCAGTATTCCTGTGAATCCCTGAATCTGTGAGACTGTGTTGATTTTGAAATAATATGTCTGTATCATAGTTTTACTCCAGCAGGTCATTAGACATGACATAGGAATGCAAAGAAATGGTGGTGGCTAAAGATGAAGACCGCGTTTGCAGATTCAAGAGGAAGTTAAGTAAAGTGAGCATTTAAACTAAAGATAACCTTAAAAGGCTCCTAAGATAACATATAAGGATTGTGGTAATGTTTTTTTTTTTTCTAATCTGAAAAATAAACATGTATTATAACATTGGTTAATGATTAACAGTTTTATATGCATTAATGAATTAAATATTTCATTCTGTCTAAGTTACAGTCTTAAGGCTGTTGAAAAGATTATTTGCACAGTATGAGAGAGAGAGAGTGCTGGGGTGGAGGCAAGGATGGTGCTGTGTCTGCTAAAGTTTAAACAAAGTAATGATGTTAGAACTATAAGAACTCTGCTGACTTTTCTAAATAAAACAAATTATAGTGAAGAGACATGGTTTGAGACTGGATTACAGATTATATAACACTAAGTAAAACTTACGTGAAAAATGTGAAGTTCAAATATGTTTTTAGACCTAGAAAATGAGCAGTTCATATATATGTGAATAAGTGTGTGTGATGTTGACTGTTTGTACGTGTTCATTTTGTTGAACTATCATGACCCTATTGTGTGTGTATGTCATTAACCTCTGGAATGAGTGTTTTTATCATTACAGTTGGGTTAAGTGAAACCACAATAATTTTACAGAAGCCGATACTTCTGATCGAATCTGACGAAAAGACGATACAGAACATACAGGACGAGCTTTAAGTGGATTGGTTATCCAGCTCTGTCTGCTATTGGTAATTATGACTACTTTTGTCATTTATGTTGTGGATTTGAATTACACTCTGGAGTAGTATGTTTAAGAGTATTTATGTAAAAGGTAATGTGGAATTTAAGATTGCCGTCCATGGGTTAAAAACCCTTGTCTAAATCCAACTGAGGGTCTAAAGTTAAATACTGTCAGTTATTTGTGATCAGAATGATAAACGTATGTTACAAGATTTGACGGCAGAGACAAAGTGACACATTGGCTCAGTCACTATCAAACACTATCCAGAGAGCACCCTCATTTATGGAAGGCCGGTGGGCAAATAAAGGAGAGAATATAAATTTAAGATTTATTTATTTTTATTAAATTAAATGGATGTATGACAGTAGATGTCTAGAGAACTACATTTTATGCAATAACGGTTGAGGGAGAAAGCAGCTACAAGGCTGTCTGTGTAACCTATTGAGATTTGAGTAAAATAATATTTTGGTTTCTGCAAAATAGTACAGATAAGTGGGACTGAGACAATAATGATAATATTTTTTGAATCTGCAGACTAACCATTTGATAGAGAAATACTGTGACAAGTAGTTATAACAAAAAGTAAAGCAGTTAAAATTAATGTTATGAAAATAAAAATGCTGATAGTATTAGTGGATTGATTTATGAACATATTAAGTCAAATCAAGTTAATAATATTACGAACTATGGTAGTGCTCTTTAAAAGATGAGACTAAGTTTCAAAACAGATTTAAAGAAATTTATAATGGCCTATAGTACAAATTTGTATAATTTATGAAGTAATATGGAAGATTATATACATAAAATTGTGTTTATGATAATTTTGGAGAAATTGCAAGACTGATGAGATGAGTATCAATGCCAAATGACCAAGGCTTAATATTTTGGTAATTTAGCCCAAGCTGTTTTAACAGACAAGATATTGAGAACAAAACTAACTTTAAAGGAAGTACTAATTATTTGATTTTGATATTGTACTGTTGACATGGTCTGAGTATTGTGAAATATTGTGAAAATTGAGTTTAATATTAAGAATAATTAGGTATTGAGTATGATTAAGAATGATATCATGAAAAAGATATTTGCAATTTAAGACAAACAATTTTTTGATATCATTGAATTTTTATATTTTGATGCTTATGTAATTTTGATGAAATGTCTTTAACATTAACACGTTTCTGTTTATTTTAATTTGTGTTCTATTTTATTTATGTGGGCTATAATGACTGTAAATTGATCTGTTGTGAAAAGAAAGCTTAAGAAAAAGGTTATTAAGGTTTAGGGAAGATAATGATTTATAGAGGATGCAGAAAAAGGAAATTGAAAAGATGTTCTGTAATTAAGATGGTACATGGTATGTCTGTAGACTGTAAGATGAAAGTGATTTTTAGAGAGTTGAAGTAAGTAGAAGAATGATCATGGGTGTTACTTATTTTTCATTGTTTATTTTGAGTTAAACAACAATTTTGTTTTTAATCTTAAGGATTGGAAAAGAGTGGATTTAGAATCCATCTTCTTGTATTATATAATGAATTGGAAATCATATTTTTCTAAAAACCAGTGTATATATCCTGGTATTTACTTAGGCAATGTCTGTATTTAGGATCTGAGGGGTGACTGAGGGTCTGGCCCATGCCAGGAATGCAGTAACAGTGATTACTCATTTAGCCCGGCTTCCAGAGAATAAATATGTACTTGTTTTCTAATCAATGAATTTGATGATAATTCGTATTTGCCAAAATTGATGTAAAGACAACTATGTGTAAGGTCTGAAGGTCAATAATGCACTATGTGCTCTGTAGTATATTATGTTCTAGCAAGTATTTAAAGGGAAAACATATTGTCTATTTTATCAAAATTGTAACCTGCCAGGGGAGCATGGGTCATAAATGTAAAATTTTGAAGCGACTTCTATTGTTAAGACCAGATGTGTTGTTTAGGACTCCACATTGGCCTTTAAGGGGGGACTGAAGGGGTGGATTCTGGGATCCACTGCCGCTTCAACATATATATATATATTTTGAGTGATTTATCATAAAAATTATCTTTCTGAATATGCTATTATTTAGAATGAGTAACTTTAACTTACGTTAAAGCCTTTAATTTCCTTTTCATTTTCAAACACTAGAAAATAATGTTGAATATTGTCTGTACCTCTCACTGAGAGAAAAGTACAACTTATCAGTATGTTTTGGGAAAGTTTCCTGTTCAGTGCGGAGCTCAGATCAACTTCAGCCTTGAAGAAGCTGTGAATCATGTGTATCTATGTATGTGCGCTCAGTGTTCTGTACAGGTCCGTTATGGGTACTGGTGGACTATTGTCATCTGGACTGGAGACCTGAAGGCGCCTAGGCCTGACCTAGAAGGACATTCTGTCCCTAACTTCAGGGTCCAATCGTCAGCATCATGATGGAAGGAGATATGATTCTGACTATCTGTCCATGTGTGGAAAATTACCAGTTTTGTCTAGTTTTCTAAACCAATCAGTATCTTAGTAATGACGTAGTTAGTGGACTCTGTTAGAGTATAATTGTTCTGGAAATGTGAATGTAGGGAGAGAGGAGGAGACAGAGAGCGGCCTACGAACTCCTTGTGAGACTTGAAGCTGCTTCTGTTGATGAAACTGCAAATTATTCTTCAGTAAATTTTCTTCCATTTATTTTTTTTTAAACTCTGACTCCGGGTCTTCATTTATCATATCTGGTCTTTTGGGTCTTTAACTGTAAAATCCCCTACAACATGTAAATATAAATGGTAAATATAACGAATACATGCAATATAATATGAATATAATCAATACATTATATTAAATATTGTAAATATAATGCGTATATATAAAAAGAGCCAAATATTTTATACATTTTTTGGTCTGTTCTTCTATATTTAATTGTGTATATTATATATTAACTGTTCATACTGTACATAAATGACTAAAATTATCTACAAAAAATGTATTTTCTGCATATACAGTATATAGTACGTTTTTGTTTTATTTTCTGGAGGATTCCACACATTTCTATGAAGTCAGAGGCCAGTGTTAACTAGGAAAATTTGAGGGAAAAAAGTCGAATCTGCAGCAGATGTGGATGAAAAAGAGAGATGCGAGCGTGTCAGTGTGCAAGTGGATGTAGAGGCTCTATTTGCCTGCAGTCTGAGCTCACTGCTCTTGACAGGGGTCAAAGCAATAATGTGATCGAGACAATATGTTGAGCAGGTCCCAGCCAGCAAAAAAGGTCTGTGTGTGTGTATGCGTGTGCTTCCAGATGAGATAACCACGCTCTGGCTGGGGGGTAAAGTGCTGTACAGCCCACTGCCTCTCTATCTGTACGGATCCCCTCAGCATACGCACATACACTGTCACCACCAGCAGAGCTAAACATATTAAGCCATCACATCAGGGCCGAACTGACAAGAGATGTGATGAAGTGATCTATACAAACTTAAATCTGCTTCTACCCCACGCTTCAGGCTATCTTTCTTTCTCATTCACTCTTTCCCACTTTCTCTTTAGTGGCTGATATGATATTGCGACTCAATATATTTGTCTCAGTGTGTGAAATTTCGTTTCAGTAAACCGAAAGAGTAGAGCATGGGATTTCAACCACTAGCTTCTTTGCTGGACCATTAGTCTTGACGACATGTGTCAATTCACATGCGTTTCAAAATACTCAATCTTCATATACACACTGCGGCCTAAATACACATCCGCGCGACCATCAATTTGAAAGCTATCACACACAGTCTGTCAGCGAGCACTGTGTTTCTGCAAGATAACTTCACAGACGTGACACGGGATGACACTTGTGCACACACTAGTACATGGAGCTATCCAAGCTAGTCACATTTTCAACCAGATTAAGTATTCTTGTTGAAAGTGACGGTGGAATTGGATTACCGCACTGGAAACAAGCTCCTGGATTTCTTGCAATAAGCAAGTGCCTTTGAAAGAACGCCATACTTTTGAATGCAAACACACACACTTTGTCTCCACAGTGATGTCGCATACACACATGCAGCCAACATTTCCCCCGTGCCGCAGACACATTTATCTATGGGCACAATTAAAAGCATGAAATTTGAACATGCTGCGTTAACTAAGAAAGCGCTTTTGTTCCTGAGGAAACAAAAGCTTGGGGAAAAAAAATGAGTTTTTCAACCTTGAGAGAGCAGCGCCAAGGCTCACTGATACCCAGAATAATCACATTCTGCCTCAAATCCCTGTAGCTGGCACAGGTAGAGCTCATTTAAGACCGTCCACTGGCTACTCGGAAAAAGGAGGTGTGGAAAAGTGTTCTCCACTGTCCGTCCTCGAAGCGTGGACCCTCAAAACACCCCAAAGGGCTGCCAGAGTCATGCAGAGCGGCCCCTCTTCCCTTAACGAAAGTGTGCACTCGTAGAAGCAAGAAGCCAGCGTTGCTTTTCTCCAATAAGCGGGTCCACCTCCAGCGCTCGAAACGAAGCCTCCTTTCCACCTTAAGAGAATGACTAATCAAGCAGCCTGGGCTCCATTTGCAAGCTGTCAGTCAAGCAGCTTTGCTATCTTCCCACCACGGCTTCCTCCTCTAATACCAATTTAAATCGTTCACGGGCCTTCCGCTGCCATTATTCAAAAAGATCATAATAGTTTTCCTCGCGCCCAAAGCACAAAAAATCAATTATTTCCCCACAAAGACTTGAAAGTACTTAGCGTGGGGCTGCGGCGAGTGGAGCTGTGGGTTATATCAAATTGAAACTGCACTCATTACACGCCACACAATTAGTTACCTCTGGTCTGCGCAGCCTTTCATTCCAAATGGCATATCTGTATTATTACAGAAACAAGCATGCAAATGCCATTGTTGGGGATTTAGAGAAATCAATAGGACAGTGGCGCGAGTGTTTGGTGGCCCGTCAGTCAAATCTGCTGCGGGCCAGAGATAAAGGTCTGAATTCAAATTAGTGCCGGCAGCCTGTGACATCACAAGTGACACCCCAAATAAAAGCCTGGCTCCATGATATGTGTAATTATTCCCCACGACTTCTCCTCCTTTCTTCGCCCCTCATTGTGTAGACTTGTGTAACTATGTTGCGAATAAAAGGATTAAAAGTATTTTAATGAAAAATTGTAATTGTTTCTTTGTGTGTGCATGTGCGCTCCATGGATACGCGCCGTGTCCGAGAGTGTGTGAGAGTTGTTCTTATCCAATGAGTGAATGCCATGCTCGTCATTTGTTTTTCTTTCACTCTTTTGATTATAAAACAATTATGGTCAGGAGTAATGGCAGAATTTCCAGTTCACTTGAACAATCACTTCACCACCTAAACCGATATAAATGCCAGGGTTGCGCATCGTATACAGTAGAGCTGAATTTTGAAATGCCTGGTAGAATCCAGTTCAGCTCCTGGATTGAATTTGAATTTGAGGTAGTAAACAGGATGCAGAATTTTATTGTCAGGAAGTAGGATTTAATTTAACTGAAATTCAAAAAACCAGAAAAGCAAAGCTTGTCAAAAAAGAGTTTTACAATTTAAGGCCCTTACTGATATACAATTAGAAATGGATATTTAGTTGATATATTTCATAATTTTTAATAAATACTTTTTTTTGGACACTTCCTGTGTTGAAATTATTTGAATTACAATTTAGTAGATTCCTCTTCCTGTCATTCCAATTCACATTCTAGAGCTATATGATTTCCATTATTTATAAAAATGTATTATATAATGCGGAATGTCATGCGATTCGGCAAAATTTGGGCCTGTACATATGGACTACTGTCTGTGACTATATTAAACGCAAAAACACTGCTATTTAAATATGAAGAGTACACATACTACACACACTCAAGCGTGTGTGATGCTTCTGGGTTTCGCAATATATGAGGACATTACATACAAACTTCATCTCCAGAGTTCACTTCATTAGCATTTCCCCATTTCATTTGATACAACTCATCAGATACACACAGAAACTCTTCACTACAACCAGCCAAAATAAATGTTCAGTTTAATTTGAAGTAATAATAGCAATTATACAATTTTTCATCCATGATTTCATTTAAACAGTAAACCACTTTTGTGCAGTACTTTTTTTTGCAGGACATTCAATGAATTGCTCAAATTCGATTTTTGAAGTTTTATTTATTCATTTGATAAATGTGTATTAAATCTTGAAACGCAGAATCCAGAAAACTTAAAACAGACAACACAGAATCTCTGAAAAAATAAAACACATTTCATAGGGCACTGTTATTGTTCAAATTTTAACAAATTATTAAATTGTTAAAGTTCTGTTAAGTAAATTGATTAGACATCCTTTTAGATTACTATGGAATTTGGGCAAAAAAATAAACAGAGCCTTAACATCCCAATCCAACTTCCTGAGGGGTGTGGTCAGTTCAACTCAAATTCACACTCATGAATTGTAAGGGAGCCAATTCTTCAGTTCTGAATTGTGCACGACCCTAATAAGTGCAACATGTTAATTAGTTCTCTGCTCAAATAGCACATAAGAACGTATTGTAGACAACTTAGGTCCTGCAGATCTGACCCCAGGCTAGCCTTCAATTTGACCCCATGCTGGGACAGGTGAGGTCAAAGGTCATGATCTGCAAGGCCAGAGATGGGCTGAAGACACGGGGGACAAGGGTTAAGCATGTGCAGCGGAAGTGCCTACAGTGACCTGTCACCCAGGTGATCCTTTAACAGCTCTAAGAGCGGTTGAGTGGCCAAAAGAGGGACAACAATTACCAATTAGCAGCCTCATCTCCACCCCCAAAACAAAAGCCAGCAGGAATGCAACTGCTTAAAAGCTACAAAGAAGAATTAAAGGGAGGGGGGGATCAGACATTCCTTCCAGCCACATACCCTCAAGCTATATCCAGCCACTCTTCCATGTGCGTCTGTTATTTCTGAGCGAGCCTTGCATCTATCCGTGTTGCGGTGCTCATATTCCTGACGGTGCTGCTCATTTCGAACATAGGAGACATCCCAAACATCTCTTATTCAAAAACAAACAAAGACGTGCCCTTCATGCGGTGGGGACGAGTGCAGAGAGAGAGCGGGAGGGAGGGACGTGCCCTTTCTGGCCTCTTTTTCTCTCTCTCTGTGTCCTGCCCCCTTCCCTTTTAACACAGGGGTTCCTCATTCAACGTCGGTTAAACGTTTTCACAGCCACACAATGCCAGAGCAAGATGGCAGGTGCGAGGGAGATGGAGAGAGAGCGTAGGAGAGTGAGAAAAGGAGAAAGACAGAAAAAGCAAGCAAGAGAGAGGAGGTCAGCCCATTTGGCACAGTAATCGCTGTGAGCATATTAACGGAGACCCAGGTGTCTGCGCTTGACCCCCGCATGACGGTTCCATTAACCCTGCAGGCTGGCAGGGAGTGTCCGGTAAAAGGGCGTTCCATTCAGCAGCGCTGAGCCGGGCAGGGCCTTGCTCTCCTTCACCACCACCACCACCACCAAAAAAGAAGCAAACACTTCCATTCATGTAAACAGCCCCCACTGGACACAAGCATGTTTTGAGGGCCACAAGCCACTCTCAAGACCTCCAATATAATACATGCACCCTAATACACACACACACACACATGCTGCTTTTTTCTGTACCCAACCAAGTGAGATAAAGACTGGCAGCCTAGCTGAGGGGAGGCGGGTGTGAAGGGGAGGGGTGGTTGGGGGCTTCAGAGTCGTCATTCAGCTGCTGCCAAAGCATGCAGTGCACAACGCCACATTGTGCAGGGATTGTTAGCTGTGCTGGGTGCATCTGCTAGACGATTTACATTTTGTACACAAGCATGTTACAACACATGCTTGTTTGTACACATTGGTGCATGTTGTGCTTTGACATTTTGGCTCATTTTGGATATGCGAAACGCTCTATTGTTTTGAGTCGGAAGTTACAACGAGACATTTGTGGAGAAGCGCGACTATTAAACTCGATCAGATATTATGGCCTCGAATTCAGAATGTGTTTCCATGACTAATTAATTTGTTTCCTCATTTTAGTTAAATCGTTGCCACAATTTAACTAAATTACATCGAGGAAATGAATTAGTTCAATGTGGTGACGGTTTAACTAAAAGAATTAATAAATCTTGTGAATTAATTAAATTGGGCAAATTAATAAATCAAAGGAATTAGTTCTAAACTTTTGAATTCTAAATGTCCTCATAGTTTTGTGTTTTACGTTTTTTTGATAAAACAAAGTTAGCTTTCAAGTTACATAAATTCTATTACAAAATTCAATCAAAAAATGCCACTTTGACACCCAATGCTGTCTCGACTCAACAGAGAGCATGAGCGCAAATTATTCAACAATTTTCCCTATTTACTACTGGCTGAAGCACGAAAAAACACGAATGAACACGCACGTGTTGTACTTACCAAAATGAGCACCTGTCTCTAGTCAGCATTTCAACGAAAGATATCAACGACATGTCATGTGATGTTACATTTACCCCCGGAAAACCATAACTATAGTTTGTTAAACAACTACAAAAAATGACAAGAAAAATAAGAATGAGATGAGATTGCTACAGTAAATTTATTATTAAATATATAAATTACATTATGATTTAAAATATATATAGTGAGGTACTGTATTATGAATACAGTCAGAGTTAGTTCACCCCAAAATGAACATTCTGTAATCATTTTCTCATCCTCATGTCATTCCAAACCTGTAAGACTTCCATTTATCTTCTAAACACAAATGAAGATATTTTAGAGAAGTCTGAGAGATTTTTGTCCCTCCATTGACAGTCCACGCAACTACCACTATGACGCTTCAAAAAGGTCATAAAGAGATTGTAAAACTAATCCGTATAAAACGAGCAGTTCACTCCAAATTTTCTAAAGAGAAATGATCGCTTTATATGATGAACAGATTTAATCTAGGCCTTTATTCACAAATAAACATTCATCAACGCACACATCAGTTATGGTAAATGGAAGCTCAAACATGCAGGCTTGGCATTTTTTTCATTTTTGGTTGAACCCTTTAGTGTTGTGCTTTTGACCCCTTCAGCCATGACTACAATACAGCACACCTCGAGTACATTGTTACTTTTATAAAACAGTTACCACACAATGCAAATATTATATGTGTGGCCATTTGGTTTTTAACACAATGATAATTCCTCACACAGAAATATGCTTAACTCTCATTCCTTTCTCGTCCTTTAGTTTCAACCCGGACTGTCCATCTAAGAAGTTTGATGTAACACGCTGAACGGTCTCCGCAGTGCCGATCTATCTCGAACAAGCCCATTCTTTGACAGGGGAAGGGTGCGGCCTAAAAAATTAAAGGTGAACGACCCAGACATAATGCAATCACGGGGAGGCTAACTCATACTTCCTTCATTAAATAATAAAGTTACTTTTGCTGAAATACAAAATACATGGAACAGTTTCGACAGTATATTCATAATGTTGCTACAGCATATATAAATTTATTGATGTCTTAACTTTTTTAATATGTTTAAATAAATTCCAAAATTTTCTCAAAAACAATACAGTTTTAAACAGCCACCATATGAATATAACTAATAATAAAATCTTTAGCATAAGACTCAAAATGTGTTGTTTGGTTCAAAACGACCCTAAGTAGTGGAGCAGGTCACAAACAACATTTGGTTACAATATATTAGACATTTGGATGTTTAAATTATGTTAAACAGAGTTTGTTTAGTCGTTCCTCATCAAATGTGAAATTTTGCTGTGTCCTAACATGCCTACACAATTGTGCACACTCAACATCCTGAGACTGTGGTTAGACAGTCCATCGTTGTATCAATTAGACAACACCAGTCAAATAAAATCTGAACTTGCCTTTGGGCAACTGAGTGATATGTCACCTCGTATTTGCATCTGTAACAATTGTTTATAACCTGGGAATCGAACTGTACTGTTGCTTTACTAGAGAAGACATTTACTGAACACTGCTTTTTCCATGTTGACCATCACTAATTTGTATTAATTTTTAACTTATTTGATTACTAATGAATACAGTCCTCCTAGGGCACTGACATTCACTCTCATTCTTGTTCACCCAAGATAACTTCAAATCAAGACACGACATGACCAGGATTTACTTGTAGATATGCCAGAGTGACATTTTTGTGGTTAAACTGAGCAAGAGATCTAAAGTCTGGAACCAGATGAAAAATTGACATAGATATGTGATGGAGATCATACCCATGCCCCATGACAGCTGCACAACACTTTACCCGAATCGGCAGTTTGGTGTCAAAACCGTGTGATAGTCACTCAGCTGCGCACCACTCAAGTAACATACACCTCGGAAAGCAGCAGATCCTGATCTCAGGTAGGCCGGGCCGCCGCAGGCAACATCTGCTCATCTAGCACCATCCGTACAAATCAACATAATTGCCATACTTATGTAAAACTTCTGTGATGACATCACTCACAATCACCTGCCCTTTGGGATGTAGCGGGCCACATCCCTCTTTACATTTTCCAATAATGCCTGGGTATTAACTCAGAGACAAGCTGCTTTACATGAAAAAACTGTTGGAATCACAGTTGGAATTAGGGTATATCATCCTTATCTACATCAAATTGTGATTTTACCCGTTTACCGTTTACAAAGTTGATGTGTTAGAACTAGAAAAAATGGGCAAGTGTAAGAATTTGAGAGTTTGAAAAGGGCCAAATTGTGATGGCTAGATGACTGGGTCAGAGCATCTTCAAAACTTGTGGGGTGTTCCTGGTCTGCACTGGTCAGTATCTATTAAAAGTGGTCCAGGGAAGGAACAGTGGTGAACCGGCGTCAGGGTCATGGGCTGCCAAGGCTCACTGATGCACATGGGGAGCGAAGGCTGACTGGTGTGGTTCGATCAACAGACAAGCTACTGTAGCTCAAATTGTTCAAGAAGTAAATGCCGGTTCTGATAGAGAGGTGTCAGAATACACAGTGCATTACAGTTTGTTGCGTATGGGGCTGCGGAGACACAGATGAGACAGGGTGCTCATGCCGACCCCTGTCCACCACCAAAAGCACCAACAGTGGACAAGAGAGCATCAGAACTGAGCAATGGAAGAAGGTGGTCTGATGAATCATGTTTTCTTTTAAATCAAGTGGATGGTCGGGTGTGTGTATGTCGCTTAACGTCACCAGGATGCACAACAAATCCTTTCAATACAGTCCTTTCATTCTACTATATAGTAAGGAAGTATGCAATATCAGATACAGCCAGTGACTGTTTTCAAATAAGTCTCCCAAATCCACTCTCATTTGTCAGGCAAACAGATAGCCCCGCCCTCAAACTAACCTCATTGATTGGTCTACTTAAACTCAATGTGTTGATAATGTCACAGAATTTTATGAGGTGAATTAATCCTCAACTGACATAGTTTTCTCTGTGCTGGGATAGGAAAAAATATTTTATAATAATAAGAAAAAAAGAAGACACTTTTCCTTTGTAATGTGCAGTTGACAAAACCACATCACAACCACATCCTCCTCTCCTCTCACCCACTCATTCAACGTCTCTTCCCAGTCAAGCCCTTGGCCTCTCTGATCAGTGTCTCACAGTACATGAAACTTCCATTAGAGCTCAGGTGAAGGGGGAAATCAGAGGGATTGGTTGCTGCATATGTGCCTTCTGCCAGATGGATGTGCAGAATAAATATTGCAGATGTTTTGCATATTGAGCAGAATATTGATGTAGTGTGTAACGCATCTGATAAATGGTACCCAGCAGTGGCCCACTAGCATTTTCATCTGCATTGACTTCGGCAAACCGGGAACCACCAAGGGACTCATAGTCGGGTTCACCTGTATGTTCACTTAATGAACATCATATTACTCCATCATTCCTGTAAATGCATTGAGCAGATTCATCCATTAAGCCACAGGATTTTCCCTAAGGGAATTCGAATTATTGAATATTGTATGACAGCAGCCAGGGCACTTAAATGTTGACATCCTCCATGTTAACCTGAAGGCTTATTTTGAAGCTCAGATTCTGTTTGATTCATTTCGTCTCTATGGACCCATCATGTAGTAGAGCATCAGTAGCCTATCATTAAAAACTCACCCCAGGCCTTTTAAAACATGTCTCTGGCTTGGTGCGGCATTTTCTAATATTCATTTGATCAGAGGATCTGTGTGTGCGTGTCTGAGCGGACACAATGACATTCTGACACCATGTCTATGAAAAAAATTGATCATAAAAAGCTCTGCACGTATCATCTCAGCCTGGGTCATTTTTGGCTTGGCATGAGGGGATTAACAAACCAGGTCAAAACATTCTAGGATAATTAATTAGCAATAGCTGTCATATGCACACATGAACACATTCGCACAAACATCTGCACATCAAAGTACGGACGAAGAACGCTATGTCCTTTTTGGAAGGAAACCAACTTTATGTTGTGAACACAAACACCCACACCCACATATACACTTATGCCCCCTGTGTCAGATGTTGATGTGAAGATAATGAGAGCCAAAAACTAAGGTTTGCACTCTCAAAGAAAAAATCTTTATTATTATTATTTAAAATTATTGTGGCCTGTGCATTTTTCTAGGACTTTTTTGTCTGTAATTAATTGCTTTTTATCAATGGGAGAGGAAAACATTTATAAAAAAAATGAACAAAGATTAGTCTCTTCCGTTTGATTTCCTCTGTTGGTTTACCTTGAGATATTGAAAATGCTTGAGCTTGAGCACTATTGAACTACAAGCACAAATAAAGCCAGTGAGAACTGAGAGCACAACCTTCATTTCTCTTTCTCCCTCTTTTTCTCCCTCGAAAACTCAAAAACTCATTCGCTTGTCCACTGTTTTCAAAAGGCAGTACAAGCCGGCACAATACGCTTCAGCCCTATGAATGCAGAGTGTGTTCTATTGTCTGAATGAATTAGCATTACATGCTGTGGTTCAAGGTGACTTGAACCACAGACATTAAGAGATACCTGTATAAGTAGATGTATAACTGTATTTTACCCCTCTTGAAAGACACCAGAAGATTTGTACAGTATGGAATCAACTCTTTTTGTGTGCGCACTAACCTTCAGTTAAGTGGATTAATTTAATTACCTGCTACCTGAATGAAGTTGTATGTGTGATAACGCTATTCATGCTACTATGTGGTCAACTGATGGAAGAGAAGTTTCAAAGCAAGCAAAAAGTACCACTTTCCGCTTGATCTCAGACAAACTACACAGCAAATACACACTCAAGTGTGGTTTCACTAGTCGAGCAGTTTAGCGTGCTTCGATATGGGATTTGTTAGCCTAGTCAGTTGCATATCAGAAGAGGAGCTAATAGTGTGCTATTTGGTGTTTAAATTAACTCACTGTATTGCACTGTGGGCTGATCTGTTAACACCAGGTGGATAAAGAAGAATATAAGATCCTGGGAGGAAAAATAGAGAAAGAGCTTTTTGCTCTACCTGTCAGATTTACCAAATATTACACTCTGTTCTTGTTTTTCAATATGTTATGTAATATATCATTCAAAAGTTTGGGGTCTGTAAGATGTTTTTTTTTTGAAGAAGAAGAAGAAATTAATACTTTTATTCATCAAGGGTGAATTAAATTGATCAAAAGTGACAGTAAAGACTTTTACATTGATGCAAAAGATTTCTATCTCAAATATATGAGTAGGGTAGTCATGGCCTAGTGGTGAGGGAGTTGGGCTTGTAATCTGAAGGTTGCAGGTTTGATTCCCACGCCGGCAGGAATTGAAAGTGGGGATTGTGAACGAACAGCACTCTCTCCACCTTTGATACCATAACTAAAGTGCCCTTGAGCAAGACACCTGACCCCTAATTGCTCCCCTTGTAAGTCGCTTTGGATAAAACCGTCTGCTAAATGATGAAAAATATATGTTCAATTCATCAAAGAATTCTGGACAAAAATGTATCACAGTTTTCACAAACATTTTAAATAATAATAAAAATGTTTCTTGAGCTAATTAAAATGATTTCTGAAGGATCATGTGACACTGAAGACCAGAGTAATGATGGTGAAAATTCAGCTTTGCCATCACCAGGATAAATTACATTTAAAATATATTAAAATAGAAAACTATTATTTAAATTATATTTTACAAAATAATGTTTTTACTGTATTTTGATTAAATAAATGCAGCTTTGGTGAGCATAAGAGACTTTTCAAAAATAAATTTTTACAAATTTGACCAACCTCAAACTTTTGAATCTCTTGTAAACTTTTTTCCACTACTCAAATGTTTTATATATAGAGTTGATGGTTTTACCTTTGTTCCAGACACAGAATTTTCCCCTTAAGACATGAAAATTCATTATATTTATTATAATATTATACATATATTATATTCATTAATTTCATTATATAAATAAATTATTACATTTAAAATTTAAGATAAATAAAAAGAAATTGTCAATATTTATTGCACATGCAACTGACACTTTCATGCTTCAAAAAGTTCATAAAGAGATTGTGAATCGAATCCATATAAATTGATCCAGATTTTCTGAAGAAACATGATCACTTTGAACAGATTTAATATAGGCTTTTATCACAAAAAATATCAGCGAACATAAACAGAAGCTCAGCTGAACCTGCTTGATGCACTGGAACAAACCAAAACTGCTCAATTCATATGGATTCAATTCACAATCTCTTTATGAACTTTTTGAAGCATCAAAGAGTCAGTTGCGTAGCTGTCTACGGAGGGACAGAAATCTCTCAGATTTCATAAAAAAAAAATTCATTTGTGTTACGGAGATGAACGAAAGTCTTACATGCTCGGAACAACATGAGGGTGAGTAATTGATGACAGAATTTTCATTTTTGGGTGAACTAACCATTTAATTGGTATAACAATTAACATCTGACTCACCGTACTGTTAGCTGACTGGCTAACACCAGGTAGATAAAGAAGCATACTTAGAAAGACATGGTAAAGAAGGAGAAGCCTTTTTATCTGCCAGATTTTCCAAATATCACACAATGTACTGATAAAAGTACAACTCTTGAGGCTTTACATCCACATTTTTTGCAGCTACAAAAGAATTTGTGTATTGCTTTAATGAGTGGTCTACAGTCCATCCAAAAGCACTCATGATAAAATACACACACACACACACACACACACACACTCACAGATGCGTAAAATGCCTAATAGATGTAATTTAAAAGCACAAATAGGAGTCCTCGGGGTCTACTCATATTGAAAACCACTCCATTTTTCTGCAAAGGTCAGGTGACTCTAGTGGGTGTTCACATAAGGCAGGATGTGTCAAGGTGAGAGTGTTAATAAACTAGACTGTACTGTTTCTCTGAGACTAAGAAACAACACCGGTGTTCTATGGCAACAGAGGGATCATCTGCAGAGGGTTAATCAATTAATGTGTTACAAATACTGTGTCATCAAATAATTCTTCATCAAAGACCTGAACAAACATGATTTCACTCTCTCAGTTTCACGAGTTCACACTTACAAATAATCAGATAGAGTAATTCATATGCATATTTGTCGTGCTGTCCGAGGAGAGGGCTCCGAGCTCGGTATTTGGCCCAGAGTACTCCCCCCGTATTCTGGTTTAGGAAGTTTAGACGGGGTGGTGGAGGGATGCTGAAACTGTCCAAAAGCGTAGGTGAGTCAACTGCAGCAATAAATATAGGTCTCCACTCATGCTGATTGGGTAAACATGTTGACTGCTGATTAATGACTGCGGGTTGGAGTGATGTGAAGATTAGTTAGATCAGATGAATGTGTTCCTCCCGAACTTTGTTAATAAAACATCATTTTGGGTGAATGCGAATCAAGCTGTGGAATGTCTTGGTGAAATAAGTGTCAGACATTCGCTTTTAAAAATGGCATTGAGGAAAAACATTTGTTTATCCAGACTTATTGCTGTGAAATGTAAATTTTTGTAATTAAATTTCTTATCATGTCACGGAAACGAGGAAAAAGGATAAAAGTCATGATAATGAACAGGATGTGCGTTTATGAGTGTTTGTGTGGGGGCCTCGCTGAATTGCCATTTTGGCGAGGCTGAGCTCCTGCCAGGGCTAATTAGCTTGAACAACTTCATATGGTGCCTGTGGCAGGGGCCCCGATAAGCGGGCCCCGCACACGGCCCCATACAAATCCTCAGCCTTATCTCCATCTCCTCAGAACAACCAGTTTCGGCCCAATTTCGTTCTAATCTTCAGCATAAACAATAGCGATGTTTCATCAGCACTGAAGAGAGAAGAAGAGAAAATAGAGGGGAAGATTGAGGGATGATAAGATCGCTCCTTTTACTCGCACCTCTTTTATAACACTTTCCATATTCACATGTAAAGTCCGTATTATGCATTTAAGTTCTCTCTTGCGTCACACATTTTTCTAAACGTCTTGGCTTTGAGATGAATTTAAACCATCGCTCATCAGTTTTGATTAATGGTAGATGAGCTATGTTTTTGTTATTATAATGCTTGAATTATGTTATTCACATGGACATGATTCCACACTTCAAAAAAAAATAAGTGAGTGAATAGTTTAATGTTCATGTAATGTCCTGTCTTTAACCTCTATCCTTTGCTGTGATTATCAACCTTACTGATGGATGAGGATAACCTATAGCTCTTCACTGAATGAGAAATGCAGTTGATTTAATCAGTGATGCTAAGCTGAAGTGTGCGCGCACACACACACACACACACACACACCTTCTTAACCCTACTCATCCTATGAATACTTCCATCACCCGTCCTCACTCATCCATAGTCCCAGCACACATCTTGCATCATAGCTTGACCAGGGAAATGGACTACAATGTTTTACTGTAACTGATCTCCTACTGACATTTACTGCACATAAAGGAGCTCTAGAGCCATGAAATAAGATGTGTCAAGAGCTTATGACAGCATTACATCTGGGGATTGAATAACATTTTGATGAATCTACCTTAAAAACAAGATTAAAAAGAAAGGATCATGTTTGATTGTCTTAAAATAATCATCACCGTGAAACAAATCTCTACAGCCATCCCATGGCACACACAGAAATCAGGCCAATGCATAATCTCATGAATCATACCTTACAAAACAAGTCTAAAACACATATAGATATGTTATATTATAAGACATTGCATAGGCTGACTGTCTTGAGCAAGATCAGCT
Organism: Opsariichthys bidens; assembly: GCA_037194245.1. Taxonomy (NCBI): domain Eukaryota; kingdom Metazoa; phylum Chordata; class Actinopteri; order Cypriniformes; family Xenocyprididae; genus Opsariichthys; species Opsariichthys bidens. Next base: position 22,346,299 of record CM074279.1, on the reverse strand, counting down.
TTTATTTAACTAATTGAGAGTCAATGATAATTTTGTTTTCGATTGTTTGAACAATTTGTTTCTCAGTGCTATTTTATTATAGTCTAGTCTCAATAATATATGCAATACATTGTTCATTTACTTTCAGTACTATAAACTGTATGAAATTGCAGGCAAGAAAAGTGAACAAACCCTGTGCCCAATTGGAATGGACTTTTCTCATTTTTGTTGTTGTTGCTGTTTAAACCAATGAAAAAAATATTTTTATAACATGAGAAATGCCTGGCCACTTATTAATCACAGATCAAATAATCACAATGAAGTTATGACCCATAATTTACAGTAATCTGATTGCGCTTTAGGCATCACATAAAACAGGCATGGGTTACCAACAGGAGGAGGAAGCCCGGTTTTTTACCTTTTATATGCAGATTTATGTTTATGGTAGCCTCATTAACTTGCACCTATTATAAACTTAAAAGTATCAAGTGCTAATATTTAAAGTCATTATGAAGATCTTTCAGAGTTGCAGAACATTTTTTTTAATCTCCATCACAATGGACACTAGGTCTTGAAATGAAAACTCATGAGTTAGTCACGTGTCAAGTTGTGAAATTCTAATGTTCGTGAATTATGAACATTAATGATAATTAAATATTCTTAATATGACTTTATTTATGTCTTTAAAAACGGTCCCTCAATTTTTCATTGGTTTTAGGGAGAAACAGCCCCAGTGGATGTGCGGCGAATGAATAGACACTCACGCACCCGCCACACACACTGATGCATAAACCATCAGGTACGCATAAACACATTCACAAACACACAGACATGTACTCTCTGAGTGACCCACTGCAGCCAACAACAAGAATGAGTTTTTGAGACTTTGTAACATCTAGCCTTTTTTCTGCATTCTTATGCATTACTCATTCTCAGTATGTTCTTTTCAAAATCTTCAACACTAGTTCATAAAGTTTAGTTCACAAGTATGGTTAAAATATGAGGACTTTTATGTCGCTTCAGTAGTGGTGTAGTGGACACGTAAAAAATCTAATAAAAAATGATTTTTGAAGAAGAGCAAATATCAAGTAGGCCAAATTTTTGTTTGCTCAGTGGGAAAAAAATCTGGTCTGAAGGGGTTAAGTTTTGCAATTGTTCTATATGAAATGTATCTTAGGAAGACAATAATAACACTAAACCTGTACAGCTTTTTTAAAATTTAATGTAATTTCTTTTATCTTTTTAAATTATAGATTTTTTTCCCCCCTTTATTGTTATATTAGGAGTACATTAAAACTGTCTTGGAAACTTTTATCATGCCTTTATTATTTTGTCTTTTATAGATCTTGTTGTTTATACCTTTATCCCGACTTTTAACCTTAAAACATACAAATGTCAAATATATAAATTATTTTAGGTTTACAATTATGATAATCTATGCAAAGTGTGAAGCAAACCAAAGCATTTCAATATTTATTGTGTGAAAATGATTGCTATAGTTATAACACAAATTATGTTACAAAAATAATTCCTCTGTGATAAAGAGAGTGTATTGGTTTTATAGATTTCTAATATGTGCAGAAATAATGAAGCATGGTTTCTCTCAGATTAGAGATATTCTTTCTGTATTGTTCCCGGAAATTATTCTTGAGATTATTTCCTCTGACAGCTGTTTTTGTTTGTTTGTGTACGTGCTCATGTTCTCATGAAAACATGTTCGCAAATGTGACCTATAAAACAATAAAAGTAAAAAGTCCCCAATGTGAATGCATGCGTGGATGCATATGTGTGTTTTGAGGGTGACGAAAGGGGGTCGGGAATGGGTACATTCCCAGGACAGTGAGAGAGACACAGATAGTGAGATGAGCCAGCGACCTGACTTATACTGAAAGCGAGATGAAATCCTCACCTGTCTCTCTGTATCACATCAGGAAAAAGTTCCACACACACTCCTGCCAGGAAAGGTAGAATATCACGCACACACACACACACAAATACCGAGTCCACTCTGGAGCACACTGTACAAACATTAATGCAAGTTGTGAGTTGATCACAAATATAATGTGCAGTATGACAAAGATTTCTCCAACTTTGCAGTTAAATCTAATTTTCCATTGAGGAACGCCCTTCGTTTAGACAGAGTGGCACAGTGTTTACTGATTAATAATTCTGTGTATAAGAAGTAGAACACCGGATTTTAAACAGCTGTGCTTTTTATTGCACCTGTAATTAAAATAATGCTGTTTAAATAGTAATATGCAGCTTGGAGAATGAAAGGGAAAGTCATGGTGTGATTCCTCCCCCACACCCTTTCTGCACTTGCTGGAGAAAATTACAACCTGGCTGCACACTTAATATTTCATCCTTAAGCAAGTATGACAAGCTCTCTTTGTGTCACTCTCCCACTCGCGCTCTCCCTCCTGCGACCTCGCTCCCTCCTCTCCCTCGTCTCACTTGCTTAGCATTAGCAAGCACACCATGCTTTTGTCATGTGATGAATACGAGGAGTGAAGAATCAGACAAATAAATCGAACTCAAAACAAAAGAACGAAAGAAATCATGACATCGTCTAATGAAAAGACTTCAGCGCTCCCTCTGTCCTGAAGACAGAACAAAACAGGATCACTCATTTCCTGAGAGTGATGTCTGGAAGCGCCGCGCACACTTCAGACAGAGTTGCATCACTGCGTTTGTTTTGGCAAATTCTGGGTCCCTAACATGTCATCTCAGATCACTAAACATACTCCTGTGTATCTAACCACGAGCGAGACACGTAAACACATATCATTTTAGATCAGAGGATAGGTAGCACGCCATCATAACATTTCTCAAGTGTGTAGAGCTTGATTGATTTCCTGGCGATGGAAATTAAGAAGTTGCAGATTCATCAGTGAACAAATTTAGTACAACTTGGCTTGTACAGTAAATGACAGCAAATTATGGCATGAAGCTCAAATTTTATAGCCTCGAATGTACATTTAGGCAAAAATATTGGCTGGAGACAGACTCTAAGATATAGTAGGCTAAATGCAAGCACTGGCCAAATACATGCACAAGCACAAGGACAAAGTGTGTACAAAGGTATATCACTGTCCTGTACAGCGGCATTGATCATATAATTTACTCTTGTCTATTAGGCAGCAATGATATTGATCAAATAATTCCTTCTGCAGAATCTGGACACTGGCAAATTGCTAAAACGTTTCTGCCACATTTAAGCATATCCTGTAATGGCCTGGCCATCGATTGCAGCTCCCATTCTCTTTTTGCATGTAAACAACTCCCTTTCAGGGCTGCTGAGCACACATGGTGCATAGCATGTCTGTGTGTTCGTCAAATTCTGAAATTAAGTAATTCAAGTGGCCTTCTCATCCTACTACTCAGAATAGAAACAAATTGCTAGCGCTCACTCCTGAGGTAATTTCTCAACGATTTGAAGATTACGGCGGCTGAAAGGCAATTTGACCCCATTTTCCTTCTGCTCTGCTTTTTGATTTGCTGTAAGCCCCTAGCCTGAGGCTGAATGAGAGAACACCTTTACTTAATCTTACATTACTCTACTGCAAATGCGCAATGGACACCGCAGTGACATACACTCACAGTGCACCTTACACCAGTGTTATTATTGAAGGGATAGTTCAATAAAAAATTCTGTCATTTTGTCAATTTTAAACATTTTCATTAACTAAAATTAAATTAAATACTGGTTACACTTTATTTTAAAGTGTCACAGTGTAATTAAGTACTGAGTAATAAGAAAGAACTACATGTACTTAGGGTTAGGATTAAGGTTAGCGGTATGCAATTATGCAAAATTTATACTACTTACTGTAGTAACTACACCTAACATGTGTAAAAGGACACTGTAAAATAAATATTACCTAAAAACGAACACAACTGTAAAAAAAAAAAAGCTAAAGTATTTATTAAAATAAAAATGGCAAATTAATTTTTATTTTCATTTTTGATGTGGTATATATATATATACCATGTCAAAAACTAAAATAAATATTATATAGTTTTGTTTCCTATTTTTGTAAATTATATATAATATATGTATATATGTGTATTATATATATATATATATATATATATATATAAGAACCAAAACTAAAATGACAATGAAAAAAATTTAATTGAAAAAAAAATCGAAATTAAAACAATTAACTCAAAACTATAATAGCTCTGCCTAATGTTTCATTTTGCAATATATCTAAATAGGCTTGTTGCCATCGTCTGCACATTGTAGGCCGAAGAACATTTACATTACATTTAAATTTAATCATTTAGCAGACGCTTTTATCCAAAGCGACTTACAAGTGAGGAATGCAAACAATCGATTCTTCATGAAGAGGCAAATAGACACAGGAAGTGCTCACAACACAAGTTTCAGACATTGCTCAGAGTAACATAAACTAGAGTAGGAAGGGAAAAAGGAAAGGATAGATTTTTTTTATGAAAGGGTTAGGTGTTCACGAAAGAGGTGAGTGGACTAGATCCTAAGAAGTGCATAGGATATGGTGTTGTGGATCAATATAAACAACAAATGCTTTCTACAAATGAGTGTGTATGCTTAGTCTCAGGTCATGTGGTACATAACCTTTATCAATCTCAATACAGAAAAAGCATTTTACAAAACACAGGACCTTATTCCTATCCATGCCACCTTTACAGCAGAGCCTCACTTCACTGGCAGAGGAATAAATGGAAAAAGCAGTAGTATCTTGATAACATGCTGCACACACACTCACACACACACACACACACACACACACACATGTTGTGCGCACAGGTCCAGTCAGGTCTGTGAAAAGCGTGCTCAAGACTGCAGCTGGTGGCACAAAAGGCGGCGATGCAGGGAAGTGACACCTCCTGTCACCACGGTGACCCTGCTTGACTCACGGCTGACAACCCCATCAAGCAGACTTGCTGATAAAGCGCTCTCTGGCTCTCTCTCTCTTTCTCTCTCAGCCCCCCCTTCACGCCTGCGACCTGATCCTGTGTGAAGGGCTTAAGGAAAGCAAGGCTAGGAACGAACATCGTGAGAGACAGAGATATAGCAGGGGGGTGTGGAATGGAGTGTGATAGGGAGAAAGCAGTTGTAGAGGGAGGAACCGAGACACGGAAAGGACTGGGAAAGAGAGGGAGGGAGCGCTCAGGTTAGATCTGAGTGCGAGTGACATTGCATCAACTCACTATCACATCTCCTCCACGCTGGTGTCCATCAGCTGTCCACCCTGCTAACGTCCTTGACACACAAACACTCCACAGGCCTGTTACATACATACACATATACACGCCGCTGTTTGAAGCTCATCCCTGGCCTGTCATCTACCCTGCAAAAGAGGTGACAAAAAAGGATGTCATCAAAATGTGCAGCGGGTTCTTACGCTAGGTCAATCTGACGGTGCAAAGATAATGTTTTGAGCAGCCCGCCCCCCCCTCTGCACCCTCCCCCCAGCACAAACAAACACACAGGCTGCACCGAACCCATCAATATTTATGCAAAACGGGAGAGCACCTCCAGGAGTGCTTTGATTTGCATGTAATAAATAAATGAAAAGAACCGGCGAGTTTACTCCACCACAAGCTGCAGACAGAGGCGACGACGGAGGTGAGATGGGTGAAATCATGTAATAGTCATGGAGGTTAAGAGAACATGAAAATGAGATTGTGTATTGTTTAAGAACTGCGATAAATAATGGAAATAAATAAAGAAATAGCCGAGACTTCCGTCCCTCCGTGCCGTAATGAATTTCAAATAAGTTCTTCACTTCAGGAATAAGTGGCTGGCACGCAGTCCTTACAGCTGGTTTGTTGAGATAATTGATTTTCAAATAGTCTGAAGATGCGCGAGGCGGGCGATGACAGCCGCCACGGAAACCGCCGGTGACGCGCGCGCCAATTCTGCGAGTTGTATCAGTTTAATTAGAACAGCAACTGGCCTTCGACACGGCCTCTTTCCTACGTAAATTAAAACAGCCCAATGATTTACCAGGCAGGGACGATGAATTTTTCATGTCGGAGCGCCTCTCTTCTCTGGTGTACTCGAGGCACTGCTGTTGCCTGTCGCTTTTTTCCTCCAGCATGCCGTCGACTTGTCGCTCTGCCACAGATTACTAGGGACCGCTGGCTGGTAAAATGAATGGGCGGCATTACCTGCTTAAATTTGAATTGACAATGTAATTTGTACGTTTTCTGTTTCATTTACACAATCGGCCCGCGGACATCAATGCTCGCTCGCCGACATTACCGTCATTAGTGAAGAAAATGATAGCAATGATGTTATGTGCTGGTTACATGCCGATAAAAAATGCTGATCATGTTACAGAGGGTTTTAAAGCTGCTTCTTTAACCTTCTTGTTGATCTTAGCTAAAGTGTCAGGTTGTCAGATTATCATTCATATGACTAATGTCTTGCTGAGATGAAGTATGATGGCAGTCAGGCTCCAGGCAGGCCCTCAGGCCTTGCTCCAACACACTGGGTTTAGAAGGTAATCGCAATGGGCAATTTCATGCCTTCTCATTAGTGTCTGTGTAAACTGAAGACAGATGAAACTCAATCCTTAGCCTTTGTGCATTAAGAAATGCTAAAAGCAGAACACCCTACTCCTTTGCCCAGGCACGTCGGCTTCATATTCAAGATGCACACGCACACACAAACACGAGGCTTCTCTAATTTCCTCAGTTCGGGGAACCTATGTATGTCAAAATATTGGTGAAACCCTCACATACTGGCACTCGAATTTGTGCACAGGCTCAGATCAACTTTTGTAAACACACACCAACACGGTACATGACCCTGTCTGGACTTGGTTTGGGATTCAGATTGACAGCTCTTGCAGGAAACAGTGTAGTTAATATGCCCTGGGAACTTATCTTGTGATTGTACTGTGTGTGTGCATGTGTGTGTGTGTGTGTGTGTGTGTGTGTGTGTGTGTGTTATTTCTAACACCTCGCATTCCAAGTCAGATTAAGCACAAAGCATTCTACTGTGTCATAAAGAAGATTTTCAAATGCTATTTATGCTCATAATTCACATGTATTTTGCATACTTAACATTGTCGGGGTTGATGGGCTGTTGTCATGACAGATTCTCATGTTGTCTGCCATATATCAAAATCTCCAAAAGAATCAGGTGGAGACAATGAAGGTGTTAATGTTTTTTTTTTTTTTTAAACACTTCATCGCATCGATTTGTACTGACTATTATGATAAACCTTTGATCTTGGTGTTGTCTTACAACAGACAGCATTCATTCTTGTGTCACCATCTCTACACTATAATTTATCTGCAGCCTATCAGTTGTGCGTGAGAAAGACAGGATATCCCAGTTCGGGAATTTCTAATGTTGGAGTTTCGGATACTTGCTTTCTCTTTTTTTTCAGTAATTCAGAAAGGTCAAAAGCAGCAAATCAGCAAATTAGAATGATTTCTGAAGGATCATGTGACACTAAAGACTGGAGTAATGATGCTGAAAATTCAGCTTTTGCCTTAACAGGAATAAATGGCATTTTAAAATATATATTAAAAGAAAAGAAATGTAATAACATTTCATAATATTACTGCTCTTGTATATTTTATCAAACAAATGCAGTCGTGGTGAAGATAAGAGACTTCTTTTAAAAACATAAAAAATCTTACTAACCCCAAATATAATAAACAATACATTGTCTCTATTTCATCAGCTCTGCCGCACATTTTTTTCTGCATTTTTTGTGCCCCAGCCAATGCATTAACAGCTAATTTGTTTGACCCATTGTAATGAAGTACTCCTGAAGTTAAATAGAAATGATAATTCCATAATGTTTGCTGTTGCAGCATCTGCTTTGGAACAGCAGGACGGCAACAGCCGAGCCCTGCTGCCCTACATCATCATCAGACCATAGGGGATTTCGCATTATCTTGCATGGCTCTAAATGAATTCTGCTTTTCCCTCCAAGTTCAAGATGAGGAATTAATTATGTGCTCCTTGAAGTAAAATTAAAGAATAATGATTACTGCATGTCCTCTTGTTTAAAGCAAGGCAGCCTTGATGGCAGTGAAGTGTTACAGTCACTGACACTATTAGCACAAATTATTTCATAGAAATCTTATCTCGCTGCTGTTCTCCACCCTCTTTGCAGACCTGGTGCTTTTGTGTGGTATTAAATTAATTAGTTATGATTAAAAAAAAAACATTTAAAAGTAGCACAGAGTTAACTGCAATGATGTTCTGTAATGTAGATGGTGCTTTGTCCCAAGCACATGGTTTATTCAGAGGTGTGCACTGATAAGGCAGTGACTCCATGGCAGTTTATTTTCATGGCATGATATCATAACGGCGAGAGATTTTCAGACACAGTGCTCTGTCAGCAGTAACTCAGTGTCAGGGGAGTTTACTGAAACAGAAAAAAAAAAAAATTCTTAGTTTTTCTAACATGGAAAAGCACTTTTCAGTCAGGCTGCCAGTGGACATGCACTGCTGAGAGTAGCTTGCACATATCCAAATAGTCTGTCCATTCCCTCTGTGACAGTAGTTTGTGTGTGTGTGTGTGTGTGTGTGTGTGTATGTGTGTGTGTGTATACAGCCCTTGTGACACCGACAACAACTTCTTCACAACTTTGATCCCTCAACGTGAGTGCGCCCATGTTGTGCTGTGCATCTCCGACATTCAATCACAATAAAAATCTCTCCAGCAATACCTTATATATGTCTGCACCCTCAAATACTTACACTCACTCTTCTAATGGGCATATTTACTGTACTCACACTACAGTACCACCTTTCTCCCCATCAGCACCACCTTGAGGTTGAGAATAAGAGTCACAACTCCAGGACCTGCACCCAGACGGCCTTTTAGGAGAAATTTAATCAGCCATCTTGTACCTGAATGTGCAGAAAATAGAGTTATTACTGTGGAAAGCTTTCTGACACGAAAGGTCAGCTCCATTCAGAAGCCTCTGTGTTCAAGTTATGTCCTCACGATTACATGTTCTGATCTTCAACTGGAAGACAATCTAAAAAACTGGAAAATGCACAGCACAGATTTACGTACTAAAGGTAAGTACTGACAAGCTAAAAAGCAAGACAAAGTTCACAATTGGTAGAAATGTTATGCTGAAGAGAAATGAATACATGATTTTAAATCATTAAACAAAACTCACCTATATATCATCCTCTTACGTTTGTATAAATGTTATCATACATCAGAGCCACATGTTTTCCTCCTAACAAGTTATTAACCCGTGGTGAATGGAGCTGGTGGTCTGGTGGCTAAGCAATGGCACGTCATTTTCCTTCAGCTCTTTCAACAATGACTTTGCGTGTCTGTACAGCACCTGGCCTGACCTGGCTATTGTTCAGAACAAAGCGTTCTGAAGAGTGGAGGCTCCTCCTGCAGTAGCATGTTAATCACCTTCATACTACAGTAGCGTATGCTATTATCATGCTAGGCTAACTTTATTAACATTATGACCAGCTCTATTGAAGTAGAGAAGTTTTATTGGACCTATAAGAAAAACATATTTTTATTATTTATACTAAAACGTTTTCATAAAATGATATTACATTAGTTTTTATAGTATACTTGTTGAATTTCATACTCAATCACAATCATACTCAAAATGTGACACGGTAAACAACTGCCAAAAAACAAAATGATGACTCTTTGTGACGGGAACACAAATAACTTTGTGAAAACATTCTTTTTTCTTTTCTTTCTTTTTTTTGGTGATAAATATTCTCACGTATTCTCAAATTCGTCTTCTTTTTTATTGTTTGTATACAGGGATTATATAATCATGAATCAAACAACAGATCAAATTTGACAAGGTACACATAGACAAACTGCAATTAAAAGAGATCCAATTTATCATTCAATCAGACACTCAAATGTCTCAAGAATTTCATTGTCTACTATAGAAGAGCTATAATGTGCACAGTGCTTGTAGTAAATACATATATGAGTCACATGTTGGCAGTTTAAGAAACACTGGCCTCTTGTCCTTTCTGTGACCATTATGTAGAATTCCTGTGTATGTAGAAGTTATGGTACGAGTCTTTAAAACAATTGACGAACATGATTAGCTTCCCTGTAGATAATAAATGTATAACCAAGCTGAGAAGATTTTTCCTCCAGTGTCTTGACTTTTAAAAGCAGTCTATCTGTTTCACGGCGGTGGAGTTCCGAACAGAATAACGTGTAATTAATGTTGGGATGTGGCCCTGGGGAGCTTGGAAATGTGGGAAGAGGAGAGAGGAGGGAGAGGAGTCACAGAGATTTCTGATTACCTGACAAGTTGGGGCCGGAAAGGCTACACTTAGCCCATTAAAGATTTTCCAGCGTGACATTTGAGAGCAGCTGCCGCACCGTGCGCCACCTCGCCATTTCCCCATTCGCTGGGCATCAATTTAGAGAGAGAAAGAGAGGGAGAAAGGGAGAGAAAGAAAGAGCAAACGAGAGAAAGAGAGGCCACCAGGCAGACACTGGCACAAATGGATTTCATTCACCAAGGTGAACTGTACTTGGCTGATAAATGCACTTCCTTGAATGTCAGCAAATGTCATTTGTGAAGCCTTTTACTGTTGCTTTAATAGCTTCCCCAAACTTACAAAGAAATGAAAATAGAATGACAGAGAGAGTGAGAGAAGAGAGAGAGATAGAGAGGGTTTGGCTGTTGTCATTTCCACATGATTAAGCAATAAGACATTTGAGAAGTCCCAACAAGAAAGTGGTTAAACTTGCTGGATAATGCCTCCACAATTAAGTGTTAGACTGTGAGTTTTCTAGCTTTGGACAACAGCTTAGTTAAACCCAGTTACTAATCAAATTCATAGATCATAGATTTTAATAATGTTCAGCAACACAAAAGATCTTTCTGTGTCTTTTTAAAGGTGGCAGCAAGAGTAAAGGGTTGCCAAAAAATGAAACGCTTAATACAGAATTTTCCCTAATTTATAAACAACATGTATCACTGTGGAATTTACAGTTACCCTTTTTTAGGGTTTGAAAATATCTAGAATTAATTTCCTCCATAGAAATTAGAATTTACAAAACTGTCTGTGACTCTTTATGATGATTTAGGAATCCAGGTTGTAGCCTGGGCAACCTCACTCTGGCCCAATCCACAAAGGCGGCCCACATGGCTGTGATAATCCCCATTTCCAGTAGTTGCTAAGGTTACAAATTACCTTTGGTACTCTTAACCGGCTCCTCTGTGACACTCTACTAATCCTTTTATGGAATTTCATTTAGGATTTATACTTTAGATACAGGATTACACAGCACTACATTTTGTTATTGTTCACATTGTCCAGTAGAGTCATGTAGCACATTCTAGCCTCATTTATTTACAGTTCAATACTGCTCACAGAATTTCAGTGTCAGTTGGTTGAATGTTAATAGCTCACTATACTTTATTCGGAAAGATCAATTCTATTACAGAGACATTTGAAAAGGTACCTTCCACTTTACTTTGAGACACACACACACACACACACACACACACAAATCACTATCAGTATATAATGTCATTAGGGTTTTTTTTTGTCCTCTGTCAAACAATTACAATAAACACAGATTGGGAGTCAATAGGGTTTTCGTACACTCTGACCTGGATAGATAGTGATTGGTCATTTAGACTAAACCATATATACACAACTTTTCAAAAGTGGTCAATTAATTATTAAAAAATATTTTTAAAAGAAGTCTCTTAAACTCACCAAGGGTGCATTTATTATTTATATTATTATTATTATTATTATATATGAATTATATATAAATTCTGTAATGACAAACTTAATTTTCAGCATTACTCCAGTCTTCAGTGCCTTCAAAATCCTTCTAATATGCCGATTTGGTGCTCGATTCTTCTTATTCCTCTTATTAAGGGTTGTAATGACTTGTGGAAAGTGACGTTTTTTTTTTTTTTTTTTTTTTTCAGGATTCTTTGACGAACAGTTTGAAGAACAGCACATTTGAAAAAGTCTTTTGTTTCATTATAAATGTCTTATTATAATGTCATTTTGATCAATTAAATGTGTCCGTGCTGCATAAAAAACACTGCATCTAGCAGTGTACTAATATAAACATATTATTATTCTAAAAACAGAAGACAACATTTAGGATTTTTAGGTTTTGTTACATGTTACACCACCTGAGAGCAGTACTTAGAGAGATGAAGAGAATGAAAAAGAGGGGGGAGAGAGAGAGAGAGAGAGAGAGAGAGAGAGAGAGAGAGAGATGTGTGCTCTAATGATGTTCAGCTTTGTTTGTGATGCTCTGTAGCTAAACAGATCTAATGAGGCTAATGGAGGCAATATCAACACATGCAAACACACACACACACACACACACAGAGAGAGAGAGAGAGAGGAGAGAGAGAGAGAGAGAGAGAGTAACAAAGCTCAAAAAGTGCTAAGAGCCTCAAGTCATGTTGTGGAGTACAGAGGACATAACAATATTTTCCCTCCCCTTCTGTCTCTTTATCTCATACACTCACAGTCGCTCTCACATACACTCTCACACTCACACACAGCTAGCAGCTCAGTCATCCGAGTAGTGACAGGCTGACAAACAATGTTATTGTTCTGATGGGTCAAATACTGCAAGCTCCTCAGTAATATGAACCATAGCTTTCAAAGACAACATAGATAACTCAGTGCAATGTAGAGAATGGTTTTTACTGAGTAAGAAAAGGAGTAGATGAATGCAACTGATCACATGCCATGATTTGAAAGATCATGAAATATACTTCATTATATCAACACATAACAGCAACAATCATACAGGCCTACAGTTAGTAGTTTTTAAATGGATTTTATTTATTTTATTGTTTTATTTATACACGTGCACAGTCATTCATAACACCACACACAGAATACTTTTAAATAAAGATCATTTATGCTTTGTTACATTATCAACAATCCGATTCACGTTTTCATTTGAAAGGATTATTGATAAATTGGGTTAAGCACTGCTGGGGAGACGAATGAAGGCTATTTTTCGCACAAAAGCAGGTTTTTCGGAAACAGGCAGAAGCACAAGGATTTTCTGGGTTATTGCAGACAAAAATAGCCAAAGACAAAGAATTCACTTTAGTTCGAGGACGGGTGTTTGCTTTCACAAAGACGAGACCGTACCGCGCAGTTTATGACGTCGCAATATTATTTGTGTTCCTGTTTTGGTCAATGTTGTAAACCTATAAAAACAAACAGGGGTGCGAGCCGGTGAGCGCAGCGCTGCTGGGCAGGACACATCCTATTTTAGGAAGGAAAGGGATTTGGCGGAGAGAGCAAACAAAGATATCAACAGTTTCTTTAACCCCGCCGTGAACCACAGACCTGCGGGACAATATGGTAGGACGACCTCCCAATAACTTCCCATTACCTCTGAGCGACATTTTGCCTTTAGATTCACCTTGTCTGAGTGCGCGAGCGCATATTTGTCGCGTTCGCAGGCAGACTGAGAACCCTTGCAATAAGGCCTAAACAAGAATCACATTTATACAACCTGATATTAGACTACTGCCCATGAAAATGTAGAGAATTATTTAGATGATTTGGGGTTTCATTCTCCCATTGTATTAAGCTTATCAAGGAATTACAGGTCATAAAATCAATAACGGCATATAGTGCATATAGTCTGAGATGATGTGATGGCCATCAAAGCAATTGAAAGACAGGCTAGGCTACAGGTTACAGCTGTCAGTCATTAATTTTTCATTTGGGCACGGGATAATGCGTCGCGCATTGGGCTCAGTCACTCAATCATAAACATTTTAAAGACGTTTTGACATCTGCTTGAGTATCTCTTGATAATTTAATTAAGGCATCTAATAAAATATACATATGCGTTAATCAGCAAAAAAAAAGGAGCGCTTTCAGAAGTTAGACTGGCATCTAATTGCATTTGTGTTTCAAGATTTCGCCATGAACAACATGTACAAACATTGAGTCAACTCGAATATCGATCAACTCTGGAAGTGGATTCTATCCAAACACGAGCGGAACATTATCACTGGGTGCGATGGACAGCTTTCCAAAGAAAAGAATTGAAAAGTCATACGAAAAAGTCACAGATTTGACTACAAACCCCTGGTTGAAGCCTTAGCTTCACTTTATCAATATTACACATTCACATAAAACCTACAAATAATTAATTCTGTTGAAAGAAATGTAAATTTTATGAAAGTATCTTTTTTTTTTTTTTTTTATCAGACAAAGGTTCCATTACAGAGTTTAATAACAAACATAACATTCCAAACCCTCTCCAAATGACATTCATTGAAATGGAATGAGCATTTTTGCAGCCTCTGTTGAAAGTAATGTAAATTTAAAAAATAGTCAACTAGACCTAAAATTGATACTTTCATTTCCTCGTTCATCTGTTAATGTCAACAATAAAATAACCAAAAATATCTCCGTCTTTTGTGAGGAACAGACCAAAACTTAAGAGAGTTCTTTGTTTGTAACTTCCTGTCAGTGTCCCGTTAAAAAAAATCACGAGTTCACAAGTTCAAAATCTCAAAAGTCTTTTTAGAATTTTGCTTTAGCTGGGCTATTCGTTAGATAAACTATATAGGCATATACCTGTTGATATTTCGCGCCTCTCCTCAAAGTAGCGCCTTGTACCTGTCACAGCGATGTAGCGCATTGCATCTCCTGTAGCAATCCAGACGTCCTCTATTGATCTCTGTGGTCAAACCCTTCTTTAGACAGAAATCCTATTCGACAGATGCTTTTCACCCTTGAATAACAAGTTCTGGATGCTACACTTTCAGTCACTGCCAGGTAATCATAAGTAGGCCTAAAAAATCTCGATGACTCTGTTCACCTCCTTGACTTAAACTTCTGACAAGGTAAGTTAATATTCTATGAATATTAATATTAACTGAAACATTTTATAAGGAATTATACCATAATCTAGATCGTGACTAATCAAAAATAAATATTTTGCATTGGTTGCATTGGTGATTCATCTTTTTCTTTTTCTTTTTCTTTTTTGAGTGAGTGAGTGAGTAAATGATTTAGTGAGTGAGTGAGTTGTAATTACAGTTGATATCAGAGATAAGCAGAGTTTGAACACATGTTCACCAAAGGACTCCCTAACCTTTACAAATGAGAACTTTTGTAGGTCAGAACAGGTCACTCAGACACTTAAGCCAATGTTTTTATATTTATTGTTTAACCATTCATCACTGATTAAATAGTTTTAATGGGAAAAAAAAGATCAAATACATGGAAATGAATACACATTACATGATGCCAACACAAAAAATAAGAATGAGCACCCTTATTAAACATATCATTCAAATACCAATCCATAAACTAAAACATTCAAGTGTGTCTAGTCAAATTCCAGAGGGGGGAAAAAAACACATGATGTGAGCAAAACAAAATGCAATTATTATTTATCATTCTCGAGCAACAATCACTGTCATTCTCGATAACAGGAACAAAAACACGTCAAGCTACAATAGCAGGGCTTGTCCTATTTAAATATGCTGGTTTCACTCGTGTAATTTTTCAGTCACTTGACTTCCCTATCAAATGAAGGACGAAAAGGCTTATGTTAAACACAGCAGTCTGGGCGGAACAGGGAAAGACAGGTTGCATTTTGCACTTTTCCTTCTCAAAAGTTGCACTTTATTACATTATGAACCATTTACATTGAAATAAAATAAAATGAATTAATTCTATTTAAACAATATTAATAACAATGGAGCCAAATAGTAATAAAAACTTAATTTCATCAACATTTTATGCAATGAATTATATCAAACAATGTAAGCATTCATTATTTTAAGTTTCCCTCTCATTTATATTTAAAAGATCAGCACGTCTATTTTGAGATGACTCTTTTTCCCCTTCTTTTTACATATTATGACTTACAGACTGTAACATATCGTCTCCAACATACCATCACTGTACGGTATGATATGCTGATGATATATTGGAGACACAAATTATAATTTTAACAACAAATGATATTTAATTAATTAGAAATTCTAACTGAGCGCAGGAAGAACCAGTTAAAGTAAAAAAAGAAAAATCTTCAAATGTTCTACTTACATTTGGGTTTCGTTTTTCCAACATGCTTAAATTGAATCATTATAGCATGAATGACTGAGGGAGAATGGACGAAGAGATTGAGCACAATTCATGAATGGGTCTGCCCTTTCAGCAGTAGCTCAACTGAGGCGCTAATAATTTGCCCATGTTGACGATTTGCTCCAGATTGGGTTGTCTTACTAGGCACAGACCAGTGTTTCACTTTCTGCCAATTTAAAAGCTCTAATAGAAAACTCCCCGTAGACGCAAAGTGACAGATTGCCAGCGTTTATGAATTATTGTCGGGTTGCCCGGGGTCGTTATGACAGCAACCTCAATGGTTATATCGTGTCACTTTGGACCTGATCAAGACTGACAAAACAACTGATAGGGCTACCAATACAAAACGCGAAAGAAGACCATATACCCCGCCCGAGTGAATGACAACAGGGTGTCCGAAGGTTTCATTTAACCACGTCGAATACCTACAGACTATTCTTAAGGCGCTTTTTAACATTAAATCGTCGTAGTCTACATCTCGTTAAGCTTCTCTCATGTTTTAAACAATTATTTCGTTAATTCGATAAATTCAAGGTTCACATCAGAACTTGTATGAGTCTAATATAGAACCAAAAGGCGATATGCAGTCTCAGGCTTTATCATGTAATGTTTATTTTCACTTTAATTTTGTGTAATTTGCAGCACACTGTTTTAATTGGTCAAAAGTTGTTTTTTTAACTTAGTCTGTTAATTTATTATGTTAATGTCAGTGACTGTATAGTTTCGTAAAATTATAAACACCAGACATCTAATATCTAACTAAGGTTTGCATGCCTCACATCAGCATATATATATATATATATATATATATATATATATATATATATATATAACTAAAGTGTACTCGCACATTTTCTAGAAACACAGTCCATACAGTCATAATTCTGCGTACATAATCACCATTATTGTTTATATTATTAGTAGTATTTTAAATAACTGAATATGCATTCGGTTTTAGACACTCTTAAGCATTTGCATCAAGATTAAACGCCTTGTTGCACAGTGCAAAAATTGGACAAAAATATCCCTAAATGTCAAAACATTGCGCAAAAATGTGTAGATTGTGGTGGATAATCCTAAAGAAGTACGCTGAGTAGCGAGGAAGGGGTTTGAAGAATCACTCACAGGCTATGTTGATCCTGAATGAGGTCCTGAAATCAACATAATCAATTAAACAACAATAGGATGGATACAACGTGGCTATTTTTATATGAATATCTCCGTTACTCCCCCCGACCCCCCAAAATACAGTGCACGTCCTCACCACCCACACCACACACTATGGATTTGGGCCAAGCCAAAGCTCTGAGAGAAACCGGAAGAAAGAGGGCCTGCAGTTCCAGGCGTCCGGCTCCATTCACCAGCGAAACCTCCAATGGGTTCATTAGAAGTAACGAGTTGACACAAGGTAAATCTAACATTGAAGCGCCATTCACTTGGTTTGCAGAGAACCCTCATTAAATGTCGCTAACAAGCCGTGCAAATGCCGTGATTGGACAGCTCCAGTATAACTCCGCAGACCTAGCAGGATGCCCACTTAATGAGACCACACAAAAAAGGAGGGGAGGGGGGGCATCTCTGTTGAAAATGGTGCTCGCATTTCGCCTCCCTCCCCCAGCAAAAAAAAAAAAAAAAGGAGAGAGAGAGAGAAATCTAACATGTCATCGAGGTATCAGGAACTCATAACTAACAACTACAAATAATGTATACTATGGCCAATGCAAATAATTGATTAAAAAATTTAACAGCATTTCATAAAATTACAAATTACCAAATTTCTTTTCCAAATAACACATATCAAATATTTGTCACACTAAACATTTAAAAAAAAATATACATATATATATATATATATATATATATATATATATATATATATATATATATATATATATATATATATTCATTCCTGGGATTGTATTTTGGCTGCTTAAGAAGGTGTGACATCGTATAGCCAGAAGTAATAAAACCCCTCCATTGTACTACCTACATATAACAAGCCAAGCGGATTCAAAATACAGCCGAGGTTAAGACCCTGAGCTGAGCGAATAGAAAGGGGCATTTGCGCCCCGTCACGACGGCCCCACAACGCTGCAAGCTGCACTTGTCTTGCATGATTCACGGAGTGGAGAGCAACGTCCCGGCAGAGGATGACAACTTCAAGAGCGATAAACTGGGAATATGCTTGGCTACTGAACGATGCTAGTTGTTTAATCTATCGCCTTCGCTTTATAATCTTTTACGATGCCATAAACACTCTTAAGAACTTGATCAACTCTCTGGTGAGTCTCAGAACAATTAGCTATTTTAAGATAAGTCATTTGATTAAAACGTACAGGGTGCAAAGACGTCCACACTTGTGCAAGCAACACAGACCTCATAGCCACATTCAAATCAAGTCCATTTTGGATGCAGTATAGCACCAGAAAACAGCAAAATATCATTTATAAATGATGAAACTATGAAAAACACAGAAAGAAAAAAAGAGACGTGACAAAAGGGACGAGTGACTAATGGATCAAAATCGTTGATGCCACATCAAGTTTTACAACTCATAAGTTAGTTTAAGAAAAGCGACACAAAAAAAGCACAAAAAAAAAACAAGAACAGAAAGACTCAAACCACCGCTCCCGAGAAGACAGTCTCTTGATAGTGTTTCTGCAGCCGTCGCATGGAGATCGATTTCCCGTTTGGCAAAGTGTAATGATGACCTAGGTGGATGTATAAAACAGAATAAGTGTTTAAAATGAAATAAAACCTTTAACCGGAGAAGGCATTGTCCCGTGCCCTTTCCTCCTCAAACACTTGCATGCAAGTCCCCGACTCACCACTCGCACAGAATTACTCATGCAAGCTAACCGCGTAGTTGCCAACATTGGTGGATGGGAGGACACATTTTCGTGTGATAAGAAATGAGAGCAAGTTTGAATCGAGAGCTATAAGAAATGGTTTACTTACCTTCTCATGCGACCGAGCTCTTCTCAGTGATCTCTGGCATGCTGTGACGACACGAAGCTTTATTATGGCTCTTTCAGGGAGACAGTGAGCGCCGAAATTACGCGTTAAGTTTCAAAGCCCTGATGTCACTTCACTTAAAAATGCTGAAACTAGAAACACGTTTGAATAATATATGCTCAGCTGCGAAATAATCCACTGCATTACTTTCTTATTTCACAGTCTTAGTCAGCCAATAAAAAGACAGCTAAACGTTCGTCGGTATTGAGGACCTTGCTCCCCGCTGATTTTGGCATAGTACAGAGCAATGAAATCTATAGGGGATAAACAGACGATTAAACCAGGTGAATGAAGTTATTTGGGGATGCTAATGACTTGCTTAACGAAAACAAAGGCTTTGTTAAACAAAGTGATTTTAAGGCAACTTGGCACGTTCTTTCAGCGATTTCCACTACACACCAGAAGTTTTTGCAAATCACATTTGAACCGTGCCATGGAAACATTGACGTAAAAAAATTGGGGGGAAAAACTCCCCATAATAGAGCTTTTCTAAACGTAAAACAGCTTGACCAAGTGATTTTTAAAAATACGGTCAACAATGAAACAACAGGTTATTTCCAGTCCAAAAAGCTTTCCACTTGAAGTGCCACTTGGAGTTACTTCACTTAAGTTTCCTGTGACAGAAGAACAAACAGATTTGATCCTGGAGACACAACGTGACCCAATACTTTTATTAAGATCTCTTCCCCGCCCCTCATTCTGCTACGCACACAAGAGCTTGCAGTAGATTTCTGTAAATCTGACATGGATGGCTAATAATAGCTACCGGAATAAAGTTAATACAATAAAAATATGACTTCTTTGATGAGATGGAACTGAAAGAGACATACCTAAACAATTCTGGACAATTCTAATACAATTATGCCAGCATTAGGTTTTGTACACCTCATGTTCTCACAATATTGTCATTGTTCTTTATCGAGTGGACGCGTGAATTTTAACACTGTCGAAATATAATGAAGCGCAGACTCTTTGGTGCACGCCAACACGCCACTGGAAGCTGAATATCGTGGCATAGTTATAGATTATATCCTTCATTCTCGTGAAAATGTCTTTAAAACGTCTTAAAGTAGCACTATTTATCTATATAGCAAAAAAAAAAATTTTTTAATGAAATAAAATTAAAATGTGCATCAACGATCACGTGCTTTTTTCACCATGCGTGGGCAATGGGCCAGTGTTTGGTCTCTGAGCATAGTAAAGCATCAGCGGAGCCACAGGGATGCGTGTCCACTTGTAAACGCTTGTCACTGTGTGAGAGTAGCATCGAAATGCGATCGAAATAGAAAAAAACGCTCCGAGAGTTTTCGGCGTGCGATATACTCAGCGAGTATAAAATTCAAAGCATGCTTTTACGGCTAATGTTTTAGGCTGCGGGTTAAGCGAGCCGGCGCAACATCGCATCCTCTCCAGCTTCATACAACGCGCTAAAGAATGAAATAGCCTGTCTGCACCCTGTCGTAGATTCCGTTTTAGCGCTTCATTTAAATTCCCGTGTCCGTGACTGTCATCCCGAGACCCCACCCCTGCCTTCTCTCCCTACATATCTTCTTAACTTTAACGAGCCTCGTTAAGATCACAATAATATTCCACCCTCTAATTGCTCATTCCATTCAACAAATAGGCGAGACTGTGCTTCGACTTCACACGAGTCAAGGGAGGGAGGGTGCTGTTGAGATTGGAGTTCCTGATAACCCCCCGTGCGTGCAGCAGAAGTGGTGAAAGCCTCTACGTACTGGCTAATGATTGGCACGCTTGACAGTGATTGGCAGGGCTGCCATGACAACCCTACAACGACACCGAGAAGACCAATAGAAAAGCGAAACAAAATATTTCAATGCTACACTCACGGTGGATTTAGGGGGAGATATTATGAGGCTGGTGTCATTAGGCGATAGCTATTGAATCATTCAATCCGAATTCGTCGTTCTTTTTTCCTTGGCAAATTTCATTCTCTCTCAGGTCATTTCCATGGTTTTCAGATCGCCTTTAGAGCTTTATCCCTCTCATTTCTTCCTGCCAAACTTTGCTGATCGCCCTTTGCTCTTGGCGAGCAGTGCGCCCAGCACCAGGTCTCCCGAAGACTTGTCAATGTTTCAGCTACCGACCCTAAACTTCTCTCCAGAGCAAGTGGCGAGCGTCTGCGAGACGCTGGAGGAGACCGGGGACATCGAGCGGCTGGGTCGCTTCCTATGGTCGCTTCCAGTGGCGCCCGGCGCTTGCGAGGCGATCAACAAGCATGAATCCATCCTGCGCGCCCGGGCTGTGGTTGCCTTCCACACAGGCAATTTTCGTGATCTCTACCACATTTTGGAGAACCACAAGTTTACCAAGGACTCGCATGGTAAATTACAAGCGATGTGGCTAGAGGCGCACTATCAGGAGGCCGAGAAACTACGCGGGCGTCCCCTAGGACCGGTTGATAAGTACAGGGTGCGAAAGAAGTTTCCCCTGCCTAGAACCATCTGGGACGGTGAGCAGAAGACGCATTGTTTCAAAGAGCGAACGCGGAGTCTGTTGCGGGAGTGGTACCTTCAGGACCCCTACCCAAACCCAGCAAGAAAAGGGAACTGGCTCAAGCCACTGGACTCACTCCTACACAGGTCGGAAATTGGTTTAAAAACCGGAGACAACGAGACAGGGCAGCGGCAGCAAAAAACAGGTCAGTCACGTTATGTATGTTTGCCTTTGTACGGAAATGTTGTTTAAACATATATATATATATTCATATAGTAATTGTTGTGATATGTGTAAACACAACGTATTGTGTAAGTACTGCAGTAAAAACAGAGTCAAATAGATTTTAGGTTTACAAAAAATGAGGGAGCGAGAGCGACGACATTTTTGTTGTGCAATATGTTTAGAAAGTCTTAACTAGAGCATAAAAGCAAATAAAATAAAATGACCTGCATCATATTTGTTAACGTGTGAATAAGACAATGGGGGAAAAAAAACTAAAATAACATAACATGATCTTCACATGAATGTTCGTGTTCTGCTTACACTGTTACAAAATAGCCTTTAACACAGCAAATATTTAAATCTTGATTTTAAAAAAAATGACAATAAATTTCCAATTTATAGATACTAGACATAACAATACAAATATGGATAAAGCCTAGTTGGAGAAAAAACACTGTACGTTGCATATAGCATTTCTCTGGTGTAATATTGGAAAAGTAAAATCTACCCAAAGTAATTGTCAATGCAAAGTAAGAGTAGTTTATCAAATATTCTAAGACAGAGACGAGTTTTACCACATTAGAATGTAAATACAAATATTTGTAACCCTGCGCACACACAACATTGAGAAACAAATCATGATGAATTATTCTAGTGTTTTATATATTTGACACTGTGCAAATTATTAGGCTAAATACATAACTTTCCAATGTTCTTCGTATTTATATTACACATAACACGGTGTAAATTAGTTGGAGTGAGTTTTATTTCATATGATTTAGCCTAGCCAAATGATTTCTTTCCTCCTAAACGCTAAATATTACTATGTGTTTTGGGAATAAAAGAGAAGCAGAAACTAAGTAAACACTTTGACTGATGTAACTGATTTATATTATTTAATGGATAAATCTACAAATTGAACTTGACTGGATGACTACACATCGCTAATAAAAACAAGAACTATGACATTTTTTGCACACTAACACAGCAATCTTTAACTAACTTGACCCAAATTTAACATAAGGGAAATGAAAACAATACTTATTTGTATCATTACAAGATATCCTGAGAGGTTAATCAAATCTCGAGGATAGATTATAAATATAAAGTTAATATTTTGGTATGTAGACATAATCCTCGTAGCAACATGTATCGTATAGCAGTAGCATCCATCACGTAAGCAAATGTTTAGAATTATTACTGTTCTGTTTTGATCTATATCGTTTTAATATACCTCAATAATTACATGAAAATGGAGGCGCGCTTTTCAGTGAAAATAAATGGCCTACAACTTTTATATTCTAATGGAATTCCATTCTCTCACTTTTCTGCTATAGGCTCCAGCATCAAGCAATAGGGCAGAATGGCATGCGGTCCCTTTCCGAATCCGGCTGCACTCCACGCAGTTCGGCGGAGTCGCCATCAACTGCAGCTAGTCCAACGACCAGTGTTTCGAGTATGACAGAGAGAGTCGACACGGGCACGTCGATTCTTTCAGTAACATCAAGTGACTCGGAATGCGACGTATGATACGCAAACAGAGAAATATATACAGGAAAATGGACCTGAATAAACTTTATTAATTATCGAGGAAGATGAAAAAGGACCAATTGATATTACTATTATGAAAAGGAAAAAACAAACAAACAAAAAAAAAAAACATAAAAGCACGTGTTTTTCAAGCGCTTTCAATGGACCCCACACCTTTCCCCCACCCCATCACTTGCATGATATATATATAACTAAATATATATATTTTTTTCCTTTCATTTTTTTTGTATATGGGGAAATGCCCCACGTTTATTATGTCTACCAGGACCACCGTGAAGAGGGAATTACCAGAAACCGGTGTCCATCGCCTTTTTTTCTGTTTTAGTCCGAGTGACGACGAGCAGCCAGGATGCAATCCTCTTTTCCTTTATGTTCATCAGACAATCATTTGAGTCGTAAGCACCTTTTTACTACACTTTCTGTCACTGCCTATGTGGGGTACTGGTCAAATGTGGAACTGAATCGTTATGACTGTATCAGATTTTTATTTTTATTTCGAGATTTTATATTGAATTATGTATATCTTAAATAATGCGATCATTCTCCCAGTCTGTAATATATGTGTAGAAATAAGTCTGTAAATAATATTGCTATACCCATCTCTTTTCTATCCCTGTTCACTTTTCTTGGCTTGGTGTCCCTACATAAACTATTCGTCAAAACGTAACTATTAAGTGCTAGGCGTTTTGTTTCTCTGTTTTATGCCATGAAAAGAACTCTTTAGTGACCATGAATTATCAGTCGAGATTAATGCAAAAGACAAAATATTGGATATCATCATCGACTGACCAAGTCTATTTCATGTTTCCAGTCCAGCGCTTATAATTCAATGTTACTTTCTTGCGTGCTTCTGTTAATGTATACGTTTCTAAACTGAAAATACAGTATTCCATTTTGTTATAAAACTGCATTATGTGTGTCATTTCCACAAATCATTTTCATAGCCTACAACAACATTTAAACTATTATCTCTCCAGTTTACGGAGAGCGTGAAATAAGTTAATGTACAACACAATTCTTCAACATACACATCCTTTGTGGTAAAGGAACTTTTTTTAAACATGAAATCCGCTGTGGCACGTTGAGCATTCTTCTTTTCTTTTTGTTAATAGTCAGTGGCTAATGTACACAATGCAAAAATTAAGTGTACACCATTAAATTGACTAATCGTGGAGGACTCCTCCCCTGGACCAGTGTCCCATTGTAGTCAACGAAACGGTTTTTCATTCCAAATTGAGCTAGGCAAGGAAAAAGCTACCTTTGGGCGAGTAGTTAAAACTAATTCACACAGGAAACCATACAGAGGTCTTCATTTAGAAGTTTGCTCCAGAACTTTAGCAAACACAAACAGTTGGTTGACGTAAATATACTATATTATACTAAAGGTAAATGTTATTCTGTGCATGGACAATAAGACTCTAGTTGTCCAAAAGTAGAGCAACAGCTTGGAGATGTGACAAATAAATTATTCCAAGGCATTCATTTGTCGAATTTGTCAACGCACCTAAGACAAAACTAGCAAAACCATTTATTAGCCATTTGTATGGATTAATTCTGTTTAAATTAGTAAAAGACTCGCCTGTTTTATAAGTGAAACTGATTTAACATTTCTTTAGATAACTATTTGCCCCTTATCATCTATCCCTCCTCCTCTCATTCCCGTCTGTCCATTTTACGGCAGATAACTTGGAGACTAAACGAAAGCTATAGTTTTAGCTCCCACAACCGGCAATGTTAACTAAGGCTGTGTTTATTATTTCACTCACGTTCGTAATTATGTAGGGTGCTCTGTGTATGTCTTGTAAGTCATCTCAAGTCTAAATCTGAGCGACCATAAGGAAACACCCATTGATCCTAATGACACTTGTTTACATAAAAATGCGCTAAAATAAAGAAGCATTTGATTTGTATTCATTGGTAGTTGATCGCGAGAGACTACTTTTTACTTCTGAAGTTCATCTGCAGAAAACAGATATGGACAATCAATGGCCGATGGAGCTCTCCAATCACTTTACACTGATCTTTATCGTGCTATCCTCTCAGACTACATTAATTTATACGTCTTGAACATGTTTTGGACTGAAAATTGGTTACGGGATGAGCAGTTTTCTTTTAAACTATCAATAGGCCAATGGTATAACAGGTGGTAAAAACTTGAATTAATTCACGAGAGTCGCTTATACTATATTATATTGGATTTTTAGCTATCATAAGTACATCGCTAAAAAAAATCAATAGTTTGACAGTAAAATATCTTGAATACGTGTCGCCCCATTTCTTTGGTTACAAATGATGCTTTTCGCAGAGTTGCAAGAGATTAATATATTCAATTACATCTTTATATATATATATATACATCTTTATATTATATACACATATATAAATATGTAATAGAATACATTAATCTCTATTAATCTCTCTCTCTCTCTCTCTCTCTCTCTCTCTCTCTCTATATATATATATATATATATATATATATATATATATATATATATATATTAGATGTAATCGGAGCAACAATAGGCTACATAACATTTTCATACACATCCGCCTAAGCATGTGTGTATTATTCCTATGGCGAGGGTGTCAAAAAGGCAGAAAAGATTTTTTGTCCTGTTCCCATAACCTTAGACGCACAGAGACAAATGAATGCAATTGGACCGCAGACGGCAATAAGAAAAGATTGTACAGCCCTGTTTTTTCTCTGATTTCATCGGCTAACTGAACACAACTTTTCTATTCGTGTGTATTCATGCAGTTCTCAATGAGCGTCAGTTCCCTCTGACCCGGATTGAAAGCTTGGAGCCTCGGCATAGCCTGTCAGTGCAACCACTCTTGGCAAGACTGGGCCTTTCCCCTCCCGAAACAGTCCCCTTCTCACAAATAAGCACAGGACAAGGTACGTAGAGCTAGAATCCGGACTGTGAATTAGTAGGCTACTGCGACTGTGGCAAGATGTAGAATAGGAGGACAATGATCGAATCGCTATTAAATGTCAAAAAGCAAAAAAAACAAAACAAAGGCATATTTAATTTTATACTCATAATAATAGTTTTTGTTAAAAGCTGACAGATTGTGCATGTTATCCCATTATGGGGTAATAATTAATTGGGGTAATAAAAATGAAGGATTAAATAATTCAAGTCCTATTTAGTATATTCAGATCACTTATGGTTATATTGTGACGGCAATTTCTTTAGCTTCTGCTGGCCTATTTTAAATGATTCATCATTAGAACTTCTCACATCTCAAAGGAAACATTACATCAATTCATTATTGTATATTTTACCCAACATTGTTCAGTCCTTTGGATCAATTCTAGCCTATACTTTTTATTATTATTATTTTGATCGGCTGATCGCGTCTTTCCTTTTCCCCTTATGGTTCAAAAAATGTGTAAGGGCAATGACTAAACAGCTACTTCACGTGGAAAAACTACTTGGCTTTGTAGAGACAGCCAAGGTTTTTTTTTTTTTTTTTTTTTTTTTTGGATAGAAAAAGTACACGACTTACCAATGACTTTCATTGTGTAAAGTCGATTGTAATGTGTAAAGTATATAAAAATGTAATAAATCATTTCAAGGAGTGTTGTTTTCGACCCAGCCTGTGATGAGGCGTTCTGGCAAGCAGGATTAAAAACTGTAATTCTATTACAGAGTAATTTAGAGGTCACAAGAGGCTATGATACAGGATCAGCAGTAAGATCAGAGTGTAAGAGCTCGTTTGAAGGTTAATTCGGATGAGATCCAACGAACTGTGGAAAAACGAAATATTCAGATTTTGTTTCACCACAACAGGTTTAAGAAATCTAAAAAACTTCCTGAATCATTCTCGCATGTGGGTGTTGAGCAAGGAGACATGAGTGTCATGGCTACTGACGGACACAACATATCCTATACGGCACATTATAACCCAACTTAAAACAAGTCCAAAATATGTATGTCACATATACAAAACAAACAGAAAAAAATACGCTGCACATTTTACTATCAAATCTAGTTTTTGTATTGGTATCATGCACATTAGTTAGCCTAAAGCTGATTGCAGTAGGGTAAAACTACACAAAAAATACATGATTTATTTGTAATGTTATGTAAGCAATCCAACTAATACAGTACACTCCGCGTATTGCCATCAGTATTAAACTAAAACAACAACATAACCTTATTAATAATGATAACTAATGCGACCTTGAGCATAATAACACATTTTCAGCTTTCTGTGATTTGATGTAGCATTGCAATTTATACAAATATGCACAAAATCGATCAGATACATCAAATAGCAATATATATATCCACAGAATTTTGATGAGGGCAAGAGATATTTTGAAATATCTGTTTTTCAAAGAAAGAGTTGGTAGGAAGAGAGAGATTTTGGTCTCATATTTTATACATCTAAACAATACGCTCAGCTCCAAGAACCGTGCCCTGCCCCAGCTCTCCGCGCTCCCGTGCTCTACTGGCCCGCCTCGACTCTGCCTCCTCAATTAACGCCGCTCCTATTGGAGCCCCGCTGAGCGCCAGAGCTCGACCTCACAGCCTCCAATAGTCCTAACCGCCTCCTACGGCGATTCCGCTCAACAATCATGAAACCATTTAGCAATTGAGTCATTCTGTAAATAATCTTTGACGCACTAACAAAGACGCTATTCGAGAGGAGTGTATTAGCATGAAAGCATTTAAACAGATGTCATGTTAGCTGCTGGTGTCTTCTCGGTTGCACATCATTTAGATGAACTATCTGCAACTGGCGTTTTTCCTCACATTCATGCTCCAGACAGAGGATAACAAATAGATAGCCTATATTCAAATCTTTCTATTAGTAAAAGCTGGAGAACTAGAATACAGACACTTGCCTTGTAAAAAAAAAAAAAAAAAAAAAAAAAAAAGAAAAAAAAAAGGCATTCAGAGAGAGAAAGCGTATTTTACAAACCTTTATATTTAGAAGGCTTACATTAGAATAATATATTTAATAATTTGTTTACTTACACAGGGTGTACAAACGAATTCACTTTACTGTTGTCTGAATTATTGAAAAAGCAAAAGATGGGTATCACCTCAGCTTGAAACAGAATGTGAAAGGTGTGCATGCAGCTCAACTGTGTTCAAGTGGACGGAAGCGCGTCTCATATACTCGTTGATCTTGTGTGCATGTTACGCCATCTTGTGGAGAAAGGTTCGAAGCGTCCCTGTAGCTCGAGTCTTCAAGCTGTGATAGAAAAACATTTTTTTTTTGGTTCGAAAACGGTTTGCAGGTGTCCAGTCCAAAGGAACATAAAATTGCGACTAATAGATAAAATAAAAGCTAGATGATATGGTAACTTATTTTGCAGTTTATTTGTTATACACATTACATGTAATTACTATGTAATAACAGTAAATTTTGCATAATTACATGCAATTAACCCTAAACCAAACCCTAAACCTGACTCTATAGTACATACATGTTGTTAAGTACTGTTACTCTTGGTACTTAAATGTATAATCCACTATAACAAAGATATCTTAAAATAAAGTGTAGCTCGAAAAATCTTTGAGTTTCAAATCAGTTATTTGGATCGCTCTAAATATAAATCTAAAAACACCTTTTCTTTTGTTGTTGCAGTTAAGATGTTCAACGTGTGCAGATTTGATTGTGCCTCTCTGTACTTCATGCCCTCACCGGGAGATGATGCTGAACAAGCACACTGTGAAAACATCAATTATTAATCATATGTAAGTCAAATGTTGTTTGAACACTGAACTGGATTTCTATTTTTGCTAGATCGCAGGGTTTGATGGCTTGGAATGTAATGGAATCCGTCATTTTTCACCACAGATACTCTGAATTTCTAAGGATTGAATGTAAAAATGGAAGGGCTGGAGCGCAGCCTAAGTCTCTTATCTGCAGGACCAATTCTTGGATTTCCCGCAGGACTTTAAATGATCGCACAGCACTGTCTCTGCTTACAGCATTGCTTTTCAAAGTCCAGTGACACTATTTAAAAAGTTATTTAAAGGGATAGCTCCCCCCAAAATGAAAATTCTGTCATCATTTACTCACCTTCAAGTTGTTCCAAACCTGAATGAATTTCTTTCTTCTGCTGAACACAAAAGAAGATATTTTGGCGAATATCTGTAACCAAACATTTGCTGGGCCACATTGACTTCCATAGTATTTTTTTGCCCATACTATGGAGGTCAATGGGGCCCAGCAAATGTTTGGTTATCCATATTCTTCAAAGTATATTGTGTGTGTGTGTTCAACAGAAGAAAGAAATTCATACAGGTTTGGATTCATTTAAGAGTGAATAAACAATGATAGAATTTACATTTTTGGGTGAACTATCCCTTCAAAAATAAGAAGAAAGAAAAACAGGCAGTCATTAAAAGATTTATGCATCAAGCGTTAGTATTCTTTAGATATACTTCGTATCCATTTAATTTTGTAATTCATATTACAAATTATTCACTTCGACAGCCATGGCCAAAAGTATTTTTGTGTTATTTTGTGTTTCTCAATGTTTGCTGTTTCAGTATTTGTAGATTATTTTTTCACATTTTATTATGATATACTGGAAAATGATAAGCATTTCGAACTTTATAGGCTTTCACTGGAAAAAAAAAAACATTCAATACATGCAAAGAGTCAATATTTATGTTCATAACCTCTGCAATTTGCTCTGGAATGCTGGACATCAGCTTCTGGGCCAAATCCTGACCGATGGCTATCCATTCCGGCCTTATTAGTGCTCGGAGTAGATCACAATTTGTGGGCTTCTGCATGTCCACTCGCCTTTTGAGGACTGACCACAGATCCAAAATTCAATGTAATGATCTCCGAGCCACTTCATTATCACTATTGCCTTGTGACATGGTGCTCCATCATGCTGGAAAATACACACATCATCATCAAATTCTTCCTGGATCATTGGGAGAAGTTGCTCTTGCAGGACGTTTTGATACCATTCTGTATTCCTGGCAGCATTTTTGGGAAGAATTGTTACACAGCCCACTCCCTTGGATGAAAAACAACCCCACATGGATGTTCTCAGGTTGCTTTGCTGTTGGCACGACACAGTACTCATGGTAGTGTTCACATTTTCCTCTCCAGACGATCGATTTTCCAGATGTCCCAATCAGAAGGGCTCTTAATCGGAGAAAATAAATTTCCACCAGTCTTCTGCTTTAATCTTTGTACTTCTCACAGAATTTCAGTCTATCCAAAAGTCTCACTGTGCGTGCAGATGCAACCGCACCCACTTGCTGCCAATATTGAGCAGCTCTGCACATGTGATGACATGATTCCATGGCTGACTCCTCAGGAGGAGACGGTCCTGGAGCTTGCTGGACACTCTAGGA
This sequence comes from Opsariichthys bidens, assembly GCA_037194245.1. NCBI lineage: Eukaryota > Metazoa > Chordata > Actinopteri > Cypriniformes > Xenocyprididae > Opsariichthys > Opsariichthys bidens. The sequence continues at coordinate 22,315,636 of CM074279.1, read as the reverse complement.
CATCCTCAAGCCTACTTCACTGCAATTGAACTGCATATGATCTGGTAAATATGATCTGGTAAATGGTTCTTTCAGGTGTAATATTCTTTGCAGCAGTTTCCTTGCATTTGAGGCCATTTTGATGCAAAGCGATGATGGCTGCATGTCTTTCTTTGGAGGTAATCGGTCTGCAACAGTGAAATTTGAGTTTTTGTGATAGTTAATTTCTTTGGCAAATTCAGCTTTTTTTATTTATTTAAAATGAATCTGATCACTCTGCACAGTAATCTAAAAACAATGTGAATCAACACCACAACAAGTGAAGCAGCAAACTGTGAAACACAAAATGTGTGTTTCTTCTAGCCACAACATCAGGTCAGGTAACTTTCAGTTAGTCACTTAGGCCACCTACTGGCCAAACGTGTGAATCAAACTCGAGAAAATATTTAGCATGAAAACTTATTTTTTACACACATTTGCTAAAAAAATCCACATCAAACTAAGTAGGGAGGCTGTAAAAAATGTCAATGTAAAAAAAAAAAAAAATCAATGTAAATTAGACTCTATATTGTAGATATATTGGGCCTATACATGTTAATGCTCATGGATGCTCCCTGATGAATAAGGTTTCGAATTGAAAGTTCTAAACGCCCAGATGGGTTAGAATGGGACTTACATATTACAATTACAGTTATTTTATTTTTTGAATAATGTACATGATTATTCATACCTGAGTTAGTCCTGCTATAATATCTCCATGTTTAGTTGCAAATGAAAAACAAATGAGATCCTCTCATGTTATTCGTCCACTGGTATGTAACGTGAAAACAAAATTTTTTTATATTTTTTATATTGCCATGATAAAAGGTGGAGGTTTATCTTGGGTATGTGGGTACAAATGAGAAAGCCTCTGTTAGGGTCCAAACTCAAAAAAGCTCTAGAACAGGGACCAAAGACCAACATCTTGCAGAGTTTAGTTCCAACCCCACTTCTAATTTTCCTGAGAATCCTGATAAGCTTATGCAGATGTGTTCTGTGGAGTGGACATTTGGGAGGTGGAAGCTGCACTTTAGCCAATCAAACGGTGGCCTGCTATTTGCTCCCCAAAGTGATGAATGGCTGCGTCCATGAGCAAGATACATCCGAATCCAATGATCGTGTCATATCCTGTCAACTGAGATACCTTCATCTGATTGATTTTTGAAGGCAGCATGGATCTATCCTTCACTACTTTTGTTTAGCTCCAGCCCTAATCAAACACACCTGAACAAGCTCATCGAGGTCTTCAATGTTACTAGAAAGTTACAGGCAGGTGAGTTACAATAAATACTATTTATATGCATATTCCCTTGCATTGTATATAACATACTTGTACATACATATTTTGTATATTTTTATATATATTTATTTTTTATTTTATTATCTGTCTTGTTGCTGTTATTCTGTCTGTGCACTGGAAGCCTCTGTCACCAGACAAATTCCTTGTGTGTGTAAGCATACTTGCAATAAAGCTGATTCCAATTCCAATTCCGATTCTGATTCTCCCTCCAGGACAGAAGTTGCCCATCCCTGACCTATGATACTATCCTGTGAGTTCATGACAGTTGATGTAAAACATAAAATGCCATCTAAAAGTTGCAGTTAGTGGTCAGTGTAAATCTAAATCTATGTGTTTTAACCACTTTTTCAACCTTTGAGTTCAATTCTAGCGAGAAAAGATTGTTAATTGAATATTTGCTTAGTTATAACCAAAGCTCTCTACATTTTGTTGAAGATCAAGCTTGTCTGAGAAATCAGTCTCAGGAGGTACAAGGTGCTTTCAGACGCAGCCATGATAGATATGTTAGGAATATATATATATATTAGGAATAATGTCAGGATACTGAATAGTGTACTGCATGGGACTTTAGGGGGATCTTTATTGTTTTGTTTTCAAAATGTAAACAAACAAACAAAAAACTTTCCCTTCATGGGCAATGGTTAAAATAGACAGTGTAACACATTGTATTTATGAATTAATTTCATTTTAATTTTTATTTAAAAATAAATAAATAAATAAACAAACCCAGATGTGAAAGCAGCGGCCATATTGCTATTTATACCGCATATGATAGCCTGTATAACATATTCAAACTATAAATTGGTGGAGCCCTTGCAGTACTGCCGCTGACTCTCTAGGTGTCGCGAACACCCCGTTAAAACCCCTGACTGGGTCACACTGCTTTCCAGGCCTCCCTGAGAATCATTAAAGGGATAGTTCACCCAAAATGTAAAATTCTGTCATCATTTACTCACCCTCAAGTTGTTCCAAACCTGTATGAATTTCTTTCTTCTGCTGAACTCAAAAGAAGTTATTGTGAAGAATGTAGTAACATTGATTGTTTTCTATACTATGGAAGGCAATGGGGGCCAGGAACTGTTTTGTTACCCATATTCTTCAAAATATATTCTTTTCTGTTCAGCAGAAGAAAGAAATTCATATAGATTGCAGGAAGGTTTCTAAACTGATTGTAACAAATTGAGGGTGAATAAATAACAGAATTGTAATTTATGGGTGAACTATCCCTTTAAGGGTGAGAGAGGGTGACTGATATTAAATTGTTCAGAGTGCATCCAGTCAATGTTACAAATGTTACAATGATAAAAAAAAAATAAAAAAACTGACAATAAATTACAAAGTGGTTTATTAATGGTGAATCTAATGTCACTAATTAGTCACTAATTTGGAAAAAGTGCCATGTACAGTAATTAAAAAATATGTCTGGTATACGTATGGCATATCTCTGGGTAAATGTCCATTTTTGTCAAGAAAGAACAAATACTTCCCTTTCCATCAACTGATTAAGGGAGGAGAGTGGCATATCTTTGTCAGAAAAAAACTCCTTGAGCTAGAGGGAAAAGAAGCTATAACTGTTGTAAGAGAGATATAGAGGTTATGTGCAAAAGACCAAGGGATCCTTAAACAATGGCAAGTCTAAACTATCTCATCAAAGAGTCAAGATGCTGACAATGGAAGATTAATTTCCGTTCTCTGTCTTTTAAACCTTTTTATTGGCTAATCTATATATCTATATCTAATAAAAATATATTTGTCCTTTATTTTAGAATTTAAATAATTTGTAGTATTAATATAAACTGTAATTATTCCGTGTGTTCCAAGTCTCTCAACTTACCTACTTGACCTCCAACTAGATTCAGTCCAGGGTTGTGTAGCCTACTCCGATGGTCACTTTGCTGCGACCTTAACCTAAAACAAGAAATGCCCAGGGCTATACTTTCAGCCAAACGCCCTCTCTGCAAATACTCACTCATTCACTAGATGGCGTCGAGTACTACACTAAGAGTTGAGTTTTATTACTCTCACAGACTCGCTATTATTTCCGATGTTGTTTAGGTTGTAGCAACCGCCCCCCTCCACCACACACACACACTCACCAAAACGTCCAAAATTTAAATTTTTATCATCCTGGTTTTGTCCCCACAAAGTATAGTGAGTACCCGAACTACACACTCGCGCGCGCGTTTACTAAAGCTAAATGTTTTCAAATGCTAGTCTAACTAGCTTCTATTTAAATCTATAGTTTTTATATTCAGCTATTTAGTTACCCTAGTATTTATGCCTGGTTATACACTATATGTTATATAAACCTAACTCTAACCTTAGCAGAAAACTGTCTCTCTTTAAAAAAAATAAATAATTGTATTTATTTGTATACCGTTTTTACAAATGATGACGCGTCCCCGAAAGGAGATTTTGTCAGATTTAGCTCAATTCTACCCCAAATGTAGTTACTCATACATAGGCCTATACTTCTTCCCAACGCGTAGCAAAGCCACCTTGTGTCTTGTGAGTTAGCATACACTTATGCTTCTGGAACAACCTGGGCTTGAAACTTTCTCTTCAGTTAGAGGGTCAAAGTTACCAGCGAGCAGGAGTAAGGGAATCTTAGAAGCTCAGAACACCGTTTAGCCTCTATTTCTATGCGGCATGCGGAGTGCAGTGAATTATGCTAAATTATGCAGCAAGAGTTTAGCTAAAATGGTGTTCAGCCTCCGAAGTATTAAAAGTAGGTTACTTAACGAATATAATCCATATGGATAAAAGTAACAATAACGTTTAGGGGAAAATAACACCAATGCAGGATGTGGACAAAGCGCAACTATTTGATGTCCCAAACAAGTGAAGATGTTTCATGTGTGTTTGTGAAAATGAATCTGATCTACGGGGAAAAGATAACTGACTGATTTGTCAAAGAAGAGACCTTGTCAGCCATAAATGTGTCATTGTCATCATTTAGAAACCTGCACCTGTAGAGCATAGCCTGAAAAAAAGGTATTTTTGTCATTGGAAAAACTTTACATTAATGAACATGCAGACATAACGCCGAGTTGATAGTATTTCCGATGAGCCTATTCTACAATTATATGTGGAATTTAATAATGTGTAAACTCTTATTACAAGATTATTGACATTTGACGATTATTACATGATCTTATTACAGATAACTGTCTGTCAACATGAAACAACAGTCCTATTCGCTTTTAATTCAAATAATCTTACACAAATCGTTTAATCATAATCAAAAAGTTCAATTAAAGTATTTATTTTTTATTAGTCTATATAAAATGTTTTTCAAGGACGTTATTACAAATATCATAGGCTACTTTGCAAGGCTATTTATGAGCGAGGTGAACCTAGATTAGAGCTACAAATGATAAAAATGTTAAATCCCGCGGAACAACAAAGAATAATTTTATAATATTTATCTACATTGTTTTCATAATAATGCGTCATTTGTTTATTTGTATCATTGTTCGTTCATATATGTATACACGCTATGCATTCATTCATTTGTGGGAGTCATGAAGTTATACCCATCCACGTCAATGCTCCTGAAAGCCAAAAATATAAAATTGTTTGCAGAATTATACAAACAATGATAACATTAACAAAAACAGGTTTAAAGTTGGTGTTGCGAACTTTTTTTTTTCTTTCTATCGAATTGTATTGATTCACTGTCTTGAGCCAAACAGTGACATTTTTAGTATTAAATTAAAATTAAAGAAGGCGTAAAATAAAAATGAATTAAAAAAATTAAGCTGTCTAAAATAAAATAGCTTTAAAGGTTATAAACGACGAAGGAAAGTCGTTTTCCAACTTTAAAGCCAGGATAGACTATAGTATTTGACCAAGACGAATGATGTATAGTTTAGAGCAGCAACAATTTTAAATAAAGAAGCGTTACACATACATACATACATACATATATATATATATATATATATATATATATATATATATATATATATATATATATATATATATATATATATATATATAAACTGGATAGGCCTACCTTCATGACTCCCCATTTTTATTCATATATAGCCTATTAGATTTCAGTGAAACTGGACTATATTGACAGAGCAAGCCCCCCAAAAATCTGTGGAAAGTCACAGTGCAAAACACGGCTTAAAAATAAATAAATAAATAAATAAATAGAAAGAAAGAACGAGTTAACAGCAAGGAGAGAGGTATCGACGGAGACTGCTGATGGAATGCAACTAACGTAAAATTGCAAGACTGTTAAACGTCATCTCCTCATAAACAAACTTTCCAGCATTGACTCAGCGTATAAGATTGCATTTATAGCATATTAGCCTCACTACTGAGAGAGCTTTTCTTTACATCTTATGCCCGAATTTTTTACGATCTGTCCGCCTCTCTTAAAGCACGGATAACATTTATGCAGAGTTATAGGCACTTGTTGATTTCTAAAAAGGACATCGACAACATTAGCCCATTAGCTACTCTCTGGAGATACAAACCTTGTTTTTTGAGAGTGCAACAAACTTAGTGTTTCGTTTGTTCATGGGGCTGCTCAAAATAATTGCTACCATCTTGTTTGACAAAAATAAATAAATAATAATTTGCGTGTGAACACAAGACTGTTGAACTAACGCGTTCACTAACGCATTAATACTGTATATAATAAAACATACAGATTTATGAGACTAAAAGACTAACATTTACATTTAGATGCATTTAGATGCTTTTATCCCAAGTCTCTAACACCCCAAACCTGTAAAAAATAAAGAATGCTGCGAAGCGAAAGCAGTTGAAACATCACAGGAGCTTCTTTTTGGATGAGTGTTTACAGATTTGCCTATAACTGTTTGGTTATATTACGTATTGGGTACTTATAGACCTCCGAAGAACTAGTTAGAGTGATAATATTAAGACTGATATTATATCATACTGAATGTTGAGCACTTTGTGTTACTATATTGATAGTAAAAGAAGAGAAGTTTCCTGAAACAAGTTTTAAAAAGGTATTTCGTTAAACTTTCAGATCATTTGGATTCACAGACTATTATCTATCTATCTATCTATCTATCTATCTATCTATCTATCTATCTATCTATCTATCTATCTATCTATCTATCTTAATACTTAGGTGGCCTAGGAATAAACTTATCGGCAATGAGTATTGTGCAGTATTGGAATATTTATGTATTTGTAATATGGATGAGTCCAGTAAAAACTGAATATCAGATTAGTTAGAGCCGCATGTTGACACATGTACTGCAATTTCTTAACATTGTAAGAAAAATAATAATAAAAAGATAAAGAAAGAAATAAAACATACAGGCCTCGCTTGTGTTTGTGATCTGTCGAAAATTTGGCATAATAAACTTAAGCATAAAAGGCTTATAGTTATATTTCAAAGTTTGAAGGCTATACTGTAAGTGCAGCGGTCAAATACTTATATTTTATAACAGCATCGCATTAACTGTCATAAGCTTAAAAAATGATAACTTCCAAAAGCTTTTAATTTTTAGCCTGAATCAAGATCCCAATGTAAAACTTCTGAACTGTCGCTGCCACCACGTGACCAAATTCATGTCATAAACAGGGTCTCACACGATCAAATCAGGACACCTGCTCAACAAACCATTGCACAGCATGTACAACAAAACCATTCAAACATTTTCTTTGCTCGGTAAATGCATCTTATTTTATTGTTAAGGTTATATGAATGAAACTATGATGAGTTTGGAGTTTATTTTTATTGATCCCAAAGGTTACATGCAGTCGCTTTCCAAAAATAAAATACAAATGAAAATGAAGAGATGCCCCATAGTCGTTTGAAATGCTGTGTCGGTATTAAAGCATTGCATTAAAAGAAATCCCCATTAAAAATGAAACAATTTATGGCCTTTTTTAAAAGATAAATGTAAACAAACGGAATATGCGACTGAGGATTCCTGGGTCAAATTGCAATCTAAAATAATAACGATATCAAATAATGTTGATATCAACAATTAAGACGTTTTTAGCATGTTTATTAACAATAGATCATGGCATTACATTCTAGAAAAATACCTCTATCAAGGCCCTCCATATCAGCTTTGCAAGTAGGTCAGCCGACAAACATCCACAACTCTCTTAGTCCGTTTGTTTTTGTTTTATACGTGTCTGGAGATGTTTACGCTAAACGTTCACGTACAAGCGTCCTTTTGAAAAGGGTCCACATGTTTAAGAGCCAAGGTCGACCAAGTTTGATGACATAGGGTTCAGTATAGTGTCGTGTAATGAATGGTGGTGATGCACGGAATCAGCACTAGGCACTGGGATGGCGCTGGGACCAGGTGGAGGTGCGAGGCCGTGTAGGGACTGAAGTCCGGAGTTTGACGTGAGGAGCAAGGCCGGGCTTGACGAGGTGTGATCTGGGGTACCAGACGGCGTTTTGTCGTCGTCCGAGCTTCCTAAAATAGTCTTATTTCCATTCATGGAAGACGTTAATGGGTTGTGACTGTTTGTGTTCGAGTTCTCATTATTCTCCCTGTGAAAATGAAAATGTAGAGTTAGGGCTGCATACTTTATACATATACTTTAGTATTCAGAACTATTATGCTTTAATTAAAATTGACATAATATCTCTAGAGCAACTAATTAACTAAACAAACAAATATCTTTTTTTTCTTCTTAGAATAATAAATGTCATAATCGTAAATTAATATAGGCTAGGTATAATTCTAAAACAGTAACAATTAATTTTATTAAAAGTTGAAGGCAACAGGTGTGAAAAATTAAACTTTTATTATTAAAATGAAACATAAATAAAACAATAGAACATTTTAATAAATAAATAAGTAAGAGCCCCTGGATTAGGCTATAAAATAGCTACAGGATGTCTTCTTGATATACAAATATAGGGCATGTGTGTGCATTTGTGTGTGTATCAGTCATTTGTTCTAATTCGTGTCGATATTATTAATTTACAATTAAGATCGTTCAAGCGTATTAGCGAGCTAATGCAGGAAAACATGATTTATGTAGGCCCTAATCATTTATTGATATGGTTTGGAAATAAATCCTCTACAGTGTCAGCCACTGATTTATTTAAATTCTCAATCACAACACGTTGAGAAAAGGTTCTTTCATAAAGTATTAATTAAGGACAACGTATCGGGAAAAGTACGAGCTATTTTAATGGTTTACACTGTGGTTTCGACTTGACTAGCTCGCCTGCGGGTGAAACAAGACACCCGTTTAGAAGGAGTAAACTGCACACATTCTAAACAAGACAAATCTTACAATTCCCATTAATTAACAATGAACTATTTTACTAAAGGTTTGAGTACACCTTAATACACACACGACGCTTTTTTGTCATTTTAACAAAAAGATATAAAAACATGCTGTTTAAGAAAAGGCATATTGCTAAAAATGGTAGGCTATTAATATATATAATGAACTACAGAACGGGTGACATTTGTTGTGACTGTGTGGCTAATATTCATCTATCCACAGGGAGTTTCTTTTTTCTCTAAGTTTCTCATGAAGGTTATACTCACTTAATCAATGCATTCCATGCTTTCTAATTACGCTTAAACGCGTAATAGTCCTACAAAGTCATTTAGCAACAGACAACAGACGCGTACCTTTCTTTAGCCTCCGCTGCTCGGTCGCGTTGACGTCTGTTTTTAAACCAGTTACTGACTTGTGTTGTTGTTAGCCCCGTCGCCTCTGCTAGTTCCCTCTTCTCCCGCGGGGAAGGGTATGGGTTATGGGTGTACCATTCCCGCAGCACGCTCCTGCTCTTTTCTTTAAAGCAGTAACTTGTCTCCTCGCCGTCCCAAATGGAGCGGGGTAGCGGAAACTTTCTTCGGACGCGGTATTTCCCAACAGCCCCAAGAGGGCGGCCCCGGAGCTTCTCAGCCTCGATATAATGCGCTTTGAGCCACAGCTGCTGCAACTTCGGATGGTTGTGCGGAGAGAACTGGTGGCTCTCGAGAATCTTATAAAGCTCTCGGAAATTTCCCCTATGAAAAGCGACCACAGCTTTTGCTTTGAGCACGCTCTCGTTCTTGTGGAGATGTTCGCAAGCCGGCAGAGACCACAAAAAGCGCCCGAGACGTTCAATGTTTCCACCCTGCTGAAGGACCTCGCAGACGCACGCCACTTGCTCTTGCGTAAAGCCGAATGTTGGAAGCATAGACATGGTTTGTCACGAATAAACGTCCACTTTTTGTATTTAAGTCTATTTTAGCGATGACAGCGACAGTTCTTCAACAGATTTAAAGGAAACCCTTGGGGGGGCAAAAACGTACTTGAGCTGAGGAAATCAAATCCCACTCCTGGCGAAGAGAGGCACAAAACTTTAGATCCGTTCAAGCAAGCATAATACACCGTATATCCATCTAAAGCACACGAGAGAAAGTTGTTCCTCCTGCGCGAGTCTCTCGCCACCTCTTCTATGTCGTTTCAGCATAACGCACTCACGAAGAAGGACCTCGCTCTCTTGTTTTAATAATATTATTCTAAGCTGGCAAGAAAAGCGATTATGTGAACTGTGATTGGTTGGTTATCTGACCCGGGGATGATGAGGATAAGACAATAGTTTTAGTCAAATTATTTGCCATGGTTACGCTGTCATTCAAGGTAACCTGATATGCTTTGAGGTGGCTCCTTGGGCTGGCTGACTGATTATTCCCTTCATTTAGAGCCCGCCCACCGACATCGAAATATAGCCTCGACTTTCCCTGTATATTGCATTTTTTTTAATCGGGGTTTGACAGACACTTCTAGCAACCAAAGAGCGCTGAGAGCAGAGAGATGAGAGCAGGACTGCGCTCCAGACGCTCTCCAAACCAACGACCCGGAGTGTGAGTGAACATAAGCAGACAATCCACCCTGCAAACCTTTCACTTTGTAACACTGTTTCAACGAACTTTACGAACCCATACACAAGGCCTCTCATTATTATTACCGCTATCAAATGTAACAAAAATCACATAAAATCACAATTGACACAAACGTGTTTTTGCAAGCAGGTTCGGCCTCCATTTTTCTATTTAATTTATCTTCCTGCTCAACTCAGGAGCTGTTTAATCGGACCAGCTGTCCTGTGTTATGCATTATTTAGCAGTTGTTGAGGATAAACAAGGGGGTATGTTTCTCCAAGTGCACGCGCGTGGAAGCCAGGCATTATGGACTAGAGTGGAACAGGGTTGGAGGGAGTTTTTAAGTAGTATAGAGCGGTTTTCAAGGATACACGTTAGAATGAACAACGACTGGGTATCATACCACAAAGGTGAAACACTGCGAGGGACGTTTGCGCCGGTAAGACAACTCTGATTCATTGAAAATGCTGTTAACTAAAGTCAATCGAATAAGTAATAACAAGATGTTAAGTTATAATTTCTATACATTACGAAGCAAGGCTATAAAAAAGTGTTTTGTTTTTTTTGCTTAAAACACAAATTTAGCGAAAGTGCAGCTCCGAGAGGCGCATCTTTAAATGATGCCCATTACGCGCACCATTATTGGCATATCATCAGTCAGTGTCTGAACTTTAACTCACCGTGTACCGTGGCATAGAAACAAAGTTCTGCTTTCATCACGAACACTCCGATTTCAACTCAAAGATACTTGAGACCACAAGAAAGTTAAGCAAAATCATATATTACATGAAATAAAAAAGTTGACACTGTTGAGACATGCCAGCCTTGTTATAAGGGAAAGAGAAAATTGCTCAGGCTAGTTTAAAGTCTAGTGTCTACGCAGTTTTTATCCGTGCAGCATGGTGCAGTGAAGGCCTGTGATGTGGCTTGTTGGTGAAAAAGACTTCAGAACTCGCATTGCATATTATTCACAACACGCCAAAGCATGTAACATTCTCTGTGGTTAATATCGTGGAAAGATTACAATGCTTCAACTCCCATCTGGTAATTGTGCGCAATACAGTCGCAAAATAGTAGTCGCAGTTCGATGCAAGTTCTGACAAAAAAGTGATAAAATAATAAAACAAGTAATTAATGTTTCTGACGCTTTTTGTGATCTGATCAATCACGAAATATGGTATCTGGTATGGTATACTTTTAACAATTATTATTGTTGGACAAAATATAAAAATGGACAATTAGCCACATAATTAACCTATAAGCGACAGAACAATCCTAAAATCTACACTCGGATTACAGCTAAAATCATTCTGACATGTTGAATTTTACGCAGTCAGTGCAAATGGCTGTTGTTGATCTTGTAAGTAAGTAAGTAAATAAATAACTAAATAAATAAATAAATAAAAGCAGCTATTAATGCTAACCTCGGAAACCGCCTCTGCCCTTGGAAATTGATACTAATGTAAGGCTTTGCTGTGAGCAAATATTTCATGTGTTACTTTGATCTCCTCATGTGGATCATTCCCTATAGACACTGATGATGACAGCAAATGCACCAATTGATGCTGATTTACATAAAATTGTCATCTATAAAACAACTAAAGGCTATATAGTGAGCGTATTCGGTGATAGTCACAAATCGAGGTATTTTACCAATATTTTCCATGTGTGATGAAACTATAACAGTACAGTGAAGCAATGGAAAACACACATTGAAAGGATTTTGGATGCTTTCTGTGAGGGGGGGGGGGGGGTGTCAGTGACAGGCCAAATCAAGGTACTCGTCTCGCCTTGACACTGTTTGTAAACGGCTTGTTTCCACGGATCATTTTGATCAGAACTTCGAAGGACCTGCGCTGCTCGTCTGCACGGTGATTATTACAATGCTGATGAATGGGGATCGCGTTTCGTCTAATAGCCGCCCCCTGTTTTGACAACCTCCCACAGCTAACCGGAGAGCGCGCAGCCGCGACCTCCACTAATTGGACTGATTATTGCAAGATGTTTTTTCCTCTCTGGAAAGCGCAGGGTGGCGGCAGTGCGCGGCTGCTCCGCGGCTTGCACCGCAAGACCTGATGAGTTACATTCTTTCAGACATGTCATGTTAAGCGGGAATAGAAAGAATTAAACCCAGACGTGTGGTGTGTCAATGTGCGGTTCAGTGGAAGAAAAACAAGACACCCATCGTAATTAAATATTGAAAGGTATTAACTTTTCAGCGCGAGTAGATAACCAAGTTGCGTTTGATAAAAATAAACAAAAACATCAAGTCGACGTAAGTGTGAATAATGCAATCGATCATGGGACAGGAAGCCCTGTACCACTTTTTGGCCTATTTGACACAATAGTGAAAATGACTAAAACAAGTGCAAACACAACACCTGTCTGTTATGTTTCCAGAATTATTTGTTTTATATCTCTGAGCCATTTTTGCTGTTTTAAAAAAATATTTTCTCTGCTTCCTCTTTTAAATTAAAATGCTAAAATGTTAGGTTTTTTTAAGGAACACAATTATTTTGAACTTGTATTTGATAACCACAATGCATTTATGCACAAAAGAACTTTCGTGTAACTATTAGCCTACAGCACATTTTAATTGCCACACAGTTTGGACACCGATACTATATTTCGAAAGTATATAAATATTGGTAGCCTATTTTATATCAAAGTTTGAGTCATAGCCCAAAACATAAAAGTCCTATGAAACATATTTAAAGTTTCACAGTTAATGTAGTAACACATTTTATTATGCTCTCTAGATAATTTTCTATTGTAAGCTGATAAGATCACTTTAGAAAGAAAGCTGATGCTGCCCTTTATGTAACAAGTGCGTTTCTTCAAACTCGGACTTGGAGGCTTAACGGCTTATTAGTGATGTATGCAACACATTTGACCTGTTCTGACCGTTCCCGTGCACTTAACTAGCCTTTGTTTTAATCTGGAATTATTAGAATATTGTCTGTTTATTGGTGCACAACTTATTGTGACTGTGTCACAAGAGACTGGGGCGCGCGACATGTGGCGTCTTCTGAACGCTGGCACTGGTGTCTCTCTGATTAGTTTGAAACACTGCAGATGGAAATGAAAGATTAGCTCAAAATAATGGCTATATCAATGTTAATTCGTTATGAAAATAGCCGTACTGATACGTGATAGCAATAATGAGAACGGGAGCGGAGAAAATAGATGCACAGACGTTTTTAATCAAAATATAAAATCCACTGACGGTTCAAATTATTTGAACACACTGGTGAATTAAAAATGGTGGTTAAACCTTAGATGAAAAAACAAAAAATGATAAACAAAATGACATTTCTCTCGATATTGTAGCACTATATGCATATAGAAGTAAGAACCGGAATTTAAAAATCCTCCTTTAGTCTATGATTTGTGATTTGTAGTTTTATTAAGATCAATTATAGAAAGTGAATAGAAAAGTATTTAAGGGATCTCACGGCTTGGGCCACGTGTATGCAAAAATATAATTTTTTTGAAGCATTTAAAAAAATATATATATATTGTGGCATGAACTATGATAGTTAAGTTACCTGATATCAATAAGATTGCTGTTATGAAGTGTTAGAAGTGTTCATGGGTTTCAGAGATCCCTAAGGACCATCAATATTCCATATGATTACTGTAACATTACTGTGATTACTATAAAACATTCATCAGAACATTCATCAGAAAGTTGTGAAGATACATTCTATGATTTACCATGACTGAATTTATCAAAACAAACAAACAGCTGAATATATATATATTCAGCTGTTTGTTTTGTTATATATATATATATATATATATATATATATATATATATATATATATATATATATATATATATATATATATATATATATATACATATTTTTCTAAAATATTATAAGCGGTTGTCTCATGAACTGTACATTAATTTTGTGCTGGATGGTGTGACCCTTAAGTCTAATGTGAAGGTTTATCATTTTTTCTAATGTTGACTCTAATGTTTCTAATGTTTTTCCAAATTCAATAATGGCTTGTGCTTGATGGAATTACCCAGACAGCATTTTAAAAGCAATCATATATCAATTTCTCTAACTATAATAAAGCTTTTTGACTGTTTAGGATAAAAACTGCTGTATTTGTAGAATTACTGTAAGGATGCAATATGAAATCACGTATCGTAAAGATTATATGGCGATTGTTTGCATTTTGGGTAGATGTGTGTACAAACATTTACATATTGTTGGCTCTGGGTACATGACTACGATTTAACACAGACCTTCAGGTTAAGGGAACGTCTGTATAATGCTAATGTTTGTCTATGATTGAACATTTACAATGTGATGTTGTTTGTATTTTACTACTGCCTCACAATTATACATGGTAGCAAGAATATAGTCACAGATTTAGTACTACTTCAATGAATGTTCATATCTAGAATTTAGTTATTTTAAACTTTTGAACTTATACACTTCTCTGTCATTAAAGTGGAAAATGTGATATAACAAATGACTGGGAAATATATTTAATAAAATGGTGAACTAATAGTGTGTCTCAGTGAGACATAACTGAGTTTTGACATGACTGGACCTTTGAAAAGTGGCTGTTGTTTGCTGTGGAAAGAGGAGGCTTTTCCAGAGATCTTTTTTTTCCCAGTTTAAATATAACTGCTTTTGAAGAATAAGAACATATGCCTCAGAGTTTTCCTTGTTTTGCACTTCTCCAGGACAGCGTTAGCGTCTTTCAACACCAAGGTCACTGAAAGCAAGAAAGGTCTGATGGCTGCTGTTTTGCACTTGTAGACAAAATAGGTGCGAAACAGGATATGCAAGTATTTCATGCATTTCTTGTGTTTTATGGCATTACTTTAACCAATGTACATCTTTTATCACTTACTACCTGGTTGTTAATAAATATAAGAAATATAAATTAAAATATAAGGGAGACAAGAGCACAGAATAATACCTTATTACCTCACTATTCATTAGAAGTAATTAAATATGACAAATCCCATCAAGATTTCAACTATATACAAGGCAATAAAGCATATTTGACTATAATGATGTGCAAATAGATATAGATCTAAAATACAACAAACACTGGATAGTTATCTTTCAGAAAAAATTAAAATTAAATAAATTAAATATGATACTACTTGTTTATTAAAGCCACCTCGATTTATAGAATATAGAACTAAACAAACTATTGAAATACAAGCCAAGTCTAGTTAAATCAGTTAAATATCTCTGATTACATCATGTATTTATTCCTAAAAAAAAAAAAAAAATATATATATATATATATATATAAATTTTAAAGGATACATAAATAGCCATGTCTAAAATCATACAAGACTTAAGATGTAGGCCTAATTCAGTGTTTGCATTTGCTTATAATAACATTAATCATGTGTAGCTTTCACGAGTATGTCTTTTGGTAGCAGGTAGGTGTGTGTGTGTGTATGTGTGTGTGTGGTCCTGATAAACCCAACATTATGGGAAATGTATGTTATGGGGACATTTTTTGGAACCCACGAGGAAAATAGCGTTTAAATCTTTTTTTTGTTTGTTTGAATTTTTTTTTTTTTTGGAAATGTAAAAATGCAGAAAGTTTTCTGAGAGGATTGTGTTTAAGGGTAGGGTACAGAATATGTTTGTACAGTATAAAAATCATTATGTCTATGGAAAATCCCCATAAAACATGGAAACACAATGTGTGTGTGTGTGTGTGTGTGTGTGCGCTTGTTTTCATGATTTATGAGGACACAAATTTGTATAATGACATGGATATTACACTGGTATTACGATGTAAATATGTTTTATGAGGACATTTCGTGAGTCCTTATATTTATAATAGCTTAAAATGGAATGTCCTCACTAAGATAGCAAAACAAACTTGTGTGTGTGTGTGTGTGTGTGTGTTTGTTGATATGCTGGGTGAGGGTCTTGGGGACAGTGGAATTA
The DNA here is from genome assembly GCA_037194245.1 of Opsariichthys bidens. Classification (NCBI taxonomy): domain Eukaryota; kingdom Metazoa; phylum Chordata; class Actinopteri; order Cypriniformes; family Xenocyprididae; genus Opsariichthys; species Opsariichthys bidens. The sequence goes on along the minus strand of CM074279.1, from coordinate 22,299,521 downwards.
CTGTCAATTGAATACAAATTGCAATACTACCATCAGTCTAGGCCACCCACAGTCTCATGCACATACACTCAAATACACAGAGCTGATGGATGGCTACAAGTGTCCATTCCAAAGGAGAAAGTCAATCCATAATGTTTCAGTCACTTACAGTTATCATTTTCCCCAAATTTGATCTAACTGGAACTTTACCAGTAATCATAGACATGATTACAACTTAAAAAAAAAAAAACATTGTGCAAAGATTCAGATTTTTTATTTTATTTTAATTTTGAATTGCTTGAAATCTGAAAATGTAAAATCTAGACTGTAGTTCACTACACTGTACAGACAAGCCTTTGCAAGCCTTAGTCTATTACAGTCTTGTTCATATCCATAATAAAGCAAAACTGGCACATGATAGACAACACAATGTCTTGTTTGATAGTTTATATTGTTTATGTGATAAATCTTACCATGGTTTATATGGTTACTGTTAATTTAATCCAAGTGCAACATTAAGACAGTGGTTGGTACACAGACTATGTAACTATACTGCCCTCTTTGTTGGTTATTTTGCAAGCACAACCTGGAAAAAAAAAAATCACTGATATCACTGGTGATTTCTATTTTACTTTGTATTTGAGATCAAATTTAGGAGAATTTATATTTCAGAAATATGTGCAGACAAATGTCAAACACTGCTGACAGATTTCATTAAATGCCTGTTTTCCTCCATTTTGTTCATACGGCAACTTAATCCAACCAATTCAAACTGTTAATAACATAAAGAGGAAGCAGCTACATTGTGCCGTCTGACAGCAACGATGAAATAAATGCAGTCATGCATTAATAAGCACAGTAAAAAAGATACTGGGCAGGACAGCAACAACTTGGCCATCATATTCATGAGTGTGTATGTGGCAGCTGGAGCAGACGTTCAGACAAGTGTCCTCAGCAGTCACGCATTAAAGAGGACTTTACACCCACAGGTCAGGGCAGATAAAAGACTTGATGGTTGTAATATGGTGTGCAGTAAGAAAGAACTGTCTGTATGCTACAGATGATGAAGAGAGAGAGTGAACAGCTGGCTTTTTAACATATTATATTATTTAATTACTCCATTAGAATTAATTTGAATTAATTTATTTAACATAAATATATATATATACCCTTTACATAAGAGAGGTATTTGAGAAAAGACAATTAACAATTATAGGACATACCAAATTAATTTCAAGTAATATTTAATACTTGAAATCCTCACTGTATGAAACATTCCTAAAATGATTAAAGGGATAGTTCACCCAAAAATGAAAAATCTGTCATCATTTACTCACCCTCAAGTAGTTCCAAACCTGTATTTAAAATGTACTTTAAAATTGATTTCTTCTGCTGAACACAATAGATGATATTTTGAAGAATGTCGGTAACCAAACAGTTGATATGGAAAACTATGGAAGTCAATGGGGTCCCAATCAACTCTTTGGTTACCCATATTCCTCAAAATATCTTCTTTTGTGTCCAGCAGAAGAAAGAAATTTAATTCAGTTTGAAATAACTTAAGGGCGAGTAAATGATGACAGAATTTTCATTTTTGGGTGAACAATCCCGCTAAGATAAAGCCTGTAGAGTTATTTATGTTCTTGTATGAAGCTATGACCGAGTATCAACTACAAGCATATAAAAAAACGCAAGGAGAACATTTGGATATTTATTGTTGCCCAGCATGCTTATGGCTTCCTGCAGACCCCTGCCTGAGCCTCACCTAAGGGACAGAGGAATGGGGGTCATGATTTTGGTCTGCCGGCCAGCCGTGGCCCATGCTGATATAGAGACACTACGCCAAAGCCATATTTACATCAACTACAGTAATATTATCAATAAAAGCAGAAAGAAAGGCACCTTGCAGTAATTCAGTCCAGACAAGTGTCTAAGCAGCTGTTCAGAGGCTTCCTGTGAAGGACTGGTGGGGGAAGTTTTGGTCTGGATTGGAGGAGATGTACAGTTACAGCACAGTCCAAGCTCCAATTAGGTTCAGAGGCATAGGTTAAAGGGATAGCTCACCCAAAAATGAAAATTCAATCATTTACTGACGCTCATGCCATTACAAATCTGTGCGCGGAACATAAAATTTGTCCATACAATGAAAGTCAATGGTGTCGAGTGTTGCTTTAAACCCATTGACTTTAATTGTATGGACAAAAACAGTTGACAGAAATTTCATTTTTGGGCAAAGTATCCCTTTAACCTGTTAGCGTACCACTGTGTTAGCGTACCACATGCCTTTCAAAAGAAAACCCAAACCCATGCATTTTCTCCAAACGGTTCAAGAGCAGCATGTAATTTACTTATGCCTTTTTTTAAGCGTTTTAAGCGTTTTAGACAAATTTTACAGGAATGGAAGAGGTTAACAATATATGGCTTTCAAAGTTGTTTGGATACTATGTACTTAACATCAATATTGTCCTCTAGAGACACTATGGTTTTGATTTCAGTGCCTGTAGTAAGCAACACCTCACAGAACTGTTGAGTCGGCAGATTACAAGCTATAACCAATACTGGTATCGACTTGTCTGTATTTGTTGCGATAACCTCACAGTCGCCAAGAGGTTGACCTCTAATGTGATACGAATATATGAAATGGGTGTCCACTCCTTCCTGATTAGGTTCTGAGAGGAACTTTAATATTCAAAGAGGGAAGTGACTGGTACTGGGTAAAGTTTAGGGCCTCTAATGGCCAATAAAGCTGGATGTTCCTCTCCCACCACTGCAGTAAAACACAAAGGTGAAATTATTGAGAGTTAGTACATTCTTGTGTCTTTTAGAGGGTCAAAAGGGTTCGAAGTCGACATGCCTATAGAACACATGTCTTCATCTTAACCCTTGTCAAAAATCACTTTTTCGAAAACTAGAAGAAGTATGCAGACAGAGTGCAGGCCTGCACATTAAAACAATATATATACACCCAGCCGTGTACGTGGGGATGTGGCGTTTCCCAGCTGACCTCTCAGTTACAGGCCAGATGCTTTCCGCATTCGTCCTGTTCTCCAGTTCCATCCTGATATTTCCTCTGCCTGTGTTTGAATAATAACCTTAAAGTGACCAGAAAATTAGCATTCACTTTCCATCAAATGACTTCCACAGTTCCCTAATGCACAGATCGCAAGCGGTCTAACTTTAGCAACACTTCAGCGGTATGAGAGTGGGAGGGGGCGTTGGGTTCTGAGCAAGAGGGGTACTGTCCTTCTAATGGTTTCTTTGGATGCCATATGTCCTTCATGTCAGCTAAGATTCTACAGTTACAGTTCAGGTTAGTGTGAAAGACAGACAAGTTGTATAATAAGAGGCCTTGGGGCTTTTTAAGCAGATCTCACCGTCTTGCATTACCATCAATAAATTCAACCCTGCAATAGTGCTGACATAAATTAGGGGCCTTGTTCTCCTGTAACTGTACTTCCAAAGGTGTCATTGTTCAGAGCCGCATTAGCAACCTTCTGCGCAGCCTTGCAGTTCCGCAATTAAACGCCCACTTCTTCAACAAATGCCTCCTCTTCTTGGGTCACTGATAGCGAAAGGCCCTTAAACTTAATATTCCCTGATGGAGCGGAAAAGCAAACACAACATTTGAGTTTGACGCTTTGGCAAACTCATTAATGCTCAGTTCTTTTCAAGAGGCGCAAGAGTGTTAATTGCAGTCGTGGGCATTTGTGGTATCAAGGGTGTTGTTTCTTGGCCTGGTGCTTTTTTCAAGAGCTTGTACATGCCTATAGATTCAAGGCTACCAATTTGTGTTTTATATAAAAAGCATTAATAAAAAAAAAAATCCACACTTTGATTTAAGGATGAAGTGTGGACTTAATTCCTCTCATGTCTTACAATTATTTTCCTTGAGATTACAAAATACCAATTTCATCTGTCTACAATATTTATGTGATTGCAGCAAGATATGAATATCAATTATGTAAATACATTTAAAAAAAAATCCAGAACTGTTCACAATGTCAGTACCATCAACTAGGTCTGAGCCATTATCAAAAAATAAGACCAAAGTGGATTGATAAATTACAGCCATATCAAAAGGCAAACAAATAAATTGCATTTTTAATTAAAAAAATAACAATACATAAATTATTATCATGATTATTATGATTATATTTTTAAATAAAGAATTGAGCTAAATAGTGATTTCTTTGAAGTGCCTTTCTGGAAATAAGCACTTAAAGCCTGTCTTTTGGATCAGCAGATTTGTAGTTTTTGTCCGGTCTAATCTAGTCACTAATTCAATCATTTAGGACTGCTTGGAACAGGAAAGGAAGACATCGACTTAGTTGAGAAAAGCGTAAATGGAGGGTTATGTAAGTCAATGCTAATTTAATGAAGACAGGCCTTCACCTGTTTTTCACCTTTTAAATTCGCCACAGCTTTCAATGCTGCATTTATTAAAGACAGGATCTATTTTGTTTCCTTGAGTTGCGCATTTTAAAAAGACAACATTTTGCAAAACTCTCTGCATACAGAAGGGCTTGTTCTGTCAGGGCTTGTTCTGTGAGCTGCGAAAGGCCTCGGTGCAGGCTAGACAGAGTGAGAACCGGCCTTTGAGTCAGGCCTCCAAGAGAAATAAAAAACACCCACTCCTCGTGCTTTCGGTCAAACATAGGTTCAGCGGAGAGGAGGCTGGCACCTTGCCCAGCAAAAAGCTCAAGCGACTCGCTCCATCGGGTTATCAGAAGCGACCGCCACACCAAACAAGCCAGCACCGGGTACAGGAAGCACCAGATGGTGGAGGGTGGGAAGGCGAGTAACACAGAGCCGATCACAGAAAAGGTCAGGAAGTGAATGAAGGAACAGGAAATGACACAGGATCTTCTTTTCGAGCATCTGTATTTTTTTCAGTGGCTGCAACCGAAGCTTCGCTGCCTTTTCCGTTGAGTGACAGGCAAGCGGAGGAAAGCTGACATTGTTGAAGTATGAATTTCACCGTTTGTGTTTTTTGCAAAACACTAAGTCGGATCAGTCTCTCTTGATTGGCAAGAGGGGCTTGTCCTGCAGTCGACCTGCAGGCAGGATAGGGGGGTTTTATTGGCGAGTCAAGTTCAATTTATAAAAGCTGTTCAACTTAATTCATCGGATCTCGTTCCAAAAACATGCATTGGGATGAAGTTAAACAATTTATGACACCTAATACTTTCTAATGCAACTTACAACTTTCACACGTAAAAGACCTGAATGATGCAAATTTATAAGAAAAACAATTCTTTTACTTAATAAGCTTCTAATCTAGGAACAGACGAGCAGGACACAGTATTTAGAAATGCAATTGAAATCTCACATGAATTGAGGGCAGAGGGGAAAGTTAGAGAGAGCTAAAGAGATGTTCTGTGTCTGGTCTTGATCCTGGCCTAAAGGAGTTCCTCCTTCTGCCCTCTCTAAAGAGCTCAGAGCTGTTGTGACATCTCAGTGATTGATAGGTAAAATGAGACCCATCCTACAATAAAAGCAAAGTCCATGCAACAAAAGGCAAGATTTTAAAATCCTAAGTCAATACAGAACATTGATCCCACTAGAGGGACAGCAAAGGAAAAAGGATAAACCCTGGAAAAGAAAAGAAATCTGTCATGAAAGAAAGAATGAAGTATTACGTGAATAGTCGGTTTATGTGAGTTGGTCATCTGGATAATAGACGGGGCACGGCAGAATCACGCTGACCAGATATTCTATAACCCTTGGACTATAAAATCCAGGTCTGGAATCAATCTGCGATTTTATAGCCGCCCTGTTTCTGCTCTCTGTTGTTTTATCAGTGAAAGGATGATACATTTTTGAGCTCTACCTGCTCACATGCACTTTACCAGAGTGCTGAAACGCTACAGTGGTAATAAATAGCAGTCATAGCTTTAGGGCCTGTCATCAGCGTTCGGTCTGGTCTCCTGGAGTTCACTGGTTCAAAAACAGTTCTGACCACCAAAAAGACATAAAACAAGCTGGATTTTACCCATCAATCCATCCACTGCATGGCGAACGTATCTATTCCACAGACTTCACATGCAGACGGCTAACTAAACTGTCTCGGCCTAAGAATTATGAATCACGTCTCAACTCCTCAGTTAAACAAGTGCGACAACACCTACATGGCTTTAGAATCTATGTAACCGCAACCTGCGATCACTAAGCAGACCTGCTCCTGGTTGCAGTTCAACCGCAGAATCACAAAAGCAAACACAAGCACACCCACACAGATGTCTCATTGTTCCTTAGTCGCTCACACGGTTTACCTAATTAAAGCTGAACTGAGGGAATGTTTCCTCAATGCTGAGAAAAAGTACTCTTCTCCCTTCTTCTCAGCTGCTCTTTCATCAACCTGTTCAGCCTCCCCTTCGATATCAAGTCTTTAACATCACGCAACAAATAAATTGGAGATGAAGACCAGAACATACATCATGCTTTCAAACACAGTTATATTTCAAGTTTCTCATTTCCTCTTCATGACGTTTGACAATACAAACTAGGTTAGCACTTTCCTTCGATAGTCCACTTTAGACATTCTACTAACTAACTTTGCAACTACATGTCAGCTAACACTCAAGAGTATTAGTAGACTGTCTGCTTAATATCTGCTAACATTTTATTTTGATGGTCTACTCTACGGACTATAAGGGTGTGTTCACACTTGGAATATTTGGCCTGATTAAAACAAACCCTGGTGAAATTTCTCTCTAAGTGTGGTTCATTTGAATAAGTGTGAACGCTACCATCTGAACCCTGGTGCGTACCAAACAAACGGTCCGAGACTGCTGAAAAGATGAGTCTCTGTCTGCTTCAAAACAAACTCTGGTGCGTTTCGAATGGAATGCTCAAGCATACCTGTTTTTTCTTGTCATAGTCGTGATGTTGCCCATTACAGTTTGGTACAGGGATCAGAACAGTGTCTCCTATGTAGCAGACCTTCGTTTTTGTGTGTGTGTGTGACAGAGGGATGCTGCTGCTTTGACTCCTTTACCCATTTTAAAAGCTTTCAAAATACCATTCGATGTGGTCTATGCACATACAACGAGCGCATTTTTCATTTTTTTTTTCAATGCAGCTTCTCTAAACATCTTTTTCTCTTTTTACCAAAGCTGCTCTAGTTCATTCAACACAAGGGTCATCCTACAGCTTGTCTGGTGGTAAATGTTATCTTATCAGCTCATGTTCAGTTTGAGTGACCAACTCAGTGGGTGGACCGAGGTATTTGTAAAGTGATCAGAGCAACAGAGTTCTAGTTCACAGAGATAACAGGCCATCTGCTGCTCATCCAATGTGCCCCCATGAGTCAGCTAACACTTTGACACTACCCGTCTCATCCACAACAAAGTGCAACTTAACAAGGTCTCAAAACATGCCTTGCTCAGACAGGTGTGATGACTTCACATGTAGCAAGCATTATTATTAATAATATTATTAGTTAGCTTTTCCTTAACTGATAAGCCACATTTCCTAAAACAAGAACCACAAAACCAAAACTGCAAACCTTATTAATAACAGAATGCGGAATTCCTCCGCGGGAACAAAATACGGGAGCGAACTACTGCCACAGCTTGAAAAAAGACGTGTCTGGTTTGATGCGAGTGCTTAATTAGTCAATTTTCACTACTGGAAAAAAAAACTTTGGATGTGAATAAGCACAAAAATAATATAAAAACATCCTGAATGCATTGCAATTCACACTGAATAAAAACAAACAACAAAAAATAAAATTCTGTAAAAAAAAAAATATGTATTTTACAAGCATTCAATCCAATTTTGAATCTAATTAACATCAGATGCAATGTTACTCTACTGTAGAGCAACTCTCTGGCAAGACTGCAGAAGTAGCCCCTGTCTGCCTTATGTTCAGTAGGAAAGCATCAAGCTTCTCAGCAGGCCCCTCCACGGGCTGGAGAAGATTTTCCTGCTCATATGGATATTTGTCGTATATCTTCAGCATTCCAAAGTAAAGGACATGGTCAACTACAGTAACACAGATCTCAGCAGAGACAAACATTCCCATTGGCCTTTCCCTCCTCTAACTTCTTATACTTGTATTCTTCCTGTAATTTGAACATGGATGCAAAACCAATTAACTGAAGTGTGGCTATTTTTATGCATCCTGAGGTTCTGAATGAAGTGTGATCAATTTTGTATACTAGTGTTCACATGGTGAGAATTGTGGGTTAACTGTGCCCAGGTTGTGAAGACGTTGTGATGGTTTCTGAATGGTAGTTTTTACAGGATGAATTAAAGAAAAAATTCGGGAAAATGTTTAACAGACATACAACATTACTGAAACAAAAAGAGTGTTTTAGTGCATGCAAATGAAGCCAGCATGAAGTGAAAATTCTCCCTATTTATTTTCTAAATGCATGTAATTGATCTTATTCTGAATAATTCATTCATGCATTCAGACTACTATCTGGTGATGGAGACTTTTTTCAGTCAAAAATCACTTACTCTCAAGTTGTTCCAAACCTGTAAACATTTCTTTTTTCTGCTGACCACAAAGGAAGATATTTTGAAGAATGTTTGTGACAAAACAGTTGTGGGGCACCATTGACTTTCATAGAATTTTTTCCCATATGGAAGACCTTATGATCGACTGCAAGCTCACACTCAGATCAGCCTTCAACCAATCAACAACAGATGGATTAAACCAAGTCTCCTCCCTTCATTTTTTCTTTTTCGATAATCTGTTTAACTTGGATGTACGTCACAATATGAAAGAAAAGATCTGTCACTACTTCTATTTCATCGTGACTGTAATCTTACTAATGTTCACATAAATTTGCATAGATCTGAAAATTGAAATATTCTCACACAGGTCTTAAGTCACAGACATTGCCTGTCTGATTTCTGTCTCTTTATAGCACTTTGACCTGCTGGCCAGCATCTGTTCAAGCCCTGTGAGGCTGGTGCTACCGAAACACTTATTAAAGTGGACATTAACAAGGCGGTGTACCAGCCAAACGCCTTGTAACTTGGACGAGCAAGGTGTCGAGATCATTAATTTTAACAAGGAGAGCCGATAATAATCTCATTGGAGCTCTTATTTTACTGACATCGCTCTCCTGGGCTAGTCCATACGACTGGGATACAAGGATAAATCCCTCAGCTTATCAATCCAACACAGCTTGGACTCATTACATATCAGTATTAGTTTAAGCTCTATTACAGTATGCAGAAAGTGCCTGAAAGTGGCTGTCATTGGAATTTTAATTGACTAACATGAAGGAGGTTGTAATTTTTCTCCAACCCATCTATCTTCCCCCTCACCTTCCTCGTATCTCCCTTTCTGCTGCTATGGAACAATAAAATCGTCTGGACTTAAGTTATGGTAAGTTTTTGAAGTGCTACAGGCGCCTGTAAATTTGGCGGGCACCTTTGGGAGCCGCTGCAACGGAGCTGGCTGTGCCACTATTTCATAGCCTGGATGATTCATGGCTCTCCATGTCGTTCCCACAGAGGCCCTGTAAATCTAAACTCATGCTGCCGTCATTAGGGAACAGGGGGCCGGCGAGCAGAGGCCCAAGGGCCACTTCACATGGACTAACGCTTTTGGTCATTTCACTGCTCTTCACATTTCATCGACGTGATCCCACCCCAACCAGACAGGCTTCAGACTTTAGTGGACTGTGACCCTAGAGCTGTCACACCGACTTTGCCCACGCACACGTCCGGCCTCGTTTCCCCCTGGCCAGCGGCAGCTGTCCTACACGCTCGTAAAAATCATATTCCTATTAAGTTATAAAAAGGTTTTGCAACAAATGCACCATTTCATAGGCTTGAAAGAGAGGGAAATGTCAGTGGGAGAGTAAAACTGAGTTATTGCTTCCAGTTTGAAGAAGAACAGCAACAAGTAACTGATAGAATATAAGAAAAGAAGGATTAGAAGAAAGAAAATATAGGAGGATAAGACGAGAAAGCCCAGGAGGGGTGCACGTGGTCTTTGTCCGTTTCTTACACAAGCTCCTGGACTCCTTGTTGTAGACACCTGTGCGCGTCTAATGTTTCAGCGAGTCTCTGAAAAACAAACGCACAGCTCCGATCTCTTAATCCGCGTGGCTCCGTGGAGCATGGTCACATGATATGGCTGGGCCGATGATGATGGTGGGCCATGGTGGTAGGGGTGCATGGGGGGGCGAGCTTAATCTTTTTTAATTCAAATCAAGGAGGTCCCTGGTGGGACACAGGGATGATACCCTATCCGCTGCAATCAGGCTGACCTCCACTTCGAGCGCGCTCTAAATGATTAATGGAGCTGCCTTCCCACTGGTTTCCACGGCAACCGGTAACCGGATAGCCCACAGGAATTCGGCTGCCCGCCCAAGTGAGCGCCAAGGGAGGAGGCAGAGAGGGAGAGAGCGAAAGAGCAAGAGGAAAAAGAGAAATGAAGCAGTGGTACGGTCTGTATAAGGGAGAGGGATGGGGGTCGAGAAGGATAGTCCCAGTTCCAGGAGAGAAGGAAAACAGAGACTTCCGTGAAGATGTGGGGTGAAAGCACAACTTTTTGAGAGAGAATGATGAATTATGCTGCAACGCTAGTTGTTCACTGTTCTAATAATCTGGCAATTGATTAACAGATTGGCATTCAGAACGGCATCACTATCTATCATTCACACGTATAATAATTACATTTAAATGCTCCTATATATTCAAGCTACAGTGCATTTTTGCTTCGTCAAGCTTTCAGTCTTTCAGAGCAAGCAAACAAGGCCTGAGGTATAATTTCAGTCTAGTAGCTTTAAATATTTAAACTAATATATATATATATATATATATATATATATATATATATAAACTATATAAATAAATTATATATATATTATATAATATATATAATATTATATATATATATATATAAACAGTAATATTGTGAAATATTATTACAACCTAAAATAGTGGTATTGAAGGAAGGAAATAATCCATTATTTCTCTGCCAAAATTTTCTTATCCCGCCGATAACGACAGCATTGAAAATAAACATTTCAGCCGATACGGTATATCGTGTATCCGCATTTAAAATATAATTTATTTCTGTGATGCAAAGCTGAATTTTCAGCAGCCTTTACTCCAGATCCTTCAGAAATCCTTCTGATATGCTGATTTATCAATGTTGGAAACAGTTGTGCTGCTTAATAGGTTTGTTTTATAACCTGTGATACCATTTTCAGGATTCTTTGATGAATAAAAAGTTAATAAAAATAAAATAAAAAGAACAGCATTTCTTTCAAATAGAAATCTTTTGAAACAACATACACTACCCTTCAAAAGTTTGGGGTCAGTTTTTTTTTTCTTTCTTTTTTTGAAAGAAATTAATACTTGTATTCAGCAAGGACATGTTAAATTGATAAAAGGTGACAGTAAAGATGTATGTTATTAGAAAAGATTTATATAAGAGTATCACAGGTTCCAAAACAAATATAAACACATTAGAATGATTTCTTAAGGATCATGTAACACTGAAGACTGGAGTAATGGCTGATAAAAATTCAGCTTTGCATCACAGAAATAAAGGATATTTTAAAGTATTTTAAAATATAGTATAGTACAGTTTATTTCGTCCAACAGAAATTGTTTACAGTGCATGTACGTGTGCAGGTAGCTAACATTACAACTATATTGACATATCACCATGCTTAAAATACTGCCCTCTACCACTGTACCTCTTTGTCTGGCCATCCGACATAACAGATGGGTTTGCAACTTTTAAAATAGCCCATTGTCTGTCCATCCAGGTGATTGATGAGGGAATCCATGTTAACTTGATGGGACCTCTTGTGCTTAAGTGGCCTTTACTGGGTAAGAGGCTACATGGGGATTGATATCGATAGAATCTCAAGGTCTAAATTGATCTGCCTATCAGGTTCACAGCCAGATAGTGTCCCTGAGTAGACAGAAGACAACAATGATGGAACTTCACAAATCATGATAATGAACATGGTGGCGGAGGGCAGATTAGAGGACGATTATGAACAGTTTAACTTAATACCTTAACAGGCGATAGGTAATTTAATGTCTGAAATAAGGGTCGGCTACACATCAAGATAAACATTCTGATCCTATTGACCTTCTAACACAACACACATCCACTGAGCACTCTCTTGGTCTCATCTTTTCTGTATGTGTGTGTTTGTGTGTGTATGTTTGGGAGTATTTGGTGTCAGGCCTATTGTTGTGGTCGATGGTAAAATCAGCTGCTAAGCTTTCACAGGAAACCACACAGACAGAAAGCGCTCCATACTGCCCAGTCTGTGTATTGAAATACCATCCCTGAGAGTGTGTTGTGGGGGTGTGTGTATGAGTGTGTATATTGGAAGACATTCACAGTATCACCAAAGGTATCCGTGTACACGGTGTTGCTTCTCCCGCAACATCCTGTCACTCATCGATATGGCCACAGTATTGGATTGAATTTCTCCAAAGTTTTTGCCACTGATGATGACACAGCTTTCCAAAAAATATTTAAAATCCACAATATTTGCATATACTCAGAATGGGTGTTAATCAAAAAGCTCCAGATAATAAACATTTAGGCTAGCTGGAAAATGTCATTTTGCAGCACTCCACAAATTTGTAATGAAAGGATATTTTTAAGTTGTGCGCTTGTGTCCCGTGTGTGTGTGTGTGTGTGTTATATGCAGTGCTGACGGATTGATGCAGTGGGGGTATCACTGACAGACTGACAGGCCAGTAAACCCAATCTGACCTGTTCCTCCTTGCTCTGCTGTGGCCTCCATCTCCCAGTTTGCCTCAGACTCCAGTTTCCTCTATTTCCTGCACAATCTCACAAGCCTTTATAGATCTGCCGCTAGTCACTCATATAGGCAGCTTTAACCCAGAGAGAGTACGGCAGTTTTGACCTCATCCAGGTTCAGCTCTCTAGTCTCATTGAGAACACAAGATGGATGTACTGGTCACAGTCTCTCATCAGTCCATACTGTGGGAATAATGACAGCTCATTAGACTGATGTGTTTACATGACGATTTCAACAGCACACTACAAATAGGTATTGTATTTAATATAGTGAAATGTATATAAATATATTATGAATATTATATATTTAAATATTTAGATTTCAAAATATATTTAATCATTAATATAAACCAATTTAAATATTAATAAAGTATATTTAAAATGCTGGTGCAATACATAACAAACATACATAAAAATGTGATTATTACGATTAAAAACTCATTCTTTGCAGTTACTAGAAATGTGGAAAATATTAATAATAAAGCCATTAAGCTATGAAGCTAGACATATGGAAGTATAGGCAAGCGTGTGTGTATAAATAAATAAATATATATACACACACACACATACATACATATATATATATATATATATAAACAATACATAACACATTTTATTTAAATGCATTAAAAATTGATGTTAAATTATTATATTAATAAAATTATTTACATACATACATACATATATAATCATTTTAATAATTTTAAATACATTCATAATTATTATAATGTTTTGAGTCTTTAAATTTTTGTTCATTGCATGCTGTTACGTTCTTTTTATGGTTTTGGTATTATTGTGTTCTTTTGATAAAATATTCACAAATGAACAAATGTCAGATTTTTGTCATTGGCTTTAAAGGTATTTACCACCACTACACTTGCTGGAAAATAACTCTAATTTTCTTAATGAATTAGCAAAATACATTTTACTCTCTGTTCTGAAGACCTGCCCGGTACCATTTTGCTGAAATTATGGATAATGATCATGACCGGTGTCCGTAAGGCACAGTGTTTACTTTCATAAACAAGTTCATAAGATGAATTGAGGAATTCAAACTGTGTACACCAATGGGAGCAGAAATGTTTAGTCACAGTGGAATATCTGACACATGTGACTACTGAAGGACAGGCTGCTGGGTAAGAGAACGGAGTGTGGGTGGCTGGAAACGCACCAATGGCAAACAGCAAACAACTAGAATCCATGAGCTGATGACAAAGTCTGAGCTGAAATATAATGAGAAAATCCTCACTCACGTGTGTCTTATAGATATTCGCATGTGTCGCAGACGTCTGTAGACAAAATTTCACGAAACTTCTAAACCACAGGAATGTGTGTATGAGGCAGATGTATTTTCTGTACCATGTATTAGCCCTTCATGGATGTCCAGGTTCGGGCTTAACAGGAATATAAACAAATATGTACATAAACAAAGTATACGGAGGTCACAAATCAGCGCATAAATGAATGCATAGTTCTAGAAGGACATCCAGCAGTTATCATCAGTCATCGGGCACAAAAGAGTCAACGTGAGCAGTGTGAAAGGGGTTCAACAGTAGGTTTGCCCCCTTTGTCAGAGACCGAAGGGGCCAGTGTAACTTTGTTTCATGATTAATGAGAGAGGGAAATGGGGTCATGTTGTATTAAGAAAATGTGTGTTTAAACCCAAAACCGGCAAAGAACTCTAGACTAATGCATCAGTTATCGACTGGACACCTGAGAGCGAGAGGCTGTTACACCAGTCCCTACGGCCTGCAGGGCAGGCCCATCCATCCACACAGAGCTCCCTTTCCCTTTCTGTCTCAGTCACTCTCTCGCTTTCTGTCTTTATACTGTCTTTTTTTAGCTCTTTTCCACTCGGACTTTCTTGCAATCTCTTTCTCCCTCCAACATTTCCCTATTGCCCATTCTTTCTCTGCTGCTTAACACAATAGGCTCTGTGTCAGTGTGATTGCATGTTTATAGGGAAGCCATGATGGTTAACACTCAATCCTCTCAATCCCCTCAGTGGATCGCAACTTGATCCTGATGACTTGTTGGGGATACAACAGCATGGCCTCGGGTCCCTACAGCCGAGATTACAGTTACACTTTTCTCTGCATTTATCTAATTCTCCAACGCTAGTAGCAAATAATACGTGCAGACATTTGAGGTTCAGCTACTTTCTCATAGTTTTTTTGGTAAAAATCATAACCAAGGTTGAAAAATAAAGTCGCATAAATTTGTTTCAGATCTGTTTTTGGTTTGCTCAAGTGAACCATCATTTTGATGCAGAGAGTTCATGTTGCAAGTTTTAGTTGTAAACCAAATATGTAGGGGGTAGATAGCGACTAAACAAACAATGACTGATTCAGATGAGTTTCTCATCCGTCGTGGAGGCCCAAACAAACAAACGAAAGCATCATTGTACTGTGCCGAGATACCCAACAGGCAGTGGAAAAACAAATAATAGAGAACCGTGACATGAAAGTCTGTGCAATGGGTTGTTCTGAAATGAAAACCTGACATTTACAAAAACAGATTTCATACTTGTCTTTTCATCAATATGACAATGACCTTAAACTGGTTATGTAGAGTGAAAACCAAATATCAAAACCAGAAATTTTGCTCCTCAATGGAAACTTCAGCTGTAAGGAACAATCCGTATATTTATGCCGTAATTAAGTTTGACTAGGACTTCAAAGAAGATGATGATGATAACTTGCAAAGGGAGTTTGAAAATCAGATTGTTTATCTTAAATTTATAACATTATTTCCTGTTTCTCATAAACAAAACTGTTGACCATAGGATGTCTAGATCTGCTGGACTAGACTACATAAAGCTTAAAACCGTACTGTCGTATTTTACAGTCTTATTTTGATTTTTTTATTCGTTCACAGCAAGGGAGCACAACTCAAAAGGCATTGTATGACAGCATTATATCAAGAAGGTATAGTGGAATTATTATAGCATTTAGCGTTTACAGCTCTATATTAACTTCATTCTTCTAGTGGTTTGAATAATAATAAAGAAACTAGGTTAATACACAATGAAAGTGTTTGAATATACTTCAATGTTCAACCCAGGGTCTTTCGTAAGATGTATTATTTATATTTATCCCTTAGAATTGGACCAGCACAGGCTGAATAACTGCTCTGAGGTGAGTCGACGCTGAAGTATACAGTATCATATTGATTTGCTCATAGCTGTCTTGCTCTTAGACAGATGATCCCGTTTTATTGGATCATTTCCTCAAACTCCACATTAGGAGGCAGACAGGATCAAAAGGAAACACCAAGAAAGGTCACTCTAATGATTTCTTGCTTATTTATTTATTTTCTTTTTATAAAAAAGAAAAATTGGCAACACAATACAAAGAAAATACTGTTTAGCTATCAGATAAGAATAAATTATAACATCTTGTTATTCAGACCTTAGGTTTGAAGTTGTATGTGCAGTATTATAACAAAGGCTGAGGCACGTTATAGATAAGTTAAAGCATCTCAGATTCCACAAAAAAAAAAATGTTAAGCAGAACTTTTGAATGGTAGTATAATGTATAAATATTTGTTTGGGAGGGGTTGAATGGCTCGAACCCCCACACACACACACACTGCCAGTGGATCAGAGGTCAAGTGATTCATCCCAACGTTTCCTGCAGAGAAAGTCACATAAAGGAGCCCTCTCAGGATTACGCTGGGATGAAGATGTCTGCTTTGTTTATAACTGTTAAACCACAACATTACATTAAACTCTCTGTTTCCTGGATGTGTGAACTCATTGGCTGTTCCATTTGAGTTATTCTGCTTTGGTCACCATGGGTTTTTTTTTCTGTGCACTGGGTGCACGGGTCCTGCTGGTTACATTAACCGATGTTTGGACATCTGCTGGGGCTTGGCTCAAAGAGTGGGCCTGTCAACGTGGGCTTTAGAAAATCGAGAAATTGCACAAACACTGGGCTGCGCGGTAATAAAAACAAGCTCCCGCTTGCTGCATTAGTCCTACATTAGCCCAACTATCCGGCCTTTGTTGATACATCGATGCTGTTAAAGATATCTTTGATGCAGAGACATTTTAAATGCCGTCTAGATCGAGCTGAGCAACGTGACTTTTTTCACTTCAACTTATTTTCTTGTCAAACAGTGAAATTGTGCCTTGTGGTTAAATAAAATGAAGTTTGTATATATCTATATAAAAGACGCTCTTAATAAAATGCATAAAAGTAAGGAGCGAAGTAGAGAACTAATGAAGAGTGATGGGGCAATCTTAGCTGCTCTCAGTAGGGGAGTGCTATGGTCGGGCCCCGTTTATTTACTTTAAGATTCTGCTGAAAAGATACAGACTGATGTTTTGTCACATGTAAAATACGAACCGCTTAACATTATTGTGAAATAGCATAAACAGTGAAATGACCCTTGGAGTAATAACCATCACTTATCATTGTGATGGCAGGCTGATGTATTCTGATAAGATGACTTTTCTATGTCTGAGGTCTTAATTTCTCCCTGCTTCATGCTGAACTTAAAGGAAAAGCTAAATTAGCAAACTAAATGGATAATTGCTTTAGAGGCAGATATGAAGAAAGAGGAAGAAATCTGAGCCCTTGGGTAGTTTTATGTCTTCCCATGTCTTTCATGCGCTCTAAGCTTTTCCTTACCAACAATGGCAACCATTGATGCTTTGGAGTGATCTTGGGTCATCAGCGAAATTTTTTTAACCAATTAGAAACGGGTTATTAACAGACTTTTGATTTGCTGCGGTGTTTTGTTTTAAGCTAAATATAATATTGAGATGGCTTATATCTGGAAATAAAAATGTGGTAACACTTAGGGTCTCATTAACTAATATGAACTAACAATGAGCAATACATTTGTTACAGTGTTTATTAAACTTTGCTAATGTTAATAAAAATCCAGCTGTTCATTGTTTGTACATGTTAGTAGCTAGTGCATTAACTAATGTCACAATATTTGATTTTAATAATGTATTAGTAAAATGTTGAAATTAACTAAGATAAACAAATGCCGTAGAAATATTGTTAAGTCTTAGTTCATGTTAACTTTATAGTTAACTAATGTTAACTACATGAAACCTCACTGTAAAGCTTTACCAAAAATGTACTTTGTAGAACCTGAATATCTTCCTTATAACTTGATAAATTGTCATTGTCAAAAATTACTAGAGAATAAATTTAGCAAACGTAGAAGTTGATATACTTTAGCCTTTTTTAATTTACTGCTTCATGTGACTTTTGTTTGCTTAATTGTATGTCTCCTGTTAAATGCAGAAAACACACTTGCAAAATTATATCTTCGTAGTACTTTACGTCTTTACATGATAAGAAATAGTTTTATATAACAGCAATATTAACTGTAACTATAGCTGCACAATTAAGAGGTTGCTTTGTTAAAGAATACACTATTAAACACCAGTTTCTGACTTCATCAGTTTAATGTGATTTAATATCAGAGTTTCACTATATAAATAATAATGTATGCCCTTCACCATGCCAGTTAAGCTGTTCCTCCAAGCCAACACAAACCTTATTGTCACTTATTCACCCTCCTGTCTTTTTAAAACTATGACTTTCTTTCTGCCGTGGAACATAAATTAAGATATTATGAAAAATGTGGCTTTTCGCCCATACGATGGAATGCGCTACAATGTTGTTTGTTTGCTCAACACTCTTCAAAATATCTTCTTACGTGTTACGAGTCAAACAGGTTTGGAACAATACTAGGATGAGTAAATGACAGACTTTTTCATTTAAGTATGTACAATCCTTTGAAACTCTTAACATTAGGACGCAACTGTACAAAACACTTTGCTTGTTTAATAATGTGCTATGCTGCGCTACAAAAATCATTAACATTCAAATTCAAATTGGCACAGTTTTCCATCTCCATGCATTATGTCCCATGAGCCTGATTCTTTTCACATACTCTCAGGCTAAAGAATTCAGAAGTTATAGACAAATAGAAAGAAATGTGAAGGCAACAGTGTTGGTCTGCTTTGGTTCTGGAGAGAAACGATTACACGCTTAGTTGAGTTTCATCAAATATTGTTTACACGTCTCTGTGGAACTGACAGAGGCAGTGTGCCGTTATTTGAGCCTGATCATTTGTCAGTGCCGTTGTGACAAGGGCACCACAAGACTCCTCACAAGGACATGGGCTACTGAGACACAACTTTATATATCACCGGGTGCGAGACGTATCCGTCAGCATTTAAAGTGCCACAGATTTACTGCAGAGGTGCTCAATAAGACTAGAAAAAAAAACAAGACTTTTGACTCAATCATGAATCATCCATCTCAACACAGCGGATATTGGTCAACCAACACAGATTTTTGTTTAAGTTTAAGTTCATTACAATGAGATAATCTCACCCAAATCTTCTGGAATCAGACACTATGTGCATTGACTCAGGGCGGGAATTCCCCAGGTTCCTGAATGAGGCCTCTAAAGCCCAGTGACAGTTTGTTGTTACCATATTGTGTAACCTAAAACCTCAAAGAGGTTTGTCACTCGCTCACCTTCTCCAG
The DNA here is from genome assembly GCA_037194245.1 of Opsariichthys bidens. Lineage (NCBI taxonomy): Eukaryota > Metazoa > Chordata > Actinopteri > Cypriniformes > Xenocyprididae > Opsariichthys > Opsariichthys bidens. The sequence goes on along the minus strand of CM074279.1, from coordinate 22,280,255 downwards.
TTGTAAACTGATAAGGACAGTAATTGACAGCTACACCGCTGGAGTGAATGACTTGAGCTCTCTCAGGCCAAGCATAGACTTGAACGGCTTCCTGACAGGCGCACGTTAGCGTTTTCTTTTACACAAAAAGACCAAAAATTCTGTCATTGTTTTCTTACCTCCCCTCACATGGGAGAATATAATGTTTTGGACATTTACATTGGATGGCTAAATCATCACATAAAAGCTGCCAACATCTGAGATTTCCATACACTAGTTCCAAACATTACACTTGTCTTTCAGCGGTACCAAAGTATGAATATGCATTCAGATGCCCAGCTTCAACAGTCGAATATGAGAGCAACAGCATAGCAGGTTCCCACTGCTGAAGGGGCTATACCTTGCAAACGCAGCACCTTTCTGTGCACAGCGCGATCAGATCCAGATGGTGTGGGTTATGACCTCCACGGGGCCAGGCTAGCTGATCTACTGTCACTCAGTCTCACAGTGTTTGTGTGTGTGCATGTGTAAAAGAGAAGATGAGGATGATGTATGTCAGTGTAAAAGGAATCCACAAACTATAATTGCCGCTCTCCTGATATTTGCCTTAATGACAGATCTGTCAGCTAATAATCATCGAGTAAATATGATACTGTAATGCCTGTCTGTGGTTTAGCGACACATATAGAAGATGGTTTTGCTGTGTGTGAACACTGCGACACTTTGTACAGTTTAAGTAGATGCTAAATACATGCTAAATAAGGTTAATATCGTCAGTCGCCTGGTAGCATTTCTGAATGTGAATCACAGACGGTTTATGGTGACAAGCTGATGCTGATGAATTATGTGTAAATGTAAAGTAGATTCTGAGATGCACAGAGTGGGATGTATTTTAGGCGTAAGGGAAAAAGAGGCTGTGGTGAAGGCTTGTACCATTTCTCTCATTCTCTCCTTCCTCTCTCCTCTGCTTCTTTCTTGTTAGGTGATCGGGTTTCTCCTCTGGCCCATCAGCTGAATAGGTGGGGCTTGATCAATGGCAGGAAACTGAAGGATCAAATGGTAATATATCAGAATAAGACTGAGCCAAAGTCTGCACTCACACACACATTTAAACCTGGCCAATGTGACCACAGAAACAGTAACCTGCACACTGACACAAGAGAGACAGTAACCTTCATCCGTGCTGTACATGACCATGGAGACCACAAGTGAAGCATCTCTTTCTCTCTCTCTCTCTCACACACACACACGTTGTGTTTTCATTTTTTATGGGGACATTAATAGGCGTAATGGTTTTTATACTGTACATTCTGCCCCCCCCCATGTTCTGCTATTTTAAATTTTCAAAAAAGATAATTCTGTATGATTCATAAGCTTGTTTCTTCATGAGGACCAAAAAAATGTCCCCACAAGATCAAAATTCACTAGTATAACTATACCTGTGGGGACATTTGGTCCCCATAAGGTAGGGAATAACCGCCCACACACACGCACGCACACTCCCCCTCTGCACCAGCTAACAATCACCTTTATTTACAATCCATTGCTGCCTGTGGCAATGCAAATCATTGTCATGAATTGTGTTTTTGATAATATCATCGTTTAAATTTATTGTATGCAATGTGTGTTTATATGTATTCATTCATTTTAATAATTTCTCACAGCTACCCTGAGGATGTAGTGATGCCTTTAGGAATTTGCATAATATTCAAATGAGAATTATTTGTAACTCTGTACCACAGATGTAAAGCAATAAAACCAGATTATATTGGTCTCAGCAAAGGACTTAATGCATGACTAATTATCTCCTGAATTACTCTAATTTAGAGGTTTAGTGATTTGCGGATGATTAATTAAATCAAGCTATTGCACACACACACACACACACACACACCTCAAAATTCCTCATTTGGTTACTCCAACCTTTGCGATGCAATTATACATTTTTCCTGCTTTTGTTTTAATTTATTTGAAAGAATTATTGCATTATATCATATTATATTATATAAGCAAACACTTTCTTACTTTATATCTTATGCATGTTTGGTCATGAAAAAATAACTCCATGTTCCAGCTGCAGTTGTGGAGTCATTAATCATATAATTTGACAACAATCATTAAAGTGACGCTCTGGAAAGCCTCTGACTGACTGAGTTTAGCAGCTTTAGATATTAGCCGATCCCACAAATAAAACGGATTTCTTATATTTGCTACATCGATTTTGCCAAGTTTATCTGTCAAGAAACGTGAATAATATGTGCAATGTTTAGGTTACAGCGTAGTAGACTCTTATTTATGTCTGCAGGGGCTGATGTCAAATTGTAAAATAAGCTAAAGCTAAACACATTACTGGCAGTGATTGTTTTCATCAGCACGCTTAAAGCGGGCCATTTAGAGATAAACTTAAGATAAAGCATTTATACAGACAGACTCTACCTGTGAGCGGTGTGAAGTGATTCAGCATATAGAGAAGCCTCTGCGATAGCTATTAGGCAGATGCTACTGCGATGCAACCGAACACCGGCTTTTAGTCCAAGTGGACACATTATGCCCTCAGTTCAGCGTGATGTCGGAGGAGCTTGAACCGGTGATGGAGAGTAAGCGTCTCCCGCAATCCCGTTGGCTGTCCATAAATCAGACACGAGCTCTGACTGCGACCATATAAGACTGTCCACAAAATACCTGCGAAATCTGTTAGTTAGATAGAAAATGTTTCTAAAATCACTTCTATTCTACGAAAACAAAAATGCAATATATATTTTTATTTAATATTATACGCTACTATTATTAAAAACAATATATTTTGTTTTTTGTGAGCGCTTGCAAAATCAAAACGTTTTTGTGTGTGTGTGTGTGTGTGATAAACATGCGCTTAAGTGTTTGTTGCAGGTGATTTAGATTTGCATTCCATTCCCAAATGCTCCTAGCTCAGGAAAGCCGTCACCAGCACCGAAAAATAGAAATAAACATGGTTGCGTTTCGTTTCTTATCGACTCTGACAGCTGTAGTAAATGAGCTTTATTAAAGCTCAGACTTAACGTGTGCGTGTTTAACTTGAGCTTCCGAGAAGGACACGCAGGACAGGAAAAATTGTTTGTTTAATTTGTCTCTGATGCATGGAGCCACGGCCACGTTCGCTAATTACAGTCCAGGTTTTGATTTGTGGCAATCAGGATTGTTCCATCTCTTAAATCCAGGATCAAAATGAACCGGTTCCGCCTTTTCCTTCGCTGCGGCACCCAAGTGTCACTGGGGCCTGTGCGCTGCAGTCAGCGCAGCCATGCGCGCATTTCCGCGCATCGAGGGGCAATTATACCCCATATTGAATACGGAGTGGATCAGTCTGTTAGGATTACAGAGGTGGACACCCACATGGCCGGAGGGATTGTATCTGTCTTTATTTCATGCGGACTCAGTGCCTTGTACAAAATGTCTAGATATTTTATAGAAGTGCGGGGTCCTGTGTTTTCTACATCAGAATATTGTGGAACAAGAGTAAGTTATATGAAACTCTCAATACAACATGCATGTATAGCCTAATTATCAACAATTATTTTTATGCGTTATTGGGGAGGTGAGACACCCCAGGTGAAGAGGTTAAAGAAAAAAAATCTAAAATCTTCCCCAGTTGATAGATTGCATTAAGAATTGCAAACATTTTCAGGTTTTCTGAAAAGTTATGTTTAAATATGCAAATGAGGCGTTATCTAATTAAAAATTCACTAATTTGCATACATTTATAGAATAAAAATCTTAAAATTGGATGTACTCAGGTTCAAAATTCTTTTTTTTCTTTTTTTTTGAGATTTAGATTCAAAGGGGATTTTGGATCTCTCTTTTTATCACTCCATGAATACTGTCAACAGCCAGAAAAAAAAGAGAAATAAAAATTTTAGAAATAAAATGTTCAGGCAAATTATGTCAACAAACCCCTCTGTAAAAACCTTCGGAATATAGATAGGAATAAAACGGTAAAGTTTGGTGTATATATGTAAGTTCTTCTGAAGTGTAGATTTCTGACTCAGAGCAGGAGAAAAAAAAAATCATTTTGAGAAAACAACTTTTAGAAATATGAACTGTAATTGAAATTTACAGACACAAATAGATAAAGTACTATAAAAGATACACTTACGTGTATTTTGGATGTTCTTTCCACCAGTTGGAAAAAAAAACAAAACAACACTTTATGAAAAGCCAAAAAGCACAAAATCTCAAAACTGACAGGTGCATGAAAAAAACAAACAAACAAATAAACAAAAAAAAAAAACAGTTTTTGCCTATAGTGTAAAGTACAAAGAATGTGGTGCAACAATCTAAAAAAAATGATGAACAATTAAATTTTGTGTATTAATTTATTGTGGTAATCAAATTTACTTTTTTATGTTCTCCCCATCTCCATAATGTAAAATGGTAAAACTTTACAGAGATAGTTCACCCACAAATGACAATTCTGTCATCTTTTATTTAACATAAAAGATAGGGGTGAAAATGTATTTTTTGTGCATAAAAAAGTCAAAGGGTCCTGTTTTGGAATTCACAATCATTTCATTGTATTGATAAAAACAGCTGAATCATTCTTCAAAATATGTTCTTTTGTGTTCCATGCACAGAAAAAAAAAAATCATACAGGTTTGGAACATTAAACATTGGGTTTTTTGGGTGAACTATCACATAACAGAAAATTAAATAATAAATACATGTAAAAATATATGCAAATTCGTAAATCCTAGGCTAACAACTCTAAAATAACAGGGAATGTGTATTAGTCACCCTCACAGCTCTGTCAAATGTGGTTTATTCACCATCCCATTTTGTGCAATCTTTGTGTTCCCAGGAAATTTACATGGTAAAGTAATGTTAGAACCCTCTCTGTTTGCTAAGCCATGATAATTGTATTTTTTTTGTAAACATTTCAAAATAAAGGTTGATGTTATAAATGAAATTTAACTTTAGAAATAGGTCAAAGAAATTATAAGCCATATATAAATATTACATTTTTTATCCTGTTACAACACTGCCCGTTCTGCCGTAAATCTCTTACTGTATTTCTGTAAAAACAGAACAGTGTGTGATATTTTCATATAAGCTCTAAACTCATTGATTAAAATTTTCTCCCTATAAGAGAAGCAGGAATAAAACAAAAACTAACATTGTGCAAGGTGCTTCACACTAATTTACACCAGCCAAAGCACGTTCAGTGAGTTTATGATGATGATGATGGTAATGATGATGATGATGATTATGATGATTAGTTAATTGCAGTAGACTGTGCCTGTTGAAGGTGGCTGGATTTCTGTAAGGTCCACGTATCCCAGGCCGCAGCGAGAGAGGGCCGCTGCCGCTGCGGGTGCAAGGCGTGTAATATATTTAACTACGGTAAAGTAGTGTTTTGAGAATTGGTAATTGTTCACATCCTTCTCTGGTCACGGGGACACTGTCCAGATCTCACCGTACGCACACGTGTTGGGTTTCTGAGGTGCATGCTTTCAGGTCTACATGGCACACAGCCAAACGCGTCTCTCCAGCTTGTTTCCTGACCTGAAATGTTGACTGACTGATAAGAAAAACAGTAGCACTGAATAATAACGCAATCAAGACCCGGCTGACAACCCGGTTATGCTTTTAGGCAACTTCAGGGCTTTCATGTTCACAGCCGTCTCACCACCTTCTCAGGCCCAAGGCCCGAATATTGGACCCAACTTCACACTAGCGCTCTTTGCATAAAAGAACATGTGTACAGTCATAATATTTACTTTGATAATGTTTTCACGACACGGCAACTCTGAAGCGGGGATATATGAACTGTCTAAATATGACAGTCCATGCGATTTGGTATGTGCACTGAATAAGGCTCCTTTTACCCTCTCTCTAGAATTTACTCTGAATAAACAAGAGACTCGGGTCAGGTCCTCCGATGTGTGATCTACTTTGTAGGCCGGTGGTTAAGCGTGACATGCTTGGCCCTTAAAATATACCCTTTTTGTTAGAGGGGAACAGACAGAAAAATATACAGAATTCTCTGTAATTATGTATAAAGGTTTATTTTACTTTGAAGAAATCGCAGCCGATGGCGGAGGCCTGGATGTGCGCGGCCGTACGAACTTCATGTTGTCTGGAGTAATCTAGCCTCGTGACTGGTTTGAATTTGCTGCCCCGCGACAGCAAAATTGTCGTAATCACAAAGTAAACAGATACTTCCTCTCCTATCTGAGCGAGTCGACAAAGTTAGTGAATGGGGGAACTTTCACTGTTAATTGTTGTTTTCCTTCGTACCTTGATTCAAAAACACAAGCATAATTATTTGCAAGTGCTACTTTGATTTTGTAATTTAGTTTGAAAGGGGCTTAAGGTGTTTCAGCAAATTATTCACTTAGGTTTAGTTGTTCTTGCATCTCTTCGTGGAAAGCAAAACTATTTCAAGATAATATACTCTGTAACTATATGTGGTACAGGGCTGCTACTAGAGTTAAACTGTGGACCAAAACAGAAAACTAAAGAGTTTGAGTTGGTGCTACTATATTTCCAACCAATGCATCATATTTATAACACACTCACACAGACACATCCAAACACTGACAAACACTTTCTCATCCTTTCTTTGCCCCACGCATAAACACTGCATAAACATTATTTCTTGAAAAAAATAGATTTGAACAGTGTTTTTTACAGTTAGCGCATTAAATCATATCACATTAACAAAACTGAACACATTCTTGCTTCCACACTATTTGCAATTCTGGGGACAGTTGCATAAACATAGCCACTGTGTCTGAAGAACTAGTCTGACCATATAGCTGTTAATTAGGATTAATCAGTCTTACTTTTTCAAAGACCAATCTAGCTCTTTATGTAACTGACTTTCAAAACTTATGACCAGTCCTGAAGAGAGAGAGAGCGAAAAAAAGGTGCATTCTCACAATAAGTAAATAAATCATAAAAACAAATGCGTAACTTTCAGTGAGCTATATAGCACATTTCACCATTGTGAAAGCAATATATATCCTTTGCGGTCCCACTTTATATTAGATGGCCTTACTTATGTACTTACATCAACAACAAAAAAATAAGTACAACGTACAACGTGTTTATATAAACATAATTGCTGCTGTTGAGGTGGGATACGGATAAGGTTAGGGACAGGTTTGGTGTATGGGTAGGTTTAAGGGTGGGTTAAGGTGTAAGGGATGGATCAACAGTGTAATTACAGATGTAATTACATGGATGTATTTTTAAAATATAAGTACAATGTAAAACATGTAGGGACACGACAAGTGCATTGTATCAAATAATAATTGAAATGTAAGTACACTAATGCCACCTAATAAAGTGGGTCCCAAACGTCTTAAAAATCGAAAATGTCTTCAAAAATTTCAGTGACCAACCTACTATAAAAAAAGTCACCATCTGCAAAAACGTGCAAGCAAAATGGTACAATCAGTTTGTTTCATTATGAACATTGTCATCATGCAGCTGCGTATTGAAAATATATAAATAAATAAATGTGATATGATGATGTTCTATATTCTTGGTCTGTCATAATTGAGGCTTCGCAAACAGTTTGATTGACAGGCGATCTGACAAATCATAACCCCGAATCCGCCATTTTTTCTGACAAAGCAGTTAGAGGAGTTAGTAGATTAACGTTGGTGAACTGGAACTTCATAAATTGTGTGTACTCACGTTTTTCCGCGCTTGAAACAACATTCCTTCTGATGTCCATTCATGTTTATTTGATACTATCAATGAACAAGAGTGAAGATGATCAGTTCACGAGCCGCTTGAAGGAGCTCCAGCGATCTGTCACAACACATTAAAGAGACACTATACGGTAATTATTGTTTAAACTTCTTTAAAAAATCACAATACATTAAATATGAAAGTGTTTCAAATGTCTGTCAGCGCGTTGTCAGTGTCCTCTTTGCTCCGGGATGAATTTTTCACTGCCTGAGAACATGATGTGTGGCGTGAGAGCGCATGCAGGCTTGTCGGACAAAGCAACAGTCATTAAAGGGGACGGGTCTTTGCGTAGGGTCAAATTGAGCCACAAAACATCATCCTTCAGCAGCAGCAGTGGAGATCAGACTACACTACATATGTTGATACATGGGACAATGTCTGCTTTTACCATTTACAGTAGTGTCCAAACAAGAACTGCTCACGTCATATCCTTCAAGAGTTATTAATTCCAGCATATTCCTAAATCCAGCTGATTTTTTCCCACCTAGAAATGGAAATATATGATTTAAACCAATAACAACAAGTAACTCAATGCGCACAGGCTGTAATCAGAGGCCTGTCATCATAGTGCACTGTTTGGCCAGAGTCAGCCATAGATGAAATAGGCTTAAAGCTTTGGGAAAACGGTAAATGCTTTTGTGAAATGTGTGTATTTAATAGAGTAAACATATTTGTACAATTCAGAAAATAAAGTGCTTATTTCCCTGCATCCCCCCCACCCCATCTTGTGCGTCTTTATGTATCTGTTTTTTAATGCCTCCTTTTTTCCTCCTTCTCTTTTTCCAGTCATAAAATGGTGCCAGGCTGCGACATGAAGGCAGGGGCCATGAAACCGTACCCTCATCATCAGACTGTACAGTAGAGAGACAGAGTCACACTCCCGGTGTAAGCAGGGCATAAAAACACTGCTGCATGATAAGGAGCTGCACAGGGACTTTGAACATTTTATTAGTATCTATAAAAGAGGCACAGGACGAAGGACACAGTGTCTATAAAGCTCTAATGGAGGATCAATTAAGATGGTCAAGCTGCAGAAAGAGACTTTTACAGTGTAGGGTTTTAACACTAACCTTGTCCTTTAGCACTTACACTAAAACCACAAGGATGGGAAATTAAGCCTAGTTGCAACTCCAGTGCATCACCAATATTTAATGATCAGTAACAGTAAAAATGTTTGCTTGTTTGTATAAGAATATAAAAGCGAGAATTGCAACCTGCTTTATTACAGAATAAAAATGATAATTTACTCACATATGCACACATGGGTTTCCATGTTTAATAGGGACTTTCCACAGACAATGATTTTGATTCTATACAAACTGTATATTCTATCCCCTAACCCCACCACTAAACCTGCCCATCACAAAAAACTAAATGCATTTTTACTTTTTTCAAAACACAATGAGATTTATAAGCTGTTTTCCTTTTATGGGGATCAAAATGTCCCTACAAGGACAAGGATTGTGGATATTTCCATCTTTGTGGGGACATTTTGTCCACATAACGTATGGGTTTACCTGAGGCACGCACACGCGCACACAGACACACACACACAGTTTAGATTTGAACATTTGCGTTTTATTTAATAATAAAAATGACATTTCTATATTCCATATTATTCCATATTTCCATATTATTCTGAATTTGTATCAGAGAAAAATAGGACAAAAATAAAAAGATTAAATAAATAAATAAAAATAAAACCAATGGACAGTTTCTAATTTTTTTTATCAGAGCCGCAGTTGGCTACATTGCTAAATAAACATTCATGTTTTCACTGAAAGGTTCAATGCTTATTTCACTCTTCTGTGGTCACCGAACAGTACTGTTCTTCTTCTGTGTTCTTCAAAATTTATTTGAGCATATGTATGTTTACTTTGACTTTAAATTATTATTTCATTTTTTAGTGTGTATTTGAGTTTCTCTAAAAGTATATATCACAACCTGCTTTAATTTTCCAAATACACACTTCTGGTCAGAACTACTAAGTCCCGATTAATTCCTGCATCTTCCCTAACTTTTTCTCCCTGTCTGTCAGGACATAGCACGACAAATTGAATTACATTTTGAACACACGACCGGCCATCTATCAAAAACAAGTCAAAAATCTTCCCTGTGCATGTTTATGAAAGACATTTCTAAACTCTTCTTGACCTGAAATGTTTATATCCAGAGTTTACGTTGTGAACATTTTAAATGTCATCAAAACCACCTTGCTCCAGGGGTATAAATTGATTCCATTTGTTGCCTGCCCAAGCAACTGGCCTCGGCCGCAGGAGCCGTACGAGGGGGAAACCGAGAAGCTGGAGAAATCAGTTCTGAGAGGAGACACCGTGGACTTTCAGAGGGCTTTGTAATGAGTGAAAATCAGGGATGGGGTTCAGTGGGAAATCGCATGCCATGCCTCAATCAGGAACATGTCCCAACAACCAGGGAGGCATGTGTCAATCAAACGGATGTGGGTTTGTGGGGAACCAGTGAATCAGTAGAAAGCCATCATTAAAGCAAAACTAAGAGATGCTGTGCTGCACTAATGTCATACAGGTTAATATCATACTGTCAATAATATCATAAGACCAGGGGCATCAGTCACTATTTTTTTTGTTGTTGTTGTTGTTTGTTGGAAGGGACACCAATGGCAGTTTAGGCTCATTTAATGCATTAGACAAAATTATGATGGGTAAGGGGGAAAAAAGTTTACATAAACTTTTCCAGTAGTGTAAAGTGCAAGAATAGTCTGAAATCATTTCTGTGTTTGTGTGTTCTAATAAGAATATAAGAATAGGCACAAACAAACAAATAAAGAGGTGGCATGGAAAAGACCAAATTTGCCATTTTGTTGAGTCTGAAACAACAAGTGGGGACTGATAATGTTAGTTTTTAAAAAGCAAATGATCTGCATTAAGACGTGAATATTATTAAATATTTACACAGACTGTATATACAGTCCGTGTGTGTGTGTACAGGTTTGGCTAATGTGAGGGCCAAACGTCCTCACTTATATAGTGAATTATGACAACTGACTACTGAGGACATTTTAATAGTCGGCCAAAACATGTTTTTACTCAAAAATAATAGAAAATATCAATGGATGTCTATGCCATGTCCTCAGGAATATAGTGAAGCAAATGTGTGTGTGTGTTGAGGACCAAATGTCCCCACAAAGAAAACCTGACATTTTTGACATTGTGGAGCTATTTGGTAACAGCTTAAAAATCATACTAAATTATGTTGTTTTTTTAAAATGTAAAAATGCAGAAAGTTTTGTGTGTGTGTGTAGTTTTAGGGTAGGGTTAGGGGATAGAATATACAGTTTGTACACTATAAAAACCATTGTGTCTATGGCAAGTCTATGTAATGATATAAAAAGAAGTTTCTGTGTTCATGATTATATACGTTTCGGCTTGTGTGAGTTTGTGTTATGTATATTGCTGAATGCAGTCCTTTGCAGAGACATTTGAACAAAAAGGGAAAAAAAAAGAAAGAAAACAAAAAATGACTTCAATCTCACCATTGAAATGACTGCTCTTAAACCAAAGGGCCTGAAGTTTATAAACGTTATCCTGGAAGTAACACTAACAAAACTCATCATAGCTCATTAGGAGTATATGGCACATTATCTGCATGTCTAAAACTCTCTCAATCAAAATAGTGTCAAACAATGTCACTGAGAGCCTGTATACTATAGATGAAATAGAGAATGGGTATGTGTGTGTCTTCGACAGCAAATTCAGCATTAGACAGTCTAAATGCTTCAATTTTTAATGTAAATGTGTGCACAATTTTACAAACATGCATTAAATCTGCGTATATATAATTTTTGAACCAGAAGGTGTTTTTTTTAAAGTACACTTATAATGAAAGTGGTGTGTGCAATCGTTCTGCAACGTCTATGCATATCCACCCTCCACGCTTAGACAGAAAGCAGATGTCGGGAATGTGTTAAAGGACAGTCTTGTTGATAATCAACCTGCTATTAGTGAGGTATGTGGCAGCGGTGCTGCTCGGCTGTGAAGGATTGCATTACTCAATCAAGCAGACAACAAGTGGCTGCTTTCCTCTAAGTGGAGTGCAGCACACATACAAATGAGTTTGCACTATTTTGGAGCATCTCCCCCTAAACTCTACATCTCTCTGGAGTGAGTTATGGTCAAGAAATGGCTCTCCATTTCCTCCTGTGGCTCAGGAGGTCCTGTAAACGTGGGCTAAAGTAATGCAACCTTATTCGATTTCCACCATACAAGGGGGGCGGAAGGAATCTTCATCATTTTTTGACCCACAGATGAGGTAATAGCTCGGACAAGACTGGGGGTCTGAAAATGCGATAGTTAAAATGACATAGAAAGTGTTATATGATAAAGTGGCATAGAGCGTAAAAGGGATGCCAAGAAAGAGAATAATGAAAAGAGGGTGGGAGGAAGTCAATCAGTGCTCTCCCTCCATTTGACCAGCGGCCAAGCAGTGAGACTCAGAGCTGAGGCCGAGCTCCTCTGAGACAGCTGCAACATTTCAGGGCTCCAACTCAGCAAATTTCCATCAGCTGCTGCTGCCAGAGACCACAAAACGCTTTCAAACAACGACTCACTTCAAGAATTCTTGTCGCAGGGAGGAGAGAGACTGAGAGAAAAAAAGATGCCTGGAGAAAAGTATCACAGTGCAGCTGAGTGAGCTCGGTGCATTAGGTTAGCAGATTAATACAAACTGTGCCCTGGCGGAGGAGTTTGATTGGCCTTCCACAGCAAAATTGCTTGCAGGTTTAGAAGACGATATTGAGAAAAGCGTGTAAGAGTATGTAGCGTTCAGAAACGAGGCTGGTGTGTTTCGTGTCAAAGCATTCGGCCTCTTCGCCATACATTAACACTTGTCACAGATGCCCATTAGGTCTAAAGCCAGTGGCGAAATTTTAATTACAAAACCATTTATTTCATTGTTAGGAAAATAAACCAATGAAACCCCAGAATGCATTAGGCTGGCTGGTGGCCTCTCCTGTTTTCACCTTCGATGTTGATAACACCCAGTACACCCTGCAATTGGCCCGGCGCACTGAAATAATGCTCCTCTTATACACCACGAGCCAGTCTGCTCTATTAAAACCAGCTGGCCGGCATAAGTCATTCTTTATTTAAGTTCAATTAAGAGAACAACTGATTTAATGAAGGAAGCTATTTATACACAAGGGTAACTCATCCGTGCCGTCCATCGGCTGAGCGCCTCACAGGCCAAGAGGAGACCTGTCTCAATAAACTAGACCATTGACATGGGGTGCTTGTAAAAACAAGTGGGCCCAATCCATTCGTGACCGAACTCAAGGGACTACAGGCCGGCTTTGTCATGGACAGCCTGGCAAAAGGGGGTTTAGGTGTCGAGAGAGAGAAGAAAAGGAGCCTTAAGGAGACATTCGATTTGCTGTTTGCAGAAGTACAGAAATCATTTGATCTTAATTGTATAAGTATAATTTTTTGATAAAAATAGTAATAACAGCAACATTTATTAACAAATAAAACTTCAACAAAACGACCTTTTGTTTTAGAAAAGCGCTATATAAATACAGTAAAATAAAATATATTATAATCATTAATGATAATCGTCATCATCGTCTAAAAAAGAATACTTCACAAAATGAATTTTGAAAGGTGTTATATAAATAAATAAATATTAATGTATCATGATTCTTATTACTCTTATTATTATTAATATATTTTCTTAATATTAATGATAAATGGTACCTTTCTAAAAACCAACTGTCATTTTCTATGATGAAAAAGAAAAATGAAAAAGCAAAAATACAGAGCACAATGTACATGTTATATTTAAAGAAAACACCTAATAGAAAAGCAAATAAATACTGGATTACAAAAGCAGTCTCATGGACAGGTCTCAAGAAATGACACTTAGAATGGTCCAAGTAAAGCATGACTGCTGGAGAGAGACTACTCCTCAAAACTCCCCTAATGTAGCATTTTAAGAGCTGTGTATGCGCGTTCTCTCATTCCCTGCGCATTATAAAAGCGAAGAGCTATGCTGGAGAGTATTGTTTGAAGTCTGGGCCCAGGCCCCAGCTCAGCAGTAAAGGGACTCCCCCTGCCTTTCTCTGGCCGTATAAATGACAGCTAGTGAAACCCGAGCCGCCGGCCCTTCGTAAAAAAGCCGGACTATCTGCGCCGCCCTCTCAGTTAATCAAATCCGCCGTAATTGTCATCTGCGGATTTTTAAAGACACAAAGGGGAAATCGTAACTTGACCCACGCCTCTTGACTCTGGGTTGTCAGAGTTTGTGTATAGTCATGCTCCGTCGTGTGTTTATGTGTGCGGCCGTATGAGCTTTGGGGAAAGGCCACGGCTGTCGACTTCATCTTCAACTCCCCTCATCTCACGCTGTACAACTCTTTAGATCTTCAAAGCCAGAAGAGGACAACAAATCACAGCGTCTTGTGAGTGTAAGCCTATAATAACAGTGACAAGGCATGACACTAGGGAGTAGGGCAGTTGAAACAATGGGGGGACCATATGGGATGTTTTTTGGGAGGAGATGGAACTATTTAAGTAGTAAAAGAACATTTGCAACCCCGAGGTGAACGACAGGGGACCAACTACAAAACATGGAATACGCAGGTCGGCATAATATACATACCGCCTTATGGAGCGATTATACTCCTGTGTCCACTCAGCGCTAAAAGAAAAAACAAAAACAGATTTATCACTTTCGTATCCCACAGATGAACTCCAAACTTCACATTAACGTGAACTTATCACCTGACTTCAGCTGTTCCGAGCTAACAGAAATATCAGCTATCCGGCCGAACGTGCTTATTTTGCTAATAAAAAGCGACCATTTGCAAAGGGTGGAGCTGGTGAGGTGGAAAGGGCAAAACCAGCTGCAGAGATGGAGAGCACGTATTGTTGTGGCTGGACTGGGACAGTGCTGCGGTGTTGATTGGCAGGTGCCGAAGACCTGTGCCTGAATTTGCACAGCCAGACTCTGACAGCGAGCCTTGACTAATACCATGTCAACGGCAGGGCTCACATTTGTGGGTGGGAAAGGAAAATGTTATGATGTTACCAAGAGAGACGGAACAGAAAAATAACACTCCATTAAGATGAGTTAGTCGAACTCTTTAACGGGAGCTTTTACTGGGGGCTGGAGACAGCTTTATTTGTCCACCTCTAAGAAAAATCGTTTCTCTGGATTTCATAGCTTCATCCTTCAGGAGTTAAAATACTCGCACACTTTACAAAGTACATGTTAAATGGTATATTTTACCACCAAAAATAAGGATCCGTTACAGTATAATTGCTAAATATACAGACTAGCACCATAAAATTTTGCCTGAGTGAAGGAAGAGTCATTAACAAACTCTGAGTGGTTACAAAATTTGAGCAAGTACCAAAACACTAACAGAACAATCTACATGAGTAGTGGGGTGCATGTCAACTGATAGCATCCCTGCCTTTGAGCTACTGAGGCACTAGTTTGTTTTCTATGGAAGCTGGTTTCCGCCACGGAATAAAACATTTTTAAAGATAATTTCGCCTTTTATCTCACAATAATGACTTTTTTCACAATTGAGAGTTTACATCTCGCAATTCTGACATTTTCTTTTCTCAGAATTGCGAGATATAAACCTGAAATTGCAAGATATAAAGTCCAGTTCTGAGGGGAAAAAAGAATTGTCCTATTCAGACTTTATGACACGCAATTGTGACTATACAAACTCGCAATTGCTAGTTTAGGCCTATATCTCTCAATTCTGACTTTATAACTCACAATTGCGAGAAAAAAATTCAGACTTGTGAGATTAAAAAGTCACAATTATCTTTTAAAATGTTTTATTCAGTGGCAGAAACATTTAAGGTCTCAAATTACCCACTTACAATTGAGATATGCATTTTGACATCTGTGCATTTGATAACAAAATAAATATCAAACCAAGTGCCATTTATTTGAAAGAAAACAAAACCCTAAATTCAAAATAAATGATTCAGTCAAATGGTGAAACATGTTTATAGTTCATGTGATGAACTACACCTGTGATTAATCTGACAAGACACCTGTGACTCGATATATACACTAAATTATGGTAAATAATTTACCTGGTCATCTGGTAAAAAACAAAACAAAACAATACAAACAAATAAATAAATAAAAGCTGAAAAGTGCCCAAATACTTATGGCCAGTTAAATAATCTGATCTCTTCTACCTACACATATTTATCATCTTTTTCTGTTTATATATACACACATATAGCTTCTCTTAGTGAGTGAGTGTGTATATGTGTATGTGTATTAGACAGACTGAGTGGCACATTTGATATGGTCCACACAGGTGTCCTGGAGGCCCACAGTTGCTTCGAGTCCAAGAGCTTGAATGAGGATTGACGCGCTTAACTCGACAAATATGAAAGCCATCTA
Organism: Opsariichthys bidens; assembly: GCA_037194245.1. Lineage (NCBI taxonomy): Eukaryota > Metazoa > Chordata > Actinopteri > Cypriniformes > Xenocyprididae > Opsariichthys > Opsariichthys bidens. The sequence continues at coordinate 22,264,130 of CM074279.1, read as the reverse complement.
TGGAATGATATGAGTTCTTGGAGGAGGGCGAGGGAACTTGAAACCGTTAACTCATTAAAGCTTGAAAACCAACTCATGATTTATGCTCGAAAATATAGATAACAACATCAATAAATCTCCTGCTTTTGGATATAGATTGTAGCAATTAGTTTTAAAAGTAGGCTATTGTTCACACACTGCAGAGATTCATGCTTTCTAAGCTTTGGAAGCAAAAGTCAGTTTTGGAGTCCAACATGGCATAAATCTAGAGTTCAGAACTAGTGTTTAGAGCTCAAATATTTTGTTCACAGCCTACATTAGTTTGTTTTATTATTCCTTTTTAATAGATATTTGTTTGGTCCAACTCGGCTTCAGGTAATAGTTTCCATTTGAGACAGCACGAAGCTGCCTGGAGAAAATAAACACAGGTTTTTCTTTCTTCTCATCATATAACCGGGGGAAGACATAAGGGTTTCATCTATCACACGTTGGAATGGTGCAATTACACCAATGTTGTCATTTGAAACTGATACGCAAGGGAAGCACACGGAAAGTAAATGCTAACCCCATAGAGAGCACGATGATAACCTGCTATTTCTCATGGCTTTTATTTTACCCCTGCTCTGTAGGTCAGAGATTTGCATGTGTGACTTGTTAGACAAATGTGTATGTGTGTGAGAAAGTGTGAAAGAAACTCTACCATATTACTACACTGGGGAAATATGCACTTTATCACCTCAGTCAGACTCAGTACATTTGATTTTGGTTCCACTCAATTTCAATTGACATAAATTGTGCTATAAAGAAGTGGGGAAATGTAACTCTCGATTTCGCTTTGAGTGATCTCATCGAGTCAGACAGGCCTCTTGATATGAGAAAACCACAAGCGCTAGGAGCATATGTGCCCTGTGTAAATGTGTGTTCACACAGGCCTTGCACGTTTAACAAGCAGATTTCTCTCTGATACGACAGACTCATGTGTTTACTCAAGCCTCTGACCTTCTCGCCATGACACTTTCACTGTTGATATAAATACCATCGCCATGCAAAATCATCATGCCCCACTCAGGTAACCTAACACGCTTCACCCCATTGGGTCTTCCCCATTGGCCGCATCACATCACATGCTTAATGCTCTGGCCAACTGCATCGGAGAACCATTACTGCAGGGGGATATTTTTATACAAGGCTTGTTTGTTGAGAAGGCATTTGTAAAAAAACGGGAGAGGTGGGGAATGTGTTGGGAATTGGGTTCCGCATTGAAACCGGATCACAGCGCCTACGCTAATATGTCCAAAAGGACTGTAATTATGAGGTGATAATGCCTGCTGATCAGGTTGCTTGTTGCCAGTGAGAGGGAAGCCCCCACTATTCCCAGAGCCAGGAGGCTGATGGGTCTTCCAGGACTCGGTGATGCAATAACCTCGCTGACGGGTTGCATGGAATGAGCGGGCACAGCAATGTACTGTTGACGAGATCTCATCATCTGCATGATGGTTCAGCGTGTTTCTTATATGCAAAATGCCTATGCTGAGACTGTTAAAGGCCTTTAGTATCTAATGTCCAAGTCAATCTTCTGACATCAGTGAGTACACTGGTATTTTGTTTTTTAAAGAGAGAGATAAAGTGGTCAGAAGAGTTTAAACGGATTCCGCACTAACTGTCCCGTATTAGCCGAGACGTCCCTTATATTGGGCCTAATTGATTTGTCCCATACGTGACCTCCTTTGTCCCGTTTATTGACTGGTACGCTGATCTAACGGTCACTTACTTTCATGTAGTTTGGGAGAAGTGGAGGAATCGACGTGTTGTGAATCCGACAGATATTACTCTCTGAAATGAAATGCAAAATAACATCCTTCGAGCGTTATAGATCAACTAACGTGATCATTATAAAAGGTTTTTAAGTCGACAAAACACATTCACTTATTCACACACATTTGAGAATCATAATATTAGGTCGTTGATGACAGCTGACACGTTTGTGAATATTTTGAATAAAAAGGAAAAACGGAATAAAATCAAAACATCTGTCATACAGTGCTATTGTGGCTGCGGTGTGTCAAATGACAAGCATGAGGCGTCGCCATGGAAATGAGGTGAAGCAGTCTATAATAACAGCGTTAATCTCACGCTGGGGGTTGGGGTCAGCTAGTATATTTTAAACTTATGTGTGAAAAAGCTAATATTTTGGTATTCATTTATGTTTGTCTTTATTTAGAAAAAATATTAGCACTAAAGGAGCGGAGGCTTGTGGCATCGTCACAGAGAGGCACAAAATCACTCTCCAGAACATTCTCGTTCACTGTTCTTTGCTGGTGGAATGATCTCTCTACCTTCATCAGGAATGCAGAATTCCTGGCAATATTTAAAAGACAGCTGAAAACTCTTTCCCGAGCACTTAGCCCCGTCATAAATTATTATTATTATTATTATTTTTTTTAAATCTATCCTTTCTTATCCCTTCCGATTCTAGCAATGTCTGAAACTTGTGTTGTGAGCACCTCCTGTGTCATGAAGAATCGCTTGTTTGTTTTCCTCACTTGTAAGTCACTTTGGATAAAAGCGTCTGCCAAATGAATAAATGTAAATGTAAATATCAAATATTTGAGGTGGGAAAGTTTCTGAAATCTGGTTGATTTGACACGGAATTATACAAATGTGTTTATATCTGAGAACCTTTACATCTTTTATTCCCATACTTAACTGCAGAGACTGAAATGACATACACTGTGGTACAGTTTTTGTGAGTGCCTTATTCAGTCCCTTATTTTCCTATAAAGAACCCCGACTGTTCCTTTTTTGGCAACCCTAACCAGGCCACGGTTCGGTATGCATGTGCTTCGCGGATTAATTGAGAAGTTTCACCATCAATATTTGGTACTTGTGAATTGATTCCTCTTTTGCATCTCCATGCATTTGAACAGACACATTCACACAAAATTTCCATAAATACCAGACTCGGCAAATATTCTCGTAAACACAGTCGGTTATGTCATAGGAGAACGTAAACAGTTGAGAAAGAAATCGGATGTGTATCATTATATTTGATCCGTGAAGTCTGTCTTGAAAGTGACTCGGTCAAGTCATTATAATGTTAATCAAACAACAAAACACAGCTCAACCAATATTTATTTTATACAGTGATTGCTATAATGTTATTTTACATTTAGCCCTAATTATTACATGAATACACTACAGTTATACCTTGCTTTATTTATAACATTGTTATATTGTATTTATATGCTTGTAATTAGTGTATGTAGTCTTTTTATTTTACTGACTGTTCACTTGCCTTTAATAACGTTTGAACTTTATTTGTTAGGCTAGTAGTTTTTGCAGTGGTATCAAAGTATCTAAAGTGTTCTTTAAGTAATATACGGAAAACAAAGATACATTTACGACCCATCAAAAAAAAATTTAAAAAATCATGATCTGAAAAATGATTCGATCCGTGAATCAAAAACCGTTATATGATCCGAACTGTGAGTTTTGTAACCCGAATAAACAGGTCCACATAATGTCTTATTTTGTCGTCAACCTGTTTTTTTTTGTCTTATATACAGTATTAATTTATTTATATACACATTAAAATGCAATTAATTTATTTGATGAGCATATTTTAAATTTTTGAATTAAAATATTGGTATTGACATTTTTTCGAGGGCATAAAAGTAAAAAAAAATAAAAGTTAGGGTGGTACAAATGTTTTGTAAACATTTCATGTAAACATGAAAAAAGCCTTATTTAAAAGACTTAAATTTTCAAAAAGAAAAGGTCAAGTACTCAATGACTCTAAAAAATATCAGATAATTTGAACTTGACAGGTTGTAAAACGGCATTTGGTTTGACTACCCAAAAAATTATGAATTTGATATTTGTTAAAAACACATATACACTGGTCAAAAGTCTGGAACAATAAAAGACCCCCTGTGTTTAATGTTGTTTATTGATAGCGAACTAACAGGGGAGTTTTGAGAGAAGCCAGGTTTTCCCAGTATATTTTTCTGTTGATATGAAAAATCAGGTAGAATTAGCAATATGTCGGGTGAATGATGCATATTACGATGTTCCGATGAACTATATCCCTTTCTCCACCGACGTTCTGAGTTTTTCAAAGCATTTGTAAGGATAGCCTACTAATTGTTAGAAGGCAGCTGTCTGATTCTGATATGGCGAACGGGAACATGATTTGTGTAACATTAGCATCACATTATTAGCTGTTTGATGACTGAGTCAAGATAAAGGCTAATCGTATTAATGTTGTGTGTGATGTTGAAAGGAACAATACCATTATGCAGTATTTACCTCAGTAAGTTAACCAAGTAGATCTCTGAGGTAGAGCTAAAGTTCAAATACTTCGGATAAAATTTTTTTGAAAAATAAATGAATATTTTTGTGTGCATTAAATTGCTCAAAAGTGACAGTAAAGACATTTATAATGCAATAAAAAAATCGATTTCAAATAAATGTTGTTCTTTTGAACTTTCATCGAAGAATCATTTAAAAAATGTATCACGATTTCCACAAACATATTAAGCAGCAATATAATAATAAGCATTATTATTTAATTGAGCAGCAAATCAGAATATAATGATTTCTTAAGGATCATGTGGCTAGAGTATTGATCCTGACAGTTCAGTTTTGCCATTTTATTTATTTATTTTTTAATTGTAATAATTCACAATAGCATGGCTTTAATCGTATTTTATTCAGATCTTTGTATCTTGGCGAGTGTGAGAAACTTTTTTTTTTTAATCTTGTTTATTATTCAAAACGTATAATGTAATGTATGTATAAAGTGTACGTTCACATGTATTCAAGGAAAATATTTTTCTTATTTGTTGATGGTTATACCACATGGCATTTTAGTCATTAAATGAAATGAATAAATAAATAAATAAAACCTCTTGAAATTTTTTTTTATTTTTTTTAAGTATTTAAAAATGTGTTTTAAACTATATAGTGACCCACATAATTAAGTATATCAATTATGGCAGAGTCAGGATATTCCAAGACAATGCATTTCTGACCATCAGATCATAAATGTTCTACTAAGTAGTGCTTTATCTATATCATCAAGCTGTCATAATAGTGATGCTAATCAGGGTTTTGTGCCAGCTAAGGTCAGAGACCAACAGAAGTGACAGGGTAGGCTAGATATTGAATAGCCGATAGTAGCATGTCGAGGTAAGAGGTCAGGTAGGGGCCAAAGGTCAGGATCAGGGACACCAAGAGAGGCATGGCTTTATCAGCTCTGTTACAGAAGGGTAGACAGACACAGTGGACTGAGAGATGGAGCCTTAATTATTCCTGACATATGCCTAGACACAGTTACTCCACACAGCAAGCAATTTAGAACCCTATGGAAATATACTAAGCCTGTTTATTCACCGTCTCACATTCACACTCATTTCCTTTTCATGTTTTTGGATTATGTTCAGATTTTCCAGCCTGGAATTTCTAATGCAGGGTAAAAATAAAGTAGAAAAAAAGATTTTAGCACTCAGTGGCTGAAACCACGTTTTCACTACCGCCTTGACAATCCTTAATTAATCCTTAACAGAAAGTATGCAGTTGATGCAGCTACTGTACTCTAACGCATGTTTTTAATGGCTCATCGCTTCATAGTGATAATTAACAGTTACTAAATGTGTGTTTTTTGTTAAACAAATAAATAACTAAATAAATAAATAAACTAGAAAGTTTGTGAGTAGTTTCCCGGACCAGGTTCAGAGCTGCAGGAGCAAATGGAGAAAAGTCTGGTCGGATCTTTGTGAGCAAATATCCTCCACACTCATGGGATATACACATTTAGGGGTGACCGGGGCTAGTTGTCACAGAAGTTGTCCAAAGGGCTGTTTCTCAGAAACTATATGGTTTTGAGGCAAAAGTGTTTCTCTAGCAGTTGTTGTATGTTGGATTCAAACATCTATTTTAAAACCAAGAATAACTTTTCTGAATTATGTTCTCACAACAAACAAATCCAGCATCATCATAGATTTGTTATATCTGTGGTGTAACCATCAAGTGAACAGAAATATTACACTGACAATGTGACAAATTGAAACAGAAGTCATTCAAATATATAATGAAAATAGATTTTATATTAAAGGTTTTAAAAATGTGTTAAATTTTTCTCATCAGGGTAAATCACTTGTTTTAGATGTTAGAGATCTCCCTCTCCCTCTCTCTCTCTCTCTCTCTCTCTCTCTCTCATATCTTATGTGCTTTACTGCTTAAATTTAGCCTGTTTAATGGCATGTTTTATTGTGACAACTTACCTCTTATAGTGTGACGACATGCCCTGCTATTTTTCCTGGGTAATAGCAGTGGAAATGGCCAAGTAACCATGACTTTAAACAAGAGGTTTAAGGTTTGTCCCTGACAAATGTTCACTGTTGTCAAAAATTTTGACAACTAGCCTGTCATTTCTGATTTACTACTCTTAGGTAAATGACTTTTCTCTCCTTTCCAATCATTTTCAAACAATGCCATTCAAATTAAACTAGAATAAAGTATACTTATATTGATAATAATATAGTGTTTATGTAGTGAGAAACACTTTTTTGGTATTGCTTTTCCCAACTAAATTACTTTGGTTAGACAAATCAAACAGACTAATATCATGTTAGATGAGGAACAGGTTCTTTGATTGAAGACTGATTGCAGCTACCAATGGCTTTCCAGGCAAAAAATACGTCTATTGCTTGCACAGGAGTACTTCCAGCTAAAAATTGAAAAAAAAGAAAAAAAAAAGAAAAAGTAAATAAATGGCACTCACTGTTTATTGATAGCTAATGGCTTCTCAGCAACTTGGTCTATTTGTTTTCACAGTAAGAAAATATGCATGTTGTTTATAGCTGTAGTTTAAAATAGAAACATTACTCATGACTACATTGGACATGATGGTTTGTGACCCAACAGCCTTCTTCTGCTGCACTAAAGAAATGCCCAGGGGAAAAGGTTAAAAAAAAAAATCTTTAGACTTTAATTATAAAAACATAGGAGAAGCAGGAGAAAACAGGAGACAAGAGATTATTGAGTAAATTACATCAGGTATCTTTCTCACACCCACTTTCCGTTTCACACACACAAAAATGAAACTGGGCCGATCAAACAGCCCATATAACACCCCCATGTATGGGGCCGCCTGTGGTCCTGTCAAGGGCCAGCAGCTGGGGGACAGAGGAGAAGGCGGAGGGGGGCGTCTGACCCAGGGTCCAGGTTCTGAGTACTTTTGCAGACAGGTTGGCTCCAGTAGCAATGAGTCATGGCCGTCTGTCTATGTTGCCTGCAAGCTGGCCAAAAGGGTCTTATATTTTATCATGATGCTAACCACTGCTTCCATTCACTTACAGAGTACTGCCATTTAGCCGATCCAAATCTATGAGAGTCCTCACACTGCCACTGTAGGGAATGGGGTGTACTGGATATAAACACAGCAGACTGGAGTCAAATGCACAGAAATCAATCTCCTTTTGACACACTCCCTTTAAATGTGCTCCGATTTAAAGAACACTCTGGGTCAAATGAACATTCATCAAACGGAGAACATTCCTCAAAGAAAAAAAAAGGTCAAACAAGCTATGTAAGAGTTGAGATTTGTAATGACAGGAAAACCTATTTTAAGATTTGTAATATTAGTTTATTTTTTTGGAAAAAAAAGTTGCCATGGTTGATAAGATATTTGTATGTACTTAAAATATTACATGAAAAAAATCCTAATACAATGATCTGTTTGATATACACATATTAATCAATTTTAATTTAGAGTAGCACATGACAAACAGAGAGAAATTATATATATATATATATATATATGAAAAAATGACCTGATGAACTGACAGCTGTTATTCAAACGGAAACAGCGAGAAATATCACTATATTACAATATACACTTTATTAAAGACACAGCTTAGAGTGACATTTATTATAATGGATTTATGTTTATAATTGTTTTAGGTTCATTTCAAATTAAAAGATGTATTTTTTTTCAAGCCTATTATATGTTTAAAAAAAAAACTACTTTCAATTATACTGTAATGCTGAATGTCTATAATTTCATCCCGAGAAATTGAGGGAAAAAAAGGCTACTACTTTTTATTTCAATGTGAAAATATGTATGTCAATAAAAAATATATATCAAATTTTAAGGTATGATTGTGATATTTTTATTTATTTATTTTAAATGATTGACAACACTATATAATGCATGTATGTGTGTGTGCGTGTAGTGATAAACATGCATTGTATGAAAGGATATGATTCAATCATTCATTCATAAACAGGTACACTGTACATGTCACTTCACACAGAAGCGCTTCAGGATGGCGCTTATCGTCAATAAAAATCACTTCACAAACAACAAACCAACCATTTCCACTGAAGCAAGTACGAAAGCGTGATATCCTCAGGCGTGGACAAAGTAAAGAATCCGGAATGATACATGAAGGTGCACTGAAAGTAAATTGAACCGCAACAAAGTCATGACTAGAGAGCACCCTAAGGGCTTGGGTTCTGAGGAAGCATGTCTTGCAAGCATGATTGGACCATCAGGTTCTAATTGACCAAACACACATTTACTATTAACTTTTAAGTAAAATTCCCTGTCAAAATTGACATTCTGCAACTCAATACTAGACAGATGGACATCCTCCAGAGGAGGGAGATTTTACAGATGAGGCTACAAGCCCTGAACTCTTTCATTGTCTCATTCCACCGTCTGCACTTGCACAGACCTTCCGCAATTGTTCTGGGAGAAAAAAAGTGAAAGCCGGATCAGATCGCCTTACTTTTTCAGGAAAAAGGGTGATAAAAACACGCAACCGAAGAATCCTCGGAACTCGGTGTGAAACAGAAACGGACGATAGCAGTGAGAGAGAAAGAGCAGATGAGAAAGGGTGAACGAAGATGTCATGTTGAGCAGTATAACCTCAGGCGAGGTAACAAATAGAGTTCTCAATTGTGTCTCTCACCACAGACCTTCCTTGCTAAGGTCTGGTTGCTATTATTATAATCTATAGCAACATCCACCTTAAGCTTAACGCTGAAGACCTTGAGCTTATGTAATTTCAGTGTAGCACAGAATTAGGGTCAATGACATGATGCTCGTTTTTCTTGTCTAATCTATTTAAGTCCAATTCAAAACACAAGAACTTGAATACACCTTCTATAGACCCTGAGCGCCAGACAAACAAGTGTGCAGCCATCATTTTGTGTTTGAACTTCTGTTTTTGCAGTAGTTTTGTATATTTCTATGGAATCACTGTCGAAGAGTAATGAGCTTCTGAAGTGGATTTACTTGTTGTAGAGTTAACGACAGTTATCGTGAGCATTGTAATGTTTGAAGCGGAAGTCATAACAAAATGTCAGTAAACTGGGAAGATTTTAAGAATGAACGACTCATGCCATAAGATCTTACCTACATACCGTGGAAAAACAAACCGGAAGACGGAACACAACAAACGCAGCGCTGAAAAGGGGCGGGGCTACATACGGTCTATAATGAGGATGTTTTGAGTTTTTAAAAAAAATAAAATAAAATTGTGTGAAAAATTAAACTAGGATATATATCAACTCTTCAAAAGAATGTTTTAAATAGACATCTTTGACACTCCTCACCGAGCACTTACACAGATACACATGGGAGCGTTTGAAAGCTCCCACTCCTGTTTTCGCTTTCAAACACTTCTGTGTGCAGTGAACTACAATTTCTGTGAAAAATTATATGCATATATACACTCCAAAACTAAAAAAAACTCCAAATAAAAGCCATATGTTGCAACTAAAAAAATTTTTTAAAAAAAGTGGTGCAACCAACAAGCAGAACAAAACCTAAGGGGGAATGATATATTGAGTCTGAAGTTTCCTAAAAATATCAGATAAATTGGCATGGGAAGTTCAGGTTGAAAACATGGGGCAACTCCCCAAAAACAATGAAATTTGAAAGTTAAATTAATTGTTGCAAATATTATGAATTAAGACATATATTAAGAATCGCTTGTATTCAAGGTGTAGGTAAAACGTTACTTTTTATTTGATGGTCACACCACATGACATTAAAAAGGGGCTCATTAAGTTGTAATATAAGTCTCTGGTGTCCCCAGAATGTATCTGTGAAGTTTACTATAGCTTGTCAAATTTGCCACATTTGGGTATGAGCAAAAACATACAGTTTTTTTGTGTCCCTTTATATGCAAATAAGCTGCTACTACCGCCATATTTCCAGAGGAGGGTGGAGATTTAACAGCTCGTGCTTTGGATACTCAACAACAACAAAACTGGAGAATCTCACGCAGCCAAAATGTCAGAAAATGTCAGTTGCGATGTTCAACCTTACATAATTCAAACCAGTCAGACACTGACTGAGAGACTTAATGGTAAAGGGAAATGCTGGTATTGTCACATTTTTAAAATTTCAGTACCGACTTGGCACCGAAATATATCTGACAAAACTACACACTAGAAAAAAGAAGTGCTCTGGAAATTAAAGCAATGAAACAGTAAACAGGCAAGGCAAGGCAAGGGTTAGACAAGGTCATGTCCACATACAGATGACAAGAAACACTAGTTAAAAAATTGTGAGCAATGAGGAAAATGATTAGAACACTCACAAAGTATTTCACTGTTTTATTTGTTCAAACATTATTAAAGTAAAGATTAGCTGGTATTGATAATGATTTCAATTACAAAAACAGTTGTTATTGTCTGCGTAAGACTGAAAGTCATATTGTTTCCTTGTGTGCTAGCTGATCGTTGGGGAAATTTTGGTAAATTGAGAGCTCACAGACACAAACAGGACCTTATTGGGTGGATCAGGTATGTATGGGAAAACGATACAGAGCGACTCACTTGCCCTCTAGATAAGGAGGTACAAGTTTCCAGTTTGCGCTAGAGGCGTATCCTGTTACTAATACCGCACTGGTTTTGTTCCTCTGCAGGGATGTCACATCCCTGAGGGAAACATCAACTTCCACATCTCGCTTCTCTCTCTCACTCCATACACACACAAACGCTCAAACACTTGGAAATATTAACTAATACCTCTCTCACACTCTTTCTTTTACATCCCCTGGTTCATCACACATTCACTCAGGGGCTTCAATTGCATATGGCAGGATATAGTGGCTGGTATAATACATAAAAAGTGGCATGAATACCAAAAAATTAATCAATATATAAATTATTAAATTGATTGTACATAAATATATGTATGGTGTTATGTATACTATAACCCTACATTATTACAGTCATTCTGACTGTCTGACACAACTGAGGTTTATATTAAAGGCCTCATGTTTCAAATTGCGTTTTATTAAAATTCATTATAATTGATATCTTAAAATGACGAGCTTGTGTCATTTTCCAGGGCACACGGGCAGGAAATGCTGTGCACTCGCATGAATGTACATTCACCAGGTTATTTTCACTATTATATCTTTTGCTGGTTTTCCACTCAATAATGTACCATTTGGGATCTGCTTAATACTTTTTTGAATGAAGGGAATATTTATATACTTTTATTTTTATATAATTTAAAAAAACCTGAAATAATTTACTCACCCTTGTGTCATTTTTAAATAATATTTATAGCAGAATGTCAAAATTATAGCACTTTTCAATGCAACGAAAGTGAATGGTGACAATTTTCAAATAAGAGATTTTCAGGGCAAGAATTTCTTTTCTTCACACAAAGCTATCAAATAAATTAAGAGGACTTGGAATATAATACATTAGTGGTATGGACTACAGTGACGATGACTATTTTAGAGCTTGACAACCCTTAGTCACAATTCACTTTCATTGAGAGTGAGCAGTGTGAACATTCTTTAAAATTTCTTCTTTTGGAAGAAAACACTTTATTTAGAATCACATAAGATATGATAATAATGAGAGCATTTTTTGAGAAGGATCCCTTTAAAACACACTCAGCCTGATTTGGATTTTATGGCCTTATAGACAGAAGAAAGAGTAAATCATTCAAAGCTATTTTTTAGGATCCATCTGCTGTCTTGACCAGTATTCTCATGTTGAAGAAGGGCCTATGTGACTGAGGTTACATGGGTCGTGACACACAGTTGCAGGTGCATCTTAGCCTCTCCGGGCAAAGGTCAAAGGTCAGAGAAACCAAAACCAGTTACACCAATTACTCTGTAAACCCATCAAATAGTCTTGCTCTGTGCCACCTAGGAATCTGTGTAATTTAAGAATTAGTACATAATAGTTCCACTTTGTCTCTTTAAAGTGTCACTAAACACAAAAAGACCAATGGTATTACCTTAGCAATAAAGAAACCCATTAACACCCCATTAACATGGAATATCCTGTGTCCATTAGGCACAACGGTCAACAACGTAAATCACATTTTCTAACAATGGCAGATCTGCTTGGATTAGACCTTGTTTATGAATGTATGAATTTCTACATTTCAACAAGTCTTTCTGTTTATCAGAATTACACAGAAATTACAACTGAAATGTTTATAGTTAATCACAGAATAAGGCTGTTATTCTTGCGCCAAATTTAAATCACATTAAGTCTTTACATAACGAGTAAAAATATAAGCAAGTTCATTCTAAATTCAAGCATATTTTTTTGTAATATGTTCCTAAATAAGTTGCCAACATAGTCATTGCAACCACCTAAAAATACAAAGTCCTAATGATGTAATGCCACAGTTGAGTAATATTTTTGGCACAACAGCGGAGTTCAAAAGCTTAAGCCTTTCGCTAACGTCCTCCAAGATAAATCTGTCAGCAGTGCAAAGCGAGCATGACTGTTTGAGAAAGGTCTACTGAAAGCCGTTTCCCTTTGAACAATAAGTAACTGTGTAGAGAGTCCCGTCTCTGGTATATCTAGCGGGTCCCTCCTTTCCCACCGACGTCCGAAGATGCGTTTGACAGTCTCTCATCACACCTCTCCATCCTTCCCTTTTCTGTATAGTTCTTCCAAAGGCTCAGCCAATCACTTTTACCTCTCTATCCTCACTCACTGACCTGCCCCGTGGAACACTAAAGGATCCATTAAAGTGCATTTTTCACATTCCCGTGCTGTCATCCTCGCCCTGCTGTTTACCTTGTCTTTCAGAGGGAGTTCTGGCCTATCAGTCTCTGCTCACCCTCTCATGAGAAGCTGTCAGTGAGAGTCTTCAGCCTAGTTTCACAGTATGTGCTGTTCTCACCTGAACAGGTAGTCATTAACTTCTCGCCATCACTCCAACACACGACAGAGCTCCGGCCTGTCAGCACCCTTAATACGGGAGCCTAAAAGCTCTCTTAGCCTCTTTAATCTCTGAGATCCTCAAGTGCTTCTTATCCTGAGTGAAAATTTTGTAGACATATGGCAAGGTAATTTGATAAGCCTATCATGTTTTTTTTCTACACTCGAAACATTGCGTTACCATCGTGCATGTTCAACGAAAACATTTAATATGCCAATCATTTGTGCCAAGACATATTTGAACACTCAGATACAAGCCAAACAAAGACATCATTATTCATCTCATAGACATTGTCTCTTGCTATGAAACAGACACTGGGTTTGAATAATTTGACTGGGAAACCTGAGAAGGACATGTGCGCACATATACAGTACTTTCATTGTACAAATATGTGTTTCCAGACGTACATGCGCTCTTTAAATGATTTGGCTTGACAAAAAGGAAACACGCCGTCTCATTTCCTTGTTCTTAAGCAGTGACAGTTAGGTCTAACAGGTCTTGCAGGCTTTGCTGGGTCTGTCTTATTAAAAATTGGTTGCCTTTTGTTATGTCTTTTCTCAAAACTGTCAACCTTCAGGCTTTCCTCTCACCTGCATTCAGACGGTCACTGGTCTTGTCTTTGTGAGAATATGGATGCAGTCACAGTAGACATTACACTCAAACTAATGTCAGCAAGAGTTCATCCAAGCTGAAGAGAAAAGCTGCCAGAAGAGTCATGTCTGAACACACTCTGATGCAGGAAGCATCACACCTCTCTCATGCCGCTCAGACAGGCTTTCAGGTACCCAACAGGACATCTCGTTGCCAAACGCATGTTAGCGCTGACCTCCAGCAACTTGTTTTTACAACTTATTTTCTTAAAGGCCTCTTGTTCAATAAAGAAGAACAAGTGACCTTTGAATGGCACATCTCACTTTAGCACATATAGCCCTATCGTTGAACTCCCTAGAGACTGCTTTCTTTATCTCCCTCTACTGGTGACAAAGCAAAGCGCTGACACATGCATCTCTAATAAAATTTTCAATTTGTACAGTGACTGGAGGCACATGTATTTTGTTTTTGGTAAATATCATCTTCACTGTCAAGAAATATCAAATGTGATATTCACACCAACACAAAATCTAACACATCTGGTCAACTCAAACATCTTCATACAGGTGAAAAATGTGCACAATAGCATTGTAAAGCATGCAGTAAAAAGCATTTCTGTAGCTCAAACAGCAGAGTATCACACTAGAAACTGCAAGGTAATAGGCTTAAATACCTAAAATGTAAACATCTGCTGAATTCTGTGGAGTTATGTTTCAAATGTTTTAAACAAAGTCTCTTATGCTCTCCAATTGTGAAATATTATTACAATTTTGAAGAGCTTTTTTGCTTTAATATATTTTTATTCATGTAATGGCAAATCTGAATTTTCAGCATCATTACTCCAGTCTTCAGTGTCACATGATCCTTCAGAAATCATTCTAATATGCTGATTTGGTGATCAAGAATTATAAATGCTAAAAACAAATTGTGCTGCTTCATATTTTTGTTCAAACTTTGATGCATTTTTTCAAAAGAGCAGCATTTGGTTACACTTTATTTTGATGGTCCACTTTAGGCATTCTACTAGTAACTTTGCAACTATGCCAGCTAACTCTCATTAGATTATTAGTAGACTGTTAGTTAGGTCAGGGTTAGGTGTTGGGGTTCTGGTTAGTAGAATAAGTTGACATGTAGATGCAAAGTTACTTATAATTAGTAGAATGTCTAAAGCAGACCAATCGAAATAAAGTGTTACTTGAAATATAACTTTTTGTTACATTATGCATGACTTTACAGTCAATTTTGATCAATTTAATCAAATTCATTAAAAAAAAAAAATCTTACTGACCACAAACTTTTAAACAGTAGAATGAACCAAAATGTCAATGAATTTATCCATCCATTATTCATCCATTCTACCGAAGTCAACGAGGAAATGTGATAAATATCCACAGATAACACATCTGGACTGCTGACTTTCGGCACACTTTCAGGGAAAAATATTAGTCAGATGTTATTGACATTACCGCACAATGAAACATACTGAAACCGCTGTGATTTGAGCGTTCATATAAAGGCATAAGCCAACTGTATAAAGTGAACTAAGAGGATAGTGACTTAAAACACTACATATCACTCAATTTACTTTACATTATCATTTAAAAAAATACGACAGCATGTTTGGCAATGAAGAAAACAAGAGTTTGAGGGAAAGGGAAGCCAGAATACTATTCCAATAGTGCACATGTTTAGCAAACTCTCATCCTTTCCTTTCTTCCTCTCCAACAATGGAAGGCTAATGAGTGGGAGGAATGGAGAAGGAAGAGATTTGCTAGTAAAAATAAACGGGCGAAATAAACTCTTGCTATATTGGTGTAGGGTTGCAGCACTGAGAAACGGGAAGCTGCCTTGCAGAGGCTGTGGACGCTAAAGTGATGAACATAATCACGTTGCTGCTGAAATCAATCCACATGAAGACTGCAAACAGCAGCCAGAAGATGGTCACAAAGGGTTAGCTTAGAGTATAAAGCATCATTGTGTGCATTTTTATGCAAAAACAACTATTCAAGATTGCCTGAATATATGCAAGAGTTTGTGATCACATTGTCTCTCAATTAAAATGTAATAAAGATATCAATTAAATAAAGCACATTACAAGACATTACTGACATTGAGAGTCAGTTACACGAATACTGACGGGCTCAAGTGAATTCAGCCCAAAATAAATCTAAAAACAAAAGTATAGTGTCAATATAAGTTATATTTTATAAAACAGTCATGCTAAACTGTCTCTAAAAGGGATAATTCCCTCCAAAAATTCAAAAAGTTTGTCACCATTTCATTCCAACTTGTATGACTTTCTTTCTTCTGCAGAACACAAAAGAGAGGGAAAAAGAATGTTTTTATCCATAACAACACTGGACCCCATTGACTTTCACTGAATCTTTTGTGTATAAGTCATTCACATTTGGAATGACATGGCTGTGAAAATGACGACAGCCTTTTCATTTGTGGGTGAACGCTCCCCTTTAAACCCGTGCAAAATAATATCTTTAGCTATAAATACATGCGTCTGAGCAGAGCTAATCTGTGCATTGATGTTTTGGCAAGATGGTGTTCATGTGAAATGAGGCATGCCGGGATGTGGGACCAGAGGAAGTATCATGTATCTGTGTGTGAGTGAAGGTGAGGCAACACACCCCTCCTCACACCTGAATAAGCCTGAACGCCGCTCCATCCCCAGGTGAGCTCCTCAGCAAGGCGCCTCTGGTTTCATTTCTCTTTCTTTCTCCCTCACTCGCTCACCTGCCTGACTCATTGTGTGTGAATGTGTGTATGACAATAGCAGGCCCGGCTGCATCTCTCCTCAGCCACAAAGATTTACACTCCCTCTTTTGAGCCTGGGAAAGGAAGTACACCTGTAATTCTACCCGGACTCTCAAGGTTACACGTTCAGTTAAACCACTTCATTTCTGCTCTGGATACCCTTCCTCTGCCCTGAGCCTAAACCAGGATCACTACAAACTGTACTCCTGCTCATATACACAGCGTATATAGCACAATGTTAAATAATAGCATTTTAGAGTCAAATACACTAATAAAACCACTCAATATACAGCACAAAGCCATTCAACAGGTCACACAACACCATGTCATACCAGGCATAAAGACACTGCATGCTTATATGTGACAGCATATGTCATAAAGATATTTCTAAAGGTTCTTTGTGATACACTATTTCATTAAGTAAAAAATAAACTTCAGTGTTTTATGTGTTTGTTTGTTTGTTTTTGTTTTGGGGTACAGCCAACAATGATACAGAGGTGTTGTTTGTCCACCTCAGGAGGTCAAGCTAAATAAGCCATTTTAGTTTATATTAGGATATATTTACAACTACCAAAATATAGCAACATGTCTAGATTAAAACAGCGTGTGATCTAATTATTTCTCACAATAAATATTAAATTAACATGAAACTTTAATACATCATAATAAATATTCTGGTAAAATATTCTGATAACATTTAGAAAAATATGGAAAAATGGCCAAAAATAAGTTATCAGTCATTTGGAGTTAGTTTGGCCCACGTGTTAGTTTGGAATTACTAATAATTATTGGATCATTTTTCTTTGCAATAACTCTGATGACAGAGTTGACTCGTATAGTTTGATAAATGCAGTCTACAGAACGCTTCACAATGAAAACAGATAAACATGAGAGTAGCCGACTTTCTTCCTGCCATGCTGTTGAAAGGGTCCCAATGATGTCACTCCCTTTTACAATGCTTTATTTTTATGGGGGGGACAACATTCTGTAACATGTCAAGGGTACGTTTACACGACAATGATGTATTAAAATTGGAAATGTTTTTCCTTTGCATTTTTCCCCTTTCACAAGGATCAGAGAAACGATTAACGCTGTATTATACATGTCAGGCCAGTAGTTGGTGACGTCGCTATAGACTGAACAAGTAGGCCTACTACGTGTGAGCAAGATGTCATCGTATTCACAAAGTCACATTTTTGTAGTTCACCTAAAGACAATAACAGCATAATTTTCAAAAATGTGCACTTTGAAACCTGTTTTCCAAAGTTTGCATTTTCAAGCATTTTTCTGCTTAACCGGCACTTTGCAACAACACAACCTTGTTTCTGCTGCGACTTTCAGCATGTTTCCTATAACAACATCCGACATGTTTACGTTTTACGTGATGTAAGAAAGTGACATAAGCCGTGCAAAATCTGGTTAGAATGGAAAATGCAATATCAAACCACGAATGAACGCAGCTCAAAACTACGTTGCTTTTCACACTTGCTAAATATGATCCGAATTCAATCGTTTGTGCACAAATATTGGATTTGGCCAGAAGGCTAAAATGTGGAACCCAGCAAAATATGACCTCTTTGGTAATAAAAAATAAATTCAGTATTAATTCAATTAATCAATAGACCTTTGTTTTCTTCAAATAATAATTTTTGAAAAAATTGTTCCATGTATTTTACATTATGCAACTGTATAGCAAATGTATTCACGAGATATTTAGATTACCAGAATCAAATTTCATGATGTTGTTATATAGAACATTTAAACTGGTTACTCTTTCTGACTTTCGCACCTCTATAGTATGTGGTTCTCTGTCAAGTATACTTTGCTGTGGCACTGGGGTAAGTATCAGCACAAACCCACATCTAGCATTTCCTCTTATACGAAAAGTAAAAAGATATAAAGAAAACAAGATGTAAAGGGAAGAGCGTGTGGGAGCAAAGGAAACTTTTTAGAGGGTGTAAATTGAAACTGCCATTTGGAGGCATTCATTTCCTGGAGTATTTGAGCAAATATTATGAAGATATTTCTCAGTGTTGGACAGTCAATCCATCATGGCTCAAAAAAGTTCAAGTATTAGCTCACTTGATTCACTTTGTCATACTTAGTCATTTTGACTTTTAAGGCGAACAGCTCTCCGCCCTGTCAGCCAGTTCTGCTGCACAAAAGAAAAAAAACATTAACACACTCAAGTTCTCTCCATCACAGGCAGTTGCATGCCAAAGGCAAAGAGAAATAAATTAACGGCAAGATGAAAACAGCTAGCATGACAGACACGGCTAACTTAAGCAGTCAAATCTCTAGCACACATTACACAGGTGCAGAGAATATTAGCATTGGCTACACACTGAACCTGCTGAGAGGCTGTGGAACAAGGCCCGAGAACAGTAGGGACTTGACGGAGCTCTGGAATTACTAACATTGGTGGCTTAGTCAAGTGATTTTGTAGATGTCGTATTAAGTTCCGAATATTATCTATTAAGTTCGATAAATCTGGAAATGAAAATCACATTCTCATAACACTCCAGTGGAAACGGATTCTTTAATTGTAATTCCAACAGCTAGATGTTCCATTTCTAAAGTCTCTCATGGGAGTCTACAAGAAGCGATTCATTGACTGCACATCACATTACTTACTAGCCAGCCATTGCACAGAAATAATATATGTTTCATCTTTCCTTGCATAGTTGGGTAAAAAAAATCATTCAAGTTACTAACGGCGCAAAATCTTAATGGACAATTTGCACTGTTAATAATTTATTCAAACAAATGATCAATTGAATTGATGACACTTTATAAATTCCCATTTTTTTTCACTTCCAATTTAAGGAAGTAAAATGAAAAAGAACTGAGATGCGAAGACATTTCATGTAACTGTAAAATGTCATTTTTAGTAATAATAATAATAATAAACTTTCAGACAAAGCTTTATCAAGTCATTTAAACCTTGTTTTACCAAAACTTAAAGGAGTTTAAAAAGTCTTGATTTTTTAAAATTATTTTTATTAAATTTTTCCTTATTTATGAAAATTATAATTCAGTTAATTATACTTCCTGTGTCTCCAATTCAACTTCCTGTGGGTCATGGTCAATTCCATTTAAATTCAAACTCAAAATATATATATATATGTATATACATATAACCATATGTGTAAACACTGAACCACTTGCAGGCCAACATTGGGAACATTTCAGTAATAGACTTCATGGATCTCTTTCTAGCTTCGGGTAACACTACACTATTACTTTTAAGCTACAGCCCAAATCTGTAACAGGTGATAGATGAACTGTAGAATTCTTTTTGTCCTTCACATTTAAGTGCTTGTCAGATGGGATACGAGGCACAGAGCCCTATCCACAAGATGAACAGAAATGCCTCAGAGTCCATCTCAGACAAGTTTTTATGGAGCTCTGAGCCCGAGCGGGGCAAGGGAGATAATTGGCCGATGGATATTTCAGACGCTCAGCTCTCGAAGTTCCAGCTTTCCAGGTCTCGGCCAACCGGAAGCGAGGGCTTCTGGGATAGATTTATACGGGTTCTGGCCTAAATTGCACATGTCAGGGTTGACTCTCTCTAATATTAATATTAATTCCTTTTGGAATGGAAGCTGATTCTGGCAAGACTAGCACGTCTGGAGTTCTAAGTAGTTTTCCATGAGTCTAATGCAGAACTGAGGCTTTGGAGATATGATGACAAAAACCGCCCCTCTCTCTTTCCCTTATTCTTTTTTTTTTTGTCTTTTTCCTTTCTCACTCAGACTTTTCACTCCACCTCTTTCTCCACCTCACATGCTTTTTATAAATGCCACAATTTCCTCAGTTTCTTCACAAGGGTCCACAAAACATTAATCTGGACTATTAGAAATAAGACTCAAATCGGCTGCTCTCACTTTATTTTAGGAAAAATATACCTTTCAGAAAGAAGAAAAATAGCAATGGTCAGAAAACACTGATATGAAAAACGACGTTGTGTAAATGCGAGCAAGTCCTCAACATAATAACTACAAATCCTAGGCTACATATGTACAGAGTTACCACACGGAATTTCCCTCGTTGCACAAATCTTGACGTACTCTGGTTTTACATTTTGTTCAAGTCTGCAAAATTCCTCAGAGGTCCTCCAATTTCTATCATCACTAGGCTCAACTCTTCTGATAGATCCTTCACTGCTTGGTCAGTTGTGACATTCCTTTCCGTATAATTTTAGTTGAAAATATGAGATCAGTTGACTAAAAATATAACGTAACTCTAGCTTAAGCAACGGGCCTGCTTCTGATCTGTCCCCAAGCAGCCCGATCGCTCATAAACACAAGCGCTTTGAGTTCGTTTACAGTGTACCGGCAGCCAAAGACATCATTATACCTGATCCCACGTGTGCCAAAAAGTGCTATTCAGGCTTAAGGAAGGAGGCCTGTGCTATCGCAAGAAGGAGGACCGCACACTTACTTACCACACAGTACGCAGATTTCACCAGGTCCCTTATTGGACAATTAACAGTATCAGCAAAGCACAGTGGCCGCTGCCAAAATTCAGTCCTTGTTTGCATTGGAAGCCGTAGATGAAATATGCTCATTTGGTACTCTTGTTCTAAAGTGTGTAGACCACAGAACCCCTGGGGTTTACTTGTGTTTTGTATGCTCTAAATTATTTTCAGCACATTGAGAGCAAAACAGTTGCCTTTTGATCAGACATGTTTTGTCATTGTCACAAAGTTGGAGTAGATAGGAGGTCTTTTTGGTCATATGTTTTCGATTTTTAAATCAGTTGCATGCACAATACAACTCCAAATCCAAACATCCACATCGCTTCCAAACAGGTGATGCAAACAAATTCTAAGTCTGACCTGAGCCAGCTTTGGGAATCTGTTGCTTTAAAGGAATGCTAACAGCCTTGCTCTTTTAACAGAACAGTCAAATCCACTTTGTACTCACATAGATCTTCATTAGGCTTCATTAAACTCTCCTGTTTAAAAAAAAAAAAAAAAAAAGGCTTCTGCGCACACATTCTTGTGTTGTCCCTTTTGCTTCCTTCATAGGCAGGATGTGAGTTCAGCTGGGAGCTGATCCTTTGCAGAAACAATGGCTGAGATGCACGTCAGACTAGGCCAGCTGCGTCTCCAGCAGAGTACCAGGGGAAATGCAGGAAATTATGGGCTCCTGAATAGAGCTCTGATATACAGAACTACTGTGCTTAACAGTGAACATAGAGAGGAAACACACACATACTCACACACACCAAATAGATTCTACTCATGTGAAAAATGATCAGAGATCAATATATCACATTACAGTATATACTTTGTGTGGGCGTCCTGCACTTTGCTAAGAGCAAGCACTGAAATGATATTTAATGAAATGATAGCTTTATGGGGTACTGCCTTGTTGGTTCTTTGTATTTAAGATAATTATCTTAATTAGGGTGACTTTCATTCCATTGAACTGTCTTTTATCTATTTCAATATTTGAACATGGCCCTTACATCTGTCATATACTCCAAGAATAATAAATTAACTGGTATTCTTTGGCATTTCTCAGGAATCAAGAAGACAAACAAAAACATCTGGAAATAGTCATGAGGTAAACAAATTTCCCAACATTAAATATAATATGCAACAATATGTTATTTGTTTCCATCTCGAATGTCTTGTGCACATCGAAAGCTTGAGAAACCTGTTCTCTCCAAGACTGCAAGTTTTCCATGGGAAAACTAATAAAGTAATTGAAAAAAATGGCAAAAGGGAAATGTTGGGGAAAAAAAATGATACATTTGTGTCTCTTGTGTATAATAATTTTAAGATTTACATTAATTTAGGCTGAATTTAAGCTACAGCCCCAAAAACTTGAAATTAACAATGGTTTACTGTTTAAACCTGTACGGTAATTTAATTATTGTTATTAAAACTGATCACTTGCAGCATGGGAAAAGCTGCAGACCTCATCTGATAGACTGTCTCAAATCAAAGTCTATTATAATTAAGAAACAAACCCCCGGTTTCACAGACAGATGTTTGAGCTGTTTTAACAGAAAGCAACTTGTATTGACATATCTTAAAATATGTCAGTGCTATTGTTTTGTCAAGACATACACCATGTTTTTTCTAGGGTGCATTTATAAAAGTTACTTAAATACCCTAATTGAACTATTCTAAAGCCTGTCAGTGAAACCCTAACGTGATTGTTAAAAAATATGAGAGAAAGATATACAGTAGGGTAGACAGAAGAAGCATCTACCCATCTCAGTTTTCTTACAATAGAGTACTTTATGAACATTACAGTTTTTTACAATCACTTTGCTACTATTTTTTTCACAACTCTAGTCACAAAACTCACAACCAATGATCAAAATGCACATTTTTCAAAACTCTAACCCTTTTCTCAATTGCTTGGATACAATACACATAAAACTTAGATCATTTGACAAAAATCACCTGTTCAATATGACACAACTTAACATCAAAGTACTACTGTTTCAAAAGGCAATTCACACATTACATTTCAAATGAGTGTCTATTCATTTCCTTACAGTGATCTAACTATCAATTGATACAACTGCTCAAAATGATAAGTAACTGTTGCATTACTCTTATCTTAATGCATAGTTGTATGGAAACAGACACACAATCTTCCATGTTTACTGTAAATCATGAAAGTTTCAAGATAACGAGATTTATTGTCACCAAATAGCGTGGAGCATGAACCAATTAGACCACAATATCCCAGTATGACATCACAGCAGACCAGTGTCAGGCATGGATTCGCCATGCCCAAGGTTTTTTGGAAAACATCCATTGTGATGTAGATGAGAACCTGTGGCCAAATCCACAACACAGAGTTGATGACAATGTAGAAGTACAGTAATCACTCCTGTTTTGTTTCTTACAGTACAAGCAAGCGAGTTGAGTATTGATGTTTTACAGTACTGTCTTACTGTACTATTTTCTATTTCATAGCTAATTATTTTTTGCTTTGATTCAAATAAACCTATGTTGTGATTGTACTGTAGTGTTTTGCATCAATACATTGCAAACTTTCTTCAATGATTCCACTGTCTGTAGTATTCTCTCTACTGCAGTACTTTTACTGGATGAGATGTGTTTATTGTACATGTAGTACCATAATGAAACCTGTATCTCCTATTTTGTTCTACAATATTTAATGATTGTACGAACAATGACACAGTGAAACTATCGGTTGCTTGTGTGTGGGTGATCTACAGTTATGTTTCAATGGTATTTCACAGTAAATTTATGTTTTGAACCAATGATTGTGCAAGTGCAAGATTTCTTTAAAGATGTGAATGCACTGTTTTGAACATTAGACATCCTATGTTACAAGTGATAACCGTTTTAAAAATGACATCAAGGTATTGAAAATAGAAAGTTGAATACGATGAGCTTGTAATCATGACTTCAGAAGAGGGAATTGTCAAATTTCCGATTGCACATTGGCAAACTATTGAAATGTATCGTCACTTGTTAATAATGTAGTGTAAGTAATACTGTATGTCAGTTGCTGTGCGAATGGGATAGTTTGACAGTCACTCCTGTTCAAAACATGGAAGTTCATTAAAAAAAAAAAAAACGGGAAAAAATAGAGTGGTGCAGGTATGATGTCAAAATACAGAACACTTGGTTTGTTGAGATTTTCCTATGGGCTTTTATAATGTTTTTTTTTTCTAATTTATGCATAAAATATGTGATAACTTGACTATACTTTGACATTTTGTTCTACAACATAAATTGCACACACTCAGTAGTGAAAACTCGAATTTAATTATCGAATTAGTTATTTTTCAAAAACAGAATTGTGAGATATACTCGTTATTCTCTTTTTTTTCCCCTCAGAATTGCGAGTTTATCACAGAATTCTGACTCCCCCTCACCCCCCTTGCTCTGAATTGTGATATAAACTCAGAATTGCGAGACACAAATTTTATAGGCCATAAGTTATCGGTGTAAAATTTTATTGGTTTAAATGTTTCATGCTATATGTATGTCTCCTATAAACTGCATATGTATATATTATGTAGACTTACTGTTTACATCAAATTCATGCTTTAATAGAAGACTAATCATTGCAGGTTTCATCAGTCCAGTCTGTGACTTGCAACATAAATGTCTGCGTTTAGCTTCAAAGGATGTCTTCAACGACGGTATTCTATAAAAAGGATGATTATATTTTGGATTCTGATTCTGACATCCAAAGGCACAACAAAACATTGTTCTCTTATTCTGTGGATTTTCTCCATTTTCCTCCACTTGTTACTGCTATTTTTCTGCCACAACTGTGACGTCTGCTCCAAACTGGTCTATAGGAAAATCTCGAAGGAACCAGGAGAAATGACATCATACCTGCACCACTTTGAAAAAATTTTAATTTGAAATTGCTAGTCAATATCACAAATATCTACACAGTAATAGCAAGTTTATTAACACCTCATTGAATTAACACCAGTTACACCACATGATACATTTTGGTGATTTGGACTAGACTAATCCTATTTATAAGTACATAGGCTTTGGCAGTGAACTACTTTAAGCCTCCTGCTGTTGAGTCTTAATATCTTAATTTTAGCCCCCGTGAAAAGGCCCCAATGACTCAACCTATGGCTTTGCAGTTTTTTTTTTTTTTTTTAACTTGTCATGCTTTTAAGATGCATTACAGTGTTGTGCTTGGCCTGAGACAAAATCAGCTATAAGCGTTTAGTGTAAAACTCTGGCTCACTCTGAGTTCTGTTGAAGGCTTGCTGGCCTAGAAACTTCTGGCCTCTGTCTTCAGTCCTGGGGAGCATGGGCATTGTACAGTACATGGTGAGTGTTAGGTGGAGTTTCTGAAGTGTCATTACTTGGCCATGTTGATGGAACAAGCAAGGAAATTGAAGGACATAGACACAGGGCACAAGCAAATACAAGAATCTTTGTCACCAAGATGGGCAGAAATAACCTGAACCCCTACAGCTCATAATGGCTTATGTGTTAAATGAACTTTAACAATATTTACCTTACACTTGAGAACTATCAACAAGCCATATTTTTATTATTTAATATTTTTATATTCAAATATTATTTATCAAAACTAAAAGGCTGGGACACACTATACCACTTTGAACATTTTAAAACACTAGGCATCATGCACTTGCTGACTGGTTAGAGAGAAAAACTGGAAAAGGATCTCACTCTAACAGACTTTAAAGTTTTTGACTCCAAAGATCACACATGTTTGATATCCGATGGACTAATAGACTGAAGCTAGAAAATATGAGTCTTGACCCTTCACATACACCACTGGCTCTGATTTTTGGCAATTAACATTGATTTGTCAAGAATACAAATCATGATAAAAATCTTTCCAAAAGTGGTGTATAGTGCATTTCAGCCTTAAGCAGTGTTGAGAAAGTTACACAAGACACCAATGCATTCAACAACACAACCTATATAACGTTCACCTTAATTTTCTTTTAAAATATACTTTTAGATATTACTAGAGCTATGTATCCTGTACAAAAGATCTCTTAACATTACGGGTTATACACTGTACAATTCTTATTAAAAGTAATGCGTTCCATAACTTGCTTTTTGTCTGTTCATGTGCACACGAGTGACTATGTTATGGAAAAGAGAAAGAATTTTAATTCAGTAGTTTTAAAAAATATTTAAGCGATTTCTTATTACTTTAAACATGCATTGCTTAAAAAGTATCTCAAACATCAATGTGTAAATTTATAAAGTAATACATTACTTGTTACATCAATAAATTGCATGTGTGATGGATGTTACTTGTAATGCGTTACCCTCATACTGGTCTTAAGTCGATGTTTACGCTGCTTGAGAAATAATTTCTACAATATCAAATGTAGCACAAAATAATTGTTAATCGTTACTGCTAACTGTTTGGCTCTTTTTTGTAGTTTTTCTTTTGGACCATTAGTCAACAAATAACTGAACAAATTTCCTATTAAGAGAGATAGCATGGATAAAAACTAGAGGGCCTGTACTTGAAATGTACAGGCTTATAGGGTATGAGGTTTATTGACAAAGAGTTACGGTCATCAGACCTTGAAGTGTCACATACATCCTGAACTCTGATCCCCACAATATTATGTTATATTATGCCTGAAAGGTAGTTTAACAAAATTAAATGAAAACAAGGCATTTACATCACGTGTCACTGCTGATAGTACATATTTTAGTAGCCTTGACGCCACTTGCTTTGAAAAGCAAGAATCCACCACCTAAAACAGACATTTTGCATCTATTTGACAGAACAGTACTAACACCTGAACTGGAAAACCACCTAGCTGCACAGCTAATTTCCAAAATGACTGAAAGCTTTTGATGACAGGCCTGTCTCCTCTTGTTCCTGAATTGCAGGCCATTGGGAAAAATAGATTATCATCAGCTGTCTTAAAGGTGTTAGGGCCAAGCAGCACTACAGTTAATAGACGACCTCCTTCCTTCCTACTTCCCTAAATGATCGCACAGAGAAACAGACACCAACCCCCGTTAAGAATTTCAAATAATATTTTGTATTAAAAGGTTCTTAGCAGATATAAATCAACAAATGAGTCTAAAAGCTTCCCAAACTGTTAAGAAAACAGTATCACATTTTATATTTAATCAAATCAAAATGGATCACATTGGAGTTTATTATGGGTGTCAAAGAGCTTTCATCCTGCTCTCAAACTGAAACAGAAACAGTCAGAAATGCTTTAAGACTTACTTTTATTTGAGAAAAGTGCATTATGAGGTTTTGTGGAAGTGTGACATGGGTGGGAGTGTGCAGTGTGATGTAGTGACAGCACTGGAAGCGGCCCATGTGTAGAGTGCAGACGGCTCGTCTCAGGGCAGGTCTGCGTTCGAGAGCCAGTGGTATTGTTTTAACAGTAAATCTGTCATAATGTGACAAGTCAGTCTGACATTGATAAGGTATTATTACTCCTCATTGTTTAGAAGTTGAATATCTTAAATGAAAGGTAATTACTCAGCAGGTCTTATGTCCTGGCAGCCACCATCAGCATCTCAGAGACACGTCAAGACATGTCCTCCCCTGTCATTACCAATGCTTACAATGAAGTTCACTGGCTACAGGGGATTTATTAAACAATGTAATTTGAATAGTAAATCAAATCATCTTGCACAATGTTATGGCGGTAACTTTAATAAATCAGAGGTCTCAACTGGGTCGTTAAGGACATTTAAAGTGGTCATTTTAGAATAAAGTTAAAATTAATTTGTAAATGATTGTTAATTTGTTAGGAGTGAATCAATCATCAAATATCAGCCATTAACAGGTTTTAACATAAAAAATATATTATGATCGTTTTGATCTTGATGATTTACTATAAATCTCTTAAGGCCTGTCATTATGGTAAATGATGAAAACTAGTATGTAACAAATATATGTAATTAATGTATGTAACTATTATGTAATAATACTTTTTTTCATGATTCTTTGACGAACAAAATTCAAAAGAAGCATTCTTTTGAAATAGAAATCTTTTTGTAGCAGTATATATATCTTTATTGTCACTTTTAATCAATATAATGCATCCTTACTGAATAAAAGTTTTAATTTCTTTCAAAAAATATTACTGATCTTTTGAACAGTAATGTAAAAGTCTTTTCAGATTGTTTAAAATGTATATTTAGAATAGTAGTTCAATTCAATGCAGATTCAAATAAGTTAGAACAACAATAAACAATAGGTTGGTTTTATTTTCTTATTTTTCAGATTTATAGTTGCAAAGGTGTATGTTCAACTTTAGACCGCACTATTGCATGTTTCTCTGGCCATTAAAGGGTTTCCCCCCTCAAGTGTACCCCTTTTCCTTCCGGCGGGTGAAAATGATCCGTGGATATGAAATATGCATATGAGGTGAGAGGCGTGAAAAAGTCAGAAGGTCTACAGAAAGTCTCACTGATAAAGGCTTCGCATATCAGGGGACCAGTGAGGTGAGGGCGAGTGGAAACACAACTTCCTACTCAGGCCTGTCAATCACAGCGAGCAAGGGGCCTACAATGATGACCTAAGAAAAGGAAGAGGTCTACTGAGTCCACAAATATTTCTGATGGGGGATTTCACAGTATTGTTAGGAGGAAAGAGACTGCCTGGCAAATAATACTGAAGGCCAAGAGGCCTGAATCAAACAAATTTTCAACAATTTGTGTTGGTGTTGAGGTCAAGTCTACATCAGTGCCAAAGTGTGTGTGTGTGTATATATTTTATGTTATGTGTATGTGTATGTATATATATATATATATAAATATATAAAATTATCATGCATTGTATGTATCATACATATAATGTATAATAAAATTAAATACATAATGTAAAAAGAATACATTTACATTTTCAATATATACAGTATATATTTCTCGCAGTACCTCACTCTGAAATTTAGTGCTGTTAATTCCTGGATGATAAAATGCTTTTAATCGTCCTCGTTTGGATGCCACTTTCAGTAAAAGCATAATTGACTAAATGTAAAAGTGATGCAAAAATTTGATCTTTTTTTGCAATTTTGGACAACTACAGTATCATTTTTTTGTATGGAAAAGATCAGCCTGAACTTTCTGCTAAAAAACGGAGAAATTTATTTCAGTGTGTAGAATTAAATTTTTGGGTTTTTTTTTTTACAGCCTAAAGATGAATATAGTAGCTAAGCTAGCATTGTAAGTGAAATGTCTCTCCTCAAATTTGTGTCAATCATGTTAGAGAAACCCTCCCCCTCCTGAGAATGAAACACCTGGGCCGCTGTGAAAATATTTGGCCTGTAAAGGACTCACTGCTGCAGGGCCCCATCTCAATAGCATCCTTCACTCTCACAATCAGTCTAAAGACATTATCCACTTAGTGGAGATGAGCTGAGGGGCTGCAGGGGATACTAGGGCTGGGTAACACAGTTAGTCTAATGGCCGCCAAAGAGGGAGCAAGATGGCTTTCAGTAGGGTTGGAGGGTAGGGGGGTCTGGGGAGACAGGAGGCCCTCATGGGCCTGCTAATCGAATGCTTGCATTGAGGTTTTGATATCACTCTCATTTGGGGACAACAGCTTTTATAAGCTCTGTTGACAAGGTGCAACCTAATGCAAGCAGCCATTCGCCTGCCCTTAGGCGTTCGGAAAAGAGCGGCTGAGAACAAACTGGGTCTGAGAGAATGAAGTAGTTTTAATGGTCTGTTCAAAGCGCTGGATGCGTTTTACTCTATTGGACAGAGCGGAAAAACAATACTAAATGTATATGATAACAACACAACTAACTATATCTTAAGCTAGGGGAGTTAAATATGCGTAAATTTACTAAAAAAATGCTACCTCTATACACTGTGTATATATAGCTATTACCATTCAAAGTGACAGTAAACATATTTGCATTGTTAACAAAAAAAAACTCAAATCGCTGTTTCCACAGAAATATTAAGTAGTGCAACTGATTTAAACTGTGATAGTAAGAAATGTTTTTTAAGCACCAAATCATATAATGATTTCTGAAGGATCATGTGACACTAAAGACTGAAGTAATGGCTGCTGAAAATTCTGCTATTCCGAAACTAGACAAGTACAAACCGTCTTTCTCCCAACGGAGTGATGGAAACTCATGCAAAAACTAACAGTGGGAACATAGCAAACTCTCTAAAGGGACATATAAACTCACTCCTCATGGGCAACACAAAGTACTTTTGCAGTAAAATTCCAGTTCCACTCTTGGTGTTTTTCTTCTTTAGGACGGAAGGCTAATTAGATTTTACTGCAACCATACCGCAGTATTGGCTTCATGGGAAATCCGCACAACTAGTATGAAGCTTTTACAAGTGTACAGAACAGACTTTCAATGATTGAATCATGAAGTTCAATGTCCAGGCGCATTAGTGGTATGGTCATTTGCTTGTGTTTGATGACGGCAGCAGTGGGTGCAGTTGGAACACTTTTCAAGTATGGAAGTTGTGTGTGGTTGTGGAAGTTGTGGGATGCGTCTTTGATTTACTGAAAAAGAGAGAAGTGTTCTGCTCTTGGCTGGAGGAGCTGTTATATGCAGTTAAACAGTGTGAGTCTCTTTGACGCGTCTATTTAAATGGCATTTATTCTCCAGTGCGGACTAGAATCCCTCCAATCCTTCAAATTCATTTTCTCCAAAACTACTTACAACTGAGTAATAAAACAAATGACTCATCAATAAACACAACAAGTGCTAGTATTACAAAGTTTCAGGCATCATTCAGACATGAATGTCTCTGTTTGCTAACATTTCTTTCCTCAAAAAGAGCACACACAAAAAAGGCTAAATTTTTGGCATTCATGTTACTTGTTCACACATGCGAGACGCTAAGTTTGCTATGTGACTCCAGAATTCTGTTCACATTCTTAATGATAATTCAGATCAACAATCTTTTTCACTCAAAGGCCCCATATTCAATGGCTCAATGACTTTTCAGTTGTTTGTGATTTACTGTATAAAGATTAAGTATAAGAATTTTAAAAAAAAATCCCAATTTTAAAATATTTTATGGCATTTTAAGATTTTCCTGTTCTAGAAATCCCACTTTTAAAATTTCCTCATATATCCAAGTTTTCCAACACTTTGGGAATCCTTGTTCTTCAAAGAAAAACAGATGTTGAGGGGGTCAATAAAATAAGGAATATCTTGATTTTTTAATTGTTTTAGCTTATTTTAATGGCTGTTTTGGCTCAATTTAAATCTTTTTATTTAATCTTAAGGCTCCCATGGAAGTTTACAAGTTGAAAACCACTGATTTGGGGGATTCACTCCAGCATTTACATACAACTGTCACTCCCAAAACTCCCCGGTGTGTATCTGGGCTTGGTACAGCAGTACTTTGCCCTGGGTTTTTGCATTCATTACATTATTAACTGCCAGTTTCATAGCCTGTTCTCCATATATAATCATCACCAAAAACATTGCGTGGTTGGACCAGATGTTTAAATGACATCTAAGTTCTATGCTTTTTTCAATAAAGCAAATGAAAAAACATGTAATGGAGGAAAGATGGGGAAAGATTAAGAAATGTTTTAACAAATAAGATGCAGCACGAGCACATAAATCCACACGTGCTTTATCTAACTTTAGGACATGCCGTCTGTAAATCAGATAAGAGCTGCACACACAGCCCAATAGTCAATGGTGTAAACCACCCATTCCCCCACTGCCTTTCTTGGTGAGACCTCTACAATAGCAGAGCAACCACACCACCTACACTACTATTCAAATGTTTGGGGTTGGTACGATGTTTTAATGTTTTTGATCTAATTATGCGCATCAAGGCTGCCTTTTTTTGTCAAAATACAGGAAAACAGCAATAACGTAAAATATTATTATAAATTTTAAACATTTCTGTGAAGGCTACCCTAAATTTTCAGCAACCATTTCTCCAGTCGTCAGTGTCACATGTTCTTTCATAAATAACATTTATTATTAATATTATTATTATTACAAATGTTGAAAACTGTTCTGCTGTTTTTATCAGGAATCTTTTATGAATAGATTTATTTGAAATACAATAGAAATCAATTGAAACATTATAAAATGTCTTTACTGCCCATTTTAATCAATGTAACGCATCTTTGCTGAAACTTTTGAATGGTAGTATACATGATCTTTATGGAGTACTCATGGGATAAGACAAACGGATAGTTACGAAACGTTAATAGTAATACAATAATTTTTTATAAGAAATTAC
Source organism: Opsariichthys bidens (assembly GCA_037194245.1). Lineage (NCBI taxonomy): Eukaryota > Metazoa > Chordata > Actinopteri > Cypriniformes > Xenocyprididae > Opsariichthys > Opsariichthys bidens. The sequence continues at coordinate 22,231,884 of CM074279.1, read as the reverse complement.
AACAGTAAAGCTATGGAAAAACAGAAAATCAGGAATCATCTATCTGAACATTAGAGAATTAAATATTGCCCAATTTTAGTTTTTTAGACTTATTACGGTAGAATTATTCAATAAAACCCAGGTAAAATCCATCACACCTGATCACACTGATGCTTCAATCCTTCCACAGCAGCTCAGTTCTGATGAAACTTCTCTGTAATACAAAGCAACGTCCCCAATGCAAATATCACACACTCATTTGGAATTCGGTCCCTGTGGTTTGTTTTAAGTGCTCAGGGCACCTCAAGTTTCTTATTTATCCATTTTTTTAATTTGTGTCATATAAACACAAACAGATTAGATAATAGAGACTAGGGAGCGTGGGATTAATTTTGAAGGGGCTCATTAGCACGTGGCTTGTCTAGAATAATTAGGTTTTGTTTTTCCCCACGGCCTCTAGTCATATTGCAGTGCAGCAGCAGCTGCTTTTACCCCCCTTCCCCATTCTCTGCCTGATAAGTGGCTGCCAATCAAACAGGCCTGAGTTTGGTGACATCATACAGTTGCTATAATAGTGTCTGGATCACTGGCCTCTGAAATGCCCTCTTCAGGTATCATAATCACGCTGTACTAAAAAGAACACCTACAGTAATAGTAGGTTAAAAAAGAAATGTTAAAAAAGAACAATGTTAATAATATTTAAGTTGTATTATATTAAATAATAATAGTGGAATTATTATTAACTGCAGAAGATATTCAGAACCACTATACCACAAGTTTTTAAACTCTGGGTTGCAAGAGGGTAATTGGAGATTTGAGAAATTTTACACAAAAACTACAGTTACCTTGAGTTATTTATATATTTAATTCTATTTTTACCAACTTTACAACTGTTAGCTTAATATGAAGTTCATTTAGATAATATAATGCAAACACCAATTTAATTTTGCAAACAACATGCCTCTTAATTACTTAATCCTGTCATGTTTCGTGAAACATTACATGTTTTATTGAATGTTTTGAAAACTACAGTAACAGCAAAGGTAAAACAAAAAATAACATCTTTTTTGTCACAAGACACGAAAAAAAAATCTAATATTATTATTTAAGGACTTATTAGTAAGACACTTGCTGAAGCGCAAATAAAAACATTTAAGACATTTTCTCATTCAGCACAGTCAAATATGGCAAAATCTTCCTTTTCCATTAACAAATACATTATTCCACATGAAAACTGTTAACTACACTTGACAACAGTAAATCCTTAATTACAGTTCCTATCTGAGAACCCTAATGAGGTCCAGACTGATCCGATTCCTCTGAAGATCCACATTCATTACCCGTACCTCTACCCGCTCACCTGGGCCAAGAGCTAGGCTTCTTCGCCTCTGGTCCTCAGGAAGTTTTTCCGGTGTGATGAAACGCTTTGGGATGAGACCAGAACGCCCGACTCCAATGTCCACAAAGGCTCCAAATAAAGCAGTGTTTGTTACACGGCCCGTCAGCACCATGCCATCATGCAGGTCATTCATGGACACAATTTCTCGCTTGAAGTCTGCCTGCTCAAAATCTATTGAGGACAATAAAAAAAAAGAAAAGGAAAATAATTAAATTTGCAGTCACATTACTGAGATTTTGTGGGCAAAAAAGAATGACGCACAGTTCACATAGAAGTCACTTTAAAACCAAGCACCCTCACGCCGAATACCCAATCACTTGGATTCCGATTGAACTGGATTTTGCAAAAACTCGCCAAGCATTGGTAAATATGACTGCGCCGTTAGAAACAAAGATGGAAAGAAGGAAAGAGAGAACATTTAAAAAGATTTCATCTCTTTCAAATGACTAAGACTGACATTAGCCTCTTTCCCTGCATGTCTTAAGGACCCTGCTTCAAACTGATCCAAGAACTCCAAAGGTAGACATTAGAAACAAGCTTTGGTTAATAATTTGAAACCAATAATATTAGCAGGCCTCTCAAACCTCTTCTCATCTTTTTCGGCGATTTTCTTTGGGAGGTGCTTTTTACATAAACATGGCCTCTCAGCAGGCTCTGCAGTCCAGGAAACATTCATCTCTGATTATTCTTATCCGGGACACCTTACCTAGAGCACTGCTCACATGGCAGTTATTTATACAGCTGGCTACAGAGCAGAACACATCAGGCTTCCAATCAGCGGAAGTGAGCCTGTAGCCTTCTAATGAGAAAGCTAGTGTCCCATCTAGTGCACAACACCGACAAGATGACATCTCATCATCTGGAGTGGAGTATCCAGTAACCATCATTATTAACGGTCTCAATCAATAACAATTAAAAACACTATTCAGAAAAGAGCAAAAGGTTTTTTTTTTTTGGCATTTTTAGGTTAATTTATTTTTAAAAGATCTACAAAAGGAGTTTTTCCTCCAGCGGAGTCTTAATTCAACTTCAACAAACACTTCCATCATCTTTTCAAGTACGGAAATAAAAACCCCTCCTATTCCCAAAGAAAACCTTTTTCTGAATATAATGAACTCTGTTCCTCAACCCTGAAAACACGTTAAGACATTCATCTCAATTATAATCCTGTCACCTTTAATGAAACATAACATTTACTATCAACACCCGCAGAAGGAAAACAATATCTTCTCAGATGTCTAAACTTAACATAAAAACCAGAAGAGGCGTTTGTTGTTTGGTCATTTTTATTCACTTGGAGAGTCACTAGGGGATTTTAGAGCTGGGATCCAGGCTACTTTGCTTTCCTCTTTACACAGCTTTCTCTCTCATTAATGATATATCTGTCGGCAGGTCTGCTTTAATAATGTGGGTCTTCCCCCAAATTACGCGGCAAGACTTCAAAAGCCTGGAGCACCGCCCAGTCATCTCACAGACAAGAGACAGTCTCAGGGGAGACGGGAGGAGAATCATTAAATGGGAGGTAGGAAAAGAGAACGAGATGCCAGCATTGTCTATGATCTGCGTAGTGGCCATGTTGAGAAAATGCTTTGATACTGTGGTTTGTGTTGTGTTAAGTTCATTTCAAAATCTTCATCTGAGTGTTGCAGTGAGGTACAGCAAACATCTTTTTTAAAATGCTGCCACAGGCTATGATGTGGAAAAACATTATAGAAAGTTCAAAACATTTGTATTGTATGGAAAAGACAACCCAGTCTCATGAGAAAATGTAACTAGTTGGCAATTTCATATGAAACCATACAAAAACATTACTGTTTTAGGAAAAAAAACTATGCATGCAAAGAATTAAACAACCCTCAGGCCGTATGAAAATGTACGAATGAGATCATACAAAATAATACAGTACAGTAAATTTGAAACCAATTCACCAAAATGTAAAGTATTCACAAAGTGCCATGAAAGTGTGTTGGAGAAGCTGCTCAGACATTCAGCTAAACTTCTGTTGTGTGTTCAAAGGCCTTGTTTACACAAGGCTCATGTAGTCGAATGTGTTCGAGCAGCTTCTAAAGGCGCCTACTTTGCGCCTACTGACTTAATGCGTAAACATTATAGGCAGTGTGCTAGCCAGACGGAGTTTAAACTTTGTCGGCTGGAGACCAAGTCTGGATCGAAGACGAAAAATATACCAATTTATTTTCTAGAATTGTATATTCTTTTCTTTTTTCACTATTTTTTATTGGCAATTTTACGGTGGCCGAGAGAGCTCAAAGCGCTTCAAATAATAAAACACATGCAAATTAAAAAAAAACACATGCAAATTAAAAAAAAGCACATCCGAATTAAAAAAAGCACATGCAAATTTAAAAAATGTAGCGCTTTTTTGAGTTTGCATGTGTTGTGAGGATTTGCAGCACATGTGTTGTCAAACTGATGATCACGTTTTTTTTTTTATTTGCATGCGCTTTTTTTTAATTGCATGTGTTTTTTTTAATTCGCATGTGCTTTTTTTTAATTTGCATGTGTTTTATTATTTGAAGCGTTTTGAGCTCTCTCGGCCACCGTACAATTTGCATCAAGCTGGACATTTCACAGCTATAATGTAACTATAAATTTATAAAAACACTTCTTCTGAACAACGATGACATAAGAATCAAAACAAAACCAACTGGTTCATAGTTGAAGCAATTTTACTAAACATTATCACAAGTCATTTTCGAAATTTCAACAAAACCTCATCTATGTTAGTCATAGTGTTGTCAAAAGTGCCGACTTTGATACCAAGTCTGTACTGAAATTTTAAAAATGTGATGCTTTGAGCGCTGTTGAGCAGATTCGTTAACACCTCTGATTGGCCACTGAGTTCACGAGCTTATCAGATATGTCTGTGCTTCAATGATTGCCACTTCAAAAACATGTTGCAAATAGACAACAATGACGCTCTTTACCGAGCGTTAACACACACAAAGGAGTGTTTGAAAGTCTATCAGCAGACCGGTCAACAACGCTCAAAGCGTCACATTTTTAAAACTTGGTATCGAAGTAGGTACTTTTGACAACTCTAGTTAGTCAGATAATAACATTACCTAGGTGACAAATCAGACGTTTTCAAGACATAAAAACAAATGTACAAAAACAACAAATATAAACGTGGCAACACAGCACTGACCTGGAAAGGGCAAGTGACAGTTGTTAACATTCCGGGCCAGTGGGTTTTTTTTTTTTTAGCCCTGCAAATATCTTGAAATACAAAGGTAATACTGTCCTGTAGAGAGGAAACAGTGTGAGCACGTCACAGACTGATTCTTACCTTGACGAATGTCAAAGCCAGGCGGCTGAATGAGTCCGTCTACAATGAGCTGTAGAGTCTCAGGTGTGGTGTCCAGAAATTTGGCCAAGACATCCAGACCACTGCTCTTAACACTGCCCTCAACACTCTGCCTGAGAACAGCAGTACCCATCTGATCCAAACTGCCCCCTATTTGAGACAAGAACCTGAATGAGGAGAGCAAAAATTGAAAATTAGTCTTGACAAGTGAAGAAATAAATTATGCATTTTATCAGTTTTTAAGGACATTTCATTTAAAACTTTCTGTAAACTTCATATTTTATTCAGAAACGCACACACTTGATTCAGATATTGTGGTAACGCAGTGAGGTTTGTTGAGGTCCATGGGAGGTGGTGTCTTAATGAATGGCTTTTTAATAGCCCTTCCCAGAGCCCAGCACACGTGGAGGAACTCCCCCGACACCGGCAAGGAGCCTGAAGGTCGACACACAGAGTGGAGGAGAGCAAAGACTGGGAGAGGAGGTGAGACTAATTATGCCCTAAATCTTGATTTCTAGAGTCCCAGAGATGAAGACTCCGTCTCCCTTCATAAATCTAACCGCATTGTGAGCGCCGTACATTAAAGGAAAAGGTTAGTGTTGAGCTTTGAGCAGTGAAGCAGGAACACAGACCAAACACAGCCAGCGAAAATGATCCAGACATGGCCTATTACTTGGCACAGCCCATAATCTCTGGCTCAGGATGAGCCAATATTTTCATAATGTGATCATGAACTGCAACACTGAGGCAGCGTTTAAACTTCAGTTTCATACTGTGTTGCATAGTAGGTCAGTCTGTTAGGCCCATACACTGTGAATAGAAAAATGATTACAGCATGTACCGTAAAATGCACAACATATGTATGGTGTATGGGTGGGAATTTTTAGCCACATCATGATCTGATTTTGGTTTGGGGAGGTGCATTGAAATTATTGATTACAAATAAATGACACTTCCAGGTTCTACAGGTATCAATCCAGAAGAGAGTTGTTTTAGATTATTTTCTTCTTAAGTTTTGTTTAGAAACTTTTATATGGCATTTTTTAGACACCATATCTCACAACATTATAATGTCACCTGTGTATTTTTCATTTCATCATTGCTTTAAATGTAAATATAACACATGCTGAAAAAAGGCCAGTCCATAATTCCTCATATTGCCTTCATAAAAACACGAAGAAAGTTCTGAATGCTGCTCTCTTATCAGAGTACGATGCAAATGAGCTGTACAACCTCTACAAGGACACACATGTCCTGGAGCGTGCAACAAGCCTGTAACAGGGGGTCAAGCTGTCCAGAGGTGGCTGTGGAATGCTGGGGTCCTGGGTATTACTGGAATGTGAGTTTTGGCAAGAGGAGGGGGCGGACCTGCTGAGCCAGCTTGCTGATGGATGGCCATCGTCGTGACAGGCTGACGCCAGCGCAGCTGTCCTCTGTGTGACTGACAGGACAGGTGGGTTTAAGCCCCACCCATTTCCTGCTGCAGATAGAGGGCTTGACAGTAACAGTGACAGGCAAATGTACTTACACTCGTTCTTTTGTATGTACTCAGACAATTTCACACTGTCTGAGCTCACACACAGATATATAACACTAATATTCATACATACAGATCATTGCTCCTTCTCAACTCACCCTCCTGAAAAAGTGTATGATCGACAGAAGGGATGCTGACATTAACTGATGTGCGATTAACTGTGGGTAGAGAGCATTTACTGTATGTTTGCTGAGAATGGTAAAAGGCTGTTAAAGAAAAGTTGTGCAAATATGGAGATGGTTTGGGTGTGCCCAACCTTGGCCCAAGGTGCCTCATTTAGAAGGATATTCCAATTTCATTAACATTAGAACTTGGTTAAGAACAAATACATGTGTATAGGTATGTGTTTTAAAGTTCATCTTGTGTATAAATTTGAACAATCTACGCAATTATTAGTGAATGATACCCAATGATAGGATAGGGTGTTGCTATGTGGTTGCTAGGGGACTTTATGTAGTTGCTAGGGGGTTGCAATGCAGTCGCAAGGGTATTCCTGCAAAAGAGTCCCCCCAAAAATCTAAATATGGCTCTGGTGGACTTCTCTACGTCTATAGGATTTTGGACTTGTTTTATCGTCCACCAGGTTTAAAAATCACATACTTAAGTTGTTTTAACAAGCTGCTAGATTCAAGTTATTATGGCTTAGTACAAACAGTGTGGGATGAGTTATGCACCAATTACACCAAGTTAAACCTACTGTACTAAGATCAAACCAAAACCCTAAAAATTGCTGGTCATTTATTTTCAATACAGACCTATGAAGACAGAAGTTCAGTGCCATAATAAGCCTTTCTGCTCAATTTGAAACACCTAACAGTTCTAGAGCAGAACTAGATCCAGTGAAACAAAAAATAATCATAGACTCTTTTGGGCCTTTGAGTTATGAGGTGATGAAAATGTAAAGAGTAACCGACACGAACACAATTTGGAAGAATTCCAGCTTGTCTCAAGTAAAAAATTCGATGAAAGAACTGCAGAACTAAGTCATTCAAGTGGCATTGTATTTTCTGCAGCCTCCAGAGCAACAACAGCACTAACGGTCAAAACTTGACCATTAAATTTAATAGAATTTATATACATTTCTGTTCAAAAGTTTGTAGTCGGTAATTTTTTTAACTCACATTTACTCACCAAATAGAGAATGTAAAAATTCATACATAAAAAAGAACCACATTTTATCGATTTTATCGATATTTTATCGAAATTAATCGACAATTCTGACTCAGGTTTATAGTGTCCTGACAACACCCGCTTGTAAATGACTTTCAAACATACCTGTGCCCTGTATTTGTACCAATTTCAACAAATTACTCAAGCACTCATACTGCCCAACAGCAACTACCCATCATCCTTCACTAGTACTTCACAGATTTCCGTGATGTTGGTCAGGGACACTGTTTCCCTCCAGCTGTCCCTCTGGAACGCCAGAGTTGGCACAAAGACAGAATGGAAATGAAGAGGGAGAGAGAGAGAGAGAGAGAGAGAGAGAGAGAGAGAGAGAGAGAGAGAGAGAGAGGAGAGCAGAGCTGAACTCTTGAGTGATTTATGAACATCTACAGTGCGAGTGTGGTGGTGCTGGGCGATTGGCCCAAGGGCTCAGGTTTCTGGAGGGGGTCTCAGCTGGGCTTATGTTTCTCTCTGGTGTGTTAGTGTTTAGGGGGTACCAGGGCTGCTGCTCTTTTGGATCCAGAAGAGCGGAGTCTACCTTATCCTCCGGGCGTAATGAAAAGCAGCTCTGCCGAGGAGTGTTGTGGATGAGGCCTCAGTTCCCCAAAACGTAAGCTACTGGGTGGGCCCAATGATAGAGGCTATCCAGACACAATAAGGCTGCTTTAGTGTGTGGTCCTCTTAGCAGTAACCCTGAAGTTAATTCGTTATCATCAGTGAATGTAAGAAATTTGATATCAACCCTGGGAAAAATATGTTACTAATGCTGCATTGAAGATGATGAAGAAGAGCTACTCACTTCTTCAGACTCATCTTGGCAATTCTCATAACAGCAAAATGGATCTGTGTGTTGCTTGATTGTTGAAGACAGAAAAGGACTCAAAAGTAATAGTTCACACAATGAAAACGGTCATAATTTACGCTAAACCTAATGCGACATCTAACAGCAGCACGTTTGATTTAAAAGCTAGCGATTTTCAGTGGTCTGGTCCTCACACAAAGCTATCATATGACTTCAGAAGACTTGGAACACTGCAATAGATATATGGAGCAATTTTATTTTTTATTTTTTTCTGTAAATTTGGAGCTTTATATCATCTGTCCCCATTTACTTTTATTACATGAACAAGCATGTCCAGGACATTCTTCAAAATATCTTCTTTTGTGTTACACAGAAGAAAGTGATACGGCTTTTAAATGACATGACGGTGAGTAAATGATGACAGAATTTTTTTTTTATTTGGGTGAACAGTTCCCATACATCACTACTAGGGCTGTTACAAGATCAGATTTTTACTACACGATTGTCATGGCCAAAAGAACTAACAATAACAATATTATCATGACATCAATAGAAATAATAAATAAAATAAAAAAAAGTAAAAATTTGTAACCATAAAGGCATGTTTACACCAAGGACGATAACATTTTTATAATCATTCTAATCAGTCCTTCTGGCCGAAATGTTGGATAATAAAGTATTTGCAAGTGAGTGTGTGGTCAGATCTCATTCAAATAGATTAGTCCACACCACAACTTTAACGATAACGACACAGAGGAATTAAATCATATGTATCAATTTCAGAAAAACTATTTCCAGTGGACGATAAAAACAGAGCAATCAGAGCAACTGAATTTTAAAAACTTGAACATTTAATACGGCAGGCGACATAACTGCAGTGGACGTTAATATACAGTAGTTATCATCATAGTTATCTTTATAGTTATTGTTCTTGGTGTGAACCGGATTTAAATGTATAAAATATAAAAAGAAGTAACTGTTGATCGGTACTTCCTGCAGTCTTTTTTACATAATCCAAGCAAAAAAAAAAATTCAATTGTCAACCAGATTTCTGGTGCTGGATTATTTACATTATTATCATAGGTGTAGTATTAACAGCATCAATATTTAATTTTTCAATTATCATGCAATATACGTTTTTTGTGACAGCCCTAATCACTACCTTCCTCTTCATGTACATACAAAATATTGAAAAACAAAAGTAGGCACTCTCAGTTATTGGCTATAATAAAATAAATATCAAGCATAAACCAGTCAAGTGTATAGTCAGAGCTTAATATTGTTATTTCCATATCCAAAGAAAAGTCTCCCATAAGAGCTAACGTCAACCTTTGTCTCACAGCTAATATTAAATACTATAGATGGTCAATCAGGGGGTGAGCACTACATATTGTGTATGTGTATTTGTGTGCATATGAGTGGGAAGTGGTGGGGCTAAGAGTATCAAGTTCATCACATTAGAGTAACATGATCCACCATTACAGTCCGCTGGCCCACGCTTCACAAAACGCCCAACGTGCAACGAAATCACTCACGAAATGGAGGAAGACAAGCTGCATGTTTTCACAAGCACAATGTGTGACTGATTTAAGGCACCTCCTGTCCCGACTTTACAAATATTATGTGCAAACCAGTTATTGATGCAGAGCGGGGTGAATTTTCATTTCATTTCTATTCTTTTTATCTGCTGAATAGATATATAAACAGGGTCATGAATGAGAATGAGAGAGGAAGTGAAAAAGAGCTGTCCAATACTTTGCAACAGGAAAGAGAATGAGCTGGTGAAACAGAGGACAAGAGTGATGAACCCAGTGTAGAAATGGGTTACAGATTGTTGGGAATATGTCAAGCTTGTCATCATCATTATAAAGCTATTGCTCAGACGGTTCTGCTCGCATCATTAGCCTTTTGATTCCAGCCCTGGCTGAAGCTCGCAACATATTTGATACAATTTATTAGCAATAACCAGAATTCCTCCCAAGCCCCCAAGAAACCCTTGTTTAAAGTCCGCTACATTAGCTGGGCGCTACATTATCAACTCAGCACTGCTGGTGGCCATGTTTAATCAAATCCTGTTACTCCAAGAAAAATATGCCTGGGCTCATGATGACAATTGGACTGGAGCAACGTCCATTAGCACAGCATTTGGTAACGATAGAGAATAGTGATAATACAAGGTACTGCAAGGGAGGCTTTTCTGCCTGGTTTAGTCGGAAATGAAGCCTAACGGAGAGAAATGAAAACAAACAGAAAAGGAGGAGAGGAGGGAGGATATGACAGGGTGATTATTCCTCCACTCCATACCCCTAAGTGGCTTTATTAGACCTCTGACCCCAAAAGGCGCCTCTGATGACAGATCAGGCAGAGAACGAGTGGACGGACATGCATACACTCACACACGAGTGACACATGCACATTCAGTGGGGACAACAAGTCTCAGAATGACAATATAGATAATTCTATTTTAATTCTATTAAAATATTATGTTTTTAATGAAAATTTGACTGTGATATATAGTTATCGCAAGTATTTCAGATTTTCATTTTACTTTAAATTTCATATTTTTAATACGGATTTTCAATGTGGTCTCAGACGTTTATATACAAATGCACACATACACACACAAAGTGACACAAATGAAGTGTAGTTACACTAGTTTACACACTGTGCTACACCTAATGCCAAAGTACAGCATCAGTTATGGAGGAAATTAAAAAAGTGAGTAATAGGCAGTGAATGAATGTCTTGTTTCTAAATTATAGTTGCCATTCACCAATAAATCCTCCAAATTCCACAGCGCTCGGATGCCGTGCCCATGGTTCATATTCAATTTTAAAAAACCTCTTTCACATGCACACACTGATTTTGATTTAACTTGCAGCTGTCATGCATGCAAGCACATCCAAACCACAGGGCATCCGTGCGCACATCTTCTGGAAGCAACAGGCACAAGTGTCAGATTGGTGTAGTCTAAACAGACTTGAGCAGCACAGCTGCGGGGAGAGCGTCATTCACTGCCAGAGAGTGCTGAGCACACGCTGAATGTGCTTTTCATACAAGCGGCAGCAGCTCGCACAACTCTCACTCAGAGCAACACAGGACCAGATGCTCCCACTTGAAGTAAACACTCTCTACCACTTAGGTCAATCCTTAAGCAGATCCAATGATCATCTGCTGTAGTACAGTAATGTGATAGTTCAGTGACACGCTCTGTTCTCACCTCAAAGCGATGCTGTAGGATTCAGGGTGGATGCAGGTTTGGTCCAGAGGGTTAAACCGGTTAGGGGTGCTACCAGAGCCCTTGACTTTTCTCTTTTCAGTTGTCGGTTTCTGAGGAACCTCAAGGTCTTCATTTCCTCCAGAGCCGATACTGTATGGAGCACAATTACAAAAACATTACAGTAAAAAAGGGAGATTGGGATAAGATGTGCCACTTTTTACTAAGTTTCTACAAGAAGAAATAAGATGTTTCTGATGGCATCATTACTGATTATAATACATAAGGATGAGATTACAAGATTATCAGATTATCGACTGAGATCAGAACTGCGTATCACAAGACTAAAAATAAGATCTCCCTTATTACTGCTGGTGTAATTACTGCAGTACGATTGATACTTAGATTTTGGAGATATTCAATGTCCTACACTTAAAATGTGGACTGAATTTATGATTGAGAATGTTTCATGAAAAAAACGTTAGCTATACTGAATGGAAATCACATAGATGTTGACATGTGGGAGAATTTTATTCATTGTTACTTCAAAAAGATGACTGATATTAGGTCCATGCATGATGTGTGACTGTTGTGCATTACAGTGTTATTTCTATAAATATTGTTTTATTTATTTATTATATCTCTATATTTTATTTATTTATTACTATTTATTATATTTTTTGTATAGAATGTATTCATTTATTGTTTGTACTGGTATGATATGTATAAGGAAAACCAATAAAAACATACAATAAGAACTGTCTATAAAAAATAATTATGAGAAGTACAAAATGTTCCAGTGAGACAACTTGTCCCACTTCGCCCCAAATTAATGAATTCAACTAAAAAAAACAAGTAAATGAGTAAAAAAAAAAAAAAACTAAATAAATTTATCAATCAGCCAGAAAAAAGGCTTAATATTCAGAATTTGAATGTAGTGAAGAGTATTTTAATATTATCTAACAGAATTTGTGATATTAATAGTATTTGTAATAGTATTTTAATTTCATAGCATTTGGAGGCAAAAGTCATCATCGCCATTAGGTAAGCCACTGGCACACGGAAGCATATGACACATAAAAAAAAAATTTATTTAATAACTCATGGCTAATGTTTAAACAAATAATTTACATCAATATATACATAGGCCTTTTCTAAATATACTGTATGCTCACGTGAGAAAAATAATGCTTAATAATAAATAAATAATGCTTAATATAATATTTTTTTTAGATTAAGGGGCAACACATCTTTTCCCATTCTCCCCAGCAGGATATAAAGGTAGCTTGGTACAAAACCATGTAGAAGTTGAAGTGGGATGACCCAGCTGTGTACCTGCGTACTGTCTCGGGGTTGATCCTGATGAAGCCGGCACACTGCTGAAAGCTCTTAGGACCGAGGCCTTTGACTAGTTTCAGCTGCTCTCTGTTGAGAAAAGCTCCGTTCTTTTCTTTCCATTCCATAATACTGCGAGCTCGGCCTGCATTCAGACCTGCTATGTGCCTGATAAAACAAAATGAACAATAAAAAAACACATACACAAAAAAACACTTTTTGTCCTGATGGGCTTGATTAGCTATTATTGCTATTTTTTCTGATGTTCTGAAATGGCATCCTAAAATATATCTTATCTGAGGTCACAATGAGGTTTAAACTGTTACATAGATGTAGTCCAAAAAGCCTAAATTTAATCGCTCACATCTTCCCGCTTGACTGCCTGGTTCAATTACAGTTTGTTTTTAGAATTAGTCATTGCTTTACATGTCAATACCCAGCATTAACCACACATCCTGGATGAAGAACTTCACTTTAGAAGTCCACCCAAGGCCATGGAAATTCCTTTTCATACTTATGTAATCCCTATATATTCACAAACAAGAAGTCAGATATTAGTAAAATATTGAGAACATTTTCCAACTAAGATCTCATAATCTTTTTGACCTTTTCATACAAAACAGAAAGGCATTGAGAAGTTTTTTGTGACACGGTATGGGCAATTCGAAGTGGCAGCTCCCCTAAAAGCAGCTATGTAAACATTGTATGTCATCACTTATAAATAAGGGGCGAATAATGCTGGAGCCACGAACACGTCGTCTGGACTTCTGGTACTGAGAGCTCATTTAAAGTCAAGTAAACAGATGACCTGATCCAAGCCTACCTCACGAGCATTTAACCCTGCCTCTTAATGGGATCATACAGATTTCTAGCTCAGAATAGTGATGTATGTGTGTCTAAGTACACTATAAGTCATAGGCATAAGCCTAAAGAGTTAAATATAACAATTTGATCTATGTGAAATGTGTGCCTGTTGAATCTGAATTTAGTGCATTGATGAAATATGAAAGTCTACCTGCTTTTATCAAAATAATTTTTTAACTCACTCAAGTTCACATTTCAATTACTAACCTCTATAGTGTTGAATTTTTTTTTTTTTTAAAGAATAAGCTACGCAAGCAAAAGAATATTTCCTAGGCACATCGAGGGGCATGTAGACATGATTCTTATTCTGGAAACATTAATCCAAGCCACCTTTTTCCACAGTGCAAACAATTTGCAATTAGTCACGAAATCCTATAAGGTATTAGACGGAGCGAGCCATATAATGAATGTGTACATTTCAGTGTTTCTGTAAGTTTATGTGACTAATATTCGAGGCTATATATCTCAATTTGTGTATATGTTAGGGAACAGCAATGTTTGTGTATGTAGATCACAATGTTTGTGTGTAGTGGGGAAGTGAAAAGATGTTACGGTTCTTGCGACTGAGTGTGTGTGTGAGTACGCACAACGTGTAGGGTGTCAGACTAAACAGAGTGCTAAGCAATAGTGGGGAGGCGAGTGAGAAGTTGCCATGTTGTGACTCCTGCTGGAAAGTATTTGGTCTCTACCTCATCAGCGTCTCTGAACAGATGTTGATGTCCACTCCCACGAAGCTCACACACTCCTGCACCACCCCATCAAGCGCTGCCTTCAGCAAACTTTGCGACACGTCGTGCTGGAAAGAGAGAACAGACTTAGAATGTGTTTGTGTAAGAAAGGAGAAGGAAGGGGTCTGTTTTTGAAATTGAAATCAAACACCTTGAAGGATGTTTTATCGAGTATGTTGAATTGATTCAAATCGCAATTTCGACGTACATTCAAAGTTCACTAAATCGCTAAGTTACTTTGAAAATAATTACAACTTTTAACCCTGCGTCATCTGAAATGTCAAGAAAGTCTACATCTATTAGATATCTCAGCAACAAATCGTGCTGTCTCAGTCACTTTCCAAAAACAAGCCATTTTGCAAGGCCAATGTTGTGTCACTGGCAATCAAACGGTAACCCTAAATACTTTGCGGTGTTCATGCTGGTATGAGGGGGGAAAAAGAGACGGCTGAATAAAAAGGCAGCCAGTGGATCGCTTTGCCTCAAGAGACACGGAGAGAAGGTCTGAGGCTGTTTTCATTGGAAAGCATCTGTGACACTTCAAAGTCCTCTCACAGGGGTTTTCCATTAAGTGCAGGGAATTGATAAAGTTAATCCAGCCGAACTTTTCACACTTTGGAGGCGGTTTTCTAAAATGGAGATGGAATTCAAAGCAAAG
This sequence comes from Opsariichthys bidens, assembly GCA_037194245.1. Lineage (NCBI taxonomy): Eukaryota > Metazoa > Chordata > Actinopteri > Cypriniformes > Xenocyprididae > Opsariichthys > Opsariichthys bidens. The sequence goes on along the minus strand of CM074279.1, from coordinate 22,216,873 downwards.
AAAACCGCAAGGCCAAATTCAAAACTGACCAAAATTAGGAGCAAGCAGGGAATTCTGACAAGCCTTTGTCTGTCTTGCATTGGGTCCGGTGTCCATATGGAAGAAGTTATACCAGTGCTTGAGACGTTGTAAGGCGAATGTGCAATACTTCATTTGGGAGAACTCATTGCGATGAACACCTTCCCCACTTAGTACAAGATTTGCATGTACTAGTTAAAGTCAAATATGATGGCTTGAGGGAAAACTGGATAATTTCACTCAAATTGAAAGTTGTGAAGAAACCATAGTAGAGACATATCTTTTCTTCCCTATTGTAATGCACATCAGAGTGAAACAGACTATCTAGAATATGAATTAATATGAAACAGCATCATATAGGTAAAAAAGAGCAAATTAATGAAAACTTTTATACTGTTCTCTTTAAACCATTTCTGTGAAGTTCAACACAATGAAAAATAAAACAGTGTAACTACTCAGTGATGAAAAAGCTCATAGACTTCAATTCGATCTAAAATCTAAATTCTCCAATTTATGATTCTCTAATTGTATGCTCTAATTTTCTTTTTAATGAAGGAAAAAACCCAACATTTAAGAGAGCAGCAATGACAGTTTGTGGTGGTTTGGGATTGTACGACGTGTATTGCCAGTTCTGTGCGTACATTTACAGTGCGACTAAGATCTAATACTTTCAAGTTGTCTTTGCGTGTGTTATAGTGTTTTGTGTGAATACAAATTCAGTATATTAAACAGTCCAAGAATCCCACAGACCTCTTACAACTAACTCAATATACACTCTCAACCTCCCTTGTTCACACACAAATACACACAGTCACACACTTAACACAAGAACAGGCAGAAATAATAAACAAAGACATAGACAATATATTTCCCTCATATTTGGACACAGTGGTTTACTTTCAGAGAGTGTTAGTGTTTGAAATCACACAACCAATGGGGAAAAAGTAAAAGATGGGCCTGAGATGGTGTAAATCGGGATACAATATTCTAATATCATTTGCTTTAATCATTCTTGGACAGATTACAGCTTCATCAACAGACCAATTTAACTGGCATTAAACACACTCTAAAGACTGACTGTTAGTTTCCTACTATAACAATCATGTTTTACACTCGTATCCAATGTAATAAAATGCAGTACATTCAGACTGGGAAAATGTGGCCAAGAAAACTTTGAGAATGTCAAAGTGTCTGAGTGTCTGAGAAGCAGATGTTTCTTCTTCTTCAAAAAAAAAAAAATTGTTGCATAGAGAAATCTGATCTTTGATGTACACTCATTAGCAAATCTACTCGTTTGTCCACAAAACACATGGCCCTTAAGACTAGGCACTAAAGCACTAAAGCAGAGAAAAGATGTGATAAGATATGATAGGAGAGAAGGACGGTTCCCTCCTCTTTGATGGCAGAAGAAACTTTGTGGGCTGATTCTAAAAATTACTAAACAGGCAGCATAATTAATTAATACAAATAAAAGATGAAATAAAAAGCAAGTAGAAAGGTACAAAGTAAATAAAATAAAATAGTAAATGAATAGGACTCCAGCAAGGTAGGGTATCTCAAACAAAGGTACAACTTAAAGCATCCATGTTTTCTTGCAGTACAATGGTGATGAGGTTTTGATGCTTAGTTCTTCACTATCAAACAGAGTGATGGAATAGTATCATATTAGATACAACTGAATGCACCAGCACAATGGTAACATCTCAGCGAGTTAAGGATGAGTGAGATATTGAGTGACTGTTAGGCAGTAGAGTGGGTGAGCTGTGTGGCTTAAAGCAAAGAGCAGAATGTGTGTTTTGACCTGCAGGATCCTTAAGACTGCCACTAGAACAAGGACTTCTGTGTGATAAATACTTTCAGGCTGTATACAATGGAGTAATCTTATCAAAGACATAAAATCACTCATCACAGACTGAAAAAATATCCCACCTTTCAATATCTTTATATTTCAATATCTAGTAATAATTCTGCACCAGGTTGTTCATTTTCTAAAACTCTCAGTAAACATCATTGGTAATGGTAGCGAAATTGAGATCTTGAGCACTGAACATCCCCTGGGAGCAAGAGTTTGTGTGAAAAATGAAAGATCTGTCTTGGCTCTCAGAAGTCATGCAGTCTTTTGCCTCTAGTGCTTAATGAAGTTCATTGCAACTGGCAAAAAAAAAAAAAGAAAAAGAAAAGATAATTTTAATAACACCTCCTAAATCCAGCCAGTGATACAAAATTGCTGGAAACACAACTGTAACATTAGACAGCTAAAACATTTATTGCACAAAAACATACTTCATGTGGGAGAATGCTATCGGCTGTAAAATTGTGTCAAAATCTCTCGTACTTTTACTTCGTAACCCTAGAGAAGTGAGAAAATGATGAACGCTAGTGAAAAAGCCTGAGTTGAAATGAAACATGAAATCTAAACGATAAACATAAGAGCCTGAAGGCAGAAGCTGAAAGACCAATAAATCCAAATGATCCTTATTTTCTCTAAAAGTATATTTAGACACACGTTTGCAAACAGTTTGATGCACTTTTCCAAGTGATGTTTAGGGTGATTTAAAAAAAATAATAATAAAGTCATTAGACTTAACACATCACAGTTGCACACAAACAGATTAAATGCCAAAATCAAACAGCTTCCTGATAATCAATAAATCAGTGCATGCTTGAGGTACTTCTCACAAACAAACAACTCATTTTTATCATACATAAACCTACTGCCGCATAATAGCCGGATGCAACCTGAGAAGTGTGTGGACAGGTTCCCATGTAGCTGCTCCCAAACCCTAAGGTTAGCTTTTGAGTATTTGGCAGCCGGTTGGCTGTATAAAGCGCCTTGAGCGTGGATGGAGCGAAAATTCTCACAGTCCTTGAGCAGGCTGAGAGAGATAGACACCCAAAAAGTGTCGCCTCCAGGCGTTTTGGAGTTCTGCTGATGGAATGCGCACTCATTAGAAAGCCATCAATCATCAACCCCCCCGACCCCGATCTATTTTTAAAGGATGTTCCAGGAAGTTATGTGCTAGGGTACACTAATTTACGAGGTGGGACGCCACCATTGCGATATTAACACTCACATACTGGGAGAAAAAGTCAAATGAACAGCATATAATGGAACAAGAGAGCGGCCAATGATCCATATCAACTGTCGGATCGTCTGGCACTGGAGGGTCTGAAGGGAGCAAATTAAAGGGATATTTCACACAAAAATGAAAATTTGGTCATCATTTGCTTACCCTCATGTCTTTCCAAACCCGTATGACTTTCTTCTGTAGAACATAAATATTTTGAGAAATTACTTTTGAGTGTTTTTTTTGTTTTGACCATCAAAATGGTTTGGTTCCCAACATTCTTCATTTAGTTTTGAATGACAAGCAGGTCAGATAATTAAAGAATTTTTGGGTGAACTGTCTCTTTAAGTCTTTGAAGACACAACAATCACTGTGTACAAACAAAGCTGAAAATAAATATAGGCTGAAACTCTGGTAGCTGTAGAAAAAGGCGCTTCAGCTTTCACTCACATTATCTCTATAACGTCCTGTCAATCCTACTGGATATATCAAACCCTGCATAACCATTTCAATTAGTGCGTGTAAAACTGAGCTGCATCTAATGGAGCATACATAGATTTTCATCAGTGTTTCTTGTCAGTTTTCACCAAAACCGGTGACAAATATTCTTCAAAACATCATTTTTTGTGTTTTGCATTAGAAAGAAAGTCCTAGAGATATGGATTTTTCATTTTTTTGTGAACTATCCCTTTAAGGCTTTAAAAACACATCAAGCCTGTGGACAAATTGAACAAAGCTGAACAAGAAAGTGAATATAAGCTGAAATTGTTGTGGTCAGATGGGGAAAAAAAACCCAGCCTAGACACTTCAAATCTTTCTATTAGTTGCAGTTGAAAAGGGCTTCGGCTTTCACCCACATCATCTCTCCAATCTCCTGTCAATCCTACTGGATATATCTAAGACTGCATAACCATTTCAATTACTGAGTGTAAAACTGAGACGCACTGAACTGCAGCTGGTAGAACGCATACGTTAAGAATCAAACCAACATCTCCAGGAGGGCCTGAGAAAGACCATGCTCGCCTAAAATCGATATTAAGCTTTCCATCTGTCTTCAAATGCACACAAGCCACACTCTCTGGTCTTCGTTCACAGTAGGAAGAGCGGCTGACAGCTGAGCTTTGACATGGCTTAGCACTGTGGTAACCTTGAAGACAAAACAACCAAAACTCAATTAAAGCATTGGGGAATAGGTGAAGAAATGTGGTGGGAGTTCACATAGTTTTTTAAAACTGCCCACTGTTTGAACAGACACATATTCCGGGACCCCGACATGCCAGGTATAAAGCACGGGACGGGCCAGTGGTAACACAAATACACACTTACACTGCCTCACCAAGCCCACCAAAGCCACGGCGAGATCTCCGACCCAAGCCATGCACACACGTACACATAAAAACATACAGGCTCACACAAACCGCAGGATTAAATTCAGGTGCGAGGTCCTGTTTGGTTTGGATAGGCCCAAGCTCCAGAACAAAGTATGTCTGTCCACACTCAGGCCAGTTAACAGGTTTTTTTTTTTTTACGAAAAGCTGCCACTCTGAGATGTCAATCAGTTCTTCTCTTCTTTCCCCGCCCTCTTGACCCAATGTAGATCTAACCAGATGCAGGCTCTGAAAACACACTTTCCAGAGAGCTGAACACACAAAGATGTTTGACTGAGATTCTTTAACATGCCTCCCAAAATCTGCCTCATGCGTAACCAGAGACCTACGTTTTTAGCAAAACACAAAAACTCCAAACAAGGCATCTGAAAACAGCTGAAGACATCCTGACAGCAGTGTAAGAGATGACAAGAACTGACGTTCTGCAGTCTTAACTGCAAGATCACACATATGTTCCCACTCTTTTTGACCAATGAATTTCCAAATTTCCAGTCATTTGAGAGAAATATTTTTCTGATTCCGTCTAAGTCAGTTTGACAGATTCATAAGCCACTAATAGAAAACTGTATATTTGGGACTTTTCTATGATCTTTAGAGGTATTTGTGACTGGAATAAGATTTTTTTTTTCAAATCATTGTGATTCAATACAATTCACTAACAAATAATTTAGAGATCAAACGGTCAACACATTTTACAGATTCATTAAACCACTTGTAGAAAAATGTATATTATATTTAAAAGTTTGGTGGTCAGTAATATTTTGAAAGAAGTTGAAAGGGTGAAAAATATAGTAAAAAAGTAATACTGTGGAATATTAGGCTATTACAATTTACAATAACTATTTCTATTTTAATACATATTAAAATTTAATATACTCCTGTAAATGGCAAAGCAGGCAGCATCCTTACTCCAGTATTCAGTGTCACATGATCCTTCAGAAATCATTCTAATGTGATGATTTGATGCTCAAGAAACATTTCTTATGATCAATTTTGAAAACAGTTGTGTTGCTTATCATACTGCAGGATTCTTTGATAAATAGAAAGTTCAAAAGAACAGAATTTATTTGAAACAGAAATATTGTATACATTATAAATGTATTTAATGTCACATTTGATCATTTGAATGAAAGCCTTGAATTTATTTAAAGTAATAATAAAAATACTGACCCAAAACTTTTGAACTGTAGTGTATGTTCATTGATTTTTTTTTTTTTTTTACTTTTTCAGGATTTGTTATTACTGAAAAAGCGTTTTCATTATGATTAAATTTGTGAAATTATTTGACAGATTAAAGAATAGACAACAAAAAATATATTTAATGTCTATACAAGCTTAATATCTGGTCAATTAAATATTTAGAGCATTACTAGGGGAAAAAAATATATAAGTATTTATATATATATATATATACATATATATATATATATATATATATATATATATATATACTATATTCATAATAGAATTTTCCAAAAACACTATTTACAATTCCCTGATGTTTCCAGGTTGACACAACCTTGTGAACTCTGTACATAAGAATTATTCAAAGCTTGCTTTGCTCCACTAAAAACATTGTGAATTAATTCATAAAAGCCTTTTGGCAGCAAATCAGATGATGCAGTTTCCTGGCAGTGGGCTGACACTTTAACGACTAATTCCGACACTTTTCTCACCTACACTCTGCTCCATCTTTCCTTTACCTCAGGTGAAGCCTGGAGACCAGGTCTGGAGTCAGTAAACACCTGTCAAACAGAACATGAGCTGCACCTACGCACATTGCACTACTGGACTCACCCACTAAAGTCATGAGAAAAAAACACTTGTTACTTTCTTTAAAAGGTTTGATTCGAATGTGAACAGCCATTAGACAAGAAATAGAAAGATAATTGTTGACTTTACCCAGCAGGAGGGAAAAGTCATGTGCAAAAGATGGAAAAACTAAAGCTAGATCAGACAAGATCAGAACGAGTGAATGCGTTCAGCAGAGCGCATAACTTTTCCTTTTTCCCACGTGAAAACGGACTCAGCTATCAATCATCGTCAATCAGCTTCCTGTCAGTCAATACTTACACCTTCATTCACTCTCTTCCGTTTTACCCTGAGGGAACAGTCTCAGCAGGCTCATTAAAAGAGAAGGCTGGAGTAACATCACTGGTGCTTTTTCTTCACACAACCTTCTAAACCATCGAAAAAATTGCTTATTGCTGTTATAAGATTATTTACTACATCTATGTAAACAACAGACTGGTCGCTGTGTGAACAAAAATTCAAATGTAACCTATTTTCAAAAATTCTAAATTAAAAGTACAACCTAACATATGCATATTCCTGCAGGCAACCAGAAAACACATTTGATAAACACTGATTAACATAACATTATAATAAAAATGGTTTATTGCTGGTTTAAATGTTTGGAAATGAGAAACAGGAAAGTGTGCCAAGGAGAGTGACAGTTTCCTTAATATCCAGGGGTGTGTATGATGTTTTCTCTCACAGCTGGGTAAAATAGTAAAATGTGCCCTGTGGGACCTTTAAGCAGTTGGGAAACCTGAACACACTCCACCTATGTCTCAGTGATTGACAGTTAACTATATAAACCTAAACCCTAGAGGTCCTACCCACTTTGACTAAATGGCATGTCATGACAATTCAAGCAACAATAGAGGGCGATGTGCAATCAAAAGTCATGTGAGGGTGAAATCTTTAAGCGAGCGATTCAACTTCAACTGAACAGTAAAAGTTTCCACCCACTTCACAGTATTCAGTATTTCAATAGGATAGATTTATTAATTAGTGTATTGCTATCAGCATAAATGCTGAAAGAGAATTAAATTAACTTCAACATTGTATTTTTAATGTAAAAAATATCTTTTTATGGAATTCTAAACTGAGACAACTACTAATGCAAACTTCAAAGAAACAATTTAAAATACCTGTTTTCCTGTCACAATTAAATAGCACACCAAATGTATGCGATCATAACCTCATATTCATGATTGGTGGAAGTGGGTATATATTAACTCCTCTCTCAAATGTTTATAGTGCTTACGGCCCAACTTGAGATACTTCAGATAAGAAATAAGATCACTATACATGGTCCAGTCTATTTGTCTACTAAACACAGACACACATACTGTAAACCTCTTTCTCACACAGACACACACACAAACACAAACACACACAAACAGACTTATCAGTCAGCATGTCAGTGTGGTAGAGAGGCATCTTGTGTTGCTCAGATTATGTGGCAGGGTAAATAAACGCTAAGTGCTGACAGACGTGCAGGGGGTCGCTGTGATGCACACTAGACAACACTCACACTGTGCAAGGGGCAAGGCGAGGTGACCCTGATCCTCTGCTAACTTAAACCTGTGAGCATCAGCACATGTGCATGTTTTCTGGGTCAAAAAGTTGGCAGTGAGAAATATGTGATACTTGATATTGATCCTTTTGTGAAGACGCAAGTTGTTCTTTCTTGTCCTTATCTGGGAAATGGCTCAAAGGTTGCAGTGGACTTGGTTTAGAGTACTTCAGCAATTTACATTGCCAGTTCCCAGATTTAAGTCACCATGAAATCGAAGTTGACACAATTATTTTAATATTGCAGTATTTATTATAAAATTCATGTCCCCTTATTATTTAATCTTTAATATCTTCCCCTTCCTCATATAACAACATCTCGTCTCTGATGTTGTGTTTACTGGCGCATGGACGGGACGACCTGTCACTCACATGAGATCACAGCAATTGCAAACCACAACCATCCAATCAATATGGAAGAAAAAACTACAAAAATACAGTAAAAACAGCAATATTGAGAATTATTATTACAATTTAAAAAATGTTTTATGTAATTTTTTCCTGTGATGGTAAAGCTTAAATTTCAGCAGCCATTACTCTAATCTTCAGTGTCACATAACCCATCAAAAATCATTCTAAAATGCTCATTTGCTGCTCAGTACACATTCTTATTAGTATCACTGTTGAAAGCAGTTGGTCTGCTTAATATTTTGTGAAAACTGGTAGTGCATATAAAGAATTTATTTCAACAAGAGGTTTTGCAGAGTTGAAGGTCTTGGTGTTTTAGAAAAAAAGCACCAGAGGGCAGGAGAGAGAAATCAAGTATGCAGGACAGCTAGAGAAAAACCAAAAGATGAAAAGTAAGAATGAGAAGAAAAAAACAAAAAAGCACAAATCAGACCCAGCCTTGAGTCAACAAATGATGCTACTGGGAATCATAGTAGAATTAATTTCATGGGAAAAATGGATTACTCATAATATGAGACTGCAAAAGCAAACAGTCAGAGACAGGATTAGCTCACTAGTCCAGCTGACTTCTGTTTTAAACTGCTATTACTCAAAACTAAAAATCAGAGCCTGGCTTAAAAAGTTGGGAATCTGCCTACAATCACTTTGAACATTTCACTGCTTCAAGAGCAGAGCCAGGCACAACATCATGTACACAGTATCATGTGAAAGGACACGCAGCTATTGACAGTGTGTTTAATAAAGACACAATAAACATCACTGCAATAAAAACACTTTAATATTACAATTTTCATCTACTCACCTGGTAGGTGCCAATACCAATATGTTTGGGGTCAATCTTAATAAGCTCTGCTAAAGGGTCCTGAACCCGCCTCCCAATAGACACTGAGGACAAAGAAAAGAATAGAGGAAGAAAATGATCTCACCATTATGTGCAGTAAATGCTCAAATATAATAATGAATGCCTCAAGAGAACAGCAATTTACACTTTAATAAACCCACAGACTTAATTAAGAATAAATTAAGCTCACATAAGCATAAATCTTTGCAAATTAGACTATTTAAATCAAGCAAAAGGCTTGTGTGGAACATACTGCACTAATCACAGCTTCATAGACTATATTAGTAAACAAGATTAGCATTTACTGAAATATCAGGGCTTGTAACACACAACTATGTTTGCAGTTTATATGTGACCATATAAGGTTAAATAGATGCAAAAAAGGAAGCAAAGAAAGCCAATCACAAAAGAGCATGCAAATAGATGGAAAGAAGACAGACATGAATATACAAAAATTATTGTTGCTCATTATTACTGTTGTCATAGTTGTCAGTTACACTATCAGTCATTAATATTTAATTTGTTTTTAATCTTAAATCGTTTACAATAACCAAAAGTAGCTTAATTAAGTCTGAAATAATCTACAAAACACTGAACAAATCATATAATATACATAGCTACAGATGAATATGCCATCACATCTCTCCGGGAGAAAGATAAAAAGAAAGAGGAAGAGGAAGAGAAAGAGTAAGAGGCCCACTAACAGACACACTCACTCATGAATCCCCTTTTCCGAGTAAACTGTCATGCACAGGCAAAGACATGGGCCAACTAAGAGAGGTCTGGTCAAATAAGAACTCAATTATAGACAAATAAAAACCCAATTCAGAAAAACTTGAATCTAACTTATCCCAGGAAATGTGACCAGCCAAACACAATATTATAAAATGAAATGGACATAAACAGTTTGGCGCACTTGTTCCATTAGCTTTATCTAGTCTTGTTGAAGGTCAGCAGATGAAAGTCAGATTTCCATCTTTACTCGACCATGTGTGCGAGAGTCAGAGGGCGAGAACGAAAGAGAGAGCGACTCAGACAGAAAACACAGGACAGAATGTGAGACATTGCGTGGTTTTCTGCCCAAGCACAACCTCCACATTACAGAGAGCGGAGAGAAGTGCTTTTGTGCGCTCTGTACAAGGCCTGAGCTGAAACTCCATCCCTTTCCAAATATTATTACAGGCAGCAATTTCCCACAGAGTTCAACGTGGAGACGCAGCGAGTGAAGCTTGGTGATCACGCTCCAGCGAGCCACCTCAAAACCTCCCTCAACAGTCACCCACTTTAGTGAGCACATACACCTTGATCTTTATAGAAAGCCAAACACCTCTGGAAACAATTGTCCTCAATTAAGATATGAACACCTTTTTCTACTGCGGGTGTTACAGTGTAGGTCAGGAAGAGTCATACATTGAGAAATGAGTCAAAAACACAAATTCATTAACATATAAATGTCAACATTTACTTAATTACGATGATGTTCATAAGAAGGAAGTATACTAAACCCCCGTTCACACTGCCAGCAATACGGAGTGGCAAAGCAACATGATCCCGTTCATTTTCAAAGGAAGGGCACGAGCGAAGGCATGTCAAGTGACGTGATAAATATTCAGAAATGTATACTTGCAATGCAATTGAGCAGTGAATTTCGTGAGCAACAACCAATAGGAGAAGACTGTCAGTGGTGCCCACGTTACCATCTTGTTACCGTCTGTAACCACATTCATGGACATTATAAAATGATACGCGTGTAAGAAACTGTCAGCAGTCTTAGTGAGTTTGATTCATAAATTGTTCGTGTTAATTATATGATGCAGTGAACAGTTTAGCACTGCTGAATTACATATTAGTTCCCCCTGCATTATGTTGATTATTAGACGCAAGAGTATGTGTCAAATTTGAATGATGTTTTAGTAATTTTTGACAGAGTGAGTCGGTTTAATTCGTTGATTGAGCGATTGCTAATCAGGTTAATGATTTAATGAACTGAGAACTGCTGTCGTTTATATCACAACATTCTCCAACAGCAGAATGCTACTTTGTACATACATGAACAGGGCTTAAGAAAAAATAAGTTACTCCAGACTTCAGGGTCACGTAATCCTTTAGTACAGACTGCATGATTTTATCCCCCATATTCACTCACTGACAGTTCAGTGGAAATCGCAGACGAATTCTTAAAATTGGAGGCAAACTGGTGCGATCACGTAGTTTGTATTATCACAGACAAACTGAGACAAGCACAGATGCGTCACTGATGGCCATAAAAAATATTTAGCATGCCAAATATCTGAACCTGTCTGTGACTTCTGCAGTGTGAAATGTATTTTCACTTGAATTGACATTGGTGACAACCTACAGCCAATGAGAGAGCAAGATACAGGGCGAAGGAAAGTTCAGAGAAGTCGTAGACCCGCAACAAATCACAAGCAATCATGGCTTCTACAAACAACCTTTCTCTCCTTCATTCTTTTTTTTCTTTTTCACAGCAAAACAACTTGGACAACTTGGATCGCAAGCTTCTTCAAGGCAATCATTTTAACACAAAAACTCCTCTCTCACTTGTGTCTTATTTGTAGGCGATTCTTCCTATTGAAATGTCTTCTGAAATTTTCTGAAATCTTCTGAAAAGTCACGTAATCTATGTTGGCGCTGATCCGTTGTGTAATGTACACACAACAGCAAATAAATGTGACCCCAGACAGTCATGTAATGTGAGAAGAACAGCAATCCGACAGCTTTAAAAATCATAGCATAAATATTCCTTGTTATTATCAATATATTATCAAAACAAGTAAAAAAAAAAATAGAAGTCTTTTGTAACATATATGTGCTAGATTATTTATGCTAGTGATGTAGCATTGTGTTTAATGCATGAAACACAAAACACTGCACACATCCCACATAGGAGGGTCCAATTTCTTACGCCTTTCATAAAAGCGATAAATATAGCTCCCTAGTTTGCTCTTGTATTTGACCAGAGGAAAATTTATGATTAATCCCATACTGATTTACTGCTTTTATAGAGGAAGTCTGGTATAATTCTCAGATCCTGTTTTTGAGAACATTTGAGTGATTTCCAAACTTTTCGCCTTGCTTTTTTATTTTTGGAGGAGTAGAGGGTGATTGTGTGGTCTAACACAGGCAAACCTTTTTACAGAAAGTTCTGTTTCACAGAAACATATCTAATGGGTAAGACAGATACAGAGAGAAGTCAAACTATATGGTTTGATAGACTGTAGAAAACTTCTTAAGTCCATGTATCGACAATTGGAGATATGAATGTGGCCTAAAGGAGACAGGAAGCCCATTTCAGAGTAAGGAGACAAGGTTGACTGAAATGGCACGTAAAGGTCTGGTTGAGTGGGAGCTGAGTTGGACTGACAGGTAAGGCATTTGACTGTGACTGGAGACTTGGGCCGTGGAACTGGAGAATAAACAATCCTATCATTCAGTGGGACAGCTTTCATTGAATGTTAATACGTTAGTATGAAAAATAAGACATATTTTGCTAGTGAAGCTTTGACATTCATGTGCACGTGTTCATATGTTTGCAAAATCTTCAAACCATAAAGCCTTGAATTTATATAAAAGCATCTTTACCATGAAATATAAAATAATTTAAAACAATAAATGTCAAAATACTGGCTAGTCACTGGCTTTAGTAAGATGTGATTAGTCAAAAGTATTTTTATGTTTATTAAATAGACACCATTTTCTTTAAGAGCTGCCGTGCAGCCAAAAAGGATTTGCCAGTTATAAGTGTAAAGCTGCTTTGACAAAATTTGACAAAACGCTATATAAATATAGGTGACTTGACTTTGAAAAATGTCTTTTAATCTGTATTACGACATCATTTTATTTAAATAAAAATTCTAATTATATATATATATATATATATATATATATATATATATATATATATATATATATATATATATATATATATATACAAATGTAAACATATATTTGCCAATAGCTTAAATATTAGCCTAGTAAATATTTTCTGTAGAGAATTTTGAGTAAATACTATATACAATTAAGTCACTTTCATTTCAAATGTTGTGTATGTCTCATTTGTCATCTTTAAATTCCATTATATACACCAGCATCATATATGACATTAAAAAAAAGTTAAAATGGTCTATCACAAGTGTGTGGAAAGGATGAATATGTAAATTACCTGCACTCCTTAAGTTGGGATCCATGTCAGGCATTTCTTTAACAGCCTCAGGACTCACACTGTAGATGGATGCTCCAGCTTCATCTGTTATGCTGAAACAACAAAGACACACTGAAGCTGGTTTCCAAGGAAATCAGAGAGGTAACCTCATAAAGACCCCAGTGAACTTATGAAGCTCCCTCAGTACGTCTAGGAGGCGTCAGACCAAAGAGTCCATTTAAATACATTTCCATAGAAAGCTTGTAGTTGACCCAGCAGGAACCAGAGAGTAGAGTACACAACAATGCATGGAAGACGTACAACACAAACTCACAATACAGCCCTGTTTTCATCGTAAAATTTGATTTCTTGTAATGAAATTACAATGTCTATGTCTATGTCTATTTAATGTCTATTTAAAATAAAGTTTATAGCTGGTTAATCAAGCAGGTTTCTGTGCTGTGATGCACATACAGTATGTTCTGTAAAAAGTGTCATTCATACAAATTAGCACATCTGTAAATTTATATTTGAAAAAAAAATCTTTACATCCATATTCCTTAAAAGAGTACTGAAAACATGATACTAGTTACTAATAGTTTTTTAAATCATCTGACAGCAAATATTTTGCAAAGCATTACCATCTTTCCAAATACTCCCTTGTGTGCACCTTGTTGTGAATCCCTGGTTTAGTGATTTAGTTATGTTCTGGTAATCTTAAAAGACCAAGAAAAAATCTAAAAATATGGGTAAATACTGCCATCTTGAGGACTTAATTGTAAATGTGCTTGTCTTGTTAAACAGTCCTGCTGGAAAAGATTGATAAATCTTTGCTAATTTAATAATAATAATTAAAAAAAAGAACTATTATTAGTATTACTATTATTATTATCAGAATCAGAATGAGCTTTATTGTCAAGTGTTTGCACACAAGGAATTTGTCTTGGTTACAGAAGCTTCCACACTAAAGACAGAATGACAGTGACAAGACACTGATAATAAAAATAGAACAGAATAGGTGAATAAAAAAATGATATAAAAATATAAAAAATACAAAATATATGTATGTTACTGATGTTATATAGAAATGCAAGGAAATGTAACTAAGAGTTAAGTTGTGCTAAATAAATAGGTATATGTATGTATGTATGTATATATAAAAAATTGATAACTTGCACAATAAAATAAAATCGTGTTAAAAACTAAATAAATATTTATATATATATATATATATATATATATATATATATATATATATATATATATATATATATATATATTTTTTTTTTTTTTTTTTTTTTTTTTTTTATTGTGCAAGTTATCAATTTTTCCTTTAAAACCTTTCAAAACCATGCTTTCTTCCTTAACCATGCTTTCCTACAACTTAACTGCCTGGTTGGGCATATAATAAAACTGACCTCTGTCTGAAAACATCAGCAAAGATGATGATGATCAGCACATGATTATCACCACTGTTACAGAATGACCCTACAAATTAGGGCAGATCACCACTACAGCCTCCATTACATTTGCTTCCTCTCTATTGGTGCCTAAGGGTTCTTTGGGTAACTTTGCCAATTAGTGTCATCATACTCATGACAGGATGCAGAGGCTATGTGACATGGACCACCAGTTTGACTGGTGTCCTCATTTTCCCAGATCCTTTCCCCTCCTCCCTCTCCCTCTCCCTCTCCCTCTCCCTCTCCCTCTCCCTCTCCCTCTCCCTCTCCCTCTCCCTCTCCCTCTCCCTCTCCCTCTCCCTCCCACAGCTGACAGATCGCCATGATGACAGTACTAACGAGCCCTGGCATATGATCTAGGGGTCAAGGTGGAGCAGGTTATTAGAAAGATTAATAACAAATTAAGAAGGAAACACTTGCCAACCCTGATAAACATTCAAATAAAACTCAAATATAAAATCACATATTATTTAAATACAATAAAAAACCATAAAAATAAAACTAATTATTATTCATGAAATTAAAGGATGGAAAGTTCTAATCTAAAGGTCTCTTCCAGAAACACTCTTCCAGAATGCACGGCCAAGAGGTGTAAAAGTTCACTTAGCATTATACCACTGATATGAGACACAAAAATGTATTTTTAAAGTTAAAAAAATAATATGACCTTTGAAACAATGTATTATAGTCATATTAAATCTAATAATATATTAAGAATTATATAATAAAATCTAGCTTAATAATAACAATAACAACAATAATTAATAACACACAATATATATTAGATTTTGTAATAAAATATAACAATAACAATATTAATATTACCGTATATAATGATAATAATTATCATTATTGTTATTATTATTATTACACAGTGATATGTCTTCTTGACTATAGGGATGTGCACAAGTATTGTATTTATGCATATTGTTCTTTTTTTTTTTCCTGAAACGAACATCAAATTAATAAACTCGAATTATATTTTAAATTTTCATGTAGTATATTACTTGAATTCACTCCATATGCCCATCTCTAATTTTGAGAACCTTCAAATAAATTTAATGTTCATAAAATTTTCTGTTAAATTTATTGGTTGATTCAGTTTATAAATTCCAAGTCAGTGACAGTCCTCATCAAACGAGATTATTTCTAATGTAGTAGTCCTTCGGTGCGCAGAATTTTTCTGTATTCTTTCCACCAAATGAAATGACAGCAATCAGCAATGATATGAAAGATATGAAAGACAGAAAATGAGAACAGGTATTGTATTCTGAGAAAGAGATGAACCTGTCATGTTTGAATAAATCAGAAGGGCCGCAAGGGTTAATGGGTACAAGCCCTGAACCATTCTGACATGGATATGCATCACATCGACCAGCCACTTCTTTTCATTAAGGGCACGGCTGAACTTGTAAAAGGGCAGGCAGCAGAAGGCTGCCAGCACTCAGCCCAGCTCAAGTGGACACCAAGACATAAGAACAAAGACAAAAGCTGCCTGCAAGTGCTGCAGATGACTTGATGACCCTTGAGGTCTGACAGTCACTCACTTACTCACACCCAATACACCCACACTTTGGGGACTATCATGTCTCTATGAGAGTCCCTGGGCAAAGTCATGGCCGGGCCCCCTCTAACTGTTAGTAATTGTAGTATTCTCAGTGTTTGTCATTACCCTCCAGGCCGGTCCTCCTCCCAATGTCCATGTCCACCGGGTGACACCAAGAGATGGATACATACTTTGATACTTGCCCCCTAAACACATGTTCTAATTAAACACATTCATCAGATCTGTCTGTGGGGTGAAGAAATACTGTCAGAGTATCTCCAAACCTGAAGACAGAAGTCCACTGTTCCTTATAATACTGGTTACACTTGGAAAAGTGAAGCAAGCACATGCCATTTTTAATCAATAAAGGTGAGGAATACAAAATTCTACACATTTAAAGTTTTTTTCCCAGCAAATTAGCAAAATTATGCAGTAGAGTAAAAAACTTCTGATCGAGTTTGCTTTTTAGGGCAAAAAAATACCCAGTCTTTATAGTTATGTGGTCTCTGTGAAAAAACGCATGATTATGTATTTATCCTACACAAGATAAATGTTAAATTTGATACAAAGGATGTAAAAACAGTAATATTGTGAAATATTATTACAATTTAAATCTTTTTTTCTATTTTAATAAATTCTAAAATGAAATGTATTCCTGTGATGGTAATGCTGAATTTTCCTTCAGAAATCAAATATACGGATTTGCTGCTCAAAAGAAATTTATTATCATCAATGACGAAAACAGTTGCGCCGCTTCATATTTTTGTGGAAACGTGGTATGTTTTTGCCAGAATTCTTTGATTAACAAAAGTTCAAAGAACAGCATTTATTTAAAAATATATATTTTTGGAATATCATAAATGTGTCTTTATTGTCACTTCTAATAAACTGAATGCATCCTGGCTGAATAAAAATATTAATTTCTTTCAAAAACTCTGACTGACCCCAAACTTTTAAATGGTAGTGTACATAAAAACTGTTTATTTCAATGCACACTAAAAGAGTTATTAGCAATATACAATTTTAAATCAAAAATATTTTTTTCTGAATATATCATCAACAAATTTTCAAATTTGACTGAAATCTGTCTTTTGCATTTTACGTAAGTTGACACAAAAAAGAACAGTCCTATGAAAGAAAAAAAAAATATTTGGCCAATTACGCACAGCCAGCAAACCCAAGGGATTCCCAAAAGAGCGAGAAAAAAAAGAAACAATCATGAGATATCAGGCCAATGCCAAGTCTAAACACTGTGACATTTTTTGCCTAGAAAAGGGCCAAAATGGCAGGTGTCAAAGGCCGTCAGTCTCAGGCTCTGTGCTAGGGGGTAGGAAGGGGCTAGTCAGCGTGGAGGTGCAGTTAACAGCACATTCCAACTGCCACCACCACACAATTCTGAAAAGAGCAAAACCTCACAGTCACTCACGTCAAAATGGTGGCAGATGTTCATCACCCCCTCAGCACCCCTTCCTCCTTTAAACACCCAAAGAACTGCAGCAGAGGGTGTCAGCTGTCCAGATTGCTGGATGTTTTCCTGTGTATCGTGCAAGAGGGGTTTTTGAGTACATGTTGGTGTCCAAGCCTTAAACATAAGAACCTCATCTTGGTTCACACTGTGGACTGGATCTTGCCATTCAAAGCACTCAAGTAGAGCCAATAAAAAGGATATTTAAGAGCTTTCCATATTCTATTTTTCAAGACCAGTTTCATTGGAAGCCTAGTTCATATATGCCGATGTGGAATTGAGGTTTCTATGTTTTGATGTTGCTTGCGTTTTCTTTTTCAGTACTCCATGGGCTATAAACTACAACCTAAAACCGCCAAACACAAGTAAATGAGGCATGAAATGTGCAGCATGTTAAAAACTTTACTGGTGGGGATTGCTTCCAGTTGTTCTGACATCACAAGAGCACATTAGATTAGAAATTGACAAATGGGGATTTGGCATCTGAGTTTAAGGCAATGAAAACTTTCAAGCGGACCGCTTGCTTGATCTCATGCTTGGCTACCACAGATCAATCAGTACTAGGCGGATAGGGAGTGACATTGCAGTATTCGTGTCCGTTCTTCTGGAAACTTCGGGTTAGATGCAAAAAAGTATTCATAGTAAGCAAGACTGTCTGAAACTCGTAAAAATTTTTATAACACATATAGTTTAATATCATTTAGATTTTTTTATGATTGGATGTTCTTCGTCATTGTAACATAGTTAATACCCTACTGCTCAAAAGCTTGTTTTTTTTTTTTTTTAAAGAAATTAAAACTTTTATTCAGCAAGGATGTATTAAATTCATTAAAAGTGACAAGAATTTATGTTACAAAAGATTTCTATTTCAAATAAATGCTGTTATTTTTAACTTTATTCATCAATAATATTGGTGTGGTTTCCACAATAATAAGCAGCACAACCATTTTCAATGATTCAGGTTCATGTGACACTGAGGACTGGAGTAATGATGCTGAAAATTTAACTCTTCCTTCACAGGAATTAATTACATTTTAAAATAGAAAAGTTATTTTAAATTGTAATAACATTTCACAATATTACGGTCTTGCTGTATTTTTTTCAAATAAATGTAGCCTAGGTGAGACCTTTTTCAAAAATAATTTTTTTTTTTTTAAAAATCATACCGAACCCAAAACTATTGAACGGTAGTATATATGACACCACATATCAGTTAAATTCTATGTAACAAATTACTATGTCATTTAGCAACCTTAAACAGCCCAGATTTACGTAAACAATGTATATTAGTTGAATAATTTTGGTTGTTATAAATCTAACTGCTGATCAAACGTTATATAGCTGTATTAAGAATCGTTCAGTTTGTTTCCTAACCAATATGATGATCCAAATAAAAAAGATTCCCCAAAAACTACTGCATCTAACTGGATGAATTGTGGATCAAATGGAGATGCTATTCATTTAAAAATCTGACTGTTTTACTTTTCAATGGCAAGATAAATCTAAGAGTAAATGTAAGCTGGCACATTGATGTCAATAAAGCCTCACCACTGTCAACCAAACATAGATATTACCATAAATTTCAATAAATTAACAGCAGTCAATCAAAATTAGGGGGGCTCAAGACAGTTGTTTATGGAGCCACTGGTTCTGGTTGTCCTCTGTTATGCGGACATCTATCCCTCAGTGAGCCATTAGCCGTGGGCCTGTGACTGGCAAATATTCCTCCTCATTCCTCACTGTCCTAATCACCCTACCCAGAATCCTCCTCAAAGGACAAACTTCCCTGATGCAAAATTCTAGTCATCCAAGACCTTACAGCAAAAAGTGATTTCACTTTACCAGGAGCAAGCCTGTATTATATTATGTATGTGGGCATATGCATTAATTAAATATTAAAATAGCTATTATTATTATTATTTATATACATAGCTTATATTTAAATATTTAATGCTTTTTTTATATATTTATTTTCTTATATATGCCCATATATAATATAATATACATCCTTTAAAGCAAGCTTGTTCCTGGTAAAGTGAAATAATAATAAGTAATATTGTTGAATATTGTTAAAATTTTAAAAAGCAAACGTTTCATATAGACTTTTTCATCCATGCTGACATTGCATCTGCCAATGTTAAGGACACAGTAAAGATGCATCTATTCATAATTTACAGAAAGTGCTGGTTTCTTTCCTATTAAGACTGAAGTGGTTAACAACTGATCCCAGCAACAGTGTGTACTAAAAGAAAAATGAAAAAAGGATAGAGGAGAGAGCTCCTGTAATTCTCTGTTCCCCTGCAAAGTGAGTCTAATGACCACCGACTGGCCGGCTGGTGGCAGAGAGCAAGCCTGAGGGGAGAAGGGTGGTCACTGCCGCGGTCTTCAACCTTAAGAACTGACAGAGCTGTCCAATCCGTCTGTAGCCATAGCTCAGTATCAGGATCACTGTCCTGACAGTCGAAACACTACAGGCTCCCTCGTTAAGCAAGATACATGTCATTTTGTCCTTCAGGGGCGAGAGGCAAAGTCAGGGCCAAACAGCAGGAATGACCAGAGTCAGAACAGCACCTTCTTAAAAGGGAAACACCATTTCTAATATATAATTGACGAATCACATTCAGTGAAAAAGTCAAATAAACATTTTATAAACAAATCAATTCTGTACGGCACACAATACATAATGAACCCCTAACCCAAATCTGTACAACATAACTATGACAAATTCATGACCAAAGCACCAAGTGTTTCTCCCAGAAGCGTTAAGACGCCATGTCAGCCAAGGTCAGCTTTTATTGGGTCATCATGGATGTTAGAAGCCCTTTGAGCATATATTAGTCATGAGAATCCAGCATACACATACCAATACAGATAAAACACACATACAGTCACAATGAGAGATAGTATTCCAGGAATCCCACACTCCCAAGTTCAAAGCTAATTATGTGTACCTTTAAATCACAATTCAAACCAATTCAAATCATTGTAGCGGTCTAGAAGGATAAAAGCACCTGGCAGTGAAGAGTGCAAGGCCAGAGGAGGGCGCCACAGAGGGGTTCCAGGGGAGAGGTTCAAAGCATGGTGTAAATCTCACAGCTAATATATTGAAGCAGACTCATCTGGGGCACAAACTACAGAGTCAAAGTTCAAGAAGAGGGCAACTCTACATCTTGAGCTTCTCAGTGTACAGCACAGGTATTAAGGCAAACGGTCTCAAGAGAGAGTAATAAAAAGACCTACACCATGTGTGCACACTTTTTTTGAGGAAAACATTCCAGGATTTTTCTCGATATACTGGACTTCAGTGGGGTACAATGGGTGGAAGGTCCTAAAAGCAGTTTCAGCACAGCTTGAAATTCTTACATTCTTATTATGGAACACAGAAATAAGCTATTTTCTGTGCAAGACTTCTGATTCATTAGCTACTATAGGCAGTAGTATTTTAATTTCCATATCAGCAACTAAGGATATTTTCATGGCAGTTAAAATTAAGCTATGATAAAAATTCTAAAATCTCTTCTGTTAAAATCTTACTAAAGTCCTTGAGTGAGTGTACTTCACAAAAAAATTAGCCGCTATAGGTAAATAATTAGAAGAATAACAGCGCAGTAAAACTGTAAAACCAGTGTGTTTATGATTATGATAATGAATTAAAATAATATGACCACAAACACCAGATTTCAATATCAAACAGCATAGAGTAAAATAAAGAGGTGAATGACGAAGCCAGATGCATTCAAGTTACCAATGGTAAGACTTATGTTAAAAGTAAATAAAAATAAAACAACACTAATGTATTACTAACAGTAACTTCATTATTCTACACTCTTGCACGCAAGTCAAGTCCTGTGTAAAGACAATCTTCCCAATTTCCTAACAAGAACACCCAAGTACCAATACAAATGACCAAAAAAGAAAGGCCTTATTATAGAAAGAACCAGAAAAAAATGTCAAGAGGTCAGTGTTCAACCTGGTCTTCCTAAAGTAAGAACCCCAACAACTCAACAGGCAAGTGTCCCTTCATTTAAACGAAGAGCACCAGGTCACTGAGAGCCGTACAGCTCATCCCGCAGGCTCATTACCGCGCACAGTCTGCCGGCACTGCCTGTCATTCCTCAGGAGCAATCAGGCAAAAGAAAGGAAAGGAGATGGCTAGCGGGGACGTCGGGACAGAAGGGAGGGAGCAAGGGATGGTAGGTGGGGGCAATGGATGATGTTTTATTTCTGAACAAGCTGAGGAGTGGGGAGACAGATAGCAGACGGTGCAAATGAAGCCGTCAGTTTAATTGACTAGTGATGTACAAACTGCACAGTGGAGATGAACTTTCAAAGGGAATGAAAAAAAAAAGAGTCTATATACAATACATATTTCCTAACAAACATAACACCTACAACACAACACTACAAAATGCATCTACACTTCCACATTACCTTTCAAAATTTTGGTGAGTAAGATTTTTTTTGTTTTGTTTTTTTAAAAAGAATACTATTAATACTTTAATTCAGCAAGAACACATTAAATTGTTCAAAAATGAAATTAAATCATTTGTATTGTTACAGATTTTTTTCTGTGAAAATACTGTTCTACTTATTCAAAGAATCCTAAAAAATAAATGTAATACGGTCATCACAAAAATATGTGTTCAACATTGATAAGACATGTTTCTGGAGCTCCAAATCGACATATTTGAATGATTTAAGGATTAATAATATGATGATGAAGACTAGAATAATGACTGACGAAAATTCAGCTTTGCCCTCACAGGAATAAAATTACATTTTAAAATATATTAAAATAGAAAATAATTATAATAATAACAACATTTCACAATATTACCATTTTTAAATGCAACCTTAGTGATCAAAAGTGTCTTCTTTCAAAAACAAATCTTACCAACCCTAAATTTTTGAATGGTAGTGTACAATGCAATACATCAACTATCAGAAATTTAAAGTTATTACACTACAAAAGTCAGTCAGGTCTATTTATGTATGAAAGCGTTCAATGAAATCATTCTTGTGTGTTGAATCTCAGGCAAGAACCAAAACAAAGGGAAGTTTAAGGGTCAGACAAAGGGTGAAATATCAATATTAATATTAATATCTATATTTGATTATTTTTGGCACAAAAAATGGACTTGCATTATAAGTGGACCTCAAGGGAAAATATAAATAAATTAAAATAATAATACCATACACCACACTTTGAGTGTGTAAAATGTGAAATACTGCTTTCATGTGTTTTCATTTACATGTCCCCTCTCCATGTTTCTTTTACATTTATTCATTTAGCAGACAATTTTATCCAAAGTGACTTATGAGGAATACAACAAGTGAGAACACGTCGTGTTCAAGAATTTTCCGCAAATACAGCTAGTAGATCCATTTCTCCACTTAATGGAACATTTAAGCATGTAGTTTTAAAGTATCATTTATTTCAACTCGTACCCTGCTTCTACAAATACTTGACTGTGACTACCAGGACAGGAAACAAAGTTCAAACTGTCTGGCACGCCCGCTGTAGCACTCGACGTTGCACTGCCAGTTTGGAGATCTCAAATCTTCCACTTTCATTTTAGAATGTAGGTTGAAATGGATCCACTTGTGGAGTGCCTTGGATGTCAATTTTGACACATCATGCTTTGCTGAGAACTATTGAGGCAGACCTGGCAACCCATCTGAGCTGCGCTAAGGGATGCGGAGAGCTTTAATGAAAACCGCCATCAGTGTACGCCATAAACGGCCACTTCAGAGCGGTTCTGGGCAGCTCTCCAGTCAGAACCAAAAGTCAACAAACACGAGTCTAGCTAGAAGGAGAGAGAGACAATCCCAGATCCAGTCTTTATTTGGGTTGGAGGAAAACACGTCGGACTGGTTTGGTTTGAAGGGCGGTGAGAAATATTTGTTTTTAATTAGAGACAGTCAAACAAGGTCCAGATACCATTTAAAACCCGCAGGAGTAACACATTCCAGACCGGCACCATATCCTTTGCTCCTTTTCTGCGTACCTTGCTTAACAGTTGCTATTTTCGCTCTTAGTAGAGTTTATTGATGAAATATTTTCAAATTTCAACCTTGCAATTGCACTAAGACTATACAGGAGCCTGATGTGACCTCAAACAAACACAACCAATAACTACTGAGCAACTCTCAGAAGATCAACATCTGCTGTACTGCTCAATGGACTGGTGTTTTTAAAAAAGGGAAAATGTCATACCAGTAGGACACATCCATGGGTTTGAAGAAGCACTGTTTAATTAGGTCTGTAAAGAAGGCTTCAGTCTCCCTGCATGCTTTGCCATTTCCAATGACAATGGTTTGACAGCTGTGGGAGAACAACAGTATCAAGTTATTCATAGATCTTTATGGTGCCTACAAACTACTCCGTGTCATCATTATGACTGCAATACCTGTGTTTGAACATAAGATGGCGCAATTTTTCTGCCTCTTTGTGTTTAGCTGAGCCATGGAGGTACACCACATCTGTGTGCAAGATCTGACCTGAGGAAAGAATATAACAAGGAGATATGTCAGGAAAGTAGAGGACATATCAGACTAGGTTTTGTGTGGAAATCAACTTTACAATACATCATCATCAACATCATCATCATGTAGGTCCAGCAGACTCCCATTCGTTTCCTCTCCAATTTTTTGCCTCCACCTTGTTCCTCTCTCCTCAGACAATACGGCTACCGTTTTCTGTCAGCCTGAGAGAGGCAGTCTAATCGCAATAGACACCTCAAGAGCCCGGCAGGTCATGTGACTACACACCCACAGACATGTCACAGTCAAGCTGGGTTTGCGTGTGGTGCTGCTGCAGGGCAGAGGGCAAATATGGCAATGCCACCTGACACACACCCGCCAGGCCGATCAGTCGCCAGGACGCGGGGCACACAGGGCACAGCGTGCAGCTCCACGCACCAAGAGGACACAATGGGCATTCTCATCACACCTGCCAATCAGACACTCTCCTTCATCAACTTTAAAATTATGTTGCACTAAACTAAAAGCAATTACAATTAAGAGGCAAAAGTTCATTATGACTATGTTGGCCCATTTCAATAATAGTCTTCTAGATGTTTTGAAAGATTTTAAAACATCCGCTCAAATTTAAAATAAGTATCTAGTACTATTATTAGATTGTTAGTTAACAGACAAAAGTAAAGCAAGAAAACCCTTATAAAAAGATTAAATGAACAACGATAAGTTATAATAAAAACACAGTGATTATAATATTACAGCAAAACATTAACACATAGACACAGACAAAGAAAAGGGGTATTTCTTCATTCTCTCCCAAAACCTTTAGAACCAATTGACAAAATCACATGCTTTATATGTATTGTGCAAGTATTTTTGTCAGTGGTTGACCAGTTAACTTGAACTTGAAAGAGGCAGGAAAAAACTAATTTTGGTAAAAAAAAAAAATATATATATATTATATTTGAAATAAATTCAGTTCATTTTAAAAAAAAATACTGAAAAAAATGTATCAAATTTAAAAAAAAATATTCAGAAACAAAAATAGTTTTTAATATTAAATTTAAAAAAATTAATTAAGAAGTTAAGAACAGAACAATAAGAACAGTTCTTTTAATTTGAGCTAACAATATACAATATTATTGTCTCTGTGTCTGTGCATATATAATTTAATCCAAGTACATTACACATTTACACAAGGTGCCTTACTGGTAGGGGACAGGATTGCCAGTTTGCAGCCATGGTGAAACCCTGGGTCCACTCCCATGATGACTTTCCCACGCACAGGACACATCAGAAGACGCTGACGCAGATTACGAACAAACATGGCAATGGACTCTTTTTCTGCACCAGCAGTCAACTTAGTCCTGAGACAACAAGAAAACAAAAAGGGGAGACAATACATCTTTGTTTTCAGTGTAAAAAAGAAAAGCTTTACTATGTGGTGGGAACAAACCTGTAGCCTCGACTGAGAAAGGGCAGAATAAATCTCTTGTAGGAATCTTCAGCAGCATTCTTCAAAATTGTTATGAGTTCTGGCCGTGCAAATCCCTGTGGCCTCCATCTGTAAGTCAAAAGGCAGAACTATATCAGGACTCTTCATGATAGACAGTTTACATGCTCATACAGCCCCCCCAAAAAAGACCCTTATAAGTGTATTCGACATGATTGTCTACTAACTACATGGAAATAATTACTTCTAAGTTTAAATGTATAATCAATCACTTTGACAACAAGCTACTTTTCATTGCAGTTGAAATATTTCTTTTAAATAAAAATCAATTTTGGCACAATGACTTTTCAAAGTAAAAATGTTTTAAATTGTCTGTTGGTGGACCATCAAAATAAAGTGCTAGCAGATATTAAGTAGACAGTCTACTAATACTCTACTGACTGCTAGTTGGCACATAGTTGCAAAGTCACTTATAGTAACTAAAAAATCAATGCGGACCACTGAAAAATGAATGCGGTAAAATTAAGTTTTACTGTTTTTTTCATGTAGATTGTTGATGGTTTTTATATTTAATGTAACTTCCAAACCCATAGTTTTTTTTTAAATTTGTGTAATATTAGGTTGAATAAATGGCTCAATATTCACTAAATACATTAAATTATTTTACATTATCAAAAACATTACTTTTTAAGAAATTAAGTCTGAGGTAAATTGGAAAGAGCTACATCAGTATCAAAACCTGTGGATAATCTTTAACACCTGGCAGCGTAAAAGACAGCTCCGTTAAACAGGCAACGACATTGGGCCAGACCAGGAGGAAGAAAGTAAGAAGATGAGGCGTGGTGCATGCATGAACACTGTGGGTGTGTGCTGACCTGACATTGACGCACCACCTACAGAAGTCATTCTTCACCCAGTCGGGGATGTTGACCTTCACTGTCAGAATCTTCAGATTCTCCCCACGGTTAATGGCTAATGTCTGAAACAAGAGAGTAACCTGTAGAGACAGCCGACACAAGGCGAGGCATGGTAGTGCACCGTCGGTACCACCCCCTCCCGTTCTCTCCTAAAACAAGTCAGTGCACACTAAGACGCACTTGTGTCGCACCAAAAAGCTCTGTGCCTCTCTCACTTTTTCCTTACTGACCCTCTAAGGGGAAGTGACATGCTGTGAAGCAAATAGTTTTAAGTATCTGACCTTTTCTGAGGAAAACCTTTTGAAAGGAAACAAGAAAGAAAAGATGACCCATCAATCTGGACTCCAAGCGGAAGAACCGAGCTGACAAATGCCACCAACCCCCTACACAAACACACACCCCACCACAGAGCAGGCATCCGCCCCCTCTGCACCACTCAACAGCTAATGGCCCGATCAAGACGTGAATTAATGCAGCCAGAAATATGATGAAAATTATATTTCCATATTTTGGCATTTCAACACCCTAAGGCAGCTGTTTACTTGGGTTTTCTCATGCGATGTTTATCGCATTTGAAGTTTTGCATGAGATGAGGGAAATGTCAAAACAAATATCAAACTTTTCTCCATACACTGTGTCATTTCCAACCCACCCCAGTGTAGTTACTGAATATATATTAATAATAATATTATATTAATAGTAATGCATACATTAAATCAACTGGTCTGAATCATGCCGTGTGTAAAATTAACGCAGCAGGACCACACTGAGAAAAAACATAAACATACCCTAAAAATACAAGCAATCATGGATTTTTATATTCATGGAGGACACATTTATACCAAAAAAAAAAAAAACAGCAGTCAAAAACAGGCCACACATTTCCAAAAAATTCACTCCTGTTTGTCATTTTGTACAGCCAGTATTAAAATTATGTTTGTCACATACAAACAAAACTGGAAAAAAGAGAATGCGTGCAAAAATAAAGATTCAATTTAACACTTGTCGCTAAAAACCCCAAAATAAGAAAATTATCGATTTTAAAACGACATTTTTCACAGATTCAGTTTAGTATCATATTTCTCCTGCTATGAGACATGCCAGTCCAAAACATGACATTTTCAAAACAGAGAAGGGGGAAAATTTTAGTCTAAATATTCAACATATCATGTTCCTCAATAACAATGAAATCATAATTGGAAAAATATGAGGAATGTAAGCGACAGAAATGAATATTATTTTAAAGAGTGAGCTATTCCGATTCAATATTTTTTCTCCAAATAAAGACAACTGCATTGCCATGGAACAGAGCAATAGAGGATGGCCTCTACATAAACAGAAAGAACGGGTGAACTTTTCACTTCCTATCTTTGCATGTACAGAAAAACAAACATACACAACATGGGGTTCAAAATACAACAATGACCATTCTGGATACAAAATAAATATGATCTCTTGCTTTAGAGATCTGCTTTGTTTTATAAAAACACTTGATGGTTTAACGCAGATTATATTGTAGTCAATCTATCAAATGCTCAAAAAAGCAGTAAGTACGACTACATTTTATTTGGTAAGAACTGTAAATTTGT
The DNA here is from genome assembly GCA_037194245.1 of Opsariichthys bidens. NCBI lineage: Eukaryota > Metazoa > Chordata > Actinopteri > Cypriniformes > Xenocyprididae > Opsariichthys > Opsariichthys bidens. Next base: position 22,188,715 of record CM074279.1, on the reverse strand, counting down.
ATTTGTCATTTAAAAAGACAAAAACTCTTTAGTGCTTTGTAATTCTATAAATGCATGTTTACAGCATGAGTGGAAAATGACAAAGCCAAAATAATGGGGAAAATTAACACTCATTTTCATTACAGTTCATAATACTTTAAGCAAATTTGCTTTGACATGTTTTGAAACACACACACAAACTTTAAGTAAACTTTTATATTTCACAGAATCACATAAAGGACAATAACAAAAACAGGACCTCAGTTGAAGTAGAGTTGGGCTGACCTAGCTTTTGAAAGCTTATAAAAGTAGGCTAGGCTTCATAGTTGAAACAATATTCTAAATTTCAGTAGGTTAAGAATGCCACCACAGTTTACATATTTTTTGAGGAATAATAAATACATGTCCAATGAAGTAAAATATGAACAAGGTACATATCAATGCACAAGCTCATGATTTAAAAAAAAAAAAAAAAAAAAGTTTGCAGATAAAATGTTTCCATTTCTTTTCAGTCTCCAATGAAACTATTATTTAAAGAAAAAATATTATATAATTTGGCTATGGTGAGAACAGAAGTGCACAAACAAAAAGCTTAGTAAATGAGCTTGTTCTAAATTGTTTATTAAAATACTGATGAAATAGATTCTTTAAACAGTAAATGAAACAAATATCATTAAGCAAAATAGGTTTTATAATCATTTAGTTGCACATGCCAGAGACACACACAGTTGTGCACAAAAGTTTACATACCCCTTCCAGAATATGCAAAAATGTTAATCATTTTAAGAAATGAATAAACTATTTCACATAACAGATGTTTACATGTAGTCCACAAGACAAAATAATAAATTAACTTATAAAAAAGGAACCTACTCAAAAATTTAAATACTCTTGATTCTTACTACGGAGTCCTTACCTGAATGATCTACCACTGTTGTTTTTTGTTTTTGTTTTGTGATGGTTGTTCATGAGATCCTGGTCTGTCTTGAGCAGTTAAATGCTCAGGATAAAAACACAATGAATTAAAAGGCTCAATGTGCAAGATTTTTGGATCAAAATATCCAAAAACTACTAGAACAGTGTTACATATTTTGTTGAATTGTGTTCTTACATTATCCCAGATGTTTCCAAGAATGTTTCAATCCAGAGAAATAAGCAATTTTACCAGGACACGGACTACGTACGTGCATCGCCTAGCAATGACATCATACCCTCGATTTCCGGTTTTATTTTGTAGAAACCATAGAAACACCAAAGACGCTTTAATATATTATGTTTTATTAGACAAGGGAAAAAACTGTTTGGATTCATTGATGGACAAAACGAATCATTATTTTATAGCTCAACACATTCGGTCTTACCATTTGAATTTCGTTTTCTTGATTTTCCACGAGTACCATGTTTTTATCATGCCTCAGGGACAACACTATTTTGTCAAGTGGCTAACATGGCATAATCAGATGCAGCTTTATTTTTAGTAACAGTAAAACAGCATTCTCTCTGTCATACAATATGTTTTAAGATTAACTGCATGCCATTTAACAACACAAGCCATCCAGCATTTATTAATATGATACTCTAATATCTAATATTAGGCATTGTGCAACAAGTGTCTCACAGCAGCCACAGAGCGAACGTTCAGTAACACCCTATCATAATTTTCAACACACTCAAATGTATCTAATATGATAAACAGTGCTGTGTTACCCTACATATGCACTCAGCCCTGCTCTGCTCAATACTAAAGTAACATTAATAATCCATGAACATGATTTCTGTCCAAGTCCCATCTTTTCCACTGGCTGTGAAGTGAAGACAACATCTCTCACGATCTCCCTCTGTTTTGAATAGGCAACCTCTAGCAGTGGAAAATTACATATTGTGCCTTTAAGAGCTAGGGGGTGTAAACATTTGAACAGGATGATGATTGTGTAAGTCTTTCTTATTTAGTTTAAAGATCATATTTTTTCATTTAGTACTGCCCTTCAGAAGCTACAGAAAATGCTTACATATTTCCTAGAAGACAAAAAAGTACCATTTATCCTGATCATCAAATTCAAAAAGTCAACACACCCTGTTTCTTAATGCAAAGTGTTTCCTTCTTGAGCATCAGTGAATGTTTGCAGCTTTTGTAATAGTGGAGTCCCTCAACCATCTTCAGTGTGAAAGGATGGATCTCAAATCATACAGCCACAGCTAAAAAGGGTTCAAACATTCAGAAGATTCTGGAAAACCAGAGGCACCAGGAGGATTTTTCTGAAGAACATTGGGCAGTTTAACTGCTCAGGACAAACAAGGGACTCATGAACAACCATCACAAAACAACAACAACAACAAAAAACAGTGGTAGATCATTCAGGTAACAACACAGTGTAATAAGAATCAAGGGTATCTAAACTTTTGTACTGGTTCATTTTTATAAATTACGCTATTATTTTGTCTTGTGGACTACATGTAATCTGAAATAGCTTATTACAGACAGTACTAAATAAAAAAAATAGCCAACAATTTTTATGATCCCTTATTTTGTTAAAAGTAACATTTTTGCAGATTCTGCAGTATATATATATATTAGTTGATTAACTTAAAATAAGGTATTAAATTAAAATAAATGCATTTAAACTCAATTGAACTTATATTTCCTGAATGCTTCTGTCCCCATCTTTTCATCATTCAATATTTACATTTTTTCATCATTTGGTAATACCACTAGTGTATAGAGATCGATCTTGAGTTGAACTTGAATAAAAATACATACATTTTGCCTAATTTACACAAAGCATCAATGTACCCTCTTGTTAATGATGCTATCACTAAGACTAACAAAACCTTTCACCAACCGGTTTCACTCTTTCGATATGCGTGTGGAACCCACAAGCACACACATCTGTCCTTAATACACTCTCACAACTGATGTGTTAAATTAAACAAGCAAGTATGTGTGTATACACATGCCTCCTGTCAAAATACATTCCACACTGTTCCTTAGCAAAACCACGAAAAGGTTCATTTTAGCCGGAGTGTGACAGCTCACAGGTCACGGCAAACTCAAATTAACACTCACTGACAAACCACGTCAGCAGATTAACAACGGGTAAACTGTATGCTTCACAGGAGATTTCGCCAGCACTCATTCACTCACTCATTCGGCCTTTCTTTCGCTCTTTGTCTCCCTCTTCCTCTCACCCTCACGCCCTGATCCCCCTCCTGTCTCACAGAGCCCATGAGCGGCTGTCATCATGAAGCAGTGCCTGTCAATCCTAGCCTTTAATCCACAGGCACGTGGATGGGGACGTGTCACATATGTTAAGAGGGGGAGATAGGGAATGACTGGGGGACAGGGAATAGGGTGAGAGAGACAAATAGAGGGAGAAAAGGATGACTGAGTCACTGTGACATGTGGCCCACAACCAACTCTGAGTAAGCGGGAAGCCATGAAGTGAGAGAGGGGGAAGGGGACGCCATTGACACAAACACATTCAGCTAAACTGCGCTGACAGAAGAGCTTTGAAGAGTGGCAAGAGGACCTGTGTGTATGCAATAACACTGTCAGTGTGTGTGGAGTGGTGGATTGTGCTTGAGTGTGCTCATATACACTAGCAAAGGTTCGGACAAGAGTTATATTAACACGAATAATCCCGTGTTTATATTAATAAGCAATAAATCATAAAAAAACAGCTTTTGTGCGCATATATATATATATATATATATATATATATATATATATATATATATATATATATATATATATATATATATATAAAAACATAGCCTTATCAGAACTAAGCGTACCTGCAAAAGTAATGATTATGAGTGTGTTGTGAAAAAAATAGAAGGTGACTGTCTAAACATTTAAAAAAAAAAAATTGTTTTGTTTTCGGCTGCACAATGATGCTGACTCACCTCCGCAGTAGTGCATTTTTCATATGGATTACATAATCTGAGAATAGTTATTTTCCATTTGAATCTGTTTGTTTAAAAATAGGGTAGTTGTGGCCTAGTGGTGAGGGAGTCGGGCTTGTAATCTGAAGGTTGCCAGTTCGATTCCCACGCCGGCAGGAATTGAAAGTGGGGATTGTGAAGAAACAGCACTCTCTCCACCTTCGATACCACGACTAAAGTGCCCTTGAGCAAGACACCTGACCCCTAATTGCTCCCCTTGTAAGTCGCTTTGGATAAAAGCGTCTGCTAAATGATGGAAAAAAAAAAAAAAAAAATGGAGCTTTCTATAGATACATTTCTCGTGTTTGTGAAGTAAGTATACACTGAGTATCAGTTCATTTTGTGCTCAAGCTCAATGAGATCAAGCGCATCCTGAGAAAGCACATCCTGATTTTTTTCATTATTTTACAACGTTTTCTGTTTACTGTGAGTTTACAGAAATAAAAGTAGACCCTTTGCATTACTCTTATCTGTATGACTAAAATGATGGAGAATTTCAAAATGCAAAAGTGATCGCACCGGCGCCTCCAAGTTATGCAATAAGCCACACAAACACTTGGATATGTTCCTAATAATAGCGCACATTTATCAAGGACTAGGCTAACATTAGAGTGAGTGGACTTGTAAAGTTGCTTCTACTTGGATGTTTCAAGTGATAAAGCCATATTTGTGGTCGATGAATGATGAATGATATGCGAATGTTTGCATTTCCTGCTGCTAGCAATATGTCCCTCACTTCACCACTTCCTGTGGAGATTTGTTTTTCTGCGACCAACCAACTAATTAAATCAAAACAAAAATAAAAAGAAACCTAATTTTTGACCACAGGGCAAGTAATGTTGTTATCATAATGCAGATAATGAAATAGCAGTTTTAACATTTCAATGTGGAAGAGGCATTTGTGTAATTTGCCAAGAAAGCAATCTCATTGCATTATATTCAAATCTCTACGTGAAAGGAAAATAAAAATAAAAAGCTTATAGACCTAAAAGTGCACAATGAATCTATCTGCACAATGAATCTGGTATGGCACAAGATAAGAGGTGACTATACCTGATGATGTTGGATACGCCTGATGTCGCAGGTGAAGTCAGTATACAGGCTGAACTTGGCAATGTCCTTTGATTTGCTCTTCTGATTGCCCTGCTGTGGCTGCTGTTCTTTCAGGGCTGTTTTAGACACTGACGAGTGAATGGTCACTGCACTCCTGTCACACCTGAGAGCACACATATATGCATTGTCAAGCATACACACATAATTGGGACTGACAGGTTAGAAAATGTAAGGGGAGATGCATAATGACAAGAGAGCAAGACAAACAGATAGATTAATACATAATCGGAAAATGATAATTAAGAGGGACTGGAGAGCAGCAGAAAATATTGGCTTTGCTAAAGTGTCTCACAGTGACTGTACATAGGTGAGAGTGTCTTTGTCCTTTGCAATCATATCTGCCAGTATCTCCTGCACACCCGAGGCCACCTCATCCAGGGTCGACAACCCTACACACAGGAAGAGAAACAGCTGAAATGTCACATAACATTTCATAGCCATCAGTGACCCTGCATTAACTTTACCAAAGCAATACAATTCTCATAAGTGTTGAATAGCTCTGACTCCGGTAAATTTTTACAGTACAGATATTCCACAGAACAAATATTCCACATAATTATATGGTAATAAATGTAAATGTCATGTATAATAATGAATCCACAAGAGTGCATTTAATAGAGGAAATGCCTAGAAAAAAAAAGTCACAATTGAAGTCCTTTGCTGCCCTCTACTGACTTTTCTGACTTTTTATTTGATACAGAAATTGAGGAGGCAATGTCCATTAATCAATTTCAAAAACTATTATTGTTAAATTAATGTACTTTCTGGGTGAGCATGACACTCAAAGAACAATGAGTTGTGGCATCTGTTATATTAAGCCAGTTTTAGTTCCTATCCAGTTAAGTTTGAGATTAATTTGAGCAAACTCCAGTTTTTGGGCTCAAGAAGATGTTTAGCAGTGTTCATCGGCATGGAAACTTACACTATACGGCTAACCTGGGGTGCATTTTCCGAAAAACAGTTAGCCAACTATGGTAGCAAATTCAGTTGAATTGTGTTGGTAACAACGGAACTTGTGAAGTTGTAAAATTTTGACTAGACAAAATTGCCAGTCTTTTGCTGCTTATTTTAAAATTATATTTATATTAAATAAACTTTAATTATGTATAATTCAAATAACATTCATATTGTAAGCTATAATATAATAATTATATTAAAAATGTTTGAATTAATATAAACATATAAATACAAGCTTTAATGTATAAGGCTTTTAATCAGATTAAGTTTACATGTATTCTTTTGAGCTCTTTGTTAATCTACAAATTATTAGTTAAATTCCAATGATACACATCCATTGATAAAGTCAGATATTTTCATTCAGCTGAGCTTCTAAAACTCTCGCTACAGCAGCAGTGTTTATTCCTGCCTTGTCAATGCATTTAAATTCATGGTATTTTTCATAATGACGTCTTCATCAACAGCGCTGGCTCTCTCGCGAGAAGTAAATCAAACTGATGCTTTCTATGTTCTGTGTGATTGGCAGTTCACTGCATGTCATATTTTCAGATTTAATCACAAAACTTTGGATCGAGCCCCGAGTTGCCAGAGAATGTTTATACTGAGTGTTGGTGTGAGCCTGCTGAACCCGATATAAACAAGGTTCAAACTCTAAACCTACTCTGAAACTCCGTTTGTTCAGCTAGCTAGCATACAAGCACCAATATAACATGCTGCTTGCTGCAAGTAGCATGCAGAGGACTGATACCCTTAGTGTTGGGCTGGATCGAGGAGTGCAGGTCCAGTGTCTGGGGTGACTGAAGCAGAGCCAGTGCAACAGGTTCCAGTCCTAGCTCCTTAGCTCGCCGGGCCTTGGACAACTTACTGCCCTTTTTATAGGGGGCATACTAAAGACAACACAAAAGAATAGGCTATCATTACATCCCTCACAGACAAAAGCCTCACCAAATGATCAAAGTTTTACAGTAAATAAATTGAGAAGTTTGCTCTGTTCTTACCACATGGTCTATTTCATTAGCTGTTGTGCAGTTCTTCAAAGCCTTTTCCAGCTCTGAGGTAAGAACTCCCTCCTTCTTTAGTGTTTGAGTAACAGATCTGCTCTTCTTGGCCACTGACCTAAGACACATGCATAAAATTAAGTTTATCTGGTTTGCTTTTCAGTTTGCTTTCTCATTATGAAAAGTGACTGTTACATTAAAAAAAAACTTGAACAGTTGTATAACTTGACAATGTTTTTGAAATGAGTTTCCTATGCTAACCAAGACTGCATTTATTTGGTTAATAATCCAGTAAAACAATAATATTATGAAATATTAATGAAATTTAAAACTACGGTTTTCTATTTTAATAAATTAAGGGCCAGATTTACTAACAGCTTGTGTCAGTACAAACGCGTTAAAAAAAATAAAAACACTGTCAGGATTTACTCAAGACACGCAGTGCAAAAATAGCGTCGGAAAGGCATGGACAGGGTTATTTTCGCAGCTTACCTTACTACATATGCATTTGTAGGAGTTTCCCTTTTAAATCCAAAATTTATGGGAGGAGAGTATTTAAATGAATCACGTAAGGCGATTTACTAAGGTTTGCGATAGTCTGTTGGATCAGTGTGATACCCCTGTCGGTGTCTGTTGGTGTTGGTCGGAGTCTGTTTTCATAAGACTGAACATGTTTAATCGGCGTTTGTTGGGTCGTGGATTGTCTGAGCAGTGTGGTATGGTTTTCCAACAAACGCCAACAAACTCTGACGTATTCTGACCTGGCCGCGAACCGTTGCCATGACGATTATGCAAGTCCCATGCAAAGACTGCGGTTTGATCGCGCTGGTGCCTCATGCACATACACAAAGCACTGCAAACGTAATGTCGCAGTTTGTTCATTATAAAAATAAAACAGTCAAAACATATAAAAGTTGCAATACTCAATTTAAATAGTCCATAGTGCAATCCATGCCGTTCAGCAAGAGCATTCCTCCACTGTGGTGTTGCCAAGAGGATTATTTTTTTCTATTAATACTGGAATGCGCATGAAGGACTTTACATAATAAATAGGAAGTAGTATCCAATCACCAATCAAGAGAGGGTATAAGCGTGAGAGCACCCAGGTTTAACCTAAATTTAGTTTTAAATGAATTCGTTTTAGGCCTTTGATGGGTTGCGCTAAAAAAAAAAAAGTTTAAAAACCAGTGTAGGCTATACCAATCCCAACACAAGTGATCAGATCGATCGCTAGCGCTTCGGATTTCAGGTTGGTATTTTTATGTTTGCCTCAATACTTTAATAAAATGAACACATATATGATACTATATTATTAATCTAATAAACATGGCGAAAATATTGTTAACATGGTTACATGTATGTAGTTGTGGATCTCAATTTTTCCCAGTCAGTCTTGATTCTCTGACTCGTTTGTCTGTGTTTGTTGGGGCGGTGTGAACATGACCGTTTTTCTAATAGATTCTAAATCCAACGGCCAACTTGTTTGTTGCCGTTTGTCGTTGCGGTGTGAATTGGCCTTTAAACCAGATGCTAATTTGCACTGCTCTTGGTAGATTGTGTTGGTCATTATGGAAATAATCCAGCTGCATCTGTGTTCTTTAGTGTTAACATTGCCATGCTTAACACCTCCATCTGTGCTTTTATGGAATTGCAGTCTGATGCTAATTTGTCCTGTTTAGTAAATCTATAATTCATTCCTTGTAATTGCAGGAAACTGCTACTTTTTATATTATAATTTTTGTTTTAATATACACATATTTTTTATGAATAGAAAAGAATAGCATTTATTTTAAACAGAAATCTTTTTTATCCTCACACGTCTTTACTATTTAATCAATTTATTGAATCATTGCTGAATAAAAGTATTAATTTCTTTTAAAAAAAAGATCTTACTGTGCCCAAACTTTTGAACAATAGTAGTTTATGAACAGAAAATGTTATATTTCGCCAAATTAACCAAGTTTTAAAATTAGTTTACTTTGTCATTTAATCCTGGACTGGCTGAAATTCCTTTTAGAATCACCAGACAATTCCATTGAGATCAATTTTTTTCCTATTACACAACTTGATCTCTGCTGCCATCTATAGCTCACACTTGATAGATTAATTATATTGCAAGGAACCAGTCAGGATATACAAATAAAAATCCATCTATCAGGTTTCTGCTAAATTATTTAAAAAAAAAGCATTATTCAGCAACAACATTCCAAAACCATTCCATTTGCTTGAAATTGAATATAGATCTAAACTATATCAAGCCTGTGACTTTTTGGACTTGTCCTTCCAGTGTCTTACCGTAACTCTTCAAGAGTCAGCTGCACGTCTCGAACAGCATCTGCATCCATGTGGTTAATCAGCTCCTTTCTATAGCGCACCATGAAGGGAATGGTGTTCTCCTCCTGAAAGAGCTGGGCAATGTTCACACACACCCACTGCTCCACACCTGTCTTCTCAGCAAGAACCTGCATGGGATAACGTGGGATGAAAAAAAAAAAAAAAAAAGGTCTTAAAATATTTCAGATAATGTTATTCTATGTGAGAAGAAAAAGACTGGATTTACAATATAGCAAATTATAATAGAGTTAACAACCTTTATCCAACTATTTCAAAAACAACACAGAATCACTATTTCATGTCTCAAAAAAGTAATAACCCACCCGAATGGGATCCCAATTCATCTGCAAGTCTTCCACACAGGAATTGCCCGATTTGACTTTTATAGGTCTTCCCTGAGGCATGTTTGTGGTCCTCTGCTTCTTCTGAGCCGGTTCCTCAAAGGTGAAGCTGTCATCTGGCTCCTCTTTTTTCACCTTGGGGAAATGTTGACTGCAGGATGGACCCTCATCACGCATATCTCCTGGGACAGCAGCATTATTAATGAACTCCCTGTCCAAGTTGATGGACAACCTCTAAAATAAGGCAATGGAATGAATTAAGTCATTGGAGTACATTATGTTAGAACTGCTGACATCTGCTGATGTGAAAAGTGCCTAACTGATGTCTTTAAAGCCATTGTCAAGCTATACTACAGTACAAAAGTCCGAAAGATATTTTTAAATGTTTTTTAAAGTGTCTTATGCTCACCAAGACTGAATTTATTTGATCAACAATAGAGTAAAACAATATTATTGTAAAATATTAATGCAATTTAAAAAGATATAAAGTGTAATTAATTCCTGTAATAGCAAAGCTGAATATACAGCACCCATTGCTCTAGTTTTCAGTCATATGATACTTCAGAAATTCCCATTTTTTATTATTATCAATGTTGAAAACAGTTGTGGTGCTGCTTAATCTTTTTGTGGAAACTGTGATACATTTTTTTTTAATCATGAATTTAAAATAAATCTTTACTGGCTTTACTGTCACTTTTGATCAATTTAATGACTCTTTGCAGAGTCATTAAATGTACTGTACACTTTTTACAAGACAGTTACTGCTGCGGAGTTAAACACTAAAAACTTGCCTCTTCTTTGATGGTCACATGCTGGTGGGATTCAGGCTTCAGTAGAACTGGTTCCTCTATATTAGTCTTCTCCTCCTTCGCTTTAGGAACCCGTGCAGCTCTTGGCTTCCTCTCTGCTTTAGGTTTTGGCTCTTTAGGTTTTGCCACCCGTTTGGTGACTTTTTTCTTTTCAGCGGGTTCATCTGTCCCGCTCTGGAGTCTTCCTTTAGTCTTGCCTTTATTTAAATTTGGAAACCATTCATCTAACTCCTCACTGCCATCACTTTGATTCCCTGTTCTGTAACAAGAAATCATTTCTATTACATTCAGCATTCAGGGAGGATAAGAAACAGAAAATCTTGTTTTTTACATAATTAAAAAACGGTTGTATAACAATGTCACTACCTAAAATTCAGGAGCATGTTTTCAACACTGACAGAAAGAGCACAGTATTCCACATTAATCTGCTTGGAAGATGATTTGAAAAAAATTTTGTTGGATTGTAAAAGCAAAGGAACTCACTTGTCATCAGAATCTTCATCCGTCGCTGGCTCTGTATATACCTTTGCTGTTCTTGTTCTTCGAAGCATCTTTGTGTGGGAACCAACAAATGAAAACAAACTAAATAATTAACAAATGAGGATGTATGGGCAATATAAACGACTTTCAGCCAAGGAGATGAATATGAAAACCCTTCCTGCCAGGTGTCACGTGAAATATGTGGAAAGTAATGAGCGCAATGCAAAAGCATGCTTAACGTTGTTGTGGAGAATGTATGTTAGCAAACAGAAAACTGTCTGTAGAATCCGAAAGTCATTTTGAATTTCGCGCGAGCACGTACGTGTAATTTGACTTAGCTGTTGGTTCTCCAAATTACCTAGTATTAAACCAGAGATATTAACCTGCAGAAGTCGCTTACAGAACTATTAAAACTTACAATGTTCCTCTGATAGACATGAAACTATCACCCTTTTCACGACTGAATGATGCTTTGTAGCTACGTCAGCAGCAGGAAGTGACGTAGCTACGGCTCTCGAACTCTTAAAATATATAATAAAGGTTCATTTTCATGTTCTTTCTCAAATTTCTTCATCAATATACAGAATTGGGAGCTGGTAAACATTCTCTATTTATGAATAAGCAATTTAATTAAATATGAATTCAACTTTTCAATTTGTAATGGTAAATTAATATATCAATGGTAGGCTCGCTACTTGATTCTCCAAAAGCCAAATTTGTAGTTCAAACATTGATGTCCATTAGGTGAGAAGAGGCACCAGGAGATAAAGAAAAAAATATGTTTTTTCTTTTGCTAGAGTTTATTAAAACTTTAATTTGAATGCTCTTAGAATGTTCAAAACATCCAGTTTGTGAAATGTAAAAAAAAAAAAAAAAAACGATTTATGGGAATGTTAGATCAAACATTAAGGGAATGTTTTCTCTATTTTGTCATTTTGCAAGTAGCCTATTGAAACGTTACCTTTGAATGTTCTCTGAACCATCTGAAAAAAGTAAGTAATAAATTTTTTTTTTTTTTTTAAAAAAACAAAAAAAAACAGTCAAATTCAACTGAAATAATTCAGAAAAACGTTCCATGATTCATGAATACATAACTTTTTTTTTTTTTTTTTTTTTGCTAATGTTTTCAAATTTATTACTGGAAGAATGTTGGTTTAATAACTCCCAGATCTTGCCGGAACTCTGCTGTTCACACCCATCCACTTCCTTCACGATTTGGTTGACCATTATTGCGAAAGTTGTGTAAAGTAAACGTTGCGAGTGTTCCGTGCTCTTCAAAATGAAGCGAAGAATCAATAAATCTGAAAAAAAAATTCAGCCTACAGGACGATTGCAGAAACCTAAGGATTTAAATGAGCAAGCAAGGCAAGTTACATTTGCTGTACTCACTTCTTCAAAAGTAATTGGGGGTAGACCAGTTTTTGGCAATAACAGTATGAAGGTAAATCAGTAGCAAAACTCGAGAGCTTGAAGATGTGAATTTGACAACTTGTACTATAAATATTTGTACTTGTATTTTAAAATTTACGCTCACAGCCTAAAACCTGTAAAATAAAAATCTGCACTCGCAGACAATAGTCACAACTGTATTCTGAATTTGAAGTTGCCGAAAAGTAGTCACAAGAGTGTAAAATGCCATTAAACATTGACAGACACAACCTTGAAGAACATATTTGTACTTATTCGTACATTCAAATTCGCAGAACAACCTCAAATAGGCACTTGCAACTTATCAAATCTGTCACTGCAACCTCAAATCTTGACTTTTGCAACTATTTTCGCGATATATCTGATGCATAAATTGTAAAAAATAAAATAAAATAAAAAATAAAAAAAGAAAGTGAATAAAAAGAAAGTGAACACTAACCAACAGGACACTTAATAATATCCTAAGTTTGTGCGCACTGGGAATATTTTTTTTCTTCAAAAAACTAATTTTACACACAGCACACAGTGAAAATTATATGAATATGACAATGGACAGCTGGATAAAGCTCTGCATAGTTTGATATCAAGGATTTAAAATTTGTTAATCAATAGCAAGAATGTGTCTCTTGATTTTCTCTGAATATGTTAATAGTAACACACGAAGACTGAGTAGTATATTGTGTCTAAGCATTAGGCTAATACTCAAGTGTTACTTGTTTATTACTGTTTATACATAAATATACATTGTTAAATTTACAATCAAAATGTAGAGCTATGATCAATTTAAAGTTATTAGGAATTTCAATAATATTATTATACTTTTAATTAATATAATATTAAAATTATTTTGTTTGTGGGTTGCTATGTCTTTGGATGCAGTTAAGCAGACTTCTTACTGCTCTTTCACCACTCTGATCCTGTAAAAATAAAATAAAGCCACTTGCATTCACATAAAATAAAATAAAAAATTATACATTCTTATTAGTAAGTAGTTAACAGCGTAAATATTTAAAGAAATGAAAAGAAAGTACATGGGAGCATATCTAACAAAAATGGCAATAAGTTTATTCTTCACAATGATATTCTATTCTGTTATTGTGTATTATAATAACCATTTAATGAACCTTAACCCACATCAATGTGAATCTTAAGGATTCGGTTACAAAACGACTCATCCTTTCATCCAATGTGTGCCGAATCATTCAAATTAACATTGCAACGCATCATAAAACGGTCATTTTCTCCTGCCCTAATGAATTGTCACTTAATTGGCATTATTTTTCCCACGGTACATTTAAGTAACTGAGAAAAACACATTAATAATATTATTTTACTTCTTTCATTTTGAGTAACTGCAAAGTTATACAAGAACCTCCTAATAGTCCGGAATTAATGTAGTCGTTAAAGCGACTCATCAGTGAACGTGTTGATAAGTGTGGAGGTTTATTCTATTTAATACTACTTTACTAATTATTAAACCCTCACCGTCTCATCTTTAGATCCCGCGAACGAGGGTGTCGTGACGTCATCGTGTAGAAAAGAAGTCCGATTTCATTGACTAGGCGCCAACCAATAAAATGACTCCCTCCTTTCTCTCTCTTGCTGCCTCTGCTGCAAGTGCACAAGTTATTTATGCTTCAGACATATCGCGAAAATAGTTGCAAAAGTCAAGTCGTGAAGATTTGAGGTTGCAGTGACAGATTTGATAAGTTGCAAGTGCCCATTTGAGGTTGTTCTGCGATTTTGAATGTAAGAATAAGTACAAATATGTCTACAAGTTTGTGTCTGTCAATGTTTTTCTGCGAATGGCATTTTACACACTTGTGACTACTTTTCTGCAACTTCAAATTCAGAATACAGTTGTGACTATTGTCTGCGAGTGCAGATTTTTATTTTACAGGTTTAGCTTTATATAACAGTAACAGCAATAACAGTAATGTATCATTAACTCCTGGTTATACAGATGGTTGTAAAAGAATAACCTTTAAAATGTGAATTTTACTTTAAATATTCAATGTTTTGTTTAGGGGTTTTTTTCTTGATGTGTATAGGCCAAAATGGGACATTTTTCCTATGAAATGTAGTGATGTAAGTCATCATGTAAAAATTTAACAATTACTGAGATTAAACTGCTGAATATTGATATCTGTTTCCCTCCTTATTGTCATTGTTGCTAATTATTGACGTGATTAGTGTCTTCACATAGATGAGTATTATTAATAATGTATAACTAAAGGCAAACTGAGCAAATTTGTTATTTCAGAAGAGCGTATCATTTTTTTACATTTTACATTTTAGTCATTTAGCAGACGCTTTTATCCAAAGCGACTTACAAGTGAGGAAAACAAACAAGCGATTCTTCATGAATTGGCAAATAACACAGGAAGTGCTCACAATACAAGTTCCATACATTGCTCAGTACCATAAGCTAGAGTAGGAAGGGAAAAGGGAAGGAAAGGTGTTTTTTTTTTTTTTTTTTTTTTTTTTTTTTTTATGAGGGGATCAAGTGTTCACGGAAGAGGTGAGTTTTCAGCTGTCTCTTGAATATTGCCAGGGATTCTGCGTTCCTGATGAAAGTAGGGAGATCATTCCACCAGCAGGGAGCAGTGAAGGAGAATGATCTGGAGAGTGATTTTGTGCCTCTCTGTGACGGTACCACAAGCCTACGCTCCTTTAGTGATCGCAGGCTTCTGGTGGGGACGTAGCGTTGTAGCAGTGTGTGGAGGTAGGAAGGTGCAGAGCCTGTGGTGGATCTGTAAGCAAGCATCAGCGCTTTGAACTTGATGCGAGCAGCGAGGGGTAGCCAGTGCAGAGAGATGAAGAGGGGCGTGACGTGGGCTCTCTTAGGCTCGTTGAAGACAAGACGAGCAGCAGCGTTCTGGATCATTTGAAGAGGTTTGATTGCACTTGACGGCAGACCAGCCAGAAGAGCATTGCAGTAGTCAAGCCTTGAAATGACCAGGGCCTGGACCAGCAGTTGTGTTGCGTGCTCAGTCAGGAAGGGACGGATTTTCCTGATGTTGCGTAGTGCAAATCTGCATGACCGCGCCGTCTTTGAGATGTGGTCTCTGAAGGTCAGTTGGTCATCGAAGATAACTCCAAGATTTCTGGCCGACTTAGATGGGGTGATGGTGGTTGTACCAAGCTGTAAGTTGATGTCGTGTTGTAGGGTAGGAGTGGCAGGGAAGACTAAAAGCTCAGTCTTTGCCAGGTTGAGCTGCAGGTGGTGTTCTTCCATCCAGGTGGAGATATCCGCCAGACAGCTTGAGATCCGTGCAGCTACTGTGGAATCATCTGGCTGGAAGGACAGGTAGAGTTGTGTGTCATCAGCATAGCAGTGGTAGGAGAAACCATGTGCCTGTATGATGGGACCCAGTGATGTAGTATAAATGGAGAATAGGAGGGGACCAAGAACTGAACCCTGAGGGACCCCAGTGATCAGTTCATGAGGTTTGGATACCTCCCCTCCCCAGTCAACTCTGAAAGACCTACCTGTGAGATAGGACTCAAACCACTGAAGTGCAGAACCTGAGATACCCAGTGACGAGAGGGTGGACAGAAGAATTTGATGGTTTACGGTGTCGAAGGCAGCAGATAGATCCAGCAGAATGAGAACAGATGATTTGGAACCAGCCTTTGCAATTCGCAGGGATTCCGTAACGGACAGTAGCGCAGTCTCTGTGGAATGCCCGCTCTTGAAACCAGATTGGTTGACATCCAGATGGTTGTTCTGTGTGAGGAAGGATGACACCTGGTTGAAAACAACTCGTTCAAGTGTTTTTGATAAGAATGGTAGGAGAGAGACAGGTCTGTAGTTGTCCATGAGTGATGTGTTTAGCGTGGGTTTTTTAAGCAGTGGGGTTACTCGAGCCTGCTTGAATGTGGTAGGAAAAGTGCCAGAGTGGAGAGACGAGTTAATAATGTGTGTAAGTGCTGGTAAGAGAGTGGGAGAGATGGCTTGTAGAAGGTGTGAGGGGATGGGGTCTAGAGGGCAGGTGGTGGGATGAGTGGAGAGGAGAAGTTTTGATACTTCCGCCTCCGTGAGAAGGGAGAAGGAAGAGAGAAGAATAGTGGATGAGGAGGGGATGAGTTCCTGTGTGGGTGGTGCAGAGAACTGGCTCCTGATGGCAGATGTCTTGTCGGTGAAGAAATTGGCGAATTGATCAGCAGTTAGAGACGTGGTGGGTGGTGGTGGAGGGGGACAGAGGAGTGCGTTGAATGTCTTGAAGAGTGAGCGTGTGTTTGTAGCGCCGTTGATCTTATCGTGGAAGTATGAGGACTTAGCTGCATGGACTCCCCCAGAAAAAGATGATAGCAGATCTTGGTACAAACCTAGGTCAGATGGGTCTTGTGATTTGCGCCATTTCCTTTCTGCTGCCCTGAGTTTGGTCCGGTCATCACGAAGCGCATCAGATATCCAGGGGTTGGATGGAGTTGCTTGAGCTGGTCTGGATGCCAGAGGACAGATACTGTCTAGAGAAGTAGATAAAGTGGAGCATAACGTGTGTGTTGCAGTATTTACATCCAAAGATGAGAACTGTGTTTGTGTGGGAAGGGAGGATAACACAACAGAGGATAGATGAGAAGGGGAAAGAGAGCGCAGGTTTCTTCTGAAGGAAACATGTGAAGTGGTTGGTGGTGCACAAATAAGTTGCAGATTGAAAGTGATGCAGAAATGGTCAGAGACGTGCAGAGGTGTGACCAGAATGTTGTCAGTGATACAGTTACGTGTGTAGATCAGGTCCAATTGGTTGCCAGATTTGTGGGTGCTTGTAGTGATGAGTCGGCTGAAATCAAATGAAGCTAGGAGAGAGAGGAAGTCAGAAGCATAAGGTTTATCGAGGTGAATGTTGAAGTCGCCCAGTAGCACAAGTGGACTACCATCGTCTGGGAATGAGGACAGCAGCATGTCCAATTCCTCGACAAAGGTACCCAATTGACCTGGGGGCGGTAGATGAGAACAAGATGAATTTTGACAGGGTATGTAATTGTAATGGCATGTGATTCAAACAAATAGTTGCTGTATAGAGCAGGGTGAGCAAAGTATTTCCAATTATTGGAAATGAGAAAACCTGTGCCCCCTCCTCTTCCTGACTGTCGAGGGGTATGAGTAAAGGTGTAGTTGTTAGAAAGAGCAGCGGCGGTTGAGGAGTCCTCTGGACGAATCCATGTCTCAGTCAAGCCTAAGATATTGAGAAAAGAGTTAGTGGCAAAGGCTGGAATGAAGTCAGCTTTGTTAACAGCTGACTGACAGTTCCATAGGCCTACAGAAACAGATAGAGGTTGGTTAGGAGAGGAGTAAATCGGACGCAGGTTAGTAGTGTTGCGCTGCCTTCTACGGGTGATAGTGGAGCGTGTACGAGTGACAACAGGAATATATTGAAAGCACATGTTGAGTATGGTAGCAAAGAAAAATGGGGGGGGGGAGGGGGATACTTAAGTGTCCTGTCGGTGTCCTTGCTCGGTGGAGTCGCGCAGGTAGAGTCGCAGGTCTTTACCCAAGTCGGTCTTCACACAAGGAGGCTGAACGCTTCCGCTAACGCTTCCGCGCAAGCGCGGACACACTGACTAAATAGCTTGACTAATAACGTATAAGTGAAAACAGCTGGGCCCGCCCTAACAATTAGCTCAGCAAAAGAGTTTCGCCGTGAATGGGCCAAATCGAAACTACTGCAGGAAGCGCACGTACAGCACTTAAGTTCACAGCCCAGCAATGCCAAAAACTAACAACCGCTACAGTTCTTCTAAATGGCAGCGAATACAATTACCAACAGATACAAATCCAAGCGAAAACATACAAATAAGCAAAGAATCGAAACGAATCCTTCCTAGCAGCAAATAATAACTTCGCAATAGAGCCGAAACGGGTATTAGGTAAACACTCACGCGCTCTCGCCGTCTTCAGTGATCTCACGCTTATCAAACTGGTAGCCCTTCGTATGACTCAGTACCCATGAAGTAGCTCTCAGTTTCAAAATGGTTGGTGACCCCTGGTATAGGCAATACAACACATTATCATGAATAAAACTAAGCTAAATCTAAGAAGGTTATATGTGCAATTCAGCGGAGTTTGTTCTATTACAACATAAAACATTTTATCTTCAATAACTTCACCACATCTCATACAGCCCACTGGTTCAAAAATCAGAACTTTTTACACGCAGAATCTGTGCATGTTCTTTTCTTAAGATCTCAATGGATGTGGACTTGGACTAAAATAGGACTTCTTTCATTGTGCATGCTCTTTGCAACAATACCGTTACTTCTGCATCTCTTCTCTGGTATGCAACTTATATTCCCAAACATTGATGAGTTGTCTGATGTAGTTTATGGATTTTGCCTATAAATTAATTTGTGTGTTTCTCCAGACTATGTTGACCTCAGCCGACCTTCAGATGTAGGTCTCAATCACACTATAAATATCTATCTCAAACCTGAGGAGGGGGTGAGATTGGGCGTGTGGTCAGTTTTAAGACACCTGCATGTCACATATACACAACAATATAAATTATAAATCAACAATAACAAATACTGAGGTTGTCAATATCTTGTTTTTCTTTGTTCTTCCATTATACGTTACTAATTTATAGGCATACTGTACCTGAACGTAGATGGAAGGAGGCGCAGGGGCAGAATCTAGAGTGGTATGAGAAAGCTCTGGGAGATGGATCGCCAATTTTCATCTACCTCCATGGCAATGGGGGTAACAGGCAGGAAACCTTTTAATCAACTTAAAACACAACACTCTTCAATGTCTGTTCACTAAAGATTCCATTTGTATGCTTTTGATATGCTAAACAGACACAATGCAATGTAATAATAATTTCTTGACGATGATCAGTGGGCAAACTGTTTTTTTTTTTACATTGAACTTGCACATTGAACTTTACACTGCATTGCACTTTACCTTAGTAAAAAAACTGGGATGGGCAACATCCACATTCAATACTTTCGCAACCTCACTGTTTAAACAAAATATCACAGTCCAATGAAACCAAACATAACAACTGCAAGTGTGTAAAAACTACCGTGATATTATCAACTTGTTTACCTAATACCACATTGAGTTCCTTTGCAATTTTTCTTGTTTGATGGTGATATAGGCTAGTATTTAAAATTGCTTATCTTCTAAATAAATAAATCAATACATAAAGATACATTTGGCATTTTATTGAAAATACATGTAAATAATTTGCCTTTGTCTTGATGCTGTCATGACTTTTGTACTTCAATAAACAGATCTGCAGTCCATCGCATTGGAATCGCAAAGGTGAGCAAACTCGCTTATTTCATTATGTATGAAGACTAAGAACTTGAATAGTGAAAATGACTGAAGTTTCTTGCCCTTACATGTCTTGAGTGCTGTTGGATACCATGTCTTGGTAATGGACTACAGAGGTGGGTTGAAATGTTGTAACTTCACTGTAGCCCACAATCACTGGAAATCATTTCAAACTTCATAATTTTTCCATTGCTTATTAAAATCTGTCAGGTTTTGGGGACTCCACTGGGGAACCTACAGAGGCCGGTCTGAGTACTGATGCCTTATACTTGTATGACTGGGTTAAGGCACGCAGTGGAAACAGCCTGGTGTGTGTGTGGGGGCACTCGCTTGGCACTGGGTGTGTAGAATCTGCTTTTTATTGACTTTTGCTGCTATTAGAAACAAAGACAATCAATATTTATTGATCACACACACAAATGTCTATTTAATGATAAAACAATTGTGGTTAGAATGAAATACCATATATATATATATATATATATATATATATATATATATATATATATATATATATATATATATATATATATATATATAATAAAACAGCTGTACGTTTCTTTTTTCACTAGTGTAACAACTAACATTGCAGTGAAATTACTGGAGCAAGGTAAGAATTTGACTTATTTTTATGCTCTTATTTGTCTCAGTGCCTCTTCTCTGTTGTTGTCTTGCTTTTTACTTTTCACTTGCTATTGTGTAGCATATAAGCTTGATGTTATATGAGGCAGAAACACAAATCTAAATGAGAGGGGTTTATTGAAAAAAACACAAACAAGGCCAACAAAAGGAAAACCAGATAACACAGGGAGTTGAGGCACAATCGGTCTACATCAATCCACAGGAAATATCAACTGACAAGGAACAAGGGAAACACAAGAGCTATATAGTATATAAAAATGGGGAACAATCAGTGAACTAATCAACATGAAAAACTACACGGGACTACAAAACATGGCACAGAAACAGAAAGTCACTTAAAAGTCCAAACAAGACATGGGGACATATAAGACTTCACATATTGTAACAATACATTTCCTGATTGTAAGGAATGGTGTGTTTTTCTTTATTAAAAAAAATTACATTTCCTGACAGGAAAACAGTTTGATGGAATAGTACTTGAGGGTGCATTCCTGACTGCAGATGTACCTAATATAAATGTTAACCACCCTTTTACCTGGGTAAGTAACATTTAGGATGTAAGTCATGACAAAACAACTCCTGACAAATGAGCATCAGATATTTTCGTTTTAGATACTTTTATTTTATTGATCATTTTTAAATATTTTTGGTAATTTCATACAAAGTAAAATTTTCTTCAAATCTGAACATTTTAATTCTGATGAAATTAAGTTAATTAATTTATACTTTACATGGACAAACCACACAAGATAATATGGGTCATTAATCATAGTTTGTACATAGAAATCTGATTTGTACCTTTTTTTCCCCTCCAGTTTTATTGGAAGTTCCCATACATTCAGTTCTTCCTTTTCAATCCACTGAAAAACAACATTGTTAAATTTCCAACTGATAAGAAGTATGTGAAATTGTTTCAATAAATTAATTAATATATATTTAACAAAATGTGATAGGAATAGTCTGACAGTGTTGATACAAAGATTTACAGTTAAATTTTCACCTCACTTTTCTTTTTTGATAGTTTGCAGAAAATTAAAACTCCCATTATGATTCTCCATGCTGAAGACGACCATATAGTGCCCTTCGCCTCGGCTCAAGAGGTTTGAGTTTGTTTGTATGACACTTAATTTGGTTTATAAAAATGATCTGGAATTCATCTTTGTTTCAAATTACATTTATTCTGGCTCAGATTTACAGAATCGCAAAAAAAGGCCCAGAACTCAGATGAACGGGTCAAGCTGGTACCATTTAATGGATCGCTTGGATATCTTCATAATGGGCTATATAAAGACCCTGGTTTGCCAAATATCATAAGGTGATGTCATGTTTTATTCATCTGAATATTGCACATTTTAAGATTTCAAAGAATTTTCATAAGAGATGCACGGTAATAGGGGAGACATGTTGCAAGAAAAGACAGTTCTGGAGAAATACTTTGTATAAAAAGTCACTTTTGATGAGTAATGCATTATGGGAAATGCATCACTGAATGACAGAAAAAATATTTGATAACAAATGCCTATGCTTATAAATTACAGGGATTTTGTGCAGTCGCTGAAGGCATGAGACAGTCACATGAGGAGAATGATTTACACTAAGAAACATCCAGCTAAATATCTGTTTTGTTGTAAACCATATGCACTTCTTTGATAAACATTGTAATGTCTGAAGTAAATTTTACATAATTACCCCCATTAGGGTGAATTTATTGTCTTATGAATAAGAAAATACAGTGCGAAATAAACTGCAAAAAAAAAAAAAAACATTTTGGTGAGTGTATTGACATAAACCATTATGTAGTTCTTAAAGTGTCAGCAGCCTATCTGCTGCTGTCTGTCCTTAATGTTAATCACACAACAAGAGAAAAAGAGAAAATCACTCACTGCTCTTTGGTTGAATGACTTAAGTAGCTTTAATATGAATCGATGTAGGCTATATTTAATTCATATTGTGAAACAGTGTCTTTTTATATATTTTCATTATTCAATTTCATTAATTCATTTTGAATACTGCCGCTTCAACATATATATATTTTGAGTGATTTATCACGAAATTATCTTTCTAAATGTTGAATTATTTCGAATGAGTAACTTCAACTTACGTTAAAGCCTTTAATTTCCTTTTCATTTTCAAACACTAGAAAATACTGATGTATATTGTCTGTACCTCTGACTGAGAGAAAAGTACAACTTATCAGAATGTTTTGATAAAGTTTCCTGTTCAGTGCAGAGCTCAGATCAACTACAGCCTTGAAGAAACTGTGAATCATGTGTATCTATGTATGTGCGCTCAGTGTTCTGTAGAGGTCTGTTATGGGTACTGGTGGACTGTTGTCATCTGGACTGGAGATCTGAAGGCACCTAGGCCTGACCTAGAAGGACATTCTGTGCCTAAGTTCAAGGTCCGATCGTCAGCATCATAATGGAAGAAGATATGCTTCTGACTATCTGTCCATGTGTGGAAAATGACCAGTTTTGTCTAGTGTTCTTAACCAATCAGTGTCTTAGTAATGACGTAGTTAGTGGACTGTTAGAGTATAATTGTTCTGGAAATGTGAATGTAGAGAGAGAGGAGGAGAGAGAGAGCGACCTACGAACTCCTTGTGAGACTTGTCTGCTGATGAAACTGCAAACTATTCTTTATTAAAATTTTCTTCAATTTATTTTTTTTTAACTCTGATTCCGGGTCTTCATTTATCATATCTGGACTTTTGGGTCTTTAACTGTAAAATCCCCTACAGTGGGATAGTACCTAGTGTTGAATTTGAATTCTGGAGGACAGACTTTTGTACCTGGAGGAAAGATATGCTGTCTAATGTTTAATACATTTCAACAGCATGCTGACTATATAGATGCGTTTCTGCGAGCTAATTGGTGTCTTGGTTAACCAGCAGCTTCTTTGATTTGTTGACCCAATGGAAGACACCTCACTCACAGCAAATGTTAGCAGCGTGAATGACACTGCCACATAACATTTCGTGCTGTCATCTCATCGAGGCTCACTCGAAGCTCAACAAGTCCATGCAAGGCAAAGTCCACTCCATTACCATGAAGCAGTGGTCTGTGTTATCCTGCCGGTCCAGCAATTTAATTATCTGAGGAACACTGGGGCCCTTATTGGCCATCAATGTCAGGCAGATTAATATAAGATGTTATAAATTGAAAACAGTGACTGTGAATCAAAAACAGAGTGCAGTCTATACCCACCATTTTGATATAATGTGTAACATGGCCAAGCTCCATCAGTATCAGTAGCACCAACAGGCATCTCATCAAGCCGATAAGGATGGTTCTCTGCCATGTTGGTGGTGTATTTGAGTAGTACTCAAGGTTCGTGTGCTCACTTCATATCAACCACTTTGGGTTGTGAATTTAGCTGTCCCATGATAAAACTTAAAATCGACACTCTGATAATCAAACACTTAAACGTCAAACTACAAAATGCGCAAGAGACTTTCACCCCATTGTGCAAAACTGCAGTGTCACATGATAATATCTAATGATATTTTATATGAATTATATAATTTGTTGTGTCGTGTATGCTGTGTCAACTGCTTTAAGTTTTGACACATTGCAGTGATAAAGAAACATGCATTTTTAATATTTATAAGAATAATTTCTTTCTAAACGGCAAAGAATTCTTTTTCACAATGCATAATAAAATCAGTTTTATAGTTTCTTGATTCAGTTTCCAGGTTTTTGCATTGTGTAGGCAACTAATGGTTATATAATTTAACATACATGGTTGCTTTACATGTTTGGACTCCAAAGTAGTCCTAAGATAAGTAGGCCTATATTTGCATTTTTCTGTATATGCATATTTACTTAATAGAATTGTCCTGCTGCCACCATAGATAGACAGAGAATGTGGAGAATCATGTTGAAAGCATAATGGTGCCAGTCTTGTCCAGGTGGAATATGCGTAATATGAGAGCATGCCAATGTGTGCTTCAGGCAGACTGCAGGGAATCTAGAAAGTGTGCAACATCGGTGATGAATCATGTTTGGCTGCTAGCTAGTTGTAGTCAGCTGCAGGTAGGCAAAGGGACATTGTCATTCCAGAGAGTATTTGAATAACAAGGCACAAAAGTCTCATTCTGATTTCTTTTGCTCTTTAAATGCTGTGTTGGAGTTGTAAAAGTCTAGGGAAATCCTCTTGTTACCAAGCAAGACTGTGTTAGTTGTTACACTAGTGAAAAAAGAAACGTACAGCTGTTTTATATTATATATATATATATATATATATATATGGTATTTCATTCTAACCACAATTGTTTTATCATTCAATAGACATTTGTGTGTATGATCAATAAATATTGATTGTCTTTGTTTCTAATAGCAGCATGCATTTGTAATTAGGTATTAACCAACATGCTATGCTACATGCCCCATTTCAAATAACAAACAAAACAAAAATACCTAGAAGCCAAAAAATTTGAAAATGCCTGGGGGTTCATGAGGGAACAGCAGGGGGTTAGTGATTTGATGAAAAGCTAACAATAAAATATTAAATTAAAATAAATAATTTTAAAATGAAAACAATCTAAACAAAACTAAAATATTGTATTATTTTTATTTATCTGTATGTCATGTGACCATCTGAAATCAGAGAACCGTGAACATGCAAATTTGTTGCTAAATGATTTAAATATTAGCATAAAGAGGTGGTTAAAGTAGCCTAAATATTTAAATAAGCTCTTGTATTCATGTAAACTGAAGTTTTTGTTAAATGTCTTTATTTTGGAAGCTCGGTGATAGCGGAAAAGCATGGGTCTTTATTTAACCGACGTTCAGTTTAATTAGTTAGGTTAGCGCTTTTAAATTTTTAAACTTACATTCATACGTTTACTGATTACGCGTAAGCTTTGACCACATTATTTGAAGTTCCTATCCATGAACATTTCATCAGTGTGGTTTTACATCCTGCTAAGCAGCCTGCCTTTGCACCGCTTCTGTTTGCGCTCAGATGACGTGGCCATGGGTGGCGGAGCAGTGTGTTTTCTTCCTCAACGTTGACTCATCGCTCTCTCCAACGATAGGCCCAACTTACCCATGTGACCTATTCCCACCAATCAGCGGTGAAAGCGCTGATCACGCGCTGAACAGTTTTACGACAAACTCGTATGTGAGCATCTTAAGACAACTACTGTCATAGAACCAGGAAGAAGGAAGGTGGGATAGCCCCCAAAAAAGATACCATTTCAAATCAGTCGCAGAATTTTCCCTAGAAAATCATGGGGCTCTGCAGGTGGACGATTGAAGTGGTTGTCTTGACGACTGTTTTTAGTTCATTGCTGCTAGTTCGAGCAGATGAACACGACCATAAGGTAAGAGAAACTGCGGGCCGAGAAGCCCTCTGTGTTCGGTGTGCATAGTCTCGAGAGACGTTAGCTATTGAGCTGGTTGCTCTGACCAAAGTGCCTAACCTTAAAGGACAGCAATGAATCCAAGACACTTGATACGGTGAATGATTCATTGTACAGTGTCTATGTTAATGCTAAGCACATCAGAAGCTACGCGGCTAGCTTAGCATCAGCTATCCTATTACATTATGTTGTGCAAACAGCAGGGCTGTGCTCGAAATCCTCAGTTTCGACTCCTTGTATGATGCATAATAAGTATAATGTTGTTTTAGGCATAATATGTGTTGTGTGTGTTTCTCTTGTGTATATGTGAGGTTACTCTGAAGGCTCTGCTAAGCGTCATTAGCTCAAATAAATATGTCCGTCTGTACACACACATATCCGGTTCGTCTAGGCTCTTATATGACCGATGGACTGTGAAACATTGTTACTTTTACAGTAAAAAGCAGATTTGTTTGCAAAGAAGGACACCGTGACGGATTGGGAGTCTTTTCTTGATGACATTTTGCTCACAATATGTTTAACATTTCCTAACTATGCCATTAAATCGTAATATAGTAATGTAACAACCTAATGAACTCTGATGTTGTAAAACGGCAGGTAAAATGGAAGGTTGCTTGACTTCATCAGTTATTCTCTCCAGTAAGGTGTAATATAACACACATGGCACTAACATAACTCAGAATATTTGATTACATCTAAATATTTTAGACTACAATTACATGGATTGTCTTTTAAAATTAAAATTAGAATGCATGTTTTTATATAAGGCAGCTTACAATTAAGAAATAAGTTTTTATTGTAGCATTTTTTCACTTTGTGTACAGAGTACAGTATAATAGTCCTAGTGATAACAATGTTTGCTTTGGATTTGAGAAGACTTTAAAGTCAACATGGAATCAAATATAATTGGATTTTCCAAATGCGTCTTTTTGTGAACTGTTAACCTGTGCATGTGCTATTTAAATTGCATGTAAAAATAAAAAAGATATTTAATCAAAATGTCATAAATGGAATTCCTCATCTTTCTTGTGTTCTGAAGATGACTGGAAAATTTGCTGGTAATCACTATTGAATACAATATGAAAAGCATCTGTGGTATGACACGTTCAGTTTAGACAAGTTGATTTTGGGTGTTTACAGAGATTTAAATCTTCACTTTCATTGCAGCCCCTTTCACAGCTTTCATAATATTACTGGAATTATTCAGCACCACACATAATCTGTGATGATGAATTATAGTTCATAAAATAGGATAAGTTCTCATTTATTTTCCTTCTTTCGTCTCAAGATCTGGGGATTTCAGGTGGATAATGTGCTTCTTTTTGTTCAAACCAGTGCCAGTGGGAACACCTCTGAGCATTGGAGATAGTGTTTAAGGTTACCATGCAGTTGTCTTCTTCCTCTTATTCTCATGTTCATTATCCATTGTCCTGAGTGTTGCTGCATTGTTCTTTTATATTTGTTCTCTTGATTCAGATAGGATGGTGTAACACTACCTGATTTACTGGTTTACACCCTGTCTTTGCTGCGTTTCTTTAGCCTATTAATTCAAAGAATTTAAAGGCACAGTATGTATTTTTGCCGCGAGGGGTCACTGAAAACGATAATAAAGGCGTAGATTGATGACGCAGTGATTGAGCGTGGAATCATGGAACTTGTCGTCATGCCGATGGATCTAATGTTTATGGATGAGGGAATGCATTCATGTTTTTAACATGACTGTGGTATGAAGCAGGGATTGCTAATTGGACACAGATATCGGTGCCACACGCGCATCCCAGGGGATATAAAGAAACGAGCACATTTCATTCTACCAAACTACTCCTAAATGCTCAAGTACTACTCATACAGGTCAGTTTATTTGATGAGGTAATGCAGCGCTGTTTCACTTGGTCTAACATTACACTATCATACTAAACTGTATTTGAGTGTGTTGAAAGTTGTAATGTTTAGTATTAGTTTTTTGCTGTATGAGACTTAACAGTAAGCAAGATCAACATGAGATTATCATACTGATGATATTCTAACACTTCATCATGTTGAGCTGTATAACATTGATTAGTCTTATGTAGCCTACATTTGCAACCTTGCTTACCTCGCAAAGCTCTCGCCATCTTGGAAATGCTACGTCGATATTTTGCTTACCAATTTTGCTTGCCATGGTCCATAATGTTTGAACGAAACAACAACAGCGAGCCGCTAGATGTTACACAGCTGTTCACGTCTGTTGCCATGGTTACAATACAGTACAATCGGAAACGATGGATAATGCAGATATTACATCATTGACAGGCGACAAGTGACGAGGGAGAGATGGGGCACTATTTAAAATTGTGAATTTCTGAATTTACAAATTCTTGGAAACATTTAGGATAACATAAGTATGCAGCTGAATGAATTATGTAACACTGCAAATGGTTTCTGGATATTTTCATATTAAAATCTTACATATTGTGGCTTTTAAGGGATAGTTCACCCCTTAAGAAAAAGAAATTCTGCGATTGTTGACACATCCATTTGTCGTTCCAAACCTGTATGAATTACTGTCTTATGTGGAACATAAAGGAAGATATTTTGAGAAATGTCTGTATTTTTTTTTTCTTTTTTCCTCCATGCAATGAAAGTCAATGGTCACCAAAACTATTTGGTTCCCAACATTCTTGAAAATATCTTTTGTTTTCGCAAGAAGAAAGAGACTGGTTTGTAAACACATGATAGTGAGTGTTTGATAATTGAATTTTTGGTAAACCCTTTTAAGCATCAAGATTGTTTCCACCCCAGAATCAATTACATTTAATTTCTATTATCTAATGATCTATTGTGTCTTCATTATTGTAATTTGCCTCGCAATAGGGTCTTTCATTAAACTTGTTAAAGATTCAACAGGATATTAATTAAAACATACAAACAAAAAAGAACATTGAGAGGCAACAATATCATTGCTTCCAAAGGTCTGTGTCATAGGTTCTGCATAGTTTTTTCTGTAAATGTATTTGAATCAGGGAGCAGGTACACTTTTTTTTTTTTTTTTTTTTTTGTGGTGCTGTTGCTTCTAGTACATCATATTGGTTACCAAACAACAAAAATGAATGTAGAGTGAGCGTACGTATAAATAAATTGATGTTATTTAAAATCAGACTCGTTCAGTTTTTAATTGGTGTCTGTTTTCTAACTGAACTAAATGTTTTTTATTATTACAAAAAATCAAAACGATGGTGGGCAGGTGACGTAACTGTCAACGCCGACTATCGCAATAAGCCTATCGATGATGAATTATTTTTTAACAAATCTCTTGATTGAACGTATAAATGATAAATAAATTTCAAGTCGCTTGTTGCCACCTAGTGGTGTAACAATTTAATTGATATAATATTTATTTGAACTACCAAGTTACTTTCAAAAGGTAATTTGCTCTATTTTGCAGCAGTTCATGATTACTTGGCAACGGCAAATGCCACGGGAGAGCAAGTGCTTTGGAAAGCAGGAAAAGGCGCGTTTTCCACGCATTTTTAGACGCGACATGAATGGCCCCATATACGGTGGTTTTGGCTTATTATTTGTCTCATGCAGCGCACTGTCTGTGTCTGAGTAACAAACTATGTGCTTATTTTACAAACAAAGTATGGTTATGTTTATAAGTCCAAACAGTCAGTAACAGTGACCGGTGCATGGTAACACTGTTTTGTAATCATTTATTGACGAGTCGGTTATGTATAGTCAACTGAATGCACTGCTTCTTTGCCGCTCACTGCACAGAACAGGCACCGAGAGAGGCGATCCTGCGGCGGTAAAGTCAGACCTATTGTGGTGGGCTGCCGCAAATAAATCAATGTGTGGGAAACACTGTATATGTATGTCTGTGTGTGTATATGTTTAGATCACTTCTTTTATTGAGTTATATCAGGATCTGAAGAGGGTTTCCAGTATAACAAAAAGTGTTCATAAAACAAGTTACCTACCCTACCTTTAACTTCCACCTGAGCTTGAAAATCCTGTAGTCTGAGCCCGGCTGTAGTTTTAAAACTCTGTCTTTTAGTTGGTGACTTCTTGGAGTTGAATTAACATCACAAAGAAGTAGATGCTGATATTTGAAACAGGTAACTAATGACTGTTCCCTTTCTTCTGCAGTACACAGATAAAGAAGAGGTGGTTCTATGGATGAATACAGTGGGCCCTTATCACAACCGACAGGAGACCTATAAGTATTTCTCTCTACCATTCTGTGTGGGCACGAAGAAGACTATTAGTCATTATCATGAGACATTAGGAGAGGCGCTACAGGGGGTTGAATTGGAGTTCAGCGGTCTGGATATCAAGTACACAGGTATGGTCTTGTGTTATTGTGGCTCGCAGGTTAACTTGTTCAAGGGAACAAGCATTAAATATCATTACATTTACATTATTTAAATTACATTCGTAGATCATTCATCCACATTTTTGATAGAAAGTAAGATTATTGTGGTGATTTCTGTGGAATTGTCTTTTACAGAGGAGGTGATGCAGACCACATACTGTGACATTGAACTAGACAAACCTAAAAAAGATGCGTTTGTCTATGCCATCAAGAACCACTACTGGTACCAAATGTACATAGATGACCTTCCCATCTGGGGTGAGTAACCTGGAAGCTAGAGTGATTGGCAAGCTTGCCCATATCAAAGTATACGAACCCCTAGCTCTGGTTTGTTCCAGCGAATACTTTTTTGTTTTTTGTGTGTGGTGTTATTGAGTCATTTCTATAGGAATCTGGGCAAGGGCGAATAAGTTCCCTATTCAGATTACACTTACATTTTCACTGAAACACGCAAATTTGCTGTTTTCTCAACAGAGAGCTGCTTCATACATTGCTACACTATTGACAATGGATCTTTTTTTGCTGATATAATGCGAGTGCATCTTAACGGTCCGTAGATTTTAATGGAGAATGTTTGCTGTGTTGTTGTTGTATTAATTATATGCTATTATAGTATTTATATAACAATATTTTGAATTGGCTTTTATTTTTATATTTACTCTTTTCAGTTTAATTTTTAGTCATTTTATTCTGTTTGTCAGATTTATATATATATATATATATATATATATATTTTTTTTTTTTTTAATTTCTATATAATCCTATTATAATTAGTTTTTAATCTAATATCTTTAATAGTTTTAGTTACAATAACATAACACTGTTCAACTGTTTATAAATGAGACAGCAATTGTGACAGGTAAAGATATTTGAGACCAATCTTAGCACAAACAAAAACAACAAACTGTTTTCTGGTGATCATTTTACTCATCAAAAAAACTAGATGGGGTATTTGTTTTGTGGGTGACCTTCACTAAATGAATGAAATCCTGCTGCATTCATCGTGTGGCCCATCTTTTCTGTGCAAGTGTGCAGAAACAGGGTAATCAACTGCTCTCCAGGGTACTGTTAACTATGTACATCTTGTTGGTGATTAGACTGCATTGACGACCAATTTTAATGTCCACTTGGGATTTTTGCAGAGGAACAAAAGTGGCAACGTCTGTACATCTGTATCTATCTGGTGGTCATTCTGGGACATCCAGTTCTGTGACTGTTTTTGATTAGAATGCATCTAAAAAGTATTGATTTATTATGCATCGTTTGAGGCTGCTGAGAAGGTCATTAAGGTGCTTGATATCATGTTGCTCTGTGACTGTCAAGTCCATGTTCCGTTACAAGCCCTATGAGGAGCATCTGGATGACTAGAAGAAGTGGTTTCAAAATATAGAGAGAAGGGTACTCAAGATATGCTATCTGGATGTGAGCCACTGTTCCACAAGTTAACAGCTGTGTTAGTGTCTGCCCTGCTTCCTAGCTTGCACGTCTATAACCCTGCACTAAATGGGATGCAATGATTGCCATCCCTCAGGGTGAGCGTGTCCATCTAGTCGTCTCTTCCGCTCTGCTGGACAGTGTTGTTTGAGAGCCCTCGAATTCGGTTGTCCCTTGAGCCTATGGTCACAACATGAATGAAACTGTGAGACGGTTGGCAAGACATTCAACTTTGTAGCTTTTCATGACCTAGATCATGGAGAACTCAATGGTTTCCTTCAAATTGCAATCCGTTTTAAGCTCTTGGTGATTTCATAGGGTTGCTGGCAACCCCTTAATATAGCTCGCCCATCCAACATCAGGCTGCTGAGTGTCTCCTCCCAGTTAGTCAGTAAATGGTTATGTCAGCAGCAAAGGTCCAGAGCATGTCCACTCCCAAAAGAGACTTCAGCAGCCGTTCTGCGAGATAAAGCCACCATACTTAATAAGTACTTCAGGCCTCTTTTCACATGGCATCTTGCACCTACACATTGTTCTTCACATCCAACAGCTTGTGTAAGAGCATCTCCACAGCATTTGGGGGACTCAAGTTAACAGTCATCATTGTGGGAATGGTACAGGAATGCCAAAGTGTTCTTTATGATCCATTGTGAACTGGCTAAATGGCTATATATTTTCTGGTAGCTTCCCATTTAATGGCCATTTTATTACTACAAGATTTTCAAATGATCTTGTACCTGATCTTGAATTCGTTTTACTAATCCATTACCTACTTCTAAATAAATAAATAAATAAATAAGAAAAAACCTGAAAGCAAAATCATTTATTGACGCGTTTTAAATGGACAGTTTTCCTCCAGGGGCATTTTTAACAAACCATTATTATTTAACAGCTTATGAAATTTATTGTTGTAAAATCTTTTGTTCTGAAAGAGCAGTAGGGTTAAGTGTTCTAATAGAACTCATAAATTATTTAAGGGACTTTGATCATGGGAAGGGAAGAAAAGATATTGGGCTTTAACTGCCATGTGAGTGAACTATATGTTTTAGATAATTTTATCCACACAAATATATTAATTGTGCAGATATTTGGAGAAATATTGCATTTAACCTAATATGCATTATAATAAGTCTCGATGGCTTAAATGTTTTTGTTGGTTATTTATTTGAAGTGACAACATGAAATGCCATTCACTCTGTAATGTGAAGAATTTCGCATGAAGCAATATTCAAGAAGACTTGTCCGTTTGGGATTTTGGTTGGATTGTAAATTGTTAGGCTGTGATATTAGAGGATATTCCAGTCATTTCAGACAGAGTTGTTATATTTTTGAAAGTATTTAATTACTTTATTTGGATTTGATGTACTTAGTTATTTAAACTGATAATATACTGTTAACATTATGTGAAGTTTTTGCCTTCGTTCTAAATTGAAGATTTGTGTGTTTTGGGATTATTTAAGGTATTGTTGGTGAAGCTGATGAGAATGGAGAGGACTATTATCTCTGGACTTACAAAAAGCTGGAGATTGGATACAATGGGAATAGAATTGTGGATGTTAACCTGACCAGTGAGGGGAAGGTCAAGCTTGTGCCAAACACAAGAATTCCCATGTCATACTCGGTGAGTAAAACTTTCCTGAACCTCAGAAACCTGCTATATACTAATGCTAGTTAAATTGTCAATTGAAATTCAATTTTGTGTGGAAAAGGAATATTAATGCTTACTTATGCTTATTGTGTGAAAGATGCCAGTGTTTCCGTTGGTGGTAGGCTCTTTCTCATACATATTTATAATAATGCAAACTTTTTTCCGATCCTCATAGGTGAAGTGGAAGAAATCTGATGTGAAATTTGAGGATAGATTTGACAAATACCTTGATCCGTCCTTCTTTCAACACCGGGTAAATGCCCCATATTGTTTGCTAACTCCTTCCCAGCTAATTTAAAATGTTCTGAATGATATTTAATGTATGGAATGTTTTTGTGTGTCTTTTGCACCTGACAGATTCACTGGTTCTCAATATTCAACTCTTTCATGATGGTGATTTTCCTGGTGGGCCTTGTTTCAATGATCCTGATGAGGACATTAAGGAAAGACTACGCCAGATATAGCAAAGAAGAGGAAATGGATGACATGGTGATAACTTACAGAAAACTTTTGAAATGCTTTTTTAAATGAATCCCACCACCTTTTAATTCATCTTGTTATTGTAATCTTGTATCTGAATTGGTGTGTTCATAACCTCACAATGACTGTTTTTATGCCTCCGGTAACATCTCCATAATTTAATGCCGTGTTCCTCTCAGGGATGGTGTCTTGCTCTCTGCATTTTATCAAACTCAACGCACATTCTGTTTTTCTGTATCTTATTTGTATCTCACTATCAGGATCGTGATCTCGGTGATGAATATGGGTGGAAGCAGGTTCATGGCGATGTGTTCAGGCCGTCCAGCCACCCGCTGATATTCTCCTCCCTCATTGGCTCTGGCTGTCAGATCTTCTCTGTTTCTCTCATAGTCATCATTTTGGCCATGATTGAGGACTTGTATACAGAGTGAGTTTTACCCATGTTTAGTGGTCAATGATTAACTACATGTATTGTTTAGTTATGGTCTACATGGCTGTAATAAAAATGACATTGTTGTATAATCATGATATACGTTTGGACATTTATGGAAAGGTGTGCTGTGAGGGATATTCACATTTTCTGAAGTGCTCATCAAAGGAATTTTATGTTTGCCCTTGTAGGAGAGGGTCCATGCTGAGTACAGCCATATTTGTTTATGCTGCCACGTCCCCAGTCAACGGCTACTTTGGTGGAAGCCTTTATGCAAAACAAGGAGGTATGCAAACCAATATTTGTAACATCTGCGACAAGGAAAGCTCCAAATATCATTTTAACCATATTGGCTCTAACTAAGCTATAATAAATGTAAGGATTTAAGGGAGCCTATTGAAGGTGTTCTAGGTGTCTACAGACTTTTTTTGTTTGTTTTGTTTCTTGCAACTATTATACATCATTTGTGCAGGGAGGAGATGGATAAAGCAGATGTTCATAGGAGCTTTTCTGATTCCTGCCATGGTGTGTGGCACAGCATTCTTCATCAACTTCATTGCAATCTACTACCATGCCTCCAGAGCCATCCCATTCGGCACCATGGTGAGTTCGTCATCTGCCTTATACAGTGTGTAGTCGATTACATGCCTGTCACGGTCAATCTCAGGCTGATTCTACAACTGGCATCAACTGCTGAGTAGGAAAGACAGTCACATCGAATGTTATTTTGGACAATTAAATTTGGTTGTGAACATGCTGGTGTCATTTAGTTTAAAGTCTTTTTTCATATTACACATGAAATTTGTTGAAAGTGGTTTATACCCCTAGTAGTTTTAAAGGGTTAGTTCACCCAAAAATGAAAATTGTGGCAACTGCTCACATTCACATTGTTCCAAACCCATAAGACTTTTGTTGATCTTCGCAACTCAAATTAGAAAAAGATATTTCTATTGAAAACAAAGAGATTTCTATCCCTCCATTGAAAGTTTTTTTTTTCTCTCAAAACTCTGATGGTTCAAAACATTCAAAATAATCAAAATAAATCCACACGAATTGAGTGGTTTAATCCAAGCCTTTTGAAGAAAGAAACATGCTGGCATGACACGCAAGAATTAATCTAATTGGTTCTTGCGTCAAGCACACACACTTGAGCTTCCATTTCATGTGCTAAGATCAATGTTTATATGTGAACAAAAGCCTAAATTAAATCTGTTCATCACATAAAGGTGATCATGTCTCTTAATCCGCTGTATTCATGAGTATTTATTTTACAATGTCTTAATGAAGGTCTTGAACCATCAGATTATTGGGTGAATAGATGGACAGAAATCTCTCAGATTTCATTAAAATATCTTCCTTTTTGTTCTGAGGAAGACAAGTCTTTGGGTTTGGAACACGAGGATGAGTAATTGATTACACAATTTTCATTTTTGGGTTAACTTACCTTTTAAAGCATTAATTGCTATGGTATAATACTAGTTGTATCTGTTGAAATGTCATGTATCTTATTTGTTCAGGTTGCAGTGTGCTGCATCTGTTTTTTTGTAATTCTGCCTCTGAACCTGGTGGGGACCATCCTGGGCAGGAACCTCTCCGGTCAGCCCAACTTTCCGTGTAGGGTCAATGCCGTACCCAGACCCATTCCAGAGAAGAAATGGTAACCTCAATCAATTATGATTCAAACTTCACAGAGGGTCTCACACCTGTTCAGTTGTCTTGATATATTCCCATTGTGTCATTATGTTTCATGTGTTTTCTGTGATTGCATGTTGTTCAAACATCATCAAATTGATTTGAATGTAAATACTGTGAAGGTTTTGTACATTAAGTAATTATCATTAGATAAAATGGTAGTTATAGACTTGTATAGATAAATTTGTCTTGTTACTAAATATTTCTGTGAATTGGCAGGTTTATGGAGCCAGCAGTTATTGTGTGTCTGGGTGGTATCCTTCCATTTGGGTCAATATTCATTGAGATGTAAGTCTGCACACTTCTGGGTACATATATATGTATACACATCCATAACTACAAATGAATATCTGTAAGTTTAAAAACCATCTCACATTTTCTTTCAGGTACTTCATTTTCACATCTTTCTGGGCCTACAAGATTTACTATGTGTATGGTTTTATGATGCTGGTGCTGGTGATCCTGTGCATTGTTACAGTCTGTGTCACCATTGTCTGCACCTACTTCCTTCTTAATGCAGAAGACTACAGATGGTAAGAAGCAATTATATGCAATACTGTCTTTCTCTTTATAATGATGTTTTGCTTGTGCATTTTAGTTTTCCACATCCATCCTCCCAAGTGTACTTGGGATCAGACCACAGAGGCATTTAAATTTGTAGGGACATAAATGCAAGCAGATGACGTGACACTAATCTTAAAACAATTACTGTCATTCAATGTTATTTTCTTGTCTTTTTTTTCAGGCAGTGGACAAGCTTTCTCTCTGCAGCTTCAACAGCAGTTTATGTTTACATGTACTCCTTCTACTACTATTTCTTCAAAACAAAGTGAGTTTTAGTTTCTTTTCCTTAAATGTCATTGTATGAATCCTTTATCCTTTAAAGGATAAAGAATCCTTTAAATGACTGTCATTTACTCACCCTTAGTCACTTGAAACTTGATTTACTTTAAAAAAAAAAAAAACACTTTTATGGAAGATTCTATAAAGTGACAAGCTCCATAAGTGTATCGCTTACTTTTTTGCTGCATGATTGGAGTTTTTCTTCTCATACTGAACTGTCAATTTTTCTGTTTTTTGTTGACTGTATTTGAGTGTTATGATGAGGAGACTGCATTTGTTTTCCTTACATATCCATACTTGACGTTAATAGCATTATATAGTTTGCAGCATGTTTTCAGATGATAAAACTTAGACTTTTAGTCCAGAAAATATGGTAATTGCCTGTGAAGATCTACGTTTGTGGAGCTGATACCAATGATTAGCATGTACTAATTTTTCCCCAGGATGTACGGCTTGTTTCAGACGTCATTCTATTTTGGCTACATGGCTGTGTTCAGTACTGCTCTGGGAATCATGTGTGGTGAGTACAAGAAAACAAAATCACTTCTCCTGTACTGTGATTCTCCTCTTAAATCATAAATGTTGCTATATGGGAAGGGGAGTGGCATGTGTTTGTTATAATAAAATACGCATCATCTCTTTGTTTTTAGGAGCGGTAGGATACATGGGAACAAGTGCCTTTGTGAGGAAGATCTACACAAATGTGAAAATCGACTAGAATGTCTGTAGCAATGCTGCGGATCAGCCGACACTTCCTCCCGATCGACGCGGGCACAAAGTCTCCATTTATTTTGCAAGAAGAGATTGTGGTATCTTGTACAAAATCTAGTTTTCCATTTTCTCAATGAATTAAAAGTTGCGGCATGATGCGAACACAAGGGTAAAATGAGAGGTGTAATAAACAGGACTTTTTATTATAATTTTTTTTTTAAATTTTATCTGCTTTATGTTTTTCCCTCCAGAGGCAATGCAGGCAGTAAATGCAGATAAAAAGGGGAAAGAAAGTACACCACAATGTTGCTCCTATTTCTTATAACTCTATCCCACCCCCAAAAACCATTGAACAGATCTTTATTGATGGAATAGTCTAGCTCTCTTCAGTGAAGAGGCCAAAGTGTATTGAGAGCCTTTGTTCTATTATATATGAATATCAGAGAGTGGGGTTTATGTCCATCCTCTTGCTTGTCTGTTTTGTATTAGTCGTACAATGCCATCATTGTAGTGTTGTTTTACATGCTTATGAATTGCACCAAATGCATAATGTGGTTTGAAGTTCCAAAAAAAACAAAAAAAAAACAAATTGTTTTTTTGTTTTCTGTTTTCTTCACAAATAGATAAACCAATATGCTATGAAGCAGCCAGGTTTTAACTCTCCCTGTTGAAGGGCATCTGTTGTCCTGTAGCTCAGATCCACAGACCTGAACAACAGAGCTTGGCACATCAGATACAGTTCGCGATCCACAAGCAGATTCTAGTGAGACTGATGATCTGAAATGATGGTTCGGTGGCAGATTGTTTTAATGGGATGTGTGATGTGATATTTCTTTTTCCAGTTCAGTCTTATGTTGTTGTTTGGGTTTGAATGAAGTCTGCTTGTAAAGATAATATATGGGTGGGTGGCCATGTATATAACCTTAATAATGAAACGGTAGATGTAGATCCCAAATGTATTTTGGTTGTACAGATTTATTAAAGGGTGTCTTTTCTTTCTTTTATGGACAGTCGGATTAAGTTTTTTTTGTTACTTTTTTTTTTTTTTAAGGTTGGGGTGGGCTTGGTGGCACCGTTACATCTTGCCTGATATTGCATGAGTTTTTCACCAAATCAAATGATCAGATTCTATTTGTTTTTGTTTTTCATTACTACACACTAGGTGACCCTCATCACTACCCTTCATTTGCGTATTGTAGAACGGTCTCAAAAATAAGTGCTTCATTGACTTTGTGCTGCTCATAGAGGAGATAGTCATCAGCTTTTTTTTAATTATTTTTTTATTTAAAGAGTTGAAAGGCTATTCATTGTCTTGGACAGCTGACTCACATGCTTATTTTTGTATCCATGATCTGAACCAAAATTGTGATTGTCAGACACAATTTAGGCGCACATGCTAAATCTCTGCAGACATACTGTACAAAGTGAAGTTACTGTACACTTTACTAGATGTTTTCATGGTTACTAAGTGCAGACACACTTAGAGCTGTTGTTCTTATTTTTCTTGTTCAATTGTGTAAATACAGTATGTAACTAAAAAAAAAAAAAAAGTTTGAGAAGTGGCAAAGCCTTTTTCTAAAAACCCATTCCTCCCAGTTTAAAAAATTGATTTCTGGTTCTTCATGTCATGTTCCATGTGAAGTCTAAAGAGACATTTTAAACACAATATTAACTTGCTGTAAAAAGAAGAAAAAAAAAATAAACATTGTTTTTGAGGTTATGTAGGCATGGTTTATATATGAAGGAAAAGTTGTCATAATTAAAATTTTCTCCCCAGGGACAGCTGCGTACTTGATGGGAATGACACAATTACACAATCAGTATGTAATTGACTGCACTTTTTAGTAGAATAAACAAATGGTGTGACATCAGCTTCATCTGTTTTCAACATATTAAGTGTGTTTGTCAAAATAATTTGGATAAAATCAGCCAAACTCGAGAGTTACTGAAATCAAAGTTTTAGCAAGGAGCAAGGAGTTTATCTGCGTCAACCTCTTTAGTACCAAATGCGTATTTTGAAACTGTTGGGCTTACAAATGATTACAATTATTTATAACAACAACAAAAAAGTAGTCTGCAGTTAGGATTTTAATATCCCTTTTTCCACCATATCCTGGGATTGTTGTTTTGCATGTAACTTTTTTTTCTTAATTAACTTTTTAAATAATGAATCAATTCATCATCACATTTTGTCTCACCCCGATTTAAATTATAGACCTGATGGGATGGTTTTCAAGGGAAATTGCATACGGACGTCACTCACTCGTGTTTTTTCATGTCTGTAAATAGAGAAAAGTTGCTCTGGCTACTCTGACGTGTATGGTATAGGAGTGGCCTAAGTTGTCCCAGCAAGAGAGAAAGGTTAACATGGAGCATTCTAAATCCTGAGCCTCCAGGGAATCGCCCATTAAAAAGGGAAGAAAAAAGTGGCCTCACTGAACCGAAGCGCTACCAAAATAATGTTCAGCAAAATGCATGCACATTTCTTTTTAAAAAAGATTTCTTTGATAAAGAGCCAAAATAGTTTACCTTACTATAAAGTATAATACTCTTTGAAAGTTGACATGAAATCAAAATTTACCCAATTTATTTTCTTAATGAATGTTACTGGTTTTATTGGGAACAGTTCGTACAAGCATACATTTTTATACAATTACACAATAAATCAAAATGTCAAAAACTTATTTGCTTATTTGGGAGTGAAGCACTTTGGATGAAAGCATGTACTATGGCAAAAAGACAAATTTAATGCAGTGTAGTTTTTATTTGGACAGCTTAAATACATAAATCAAAACAGATTCCACTCCCTATTAACTGCCAACATACTGATACATGAAGTCTATAAATAATTATATTTATTTTGGATATGGATTATGGACTTATTTTAGTTAAGTGCTACAATCTGCAGGATCTGTCAGTTCCAGTAGTTTTAGGGTTTTCAGTTGACCTTCTCAAAGTATTCCTTTGAGCCATCTGGAGTCGGTTTAATCTAAAACAAACAAAAGTCAATTACAAAAATGCAGAGTCAAAACAACAGCAACAACCCCACAAACCTTACATTTCACACCATTATCTATGGCCTTGACAGACTTAAGAAGTTCATAGCTGTTCATGAAAGCTGTGATAGAGTACAGACGTTCTGCCGTCAGTCTGAAGGTCTGGCTATGCGAGACTAATGGTTGAAACTCTCTTCACATCCTGAGAGCAAACAATAATAGAAGTGGTCTAAATATAAAAAAACCCATTATCTCTCTCGTGATGCTTTGCAGACTCTGCTCTGGCTGTGTACGTTCATGTGTTTTGCAGAGGCGTGGCTTTGGAGAGCGAGCTGAAGGGAGGGTCGGATCTTATGCTTTCAAAGCTAGTTTGCTATTTCTAGCTGGTCTGAAATTGCCTACCCTACCTTTAAATCTATCTGGTTTAAGGAGTTGAGGTACTTCAAATGAATAAAGAGCTCATTTATATATGCTACCAACATTGTAACAATACGACAACAAAAAACTGGCAAACTTGTCCTTTAAAAACTATACACATTTACAAAAAAGGTCTGATTTCCTCATCCAAAAGTTGAGGTATTTTAATCTTTAGTAGTCTTTTATGCACCAACCACATATTATAATCATATCGTACAAGGACATACCAGTAAAACAGAAAAAGCTTACCGTGGGTGACTTTGGGGTCCAGCTGGCAGGACAGACTTCACCATGAGTTTCCACAAACTGGAAGGCCTTGACCAGACGGAGCGTTTCCTCAACAGACCGTCCAACCGGCAGGTCATTTACACTCATGTGTCGGATCACTCCATTAGGATCAACAATGAAAAGGCCCCTATAATATGAAACATCATTTAGCGATGAATAATATGCTAAAAGCTCTCCAGCTTATCAATGCATGAAAACAACCATACAAACACAGGAAATAAAATAAATGTTTGAGAATGTCTAAAATAAAGTAAGCCAAGTCCACTGATTAAATGACAGCACCTT
The DNA here is from genome assembly GCA_037194245.1 of Opsariichthys bidens. Taxonomy (NCBI): domain Eukaryota; kingdom Metazoa; phylum Chordata; class Actinopteri; order Cypriniformes; family Xenocyprididae; genus Opsariichthys; species Opsariichthys bidens. Next base: position 22,147,467 of record CM074279.1, on the reverse strand, counting down.
AACGCAATTCCAGGACCCTCCAACAGGACTCCATAGTCTCTGGACACTTGCTTTGTGAGATCAGCCAACAGGGGAATGTGGATTTTCCCCAATCCTCCACTCTAGACAAATCAGAGTTTAGTTGGCAAGCTTAACGGTTTGCATGATTTAGGCATTTCTAATGCTAGTTTCCCAATCCCTTGATCCTTTTTAGCGAACTGAGAATGTATAAACCGTAATGCGTCAATCGTTGTACAGCATGAATACTGTGTGCGTTTCATTTCAGCCAACTAATCAATAAGGCCTCGTAAACACTGTAAAGTGACAACTGTATTTAGCCATGTTGTGCGCACAGCCTTTGTGAATTTAAGTATAAACCTTTCTCGGAGTGTTGGTCCAGGCCAGGTGGGTAAAGTGAGAGTCCACAGACACACCAACTACTTCACAGTTTACATCATGAAACTCATTGGCTTTGTCACTGAAGGCGATGATCTCTGTTGGGCAAACAAAAGTACTGCCGAGTGGGCAGAAATAAAAATGCATTTATTAATTTATTCAATAATTCTATTGTAATGTATAAATATAATAACAATTGAGAATTTTTTATTGCTTAAAAAAAAAATATACACAACAGATGTTGTATTCTTAAGAATGCTCCATCTATACTGAGACAATCTTATGCATGAGTGAATGCTGAATTTCTACACCATGAAAGTTACAAAAAATTAAATATTATTTTAAAATGATTAGATTAACTTACAAATCTAGTGGGTAAAAGAAAAGGACCAAGTATTTGCCCTTGAAATCTTCTAGGCTGATCTCTTTGAACTCTCCATTGAGAACAGCAGTGCCTTTGAAATGTGGGGCCGGTTGAGTGACTGCTGGGGTCCATCTAGCAGTGCCTGACATTTACAAACATGCATGATTAGTGAAGATAGTACTATATTTGATTTTTAAAAAAAAAAAAATTTTGAGTCTTACTGATTGAAAAGCAAGCTTTTTGTGCAGCAATGCAGGCGAGGGATTGCGGGGCCCTGGTCACTGATGGTCCATTGTGAGGGACCAAGGCCTTCAGTCCATTAACTGCAGCTCTTCTTGCCTGTTGTGAAAAGGAGGGACATTCATGAGAAGGCCGTTACACAAGTTCATTATCACTTGTCAACAGACAGCTCCATGCCCAGCATTGGCCGTGCCCAAACATATTCCTAACATTGAAAAAAAAATTTCAAACTATACAGGCCCACTGTATAAGTGGCACATTTCACGAATAATGTAGATTTTGGTGCTTTTTAAAGCTAGAACCATATTTGCAGGGAGAGTAAGTAAAGTATGCGTCAATTTTATCAAACACAAACTTTCTACTTTTCACATTAGATTAAAAAAACGTCTACAAAATATGTACACATCAATTGCACGGGTGACACAGTGAACTTTGCATAAGCTGGATAAAGGTTAAATATCGTGAAACCGATCTGCTAAACAAACGACGACTGACAGAATCTAACCAAATCACACTTGCACCTAAATGCAATTCAGCACTTATTCCTTGTATTAAACTTGACTAATAGCTTAATCTTAAGCTAAATGAAACTTACAGAAGTGCCGAGAAGTCTCCCGATGGTGGCTGCCATCTTGCCAGTGTGCTCAGTACAATGCGCAGAACACGTGAGCATCAAAGCTGCGCACTAAATTCGCATTTGTTGCGCAACACACGGTGCAGTCACACTCCTGCAAGCAGTTGCGTAAAATAATTGCTAAACAATACAAATGAATAAGAGATTAATTCATTGACGTCAAGTATCGAGGTTTGATAACTATATTAACCCTGTAAAGCCATTTAAAAAGCGATTTAAAAGCGATTTAAACAAATTTATTTTTTTATTGTTCTATTAATCTACGTTTGAAAACAGGAATTAAATAAACAACTTTAAATACGTCTATTTATTTGCCTATATAAAAGTGATTTATGTATTTACATTTTTATGTGTGAATTATTTAAATGAATTAATTGATTCATCGTTTTATTTTTATGTGTCACTCCCGGTCCTCCATAGTAAAGCTCTACATTAAATAATAGTCAGAAAAACTATCATGTTTGCATGCGTTTTTATGTCCTACTTCATGTCCTACTTTTTTTTTTTTTTTTTTACATCAGGATATTTAAATGCTTATTTTTTTATGATCAAAACTCTGTTGTTTTAATTGCGGGGGAAAACATAATGCAATGCTGATTGAGAGATATAAAGGATCTAACGTTAAACTCAAACGCATGTTGTATCATGAATACATTTTAAAATAAATGTAAAAAATTATGTAGCACTGGATAATCAAGTAAATCTTAGCTGTTATAGTAAATGTTCAAATATTTCTAACTACGCAGAGGTTATTTAATTTATAAATATTACAAATATGAAAATATTATTTAAAGATTTCACAGCAAAAAGACATTTTTAGAATTATACTAAAACATTTTTCTTGCTAAAACAGAATTAAAACTATCAGTCAGTTGCATAGCAAAGAATTCTGTAATTGAAATTAAATTAACTAAATGAGGTAATGGCAATATTGTGTCAAATAACAATACATTTTGTCTTTTGTGTGTTTTTTCGTTTTCTTTATTCGATGCCTCTTTTATGTTGTTTAGTGAAAAGTCTGTCTCGAAGCTCACCTGATCATACTGGAATGTAATTGGATGATGTCTGAGCACGTGACATGCGGAAGCGTCGCAGACTCAAGCATGTCCCATCTGCGTGACCCACACAACTTAAGCTGTGATTAAGAATCATAAAATGAGTTGGTAATGCTTGTAGAGCTGTCATTAAAAGCCAAAAATGGACCCCAATTTACAGTACTGGCAAAACAACGGACAGGTACTTTCTTGAATCTGTGTGTCGTTTTACAAATCATGTTTTGATTGGTCTTATTCATGAAAATGATGATATCAGGGACAAGTAAATGAATAAATTCATCATTTTGCAGTCTTTTCTGAGCAGACTGCGTCTCTGGTTCAACATCCTCGACCCCCGTTCAGTGTTGTCTTCACAGGTGGGTAGCAGCAACATAATCTGCACATGCACATACTGTAACATTACATCAATCTCATCAGTACAGTCAACTGCTTCTTAAAGAAAGACTATATGAACAGTGTCACGTGCATACAGGATGAAAATGTGATATTTGTTCCTTACATATAATATTGCTACATTTAACAGATGACAACTAAATATATAATATGATTTCTCCTTAGGCTGAAATTGAGGAAGCCCGGACACTTCTTCAGAAAGAGGGAAATGCACAGAGAAATGAAAAAGTAGGCTGCACAATATGTTGAGTAGCTCATTCATTCATTCATTCATTCATAAAATATCCCTGTCTCTCTCTCTAGGTTGCTAATGCCTGGTTACTGTCTCTTGTAAGTGAATGAATTTACATTTTTCAAGTGAGCGTGACAAACATGTATAAATATTGACTCTTCAAACATGGGGCGAAAGAGGCTACAGAATTGAAAGTATAAAATTTGTATTAATATGTTCACTGTATTCATATTTTAGTGTGATCTCTTGCTTCTAATTTCACAAATAATTTATATAATAGATATTAACTGATTCAAATGTAACATTTGTGATGAATGCTCTGTGGATCATGTTCAAAAGTAATCGCAGGAAAAAATGTGCGACATGTTTGTCCGCATGTTTTGTCATTAACGTTGCTATAAATGTTTAGTCTTCTGTCCATGCTGATACTGGAGCTGTAATCACACCAGTGTTTCGTCCTCAAGGTATAATAAATTAGGGTTTGTGTTTTCTGTAATTTATGTATGTGAATCAAACTGAAAATATTCTTTTGGTTCTCTGATGATATCTTTTTCATTTTTGTTTTCAGGTTTTCTGCCTATATCTGCTCCCTTGGTGAGCGCTCAATTTCAGAATGAACATTAAACTGGATGAGCAACTTAAAATGTAAATTTGTGAGTTTTTATCATTTCCAAATGAAAGATTGCACATGTTTTTGTTTCCTCAGGTTGTTGCAAGTTTAGTACCTCACAAAGGCATTAAACCTGCTTTGTTTTGGCAAGTAAGTACGTTCTTGTACACGTTTGACCTGTTTATGTCTTTGTCTTTTGTTATTAACTATCAATTTTTATGACCATTTTTGCTATAGTTTTTGCTTCAGACATACTGTGCAGGATTCAACCATTCTAACAGAAATACAACAGCGATTAAGGTAAAGAATTGTTTCTTTTTTATTATTATTATTATTATATTATTTAAATACATTTAAAAAAATTGTCTGTTGCTTAGTAGACTATTTTAACCATGGTGTTATGTGGATGTATTTCCTTTTCTTTTGTGTAAGTGAGTAATAATAATAATGAGAATATTCTGATACTGGATTTAATTGTTATATTTTTATTTAACTTTTTTTTGCTTAGGATAACAAAACATCAATGAAGCAGTCACTTCTTATGGTTGGAACCGTTTCCTACTCAACATTTGCAGGGGTATGAGAGATTTTTGTCACAGTTCTGTTTTCTCATTCGATAAACCAAATTCATCTGATGAATTTTATGTTTGGAAGATTGTTGACACAGGTGTGTGAATCTCATGAAACCTGTCAAGGTTCAAGTCCGGGTCATATTTCATCCCCTGAAATCAAAAGTTTAGAGAAGATTAAGCCTAATTTAGGACCATTCAGATGCTGTGCATTATTATAATTATTTTAATATACAGTGTACATAATGCACATTATTTTAATGACAATTAGGCACACGTTTTCTCCAATGCGATCGTTAGCATAGTGCAAAAAAATCCTTTAATTCTCATTAAGGTTTTGGGAGGAAAATTATAGATTTTTTTTTTTTTTTTTTTTCCCCCACACACCATTTGTTGTATTTTAACTTGTTTAATCAAAAGCAGTGAACTATACTATTTTTATTTTAGTACAGATAAATATTTTCTTTTGATTTTAGGGTGAAATGTGACCTGGATCTGCTCTCTTTCCAGGCTCTTCCACAGATTATACTTCAGCGTTTTAGAGTCTTCAGTGCTGTGACTGAGACCTTCTGTAGATCCTTGTTACCGATTCCTCTCTCAGGTAAGAACACCAATGTATATCCACACAAAATACACCTCCGTTTCATATATATTCCTGATCTAAAGTGTGCATTATAGTGTCATAATACCATTAAAAGTTCTTGAGTCAAACATCCTCGCTTTGGATAAATGTAAATGTGGTTTTCTAGCCTGTCTAGCTGCATTCAGTGTAATGGTGGTGAGAAGCGAAGAGTCCGAGAACGGAATACGAGTGTTTGATTCTAACGGGAATGCTGTCGGAGTCTCAAAGGAAGCTGGCTCCAAGGTGAGAGTTCAACAAAATGTTATTCCAACTAAGCTGTTTATCATTAAATTGCTTAAATATATACTGATGACCCAAAACATTTTGACAGTCACAAGGTGAAGTTAATATCATTGATCATCTCCTAACAAGGCCACATATTAAGGTCTGGGTAGATTAGGTGGTAGTGGAAGATGGCCACCTTGTCCTATTGAGTCTGTGTTATAATTTTCTTTTATATCACGTGGATGGCCGCATATATGTGTACGGCACTGGGGAAGTAATGGGCCAATGTTCTGCTGCGAAATCCTGGATCCGGCTATTCATGTGGACGTAAATTTGACATGTGCCACCTACCTAAGCATTGTTGCAGACCAGCTACACCCCCTTGGTGTTCCCTTATGGAAGTGGCCTTTTTCAGCAGGATAATGCACCCTTGCCACACGGCACACATTGTTCTGGATTGGTTTGAGGAACATGATAAAGAATTCAAGGTGTTGCCTTTTCCTCCAAATTCCCCACATCTCAATCGGTGGGATGTGCTGGACCAACTAGTTCGATCCACAGCAGCTCCACTTTCACCTCAACCTACAGGACTTAAAGGATTTGCTGCTAATGTCTTGGTGCCAGATACCACAGCGTCCTTCAGGGGTCTTGTAGAGTCCATGCCTCAGTGGGTCGGTGCCATTTTGGCTGCACACGGATGTTAGATTTTGCTGTATTTGGCTGAGCAGTCTTTTGTGTGGCTCGCCAATGTATTAGATTTCTCTTATACATAAAATAAGTAAGCTTGACCAGAGTTCTTGTGGGGAGAAGAGTTTGTTGAAGGCAGTAGTGTAGCACAGATCTTCAGCAGCGATGTCAGTGTATCAGCCTTCAAAATAACTTAACCCAAAGTTTTGTCTGTAGGACAGAATTTTATACATGAAGACAAAAGGGCTACAAACAATAGAAAACTGTTAGGACCTCCTACAGAACGTTGCAATCTACTCTGACCAAACTGTTTCTTTGTTATTCAGTTTCTGTTGGCCATTTGGTTGACACCTTTACAGACAGACTGTTGATTGCATGAAGGACAGATTTGATTGTGTCTGAGGCACAGTCACAATTTAAATGCATCAAACTAAAGATGATGAAAATTCACAAAATCTTTCATGGATGACCAACGGCATATTTGGCAGGCGGTCATAATGTTTTGGCTCATCTGTGTATATTCTTTATATGTAATTATTGTCTTATGATGTCCAGCATCTAATCATTCATGAATCTCAAGCATTATTTGGTTTCTACCATCATGTGTTGGTCTTAGGCCATAAAGGAAACAGCCCTTTCAAGAGCGGCTCTCTTTGGCACCACTGCAGCTGTACCCAGTTTTCTGCTGGCTCTTCTTAAAAGGTATAAGTCCAAATCATTTGTTTTCTGATTCAAAATTGACTCTTAAAAGTTTTGATAGTGTGAAAATGTAAAATCTGCTGTCACTTTTTTAGGGCAAAGTTTGTCCAAAGAAACCCAATGATAATCGCGCCTGTTCGTCATGTCAGTACTGCTATTATTTTTGGCCTGATGATTCCAGTGTCCTTCAGTCTTTTTCCACAGTTTGGCAAGGTAACGCATTAGATAAGTGATGTTTGTTAAATGACAGCGCTGATTCGTTATAAACCAGGTTGTCATACTTTTATTTTAATTTTATAAATACATTCATTAATTCTCTATGGAAGCCTGTTTCCTCCACTGAAAAAAAAAGATTATTGTGACTTTTTATCTCACAATTTTGACTTTTTTTTTCTCAGATTTGTGTGATATAAACTCACAATTGCGAGTCATAATGTCAGAATTGTGAGATATATACAAGTTTATATCTCACAATTCTGTGAAAAAAAAGTCAGAAGTTTGAGATAAAAAGTCACAATAATTTTTTTTACAGGCTTCCATAATTCTCTGAATGTTTTCATTTAAAAAAAAATGCATAATCAATCACCAAGAGATAAGCATGATTCCGACAAGTAACCTTTTTTTTTGTTTGCAGATAAAGAGGGAGGAGAATTTAGAAGAGGAGTTTCATTCACTTGAAAGTAATGAGGAACTATTTTACCACAGAGGACTGTAAACTTGCTTATTTGAGGGTGACTTTTATTGACAGGGTTTGTTAACATGAAATGACAATGGAAACAATACAATATTAAGTTAACTGCATTTCAACAAAACTTCAAAATGGTGTCCACTAGATGTTTTCCAAAGGATTGACGAGCTACTAATTGATGCTGTACTAATACCTAGTGACCAAATTAAGAAGTACAAATGTACTGTTTTGAATTCATATGAATTTAATAGCTGAATTCACTGCTTTGAAATGGATTTTACCAAATATTACCAATAACACAAACAATTATGCCCTCACTGTTTGTTAATGTCAATAAAATGACTGTTGCCACTCACTTTTACTTTTGGTATATTTAATGATCATATGATTTTAACAAAGTATCTGCAGAAACAGCATTTTAGGACAATGTTTTAAAAATTAAAGATGCACAATCAGAACATCCTCTTTTTTTTCAGGATATATTGCACACATATTATCAGAATTTCTTCAATGATTGATTTATGCAGAGAGGATAGCCCTTGCTTATAAGGGGTTTTGAGACTAATAAGGAGATTAAACATACAAAGGAATACTGAAGTCAATATTATGTGGAAATGCAAAACGTGGGAACAAGGTTTCATCCCACATGAGGAATGACTTTTGTATATTTAAATTAGAGTATATTATCATAAAAAGTACTCTTACATGAATAGACATACAGATTGTTAATTAACACATTTATGATTAGGTTTTGGCACTCAAAAGTTCAGTAAAAAAAAGTTTTCAGTGGCTTTACATTCTGAATTTAATGGGACTGGAGCAATTATATTTAATTGAACAATTACCATAAAAGTATTATATTATTATATATTTACAGCTAAACAAATGTTGTTCAGTTAGGCATGAACTAGGTAACGTCAGCCCTTTGAAATTGGTGTGCAATTAATACATTTTATAAAATTTCGAACAGCATGCCAAATTAAAATCATGAACAACTTAATTTGATATCTTAATGCATGCAGAGATGTAAATATAAATTGTTCACTGGCTCAAGATCTAAGTGCTACCAAAAGGTTTTTATTAATTATTTGCCTCAAACCTGTTATCACTTAGAAATGTCACGTTTAACATTCACAATTACACACCGGAGGGTATCATGTTATAGCTATCTTTTGTATATCTTTATTAGAAATATATATTTATCTCAATAAAACTTTTGTCCTGTTCACAACCCTGAAATTAGCCAGAGATTCTTTCAAATATTACGATTCATTTTGTGATTCCACAATGAAAGGTATGTCCTTCTCTCAATGATTATTGTGAAGCATGCCAGTTGGACGGGATGCACTGATTGGTCAGATCTTCAGGAGTTGCTCAGCTGCAGCTAAGTGGAAGAGGAAGTTTTCAGTCGCTGGAGGGTAACGCCGCTGCTTCAAAGTCTCCAAAGTCAATTTGGAGTTGTCCGCTTCATCAGCAAGAGACATCAGGTTACTGAGAATCTCTTTAGTTTTTATTGAAATATCCTGGAAACAGATTGAAACATATAAGGGGTTGGATTAAAACCACAGTATTGTTGAATTTCCAAGACTTCAGAAATTTAAATGCTAATATGTTGTTTCTTTGCAAATACTTACGAACTTATTCTTATCACTTGCCTTAATAACTTGTGCATCTGTGTGATCAGTGTCCTCTGCAGCCTGGACAATGAAGTTGCCAATCTCTTTATGGAGTTTTCCCATAGCCATTGCCTCTGAAAAAAACAAAACAAAGCATGCTAAGTGGTAATTGACAATTTTACTTGTCTCAATCAATCTGTAAAGCAGAATCTCTCACCTTTGGCATTTTGTGACACAGTGATCTCACTGTCTGGAAGATTTACATATACATCAAACAGGTCTGATCGGTCTCTGACATCAGGATCGACAAACCCTGCAACATACCCTACATAGATAGATTATGAACAAAGTGACGCATAAGCATTGCAAGAATGATGATAAATCGAGTTTTGGGAGAAGGACTTGTTTTCCCTCATACCTGTACACAGCTTGAGGTTTTCCAGCTCATTATTATTCAGGTGAACAAAAGGGTGGAGGATGGACCAGTCTTTTCTATGCCATACCAGGCCAGGAAGAGCTCTGGTTTTAAAAAGAAAAACTTTTATCATTTGCCTTGTTAGTGCATGACCATTATCATGTTCAAAAGTTGGGGTCTGTATGATTTCACTTTGAAAGAAATTAATGAGTCAATCTATGGGACCCCAATGGTTGACCGTTTATCCTTACATGATGTGCAGAAATCGCAGCAGAAAAGAAAGAAATAGAACCATAAGAACCTCCTGCTATTTGTTATAGCAACACAAGACATAGATACTGAAGTACTTAAATTCAATGTGAAATGCTGTTTGCAACCAAATTTACTTTCTTCATCTGACATATTTCTAGTTTGGATTAATGTATGTCAATGAATCATGCGCAATGCAATTAGGAATGTAAATTAATGGGGACAACTTTGATTTCAAGTCAACTTAATTATCTTGTTATGTAATGAAACTTTCCATGGTTACCTCGTGAACTCCAGCAGTGCCTCAATCCGTGGGTGATAGACCACCACTCTTTTTTTCAGCATTAGTGCTGTGTAAAGGATGATGGTCTCCATACCAAATTGTGACACAACATCTAAAATAAAAATGTAAACATCAAATGAAGTCTTAAATATAGCAAACCGGATACCATACATGCATGTTTTACAGAATTTAGCTTTCTTGAAAGATTTCTCAAATAACAACCATGAAGTCAATTGACCCTTCGCAAAGACCCGCCCCCTTTAGTTACTGTTGCTTTGTCCGACAACCCATGCACTCTCACGCCACACATCTTGTTCTCAGGCAGTGAAAAATACATCAGGGAGCAAAGAGGACACTGACAATGCATCGACAAACATATGAAACAGTTTCATATTGAATGTATCGTATTTTTTTTTAAAAGAAGTTTAAACAAATACCATATAATGTGTTGTGACAGATCGCTGTAGCTCCTTCAGTCGGCTTGTGAACCGATCATCTTCTTTCTAGTTCATTTATAGTATCAAATAAACATGAATGGACATCAGAAGGAATGTTGTTTCAAGCGCGGAAAGATGTGAGCACACACAATTTATGAAGTTCAAGTTCACCAACGTTAATCTACTAACTCCCCTGACTGCTTTGTCAGACAAAATGGCGATTTCTGGGTTATGATTGGTCAGATCGCCTGTCAATCAAACTGTTTGCGAAGGGTCAATTGGAGCAAATGGCTATGTAACCAAAAGTAAATATACATCAGATGATTTTAGCGGTTCAGTTCTTGCTTCATGTTGCCGTAAGTACTTGTAATGTTCACTTTAAGGGTACACCCCAAACCTTTTAAGGAGCCAGCCAGGTAGGCCTTCCTGACGTCATAATCTTTGATAAGGAAGGAGCCGTTCTCATCACTCTGGCATATCCCTTTGGTCAGAACAGCAATGTAGCCTTCCATCATCTTCACAGGACTTCCGTGTTTAATATATGTCCTGAGCAAAAACATTGTTACAGATGGAACATGACAAACATGCATGTCCTTAGAAATGATTTAATGACAAACAGAAGATGCTTCGTCAAAGTAATAATTCTGAATGACAAATTATTTAAACTCAACACAAACAACTACACTGAAGTGGGAACCTCTGTTGTGAAACTAAATGGTTTTTACTTAAATGAAACCTACCTGCACAGAACTCTACTGAATGCAGCATATTTTTCGGGGTTGAAGTCCTTAGCTGTGACAACTATTGAGAAATGTGTCACCTTTGAATGAAAATGAAAAGTACGTAAGCCGGCATGATTTTGATTAAAAATAAGTACCGTCTGTCTACAAAGCATACAACACTTAAGGTGAAAAGCACATGATGAGATATACTAAGTTGTCAGATTTGCCATAAATGAAGTTATGATTGTAATAGATTATAGCAGTGGGTCTCCAAGGTCCCCAATTGTCCACAACAATATTCAAACAACATATACACCTAGCCCTAGTTTGTCATTTTTTTAAGATTATTTTAGTGTATGGGCACTCCTAGTTTTTACTTAGAATTAAAATAATCCAATTTCAGGATTTCTGAAGATTTGAGCTGAATCTTCCTCTGGGTTATCACTCTTTTTAATCAATGAACTTACATGACTCTTCTAGTCATTTGTGATTTGATTAGGATTAAGAAGGATTTAAAAAAATATTTGCACTCCCTTTCTAACCAATACAATATTTTAAAGCTCAGCATAAATACTAAAATTTGCATTCATTATATAAATGATCCTGCCCCCAGTTTCACAGACAGGGCTTAAGCTAGTCCTAGACTAAAATGCACGTTTGAGCTGTTTTAACTGAAAGCAACTTGTATTGACATATCTTAAACTATGTCAGTGCCATTGTTTAGTCTCAAGATGCACACCAATAATGTTTTTTAGGGTATAAAAGCTATTTAAATACCCTAAATGAACTAAGGCCTAATTCTGGCCTAGTCAAAGCTATGTCTGTGAAACTGGGCCATTGATGATTTAACATTTTATTAATTTACATGACTTCTTTCACATCACACCTTCAACAAACAGTTGGAGAGGGTAAATTTAAATAAGAAATATCTTGACTGTTAGTCGTTTGGCAGCGGAAACAATTACAAGTGATTTACATTTTCTCACACAGAGCTGATTTTACAAGACAAAGAATACATAGCACATGAGAATGACTGCTTTTATGGTGCTTTTTGTCACATTTTGGAGCTTTACAGCCCCATGTCGCCATTCATTTTCATTATATGGAAACCCAGTTAACATGGAACGTTCTCAGAAATTTAGCAAACACTGTGGCAAGGTTATGAGCAAACGTTCTTCTAGTAATGTTAATAAAATATTCCTTCAAAGTTAACGTTAGCAACGTTCTCAGAACATATTTTTGTTAGCCGGGAAAGTGTTTTGTGTCCTTGTGTGTTCCACAGAAGAAAGTCAGTCACACAGGTTTGAAATGACAAAGATGAGTAAATAAACAAAAACCTATCATATGATCAAATTTGATGTAGAACTATTCTGGTTTCATCATAGCACAGGTGTGTAAGCTTTTAGGGTGGTAGTGGTGTCCTAATCATGAAGTCTTGTACCTTTTTAAGTGCAGTTGGCTCCTGAACCTCGACAGTGGTGATGTAGTACCAGGTTCTGCTGTACTGTCCGAACACAAACGTGTGCAGCACACGATTGTCCAACGTCAGGCAACATTTTCTCAACAGAACTTCTCGCAGATCAGCACCAATGGAAGGATAACACCAAACCCAAAGCGTGTCAGCATTTACATCTTTCTCTGTATAAAGAGGACAAATTCAATTTCTGAAGAAATAATCATTATTCTATAATTGACCCTTCGCAAACAGTTTGATTGACAGGTGATCTGACCAATCATAACCCCGAATCTGCCATTTTGTGCGACAAAGCAGTGAGGGGAGTTAGTAGATTAATGTAGCTGAACTTGAAAAATTGTGTGTGCTCACGTCTTTCTGCGCTTGAAACAACATTCCTTCTGATGTCCATTCATGTTTATTTGATGCTATAAATGAATAAGAATGAAGATGATGGGTTCACGAGTCGCTCGAAGGAGCTCCAGCGATCTGCCACGACACATTAAATTTTACGATTAAAAAATTACGGTTCACGTTTCATATGTCTGTCGGCGCGTTGTCAGTGTCCTCTTTGCTCCGGGATGTATTTTTCACGGCGTGAGAACATGATGTGTGGCGCGAGAGCGCATGACTCGTCGGACAAAGCAACAGTAACTAAAAGGGGGCGGGGCTTTGCGAAGGGTCAATTAAAGGGACAGTTTTCCAAAACGATATTCTGTCACATGGCCTTTTCGTTATGCAGAACACAAAATGAGATGTTAGGTAGACTGGACGCTAGGGACCGACAACAGTTTCAGTCACCATTCACTGCATCCATCCAAGTAAATAGTGCTGTCACTCTTCTTAACAGCTCCTTGTGTTCAACAAAAGAAAACAATTCATACGGGTAAGGAAAAATATGAGAGCGAGTCAGTTAAGTCATTGCAGAACTTATTAGGGGGAGTGAACTATCGCTTTAAAACATAAAATGTACATTTGCAAATCTTTTCCAGTTATTTCGATCTTACCAATAAGTCCAAGACTCAGCATCAGGTCAGAAGTAGCCATATTCCATTCCTTATCCACGTTAATGTTTCTAATACTTGAATGATTTGTAAACAGTTTGGAAAGCACATGCAAATGTTTTTCAGCGCGAACAGACGCAACCCATCGTCAAATATGTCAGGACAGTCAATCCAGAAAACAATATTAATGTAAAATAGACGTTTAAGTGTTGAATTCAGCTGGCGTTTTCTGATTAAAAAGCCTAGCGTTGCCAATTATCAATCAGTTTCTGAATATCAGTTGTTGAGTTGCAGTAATTCTCGCGAGTAAGTGTATCAAAGAAAAAATTAAAAAGGAAAACGACGAAAACTTATCATTATCAACAGTGGACATCCACTACTGGTCAAGTGATCAACACGCTTCTTCCGGGTTTATTCCTCCGAGTTCACTAAAATATCCAGAAACATACTGCCATCTAGTGTGATGGTGCGATTAAAGTTGATTTTAACATTTATTAAATCTCTTCAAACAATAAACAGGCATTATCATCAACACACACACAATACATGCTAGTAACATACATGGAAATAGACACTATATTAAACTGTAGGCGTACTAAATTATTTCACAAAAAATGTAACTTCTTTGTTTTGCATAAAAACGTAAAAAACGAAACAATGTGATTTTCAAAAAGCAGTTATTGCATTATTTAACTAACCATTCTTGCAGTCTGTCCCAAAGCTATTAAAATAGAGTTGTAGATGTTCCTGAGATTCAATATCTAAATGAAACCCTACTCTTAAAAATCACCACATGTATAAATTGTTTTAAAGTAAACATTTTATGTAACAAGGGAAATTGAAAATATCTGGTTCTAACGTTGATAGTGTCTGCTTTTGAAAACCTCTGAAATAAAACATTGTGTTGTGAATTTTTACTATTTTTCCTAATTAACCCTTATAAAAAAGGGATACAGCACAAGGAAAATTAATTTCCCCATTTACTCATGTCATTTACTCAACCTCATGTTGTTCAAAACCTATAAGACTTTTTTTTTTCTTCCGTGAAACATAAAAGAAGATATCTTGAAAAATATCTCAGTAGGATCTTTTATTTATTTATTTTCTTGGAACAGCATGCGAGATGGTGAATGATGACAGAATGTGTCATTTTAGTGCAATTGTAGTGCAATTAATACTAATAATTACAACATACTATGCTTTTATTTTTGTTTTAACCCTTATTATTGAATATAATATTATTGAAAGGTCAAATATTAAGGTCAACTGCCATCTTACAAATAATGTACCATGAATGTCTACAATAAAACGCATAGAATTGAATTACTCATGTTTCAAGAATCGCTGCATTTCTGCAGCTTTTCCTTTTTTAATGGTGGAAAAACGTACATTTCTAAAGTTACAGAGTCTTTCGAGAGATTCGTTTTGGGTAACATTTCAGTACTAATGATTTTATTTAGGTATATATTCAATTAAAATGTTGTTGCATCATGTCTGTCTCCTGAACTGTAGATGCGCGCGTGGACGAAGTGATGTGTACGCGCACCTCTTCCACATACGGGAACTCTCCTCTTCCTAGCCGGCGCAGTTCACGTGCGCCAGTCCTTTCTTGCTTCAGCGGCGAGAAGTTACAGCGCGGATGGGCAGGCAGAGTCAATAAAACAGCCTCGACTACCCTAAAACCGCCTGCTAGCAAGCCATAACAATGCCAGCCTATTTCCAAAGACCGGAGAACGCTCTTAAGCGAGCAAATGGTGAGTGAATATTGTAACCGGCCGTCTTTTAGACTGTAGTCGTGGGTTTAACGTTAGCCGTTAGCTCGATGTGGCGCGTGCTGGAGTAGCCATGTTTCTCACAGGCTTTAGAGCAGGCCAGATGTCACCGTTACTAGGCCTCTGTGAAATGTATGATGCAGCGTTTTAGGTTTCCTGATTTATTCTGTACTCTCTACCTCTAATTAGTGTACTCAAAGAGAGGACTTGATTAGAAATAAAGTGTAAATAATCTACATAATTCTTGAGACCGTTTTTGTTAATGCTAACATGCGTGTTAGCAAGCGATTCCATTCCACTAGCTTAGCATTCACAACTTATGGTATCGGAGTTTGAAGATTTAATGACCGTATGTGTGAAAAATCCTTAAGACTGTAACAGATCTCCGCTTATTCATGAATGTAAAGCAAATACGTTGTAATTTGTTCAAAATAACAAACCGATTGTAAGTGGGAATTGCAGCACTGCGCTCCAACGTACAAAATGGCACGATGTCTTTTCTCTGTTAAAGCAGCCTTATAGTAAGATGTAAATGTCATACTTGGGTTGAAGGCTTTATGATACATAAATGAAATACTACAGCAGTCCCAGTGATTAATTTCCATCTGGATGCAGTATATGACATAATTGAAACATTCGCAGAGGTTTGCATGTCTTTGTT
The DNA here is from genome assembly GCA_037194245.1 of Opsariichthys bidens. Lineage (NCBI taxonomy): Eukaryota > Metazoa > Chordata > Actinopteri > Cypriniformes > Xenocyprididae > Opsariichthys > Opsariichthys bidens. Next base: position 22,131,462 of record CM074279.1, on the reverse strand, counting down.
TCTCTTTATTAGAATTTCTTGAGGTTGGTAAAAAGCAGCCAGCTTTGGATGTGCTCTACGATGTCATCAAGAGCAAAAAACATCGAACATGGCAGAAGATACACGAGCCAATTATGCTCAAGTACCTGGAGCTCTGTGTGGACCTACGCAAGAGCCACTTGGCAAAGGAGGGACTGTATCAGTACAAAAACATCTGTCAACAGGTTTGCACCCCTTTTATACAAACAATATAGTTTACTTCTGCAGAAAGTTATATATTTTAAAGTCGGAATGAAATGAAAATTCACCCTATCAATTTTCTAAATGCATGTTATAGATGTCATTGTGAACAGTTCATCTGTGCGCATTTCATTTTTTCAACATGTTTTGACCCCATTGTTTAATTAAAATTTCATAATACGATCTTCCGGTGCAAACGACACGCTTTTCTCTGGTGATACATACATGACTTCTCCAATCATTTAGTCTGTTTAAAATTTTGCTTCCACATTTTTTACTTTCACTTTTCAATAGTCCGTTACACTCATGTACGTCACAATATGGAATGAAAGATCTGTCGCTCCTTCTTTCATTCTTTCATTGGGACTTTTCACTACAGAAATCGGTTTCATAATGCTCTTAGGTTATTTGTATACATTTCCGATCACGATGAGTTCCAGTGAACTTTTTATTGTAGAATTGGCCTCAAATTTCTGTATAGACAAAAACAGATAGGTAAATTAATAATTCCATCCTTCCTGAGGATGAAGTTACTGACTTACTACTTATGCTTTAGGTGAATATCAAATCTCTGGAAGATGTGGTCCGTGCTTACCTGAAACTTGCAGAAGAGAAGACCGAGACGGCAAAAGAGGAGTCTCAGCAGATGGTGCTGGACATTGAGGATCTTGACAACATTCAGACCCCTGAAAGGTACAAGAACCTATAGGCCTAAACAGTTCCATTTTACTGATGTCTCTATAGAGAATTTTCTTTTCTTAATTGTAATTTCAGAATTTCTCTACATTCAGAAATCATGTTCAATTTTGACGTGCAGAAAGGATGTTTCATGTTCATGTGGGCAATCAAGTTCATTTTTCTTTTTGTGTTTTGTTTTTTTAAGTGTGCTGTTGAGTGCTGTCAGTGGTGAAGACACTCAAGACCGCACTGACAGACTACTGCTCACGCCATGGGTCAAGTTTCTGTGGGAGTCGTACCGCCAGTGCCTGGACCTGCTAAGGAATAACTCCAAAGTGGAGCGCCTTTACCATGACATTGCTCAGCAAGGTCAGTGTACACTTCTTATAATACAAAGACATCTGCTCATGGGAGTTTTCACATATTGTCCAGATAAGGGTTTATTTGTAGAGTTGGGGAATGTGGTTCCCTCTTGTTGATGTAGTTCAGATTACTGTGCATAAATACACACACTACCATCCAAAATGGGATTGGTAAGATTATTTTATGTTTCTGAAAGAAGTTTTCTATGCTCACCAAGGCTCCAGTTATTTGGTCAAAAATGCATTAAGAACAGTTATTGTGAAACATGCCATTTTAAAATAACCATTTTCAAGTTTAATACTGTTTTTAAAAGTAATGTGGCAAAAAATGAAGATAATCATGTCATTACTGTCATTATGGTAAAGCTCAATGTCAAATATGCTGCTTTGGTGTCCAAGAAACATTTTTTTATTATTATGAATGTTGGAAAAGCAGTTGAGCTGCTTAATATTTTTGTGGTGCATCTTTAAATCGGTATTCTTTTGTTGATTGGAAAGAACAGCATTTATTTGAAATAAATATTTTGTAGCATTTTGAATGTCTTTACTGTCATTTGATCAATTTAATGCATTTTTCTAAGTTTTAATGTCATCCAAAAAAAGAGAGACCAATTAATTCCAATCTTTTCAACGATACATAAAATGTAAGTTTTGTTTGTACACAAATTAATTTGTAAAAAAAATGTTCATTTGTCTCGCACAGCATTTAAGTTTTGCCTGCAGTACACCCGTAAAGCAGAGTTCCGTAAGCTGTGTGACAACCTGCGAATGCACCTGGGGCAGATCCAGCGACATCACAACCAGAGCACTGCCATCAACCTGAACAACCCCGAGAGTCAGTCCATGCACCTCGAGACACGTCTGGTCCAGCTGGACAGCGCTATTAGCATGGAGCTGTGGCAGGTCTCTGTGCTCCATTGTAGGCACCAATGTTCCATTGAAATGATGAATTTGTTCAATTCAAATATATTCAGTTTAATAAACTCTCCATTTATACTGTACCTTTCAACCTTTTTTTCCAGGAAAATTATTATTACATTCAGATAATACATGCAAACAAAGAACAGAATTATATATATTACAGAAAAAAATAAATACAATGCCAATAAATGGCGTTTTTGTGTGCTATATGTTGCACCAGCTTTGATGACTGATTACACTGATTGCATTCAAACACAGGAAGCATTTAAAGCAGTTGAAGACATCCATGGATTGTTCGCACTCTCAAAGAAGCCCCCTAAACCTCAGCTTATGGCCAACTACTACAACAAGGTCTCCACTGTATTCTGGAAGTCTGGCAATGCCTTATTCCATGCCTGTACCCTACACAGACTCTATCACCTCTCCCGAGAGATGCGCAAGAACCTCACCCAAGAAGAGATGCAGAGGTTAGCATTAAATAGGAGTGATCTCAGCTTGAAGAGGAGGGATTGGATTAAATGTTTTGTTGAAATATTTTTCTGACATTTTATATTTTAGTAGTTTTCGCTTGAAATCAGAAAATATTTGATTATATTTATTAGTTCATTGAGACTTCAAAATGTTTAATTGCTCTGTGTATTGTACTCCATTCCCTCAGAATGTCCACTCGTGTACTTTTGGCCACTCTGTCTATTCCCATCACCCCTGAGCGCACTGATATCGCTCGTCTGTTGGACATGGATGGCATCATTGTTGAGAAACACCGCAGACTGGCTACTCTACTTGGCCTACAGTCTCCACCCACCCGCCAGAGTCTCATCAATGACATGGTAATAGCCTGTCAATTGTAATACCTTTTATTACAGAGAATGGTTCACTCAAAAATAATGTTTTTCCGTTGAGGGTCAATTTAACCAAAACTTTAAAGTTGAGTAAAGTACACAATTTTCATTTTTGGGTGAACTATCCCTTAAACATTATGGTTTATTGATATTTGGTAGATGTGTGGCAAAATGTTGTTGGAAAAGATTTCAAATATTGCAAATAATACTCTCTTTTTGGGTATCATTCTTGTCATAGGTGAGGTTCAACCTGCTTCAGTATGTTGTCCCTGAAGTCAAAGAACTGTACAACTGGTTGGAGATGGACTTCCACCCTCTTAAACTTTGTGGAAGAGTGACAAAGGTGAGTAGCAATTGACTGTCTAATCTGGTTGTTTTTTTCTGAGTTCATAAGAATCATGTACATTTTCGGAGTAATGTTAACACATGCACCAATGCTGTACTATTAAAACATTAACTGACTTATTTTCATAAACTTAATTGTAGTTAAGAGGAAGACCACTTTGACCCAGCAGTCTTCGATAATCAACACACATTAAAGACATAATATTCATGTAGTGTTTGTGTTCTACTGATTCATAGGTGCTGAACTGGGTAAAGGACCAAGCTGAGAAGGAATCAGACCTGCAGCATTATGTTCCTCACTTGCAGAGCAACACCATCCTTAGACTGCTACAACAGGTTGGTGTGAAATATCTACCCCCAGACTTCAGATATCTACTTGAGGAATCATTGCATGCTCTGTTCTTCTGCAAATCTTCAGTCTTGTCTTCTGGGTTTTTAATGTCACAGGTGGCACAGATCTACCAAAGCATCGAGTTCAGCAGATTGGCATCTCTGGTACCATTTGTTGATGCTTTCCAACTGGAGCGCTCAATTGTAGATGCAGCACGGCACTGTGACCTGCAGGTACAGTACATAGTTTTAGTCCTCAAACAGTAATGTCTTCCACACTTAGCTTCAAATGAAAGCATCTTAGTATAGGTGTTTAAATGTTAAAGAAGAAAATCACAAATGCTGTATTAACTGTCAATTTGTGTTTATTAAACCTAAAGGTGCGCATAGATCATTCATCTCGCACACTGAGTTTTGGCTCGGATCTGAACTACTCTACTAAAGAGGATTCCCCGGTAGGTCCATTCCTACAGAACATGCCCTCTGAACAGATACGGAATCAGCTCACTGCCATGTCATCCTCCTTGGCTAAAGCCATCCAAGTCATCAAACCTGCCTCCATACTGGTAAGAGAACAGTAAAGTTTCATAGAATGTCTCCCTGCTGGTCAGTTTTAGTTTTCAGTTTGATGATCAACTCTACCTTTGCCCACAGCAAGAACATGAGGAACAGAGTCAACTGGCCATCACAGCTTACCTGAAGAATGCCCGCAAAGAGCATCAGCGCATTCTCGCTCGCCGCCAAACGATTGAGGAACGCAAGGAGCGTCTGGAGAGCCTCAACATCCAGAGGGAGAAAGAGGAGCTGGAGCAGCGAGAGGCAGAGCTTCAGAAGGTGCGCAAAGCCGAGGAGGAGCGGCTTAGACAGGAGGCCAAGGAGCGAGAGAAGGAGCGCATCATGCAAGAACATGAGCAGATCAAAAAGAAGACCGTACGTGAACGACTGGAGCAGATCAAGAAGACTGAGCTTGGAGCCAAGGCCTTCAAAGATATTGATATTGAGGTAATGGGTTTGTTAGGGAAGTGGACACTGAGCCCAGAACCAGAATGTTTTATTGGCAAAAATACTGTGGAAATGAAAGTAATTCTTGGTTTTATTTTTTATGTTGTAGGATCTGGAGGAACTGGACCCTGACTTCATCATGGCCAAACAGGTTGAACAACTTGAAAAGGAGAAGAAAGAACTTCAAGAGCGTCTGAAAAACCAGGAAAAGAAGGTACTACTTCTGTTACCCATTTATGAAGTACTTGATTGTAAGCGAGTATGTTGGTAAACTGTTCAAAATGTAAAAGAATTAGGGTGAATCCTGTGTACTAGGTGAGTAGACGAAAGCCAGTTATTACACTGGTGTGATATTTTTATACGTATTCCAGATCGACTACTTTGAGAGGGCCAAGCGCCTTGAGGAGATTCCTCTGATCAAGAAAGCTTACGAGGAGCAGCGCATCAAAGACATGGAGTTATGGGAACTACAGGAGGAAGAGAGGGTAATAATCGCATACTGCCTTTTGCACTCGAATGGGATTTACTTTGCCCTCTGGCCCATGTTTAAATTTTTTGCTGAAGTCTCAAATCCCCCACATACTAGAACATACTTTCACTTTAACTGTAGTTTGAAGTATTTCTTGAGGCCGTACTGTCATTGTCTGGTTTTAATTTGATTCGGAGATTATTATAATCACCCACATGTGAAGTACTTATGTTGAATGTAGTGATGTCATATTGTGTAGTGTAATTGAAGCTAAAGGTTGTGCTCATCTGTTGCTCAGATAACTAATATGAAGATGGAGCGTGAGAAGGCACTAGAACACAAACAGAGAATGTCCAGGATGATGGAGGACAAGGAGAACTTTCTGTCCAAAATTAAAGCTGCTCGAAGCTTCATCTATGAGGTAAATGAAATTTTAATTTCAGGTCTCATTTATTCAGTTAATATTTAACAGATTATGTATTTGCTTTGATTGACTAGTATGGAAAATGTATTTGATGTAAAGGTTTAGTTGTAGCATAATGTCCTTGATGTTAAGGATGTTGACACTTAGCTAAGCTTTGAGAAATTCTCATGTACCCAGGAAAAACTCAAGCAGTTCCAAGAACGTATGGTTGAGGAGAGGAAGAAACGTCTTGAGGAACGAAAGAAGCAGCGTAAGGAGGACAGACGAAATGCCTTCTATCGCCAGAAAGAAGAGGAAGCTCAGAGAATCCGTGAGGAACAGCTCAAAAAAGGTTCTCATCTGCCGTTCTTCAACCCCTAGTTAACAGTGATGCTTTATAATTGAATGCAAATTCTTTTTGCGTAATTTGCAAAAATTGTGGTTTCGTAAAAACCTTTAAATATTCATCTCATTTGATGTCATGTCGTGCATAAGCTGTTTTTGCTGCATGTGCTCGGTTTTTCATTTTTGAATTTGGTCTTTGATTTTGCGTTTTTAGAGCGGGAAGAACGTGAACGCTTGGAACAGGAGCAAAGAGAGGAGGAAGAACGCGAATACCAGGAGCGTCTGCGTAAGCTGGAGGAACAGGAAAGAAAGCAGCGCGCCCGACAACAGGAAATTGAGGAGCGTGAACGCCGTAAAGAGGAGGAGAGGAGGGCACCAGAAGAAAAACCCACCAAGGTAACTCATATGAACCCTGCTTTATATTTGCTTGTACACCATACACTACTAAGGTTGTCACAATTCCTCTGTTAAATTTCAGTGCTCTGTTTTTAAAAAAGAATTGCGGTTTATGAATTATAGCTACAGAATACTGGAAGTGGCGCATTCCATGGACAAGAATCAGTGAACTGCATTATTAGTTTTTTTTTTTTTTAAGGCTGCATGATATTTAAAAATCATTATATAGCATAAGGCTGAGCGATAAACGATATCATATTGAGATATGAGCTCTGGACATTTTTACTCTGTATGAATTAATCCAACAGCTTATCACACAGCAGAAATAAACATAACAGCCAGTCAGACTAATAGTTATTATATATAAATAGTCAAGTATTTTAAAAGAACTGCATTTATTTGAGGGTTTTTTTTGTAACATTATGAATGTCTTTTGTGTATATTTATATTTAACCAAATGATGACAGCTTGGAGTCAATTAAATAAAATACAAATGTTTATATCATGGCTCACATTTTTTCAAATAACTTTCTTTAGGACTGGAGTGAACGGGAAGAGGGTGGCTGGAGGAAACGTGGTGAAGGCGAGTCAGAGTGGCGACGTCCTGTTCCCGACAAGTAAGTGATATCAATGTAATTGATAAGTTGACAAATTAGCTTTAAAAGAAGATGCGTATTGATTGTCTTTTTTTATTAAAAAAAATTCTCCCAGGGACTGGCGTCAGGAAGGACGTGAAGGCCGTGAAGAGCCTGAACGAGAAGAGCGTGAACTGCCCTTCCGGAGAGGTGGAGAAAGTTCCCGTCGTGGCGGCTCAGATGACAAAGGACCCCGACGTGGCTTTGATGACGAACGAGTTCCACGCCGGGAAGCTGAAGATGACCGTGGACCAAGACGGGGCTTTGATGATGACCGTGGGCCAAGGCGGGGCTTTGACGAAGGCCGAGGTATCCGGAGAAGCGATGACGACCGTGGACCGAGGCGTGGAATGGACGATGACCGTGCCCCCAGACGAAGTGATGAAGATCGTGGGCCAAGAAGAGGCTTTGATGATGATCGTGGGCCCCGTAGAGGCATGGATGAACCTAGAGTGCCTCGACGTGGAGCAGATGATGACTGGGGCCCCAGAAGAGGAGGTGAAGATGATCGGGGAGGCCGCAGGGGTATGGATGACTCTGGCCCACGTCGGGGAGATGACCCTCGACCCTGGAAACCTCTTGGGAGACCAGGTGTGAGCCCAAATGGTATTTGCTTAAATTTTCTTGCTGAGGGCAGATTGCCAAATATGTATGTTAAAGGGGTCATATCACAAGGAATCTAATTTTCCTGGCACGTCGCAATGGAATTCAATGCGATGCAAGGTGGGTGGCTAGTTACTGTTATGATGATTGAAATCATGAAATGGCCTGAGAAATTTTTTTTACGTTTACTAATACAATTATTTCATGTACGGATGGCGTCTGATGGCTCTGCACAAGCTTGTGGCGCCATCTGCGGGACACCCGTTGCATGTTAGCCAGGGTTCAAAGTGCCGAATCAGAGTAAAAATCTGTGTTGAAACAGTGTTACTTGCCAGTTGCTCTAACCTTTTTTTTATGATTTTTGACTATGCATTGTGAGAATGTGATATGGCTTAGTGTGATCATCAAATCGCAGTGGTTGGAAAGTGGTAGAATTTGGGAACACATGCGCCAACCATCTTAAAAAATATGTAATGAGAATAGTATATAAATCTGTTGTCTACAAAAAAGAAGCATTAAGGCTGATTTATACTTATGCGTCGAACCACGTAGCCTGACAAGCACCTCTGCCAAAATGTAACAATGCGTCAATTCTACGCGGACCGCAAGCGCTGTGATTCATCTGCTAGAACCCCTCTCTCAGGTTCTGCGATAGCGTCATATTTCCACTTGCGACATAACTACGGTTAATTAATAAATTAAATTATGTGTTTTTCGATATTTTAACTCCAGCTTCAACAAAAGTCGCTGTCTATTTGCCGCCATCACTGCTACTGCTTCTCTGACAACATACACAAGCTGCTGCTTCGGCTTTTTTTGCTTTGATACTGTGGTTTACGTCAACATGCCCATGGACCCTGCCTACTAGCGGTAATTGCACAGCAATGTGGAAGTATAAATGAAAACTGCCGTAGAGGCTATACGTAGTCTGACGCAGAAGTATAAATCAGCCTTTAGTCTCACTACAGTGTTTCACCAAAATAAAAGCTCAGTAGTTTAATGTTTGAAAGCAAAGAAATTAGGACAACCCTAAGTATTAGTATTATAATTTTATTGTTGTTCTGTAAAATACAATTAAAATAGTAATTATTGTTGTTATTATTAGTAATCAATAATTTTGTTAAAATAAATAAAATTGTTATTAGGAAGGGTGGGTAGAAAATGGAAAAATGATGACCATTTGTTGCTAATATTTGTGGGCCTCTGGGAAAAAATATGACCTCTTTAACCATTTTGTGTTTGATCAGTGAATATATAGTTTTTGTTGTCTGTAGTCAGTTCAGTTGCAGTTTTTCAATAAACTTTTTTAACTCTGGAAATGACTTCTTGTAACCTTTTGTAGGTGGATGGAGAGAGCGAGAGAAGGCTCGGGAGGAAAGCTGGGGACCTCCTCGTGAGACTGACCGTGATGATGACGGTGGTGAGCGTGACGGAGATGATCGTATTGAGGGAGATCGATTTAGAGATCGCCGCCCTCCCAGGTGAAAATATGATGCAGCTTTACAAATAAAACAATCTAAATGAATAATAAACCTTTTGTCTGAAGGCTTATCTGTTTTGAACTCTGATGCAGGGACTCAGATGGTCTTTAAAGTCTTAAATTTGATCTAATTGAACTTAAGACATTTCAAGCTCACAAAAGCTCTTAAATGGTTTAACAGAAGTCTTAATTATCATTTTCTAGGCTTGTGTGTAATTAAAAGTCCAGTAAGTTTAATATTAATGTGTCTGCATCTGCAGGGAAGAAGGGAGTGGCTGGAGAAGAGGTGGTGGTGACGAGCAGAGCAGTTGGCGTGATTCTCGTCGTGAAGACTTTGACCGTGAGGATCGCCGTGAGCGCCGTGACCCGAGAGACCGCAGAGATGACAGAGAACGTGAAATAAGAGCCCCCCAGAGAGACCACGATGAAGGTTAGAGCCTTATGATCTGCACCTTTTTAATAGTGCAGTTAGATTTTGTTTTTTGTTCAAGTTGAACATAAAGAATTTGAAAGTTTTGACAGATTTGATTAAAATATACACGTGCTTGAGATGAAGACGCTGTATCAGTCGCCCAGAAAAAGCTGTTTTAGTTGGATCATGAATGACCAGAGTTACTAATAGCAATAACAATGTTTACTTTTATTTACAACTTTTTAAAAACTTCTACAAAACTAAATAACAAAAGTACATCTAACTACAAAAGCATGCCACAACAGTGCAAAATGTCTCTTAACTGCTGCAAACACTGCTTAATGCACACCAACACAAAGTCTGAAAACTGCAATTGAGTCCATTAAGCTTTTTTTCCCCAAACAAAACTAGATGAGCATTTCTGGTTTAAAGTGGCATATTTTATGCATCCACAACCGTAGGTGTCCGTATAAAGCCCTCTGAGACCAAGTCAGTGAAATGGCTTAGGGCACCCTTTAAGAGGACAGTGTCTTATCTTTTTTTCCCCCTAACTTTTAAAAGGTGGTTCATGGCGTCGTGGTGGAGAAGAGCGACGGGAGGAACGCAAGGATGATGCTCCTCCCAGACCACGTGAACGGGAACGTGAGGGTGGTGAGAAGAGCGCCTGGCGCTCTGACAAAGATAAGGAAAACCCGCGTCGGACCAAGAATGAGACGGATGACGATGGCTGGACCACTGTCCGCCGCTAATACTAAAGCATAATTTTCCTTGCTTGATGTTGTACTAAGCCTTGATGTGTTCTTTAATCGGTACAGGTCACTGCTTACATTAACATGAAATGCATAAAGCTTGCCATAGAATTACAACACTTACAGTGGCTTTTCAAACATGGCCATTTATATTTCATCCCTTTTTAAAAACTTAACCTTACATTTGAAAAGTAGCTCATTCCTTTTTATGCATGCTTAGAGGATTAAATTGGTCTCCCAAAATTGAGTAATGTTTTTTTTTTTTTTCTTTGAGGTGCGCGTGTTGTAGAACATGAACGTTTTTGCAGACATGACCTCGAAGGTGTAGTGCTGAGGTTTTGAGATGAAATCATCAGGTTATCCTTACAGCTGTGTCCATGCTGTAGTTGCTGCTTATGCTGTGGTTGTATGCCCTCGAGAAATATAAAAAAAATCTTTATTAAAGTCGTTTGCTCATTCAATGACTAATTTCAGTTATTATCATACAACAGAAGACAATATCATGCTTTTCTGTGTTATAAATTAAACTGTCTGGGACAAGAATCTGTGGTTGAGTAGTCTTCCTTGCATCGGATTTAATGATTTATTTATTTTTTGCCACTAGGTGTCACCTAAAATCTCAGTAACTTTTTTTTTTCCTGAAGCTCTAGACGTCTTTCCATAAATAAACCAAGAACAATTGATTCGATCCCTATAATCTATTCATTTATGCTGTTGTTAGTGGAAAAACAACAGCGTTTAATGCGCTGCTGTTGGTGGTCCTGATTGATACATTAGAAGGTTTAGTAAATAAACTTTGGAGTCTGTTTTTTTTTTTTTTTTTTTTTTTTTTTTAAGTTGCAAATAGAGAAAAAATGCAGGCAATTCTAACAGTAGAGCGAGCTCTATACAACAAAAAACAACAACAATGGCATAATCTAGTCTCAAACTCGATTAGGTTGGCCTTTTTCTTTTTTAAAAGACTGGCTCTTGGTTAAACTAACGGGTAGGAAGACCACACGCACACGTTGATAAGAGGTAATCCTCGGTAAACCTCATCAATGCGAGTTCTTAGTTTCATGGAAGGGCTTCTTTGGATCGTGATTCTTCCCGCTGCGAGGGTGATAAACTTTTGCTCGCATTATATCATTATGCAGAAAAAAACTAGAAAGAAAGAGAGAAACAATTATGTTAGAGGTCTTTGTTGCATTCTAGTGGAAAATCCACAATTAAGGCCAATAATCCCACAATTGGAGCCTCAAATTCCCACGCAAGAGGTTATGAACTCCCAAACTAGATTAGACCCTTATATTTGCTAAGACCTGCTTTGTGAAGTTTGACCACGGGTCACCGTGTTGTAAACCGCGGACCTCGAGCTGGAGGGGTCCTGCTTGTGCCTGTGGGATATATGCCTTTACAGGACACTTACACCGCATCTGCCACCCAGTGCCATCGATCAATGTCCTGAGATTGGCATTTGAACGGATTATTTTCTGACAGAATCTGAACGTCACTCCGCATTAATACTTTTGCAGCAAAGTCCTATAGTGTAGGTAGAACATTTCCAGCCATTTAGCTCAAAATCGTGTTTAAACTAGTTCATAAGCATTTTATGAGTTCGTTCTCGCAGAACTAAATCGAATTTATTAAAAAATAGGTGATATACTTTCGATCATATCACTGTCAGGAGTTTAGAAACGAATCGTCATAGTCGCAAAAGTTACACACACACAAAAAAAAAAAAATGGAATGAAGGAACATGAGTTAAAGAAAAAGAGTTTTATAGCGGGACAGTCTTCCAGTTGTACTCTACTTAATGGTCCAGGACAGTATTTTATAGTCTTTATAGGCTATGTATTTTAACACGTGGCTCGTGTAAGAAAGTAATATCCAAACTGATAAATGTTTGCAGTCAACTGCTTCATCGAGTTCATTTCCTATAGGAAAATGACTAAAATTAGGTTATGAGATAGCATAATCTATTTATTTACGCGTTTAAGTGGCGAAATTCGAATGTTTTCATCGTTCCCGTGTTATTCAATAGAATTTCTGAACTAATGTTGATATTAGGCTAGATAAATATACATTTATAGCAACAAGTAGCCTACAATTTCTGAACTAATTACCTATACAATTATAGCCTATTTAATGCGATGCGAGTGTGAATCAATACAATTCTTGAATTCAAAGCGAGGCCCACTACAATTTAATTCGCTGTAAATGTGAATGCAATTCTTGAATTCAAAATGCAAATCATTAGAAAAACAAAAACCCGAGTATAGGCTCATATGTAGTCAATAAATGCTTACTTGACTAATATAAATCCCAGAAGAATTCCTTTCGATAGGTCTGTGCAAAGTGCTTACGTGGAGTGAAAGGAGGTAATTCTTATATTGGAATTGATAGGACTTACACACGGAATACATGATTGTGAAGCCTGCAGTTTGACGATATAACATAATTCAGCTGACATTTCTATTGCAATGCTCTCCGAAAAGCTGTTCATGGGCGTCAGTTACATTTCATAACATCTTTTCAAAAGCAATCCACATAATTATTGCGTATCCGGCACATTTTTGGAGGATGGATCAAATAAACTGTCGAATAATTTTGTCTTCTGCCTCACCGGTAACTTAAAAAAAAAATAATAATAATAAAATAAAACATTTTTTCTTTATACTACAATGAGGTTTTGGAGACTAACGTTATGTGTTGCTATTGATCAGATAGCATGAACTGGGAACAAATTATTCTTTTGAACACTTAAATATTATTTTCAACTGATATAAAACAGCCATAACATGAAAAGTAAATGGTGAGATCAGCTTACGATCATTTATTATTATTGTTATTATTATTATTATTTCTTGAGCTTGTTGTAATGTCGTATTTAGCCTACAGTTTTTTATGCTACAGGCCCAAAAATCTTGCAAATGTTCACAGCCTAGGTTGTTTATGATAAAGTGAATTTAATTGTGGGATTTGAATGTTTTCGTCAAGCAGTCAAAGCTTGTCATGAGCTCGTCATTCTGTGTCCACCGGCAGAAGTACAGAAATATCACTAACTGCAGGAGGAAACATGGACGATGAAGGAAGACTTTTGACGTCGTTGTAAACATGCGCTAACGATAAATGTCACTTATATTCCTGACGAAAAGGGGAATTAGCAATGTAGACAAGCGAGACGGTGAAGCTACGCTTTCCATTGCTGCGACCGACTGTGAATCCTGCGGCCAAGAATTGTCGGAAAGTGCATTTTGTAAAAGTTCCAGTTGGTGTCGCGCTATCCTTACACTTCAGTGCGCAGATCGAAGAGCTTCTAAACCCCCTTCGAAAAGACACAGCGCGTTCCATTTTAGAATACAAAGCTGAAATCATAATGAAGAACATCTAAATTGATTTTTAAAATCCTCTATATGCCTTATTTGGCAAATTCACGAAACACGTTCTTCTCCAAATGTCTGCTTTATTTACATCAGCAAACGATGAGTTCATAATAAAAATCCAAAATGTTGTGTGTGGCCGAGGAAATGGAACTTAAAGAAAATGTGCGGGGTACATCAGCAGTGCGGAGCCCAAAAGTGTACCAAAAGTGCAATAACAAATAACGGAGCATTTACTAGAGTGACCAATAGCCTTTCATTAAATATTGAATTGATTGCTAATTGTTGACGTCTGTCCGTCCTAAGATGGAATTCCTTTCTGGAATCAAAAAATCACTTGCATATTTGAACGAGGATTATAACAGGATTAGGCTATAAAAACAAAAAAGTAGGCTTTTTGAATCCGACACACCACGATAGCACACAACAGTGCATTTGCTAATAAATTAAGGCGCAGGCAAAATAGACCGACATAATAATAAATAGGCATTTATTTTCTGATTTAATAATAATTAATATATATTATATATTAGTAAAATATAATAATAATTATTATTAAAAATTAATTCAAATTAAACCACTCTATAAACTAACTTTGCGTTCACACAAGTAAAAGCTAAAGGGAAATGGTAACAGATCTAAGAAGAATTCCTCCGTTTTATGCAATGCAGCACGAGCACTGCTGTCTGCGGTTAAACCGAGAGCTCATAAATTGTACATTCACTTTAACAAATGTGGAGTTTAAACAGGCGAAATTATTCAACTTAACAATAGCCGTGGGAAAATGTAAACATATTTAGTAAACATTTAGCTAATATTTTATTCCCACATTGTTGCACACTGCCGTGCCATAAAACACATGAAACGCGAGTTTTGTAACCTGGACCAATTCGGTATAATCGCTTTATTATTTATTCCTTTTTATATTATTTTTATTTTAATTTTTTTGATCATATTATATATATGGCGATTGAAATTGAAGTGTAGAAATTTTTGCAATTTCCGCATTTTCATAGACTACAAATATGGCCTAAATTTGCAGCCAATTTTTAATACGTTTTTAGTGCTGAATGAGATTTATCTCAAGTAAAGAGAACAAAACGTGATTAAAATATCACCGAACTGCCTCACACCCTGCAAAACCCAAGAGATCTCGCGTTGTCAACTGTGCATACCTGAACTTTTGAGATGCAGAATGCACATTAGTAACCCATAATGGGATTGAACTCAGCTAATTTAATGAGTAGTTAGAGGGTAATAGACTCTCGTAGTCATACGACAAACAAACAGGGCTGAAAATATTGTCTGTGTCTAATAAGCCTCATCCCTGTCTCCTGGCCAATAGAGAAAGAGAGTCTCTCATCCCTAAACTAATCACAAACCCATCGGAGAAAATGAAAACGCGGAGAGACAATACAGAGGTGGGCAGACAGGCCAGAAAAGTAGAACCTTCAAAGGTTTGATTGGCATTTGAACTGATTGCTTCCTGCCAGAATTTCATTGATTACACTGATTAGTTTGATCGACACTCCGCATTTATACTGTTGCAGTCGAGTACAAATCAGCACGTGCAAACGCGCACTGATTAAGCGCTGAGGCGCAGCGTGCGTAAAAGCGTCGTTATGCCCTGTGTGCAACACAAATACATGCTGAAGTACCTTGAGTCTCTCAATGGGATCAGCTGCGTATGTAAATTGCTCCACAGCTCTGTTTCTGGGCGAATCCGTTCCGTTTTGCTTGAATCCGCCTCTCCGTGCTCGTTCGTATTGACGCACTTAAAGACTCTTCCCTCAACCTTAAGGCGAGCGGCAGCGACCAATCACCAAGCCATTACAGGCTTCAGAGGAAACTGTTTATGTGACTCCAGAGCTAATTAGGCTCATGAACTAACAAATCGCTAGCACAACTGGTGAGGAACCGATCACATTCATGGATTGTCTGGAGAAGTCGGCCACCTCTCTCACGATGTGTTGAGCTGTGTGCTTTTGAAAGATTTTTTTTTTTACCATTTCTTTAGCTGCCACTAACTTGTCTCTTGCTGACAAAACTTTGGTCTTTGGGTGTGGAGTATTTTTTAGTGCTAACGCGTGCACCGTTTTCACTTAAACTGTGGAATCTTGACTGGTGAACCATGTTTCAACCCACACCGAAGAGGTGTTTTACCATAGAGTCTTTGGTAGCGAAGGATAATCCTTTGCCAGCGTCGAGATCCGAGGAGCCCATACGACCAGCGGCGCTCAGCTATGCAAACTCAAGCCAGATGAATCCATTTTTAAACGGCTTTCATTCCAGCGGCAGGGGCGTCTACTCAAACCCGGACTTGGTGTTCGCTGAGGCTGTTTCACATCCTCCCAACTCCGCCGTCCCAGTCCATTCAGTACCTCCTCCTCATGCTTTGGCTGCTCACCCACTGTCGTCCTCGCACAGTCCGCACCCTCTTTTCGCAAGCCAGCAAAGGGACCCTTCAACTTTTTACCCGTGGTTGATACATAGATATAGATACTTGGGTCACAGATTTCAAGGTAAGCTCGTACAAAATATTTTATTCGCCATTTATTTCCACCAGTCGCCCAGAGAGAGAGGGAGAAAAAAGGCCACACGGCTCAAGGACACGGCGGTTTTTATTGATAATTAACTAAATGTCACTTTTGTGCTATATATTAGAAATGCTCAAATAAATTGCAATCGAAAAAAGTATATAGCCATTTTTTTTTTGTATCGAAATATAGGCTATATATATATTATACAACGTTCTCAGTAAATTTCTGCATGGAAGAAACGTGGCTTTATTTCGCAAGCTAGTTTACAACTCACAAGTAAAGTATTTATAACTCTCATGTTTATTTTTTTTAGTAATTAAAAATAATTATTTTAAGGGTTACAAATTTATTTTAGCGTGGCCTAAATGTTTTCCATCGCCTTTTAAAAGAATGAACATGATAAAAACAAATTGAATGCATGTTGAATATATGTGAAAAATGTATATTACAAATAATACACATTCATATCACTAGGGAGAGAAACTTAAGAGCAACGAATTAATTTATGTAAAGAACGGAAGTTTAATTTCCGTTCGTCTTTATCTGAAAGTGCCTTTGTCTGGTTCTTAAATGCTGTAAATTGTGATCTAATTTCCTTTAAAATGAACGTAATATTATTAAACGTTACTAAGTGTGATGCTATCATATTAATGCACATAAAGGTTGTAGCAAAAGTCTAACTTTATTTTACTTTTGTAATAAACATTTGTCATCCCAGCTGATAACCGAAACACTCGTAATGAAAACCTTTATTTATCCTTCCACTGCTGAAGAGACTCAAAGCCATTGAATGAGTTGTTTCAGGAAATAAAACTTATATTTCCGAGTGTAGGAAAATAATATTGTGAGCATCATATTTTGAATGATTACCCGCAAATTAACATTACTTTGTCTCTCATTTGAGTTGAATTAGCCACTAAAACATTATCACTATCTCTATATGCCGACACCTCAGAAAGAATATAGAAAAAAACTCTTTCACAGGCCAATTTCTATTTGAGAAAGACTGGGAATTGTAGTATTACTGCATATTTTTATATATTTTACTATATATTTTTTAGCAAGATGTTGCGTTCTGTGTAATGTTTGAAAACTCCAGGCCTTGTTGTAGGCAATTAATTCACGTGAACACAATGAATGTAGTCTAACAGTTCTATCGAAAATTGATGCTATTATGGGTTTTGATTTTCATCATTTTCATTACAGGAAACGAAACGAGTCCGGAAAGCTTCCTATTGCACAATGCACTGGCAAGAAAGCCCAAAAGGATTCGTACAGCTTTTTCACCATCACAGCTTCTACGGCTCGAACATGCTTTCGAAAAAAATCATTACGTCGTCGGTGCGGAACGAAAACAGCTCGCTCACAGCCTTAGCCTCACAGAAACTCAGGTAAGAAGATGTTTCCCTGTCTTCATCCGCGGATGCGCGCGTGCTGCTGTGGATCTTATACGGCCTAAATAACAACTATTAAATAATCAGCCTCGTCCTCGAAACGGCTACCTGTTATGCTTCTCCATTAAATGCAATCACATAGGCAATGTTTGCGTCACAAAAATGCAAATCTGAATGATTTAGTAACCGTTAAAGCGTTTACATTGTAGTATTTGATTTTTTTTTTTTTTTTTTAACGTTCTCTTTAATAGCATATTTGCATAGATGCAGACGCAAAGGCATACTAAATATTTATTTCGTGGTTATTTTGTGACTTGTAGTTGATTATAACAGCACACGTTTTGTTGGCAATCGCATGCGTAAAAAGCATTGTTCTAATGGTTTCAAGTGAGTTAAATCCACTATTTCCAATCCCCCCCTCCGGTTTTTGATGAGGTTGAACGATTCCGTTTTGGGCTGAGGGCTCTTGTGTTTGGCAATTAATCAGTTTTAAATGGACACTTGAAAAGAATAAGTCGGATTCTATGAATTTCCCTAACTATATTTAAGATCGTATTTGCGCGTATGGTTCAGTGGCCCGGTCGGAGTCTATTGTCCCGGTGACAGCACCGGCCCTTTTCTAAACGGCGTCTTTTTCAAGAGCAAGAGAGAGAAATGGACGTCGAGCCACTTCAATGCTTCAATTAGCTCTCTGAAAGCACATTAAATGTGCCTCACTTGCCAAGTTGTCAGCTGTGAGCTTTACGGATGATATGAATGATAAAGGTGATGAATTAAGCTAAAGACTGAACTTTACCAACGTATGCTAATAGAATACGGGGATGTGGTAATGAGGGGTGATTTGTAAATAGGCCAGCTAACATAACGATCCGTGATAATAAGCGACAGTGTCGGTGAAGTTACACTGGTATTACACTATTATGCTGTTTCTATTGTACTGAGTCCATTTCCGCTCCTCAGGTGAAGTTTGAGTTCGATAGTGATGATTCAACCTGTCGTTCGTAAACAGGTGCTGTTTAAAAGGAAAGCCATAACCTCATCCTCGCATATCGGTAATATGTATTTAATACCTCATTTAAATTCTTTATGTTGCCTTAATTTATTCACTAATGCTCTCGCGAGTAGATTGGACGTGAGATATCTTTGTTCGTCTAGCCCTAGTTATGCGTAAGGCCTGTTAGTGATACTTTCTGTGAGGCGAACTCTCTTTGTTTAATTGTTTTATTCAGACACCAGCGAAGAGATGTTGTATTTTAAGCTTTTTTTCTTCTTCTTTTTTCCCCCCCCCCCCCCCCCTCTCGCCACAGGTAAAAGTTTGGTTTCAGAATCGAAGGACGAAGTTCAAGCGTCAGAAACTGGAGGAGGAAGGGTCGGATTCACAACAGAAAAAGAAAGGAACTCATCACATAAACCGATGGAGACTGGCCACAAAACAAGGAAGCCCTGAGGAAATTGACGTCACCTCAGACGATTAAAAAGACTTAAACTGTTCGAACCCGGGACAGCGGCGTGGCTTGAAGGATGTCACGGATAAGGATGCTGTGTACTGACAGAGGGAGAGGGTAAAGCCAATATCACATTTTGATTCTTCGAGATCGGCAGCTTGAGGGTGAGAGATCCTGTTGGTGGCACTGCTGTCACTACAAGGGAACTGTCAATAATTTTCACGTTGCCAAGGCAAGGTGATTGACAGGTATTACATGCAGCCCCCCGCCCCCATCACCACACCACCCGCACCACCTCATCACCACTATTACAAAACATAGCTCAAATGCGCATAGGACATTTGCACTTGTGAGGGGTTTTTTTTCCTCTCGTTTTATTTTTTCAAGACGTGAACCTTCCGCATCAAGATACCAAAATATACAGCTGTTTTTGTAAAACTTGAATTGCATGGTAGAGCAATGGATTTTTGGTAGGTTAATTAATTTGACCTTTTTTCAAAGTAAATTTGTTTTGATTCGATTTTTAATCTGAGAAATGTTGTGTGCTTCTTCCTTTTTTTTTTTTTTTTTTACAACAGTGTGCAGTCTTTGAATTTATGATTCTCGTGTTAAAGTGATTGTGAAAACAATATGAAGTAGCAGTGCTGCGTTATAGTGTTTTTAAGAAGTAAAACCAATTTAAAACCAGATTATAAATAATAAAAAAAAAAAAAGTTTGCCACATACAATAGTAATTATAATGAAAATTCTCCATGACATTCCTTAAAATTGATGCTTTACCACGACTCGAATATATGATCGGGACTCGCCCCTCCTCTAAAGAGTTGCCTCGAAGGATTAATGCAAGAATTGACGGCCGCCTAGGCAGCAAAACTTCAAGCACTGAGCGTATTCCATGTATAGAGATACTAAAAGCTAATGTTTATGTTAAATCGTCTTTTACAAGAATGTAAATAATTTTGTGTTTGTGTTAAGTTTGCTACAATTTTAACACAAAGTATACTTCCAAGAAGTATGTAATTGTCAATATTTTGTCAATAAAGTTTTATCAATATGTTGCTCAGAATAAAATTAAAGCCTTTTTGTTTTACAAAAAGAGGCCAAATGAGACTTGTATAGTAAATGGTTTTGGATGCATTGTTTTTAGAAAAATTGAATGGGTTGCACTGACAGTTCTCTTGGTGTCATAAGGACAAACAGGCGAAGGATCATAGTTATCACTATTAGGTTATTCCACCAGCTGTGTAATTAATCCGAGCATATGAAGTGTGTAACGGGGAGACGGACTGGTTAAAATGTAACACAAATAGAATGCTAAACGCTCGATTTTTTTTTTTTTTTTTTTTTTTTTTTTTTTTTTTTTTCCCCCAGAGCGAAGTGCTTGTTTTTTTTTCTTGCCTCATTTGCCGCTCAGTCTGATAGACTGGCATTAACCAGTTTTATTTCCATTGGTAGACGAGCAGCGTCTGGTCTGTTCAAGCTACAAAGAGTCCTGCGAGCTTTTGTGAAAGTGCAAATCAGTTTAGGCAATTATCATACGAGTAATATGTGGGGGAAAGGGGATGCATTGCCCAGTGGTCCACTTTAATCTGTTAATCCGTGGATCCAAGGGGCCTGGTTGGACATAATTTAGTACAATCTGACTACCTCTCACAACGCGATAAGAGAAGGTTTGCAATGTGCCGCAAAATAGGAGCTTTGTTTAAAATCTTGTCGGCGGCAACGGGTGGAATGTATCTAGCCTTCGTTTTCATTTCTTGTTTTTTTTTATTATAGGAATAATAAGCTATAGAATACGTATAGTCATTTTATATTTGTATGTGAAAACTCGTCAATTCATCCATTGTATTTTGCATCCATTTAAAAAAAAAAAACACACACACAATTTCCCCATTTTTTTTTTTTAATAAACAAAATGGCATAAAAAATACTTTATAATTTACCTGAAAAAATATTCCGAAATTAGTGTTCGTGTAGTCCCAAAAACTTTTAATCGTAGTTTGATAAAGGTTAAAAAAATTTTTTTAGAGGGCTATACATACACATTCTATATAAGGGGATTTTTGAACTATAACGGTAATAAAAAAAAAATCTGCGGAGAATACTATTAGCTTTGAAAAACCCCTAAAAGCTTTATTACAAACCCAGCTTTGAAATAGAGGGATTAGAAGGCTGAAAGGGTCCCACAATAGTTAGAAGAAAAGGTTTCATGCTAATGAGGTTAATGCCCTTTGTATCTCCGGACTCCACAACTTCATTACTCCTATCTCGGGCAACACCGAGCGGCTCAGAGCCCACAATCCACTCGAGCTGTTCCCTACCCTGCCTAAAGAAGGATTTGATAGCAGCCCTGTTCAAACTAGATAATTATATCTTTTCAAGTTGGAATTAAGATAAAGAAAGTGCAGTGAAGGCGGTGAGC
Source organism: Opsariichthys bidens (assembly GCA_037194245.1). Taxonomy (NCBI): domain Eukaryota; kingdom Metazoa; phylum Chordata; class Actinopteri; order Cypriniformes; family Xenocyprididae; genus Opsariichthys; species Opsariichthys bidens. The sequence continues at coordinate 22,110,108 of CM074279.1, read as the reverse complement.
CTTGATCCGCTGCAAACAAATTTGGCGCACTTTCTCCCTCCGTTGTGCCTCAAAAGACAGGACACCCCCTCGTTACCGCTTGCTCCCCTTTATTAATTTTGCATTGCCGATTTAAACGCGACTGGTGTTTTGCATTTAATGCTGGACTGAATTTAAAGGAGGGAAATTATATTTCCCTAAACAGAACAATTATTATTAACGTTACTTGAGTTGAAAAGACTAAATTAAGTTGGCTGAACTTAATTTTATTCTATACATAGAAGCATGTAGGCAACGTGTTTAATTTGATTATGTGTCGAACTAATTATTCACATTCTGATCAGCTTAAATTACTTAAATATATACTTGGGATAGATACAATCGCTACCCACACAAAAAGTGAGCGGTGGACTATGACTTCGACCTTGTATAGGCTAGGCTTATTAATCGATTTACTTTTCTAAACAAGCATACGGGCCATGGGACTCGCTGTATTGAGAACCTCCTGACCCGCTGAAGTTACCCCGTGCTGCGATAACTTGTTTCAGAAGCAACATTAACTTAAATGTTCAACAACGCCACGCTTATGCAGAGGAAAAACGATCAATCACAGAGGGCCATTGCCATGATTCATCATACAGTGAGGAAAAAAAAAAAAAAGTTGGTGTAACTTGCTTGCAGTGGTTTCTGAAATTGAGGTCTGGGTTTTAAACAGGTGAAAAACCTGCGCCATACGAGTGATGTTAAATAATTACCCGTCATTTAAAACAGCCTCCTATCAAATAACCCCAATGACCTAAAACCTCTAATCTGCAATTACTAGCTTTAATTACGTCCGCTGATCCTACTAAAAGGCAGTTTTACAGTACTCTGGACGGTCTGGGCTGGTGTGCAAAATAAAGTTATGCCCTGATAAAAAAAAAAAAAAAAAAAAAAAAAAAAAAAAATATATATATATATATATATATATATATATATATATATATATATATATATATATATATATATATATATAACCTCCATTATAGGAACTTATAATGCATTGCACCATAAGATTAGCTACTCCTGAAAAATTAAAAAGTATAATGGAGGACTGATGTACAGTACAGCCGTCAATTTATTTACAGTTGGCAAAAACATAATAGCTGTCTAAAATTATAATAAATAAAATTATTTGCAGGTTTTTGCTTTATAGTTTCGTTGCGTTCCAGTCGCAACTGGCCATTAATGTTGGTTCGAGGTGATATTTATAGCATGGAATGAAATGTGACGTCACGACAAACACAATCTATCCAGTTTCACAAATTGCTTTTGAAACTGATCTTTGTAATGGGAGAATCAACCCCCTCACAATTCCCGCGGCCTTGCCATAAGGTACAGCGATAAATATACAAGACTAATGAGCAATTACAAAATAATCACCCTTCAAAATAGTTTTCGTTACAAATTAAACATCATCATCTAAGATTCAGCGTCTCATTTTATTATTAACGAAGAAGATTAGAGTTTCCATTCCAGTCTTTATTTAGGTTTAGTCAATGTAGGCACAAGAGTAACAGAAAGTGCGGTGAGGATTTTAACCTAATTTTTGTATCCTTGGTCAGGTGCATTGCGCTTAAGTTTTGGCAGCTGTCAAATCCTCGAACCCTTAAATGAAGGCTCCATCCCCGCTCCTCACTAAACGCACAAATATCATTGGATCAAAGGTAAAACGCGCGTGACAGCGGTCTCACTGCTGAGAGATTCAGAGCTTACCTTTGCCTTGTCATGGCTTTCACCTGCCTTACTGGTGGCACAAAGCGTCATTTCATTGATAAATTTAACAGCATTACAATTTCCTGGTTTTTCATCCGCATTGAAAGTTCGGATCTCATTTACAGAATACAGAGATGCTAAAATGTGCTATGGTTAACGCGTCGACTTCTTTATTAATAATGAGAAAATTGCCCTTTTGGCACGCTTAATGGGTGAATGCATTAGTCTTGCAATGCCAAAAATGTATTTGTGTGTAGATATTTGTGTAAAATGTTTGTGACGTTGGAAACGTAAATTATCTAGACGAATACCTTTAAATCGCTCAAAAGACCAGCTATGGAAAAATGCATGACGTAAACTGGGTTTCCCTACAATGCAAACGCTCTTAAAAGCATATAAAGACAATTTTATGGATTTTCCCCATAGATCGATTATCATAAACCAACAGGCCAATAACGCGTCTACAGCTGTCAGACAATGGTACTTTCGCCAGAATAAAGAAAATACCTATAGGTCCAAAATTTTGTCGTCTTGATCCCAATATTACATAGCGTGAAAATATAGCCAGACATCAAAATCGCACGTAATCGAAGCAAATATTTCTGAATAGCCTATAATAAAGAAATATTTCAAGACAATGAGTAAGAATACAGCCTAATTCACGTGATAAAATATAGCGCGCAGTGTGGATCATTTTAAAGGACTGCAGTTGTTTAGCTTAGCTATTCCTGTATGCTGTTTTGGTCGGCAGCTTAACAGATCCAATGCATTTATAACTGCAATACATCACCAACGTCCAATAGCTATGCTGAACCTGCATCGGAAGAGGAAGCGGAAGAAGAGCAAGAATCTCTCTCAAATTCTCTTCGTTAACTTTAATGGTAAAATCTAAATGAAGGGCAATTTCTTATTGAAATCACCAGGTAGCGCTTTAAAGTTAAGCCTTGTCATCTAATAATGTTGGCCCTATGGTGGCCTGTACACTGCACTGCAGAGTAACCTATTGTATTTTGTCCTTTGATATTACTTTTGATCTTATATTAAAATTATTGTATAGTGTTAAATGGCTTTGCAATTATAATATTGATTAACAATTCTTCAAAGTTTCAAGCCACAGATTTGTGTTTAATTTACGAAAGTTTTTAGGTGCTGGTTGGATGTGATTTGGGTAAATGTTATCTAAGGATCAAGTAGTTCTTGGAAAGTATAAAAGCAGAGAGAGCTACACCTGTAACACATGGATGATTAAACGGACAGAAATCACTTAAAAGAACTAAAATCGGACTTTAGCTTTAAAATGAACAATCTGCAAATCTCTATGTATAGATCTCACAGACAGCCCACTTCTACATACTCTGGTGACGCATGTATACAGAGAAAGGGAGCTCACACTGTATGCACGCATGCACATACACAGACCACAGACAGGCCTAGAAACAGACCGGTAGCGCTTAGACCTATAGTGCCTAAAAAAACTCAATTTTAACAATACTGTAAATGCATAGTGTAAGTCGGTCAGTTCAGCAGGCAGCTTGCGTCGGTATCTTGGATCTTGGGTCAGCTTGGAGGACTGACCACCTCGCATATACTGGATTGAAACTAAATGAACACTGGAATTCATCCCAAGTGCACTGCTTCGTGTATTTTGTATATGAAAGCAATGCACGACTTTTGAAAGTATATTAGTGTTGTGGTCATTAAATCTTATTTAATTAAAAATTTCCTTAAATTAAGTCATATTTGAACTTTTTACAGAGGAGTCTTAAGCCGAGGGTGCAAGCGTTTTTTCCAAGTTAAAGTTTATTTCTGAGTTTAGACTTTAATAATGATCATAATAATAATTATTATTATTTTCAAATTACATTCCCTTTAAAGAACCAATGTATGGCTGGACTGTAGCCTACACCTGATAAAATATCCCTGGGGCCTCGCTGTTTGGAAAATCCTCGATTCGTTCCCTAAATAAAATAAACAATGGCTTCACTAAATATATCACATGTGTTGTTGTATTGATTTGCCTCCTCTACTGCCCTCGTGGTCACTCCTCTCCTCATATGTTGTCTTGAATTAGACATTCAAGTATGCATTTTATTCTGTCTTGATTTATTTTTCAAGATATATAGGCCTGATCTGTATTATCTGAAATGCTTGATATATTCTTGCTTTATGTGCACTACTCAAATTGCTTATAAGCTAAGGTCTCGATATAAGAACAGACACACAAACACACACATAGTGGGCTGGAATTTTCATTCATTTCATTTTCAGTTTGGGACTTATGTCAATTCTTTGACATTTCTCATGCAGACAGAAAACACTAAACCACTTGACATAACTCACTGTCAGTGTCAACCTCTGAAAGTCAAAGACCCTGATTCAAACTGGAATCAGACTGAAATGAGCTACGGGTGCATTGCCTACAGACCAAATATTATCCAACAGTTGCACCCATGCAACAACAACAACAACTACAGAAAATGTTCTTAAAGGGAAAAATGCTAATGATCCATGTTTGGCCAATGGAATTTAGTGGGAAAGTATGGAGCAGAGAAGAGGAGGGTGCATGAGATCCAAAAGTTTGGTTTGATGAGTTCTGTTCACTTTCTTGTCTAAGAATGACTCCAGTTTGGGTGAGTACATTATGAATATTCCTTTGAACTAAATAATTAAAAAAACTAATAAGGGGAGTGTTTGCCAAAAGCTTCATTAATCAAAGGTCCCATTGGCTAACACATTGGCATTCCGTCGTTACCAACATAGTTGAACGTTTTAGCGTTTCCCTAGTTCCAACGAACATTCGCTAACAGCGTCACAAACTTACATGGTTGAAACTCTCTCGGGCTGTGGTTAGAAGCATAGTTTCTTGTTAAAATGACATGTGGACTTAAATAGATCATGCTCTTGGGCACAACAAGCAAGTTAACATTCCGTATAGGCTACATTTTATCTTTCATCCCTTTTGAATATTTAATCTATATTTTAGAATAGGCTACATGTCAACAAGCGCCATTTTGATGTGTAGGCTACAGGAATCCCGACATATGAGAGAACTCGCGATAAATCAAACATCAAATCAAGCAAAATGACAGGAAACAAAAACAATGAAGTAGTCCTTAGTGCGATACAGCAAAGTTATAAAAAAAATACGTTAAGTGAACAGAGAAAGCTGCTGACTGAATATGAACCGCATGTAGCCTTGGCTACAGATTAAGTCTATGCCATATAGCTACCATTTTAACATGATTAAAAAAATAAATGTCTTTCTGTTATTTATGTAAATGAACAAGGATAATATTAAATACTTTAAATGTGATTTCGAATCAATTAATTTCATTATTATAGGCCTACTACATGCATATGACGTCATTAATGACAGACTTCTGTCATTATTGTTGAACTAACGTGGTTCAAATGACAGAGGTGCAACTTCGGAATGTGGAAATCGATGCATCATATTTGGTGGTTAAGCAGTGAGTTACATCGTTAAAGGCCTACGTGAAACTGACCCCTGGATAGGTATGCAGTGCAAAGGTACGTAATACAGTGCAAAAAACTCCTGATAAGCATTGAAACTGAAACTGACCACAGTTTCAACTTTATGACCTTAATGTTTTGATAAGGCCACTATTTAACAGAGTAGCCTATACTGTGAGAAGAGCAGAACAGCAAAATAGAAGAATGCTTTCACTGGACTGAAGTGGGCTATATGGGGCTAATGATGAAGGATTAAAACAAAGTACTTTTTATCTTAGAAAAGTTCCCTCTCAAATACTATTGTCACATGTTATTACATTATTTTTATCATCAAGGATTCTCAAACGTGTAAGCTACTGGGGCAATACAAACAAATTTTTGATTAGCCTATATAGTATTTTCAAGCTGATAATAATATTTAATATTAAATAAAACTCATTATTTATAACCAAGTACATTGGACCTTTTCATAGTTTTATGGTTTGTGTTCACTGGGGGTTGCTTTTTTTATATATAAATCTAAGTGAGAGAAAAGAGTAAAGCAGGCCACTTCGCACGTAAAAGGTGGTGTGTACATGTGTGTGCGTGTGAGAAGCTCTTCTTTTCTCCTGCCCAGTCACTTGCTGTCCTTTTAGGGACTCCAGAGGCTAGTTAAAAGGTGTCTGATTCTCACCATGAATCTAATTAGATCCTTGACTGAGGTCTTAACATTTCCTCGGAGAGAGTAAAGAGTGAGAGAGAGAGAGAGAGAGAGAGAGAGAGGGAGAGAAAGAGAGAGAAAAGAATTGTTCGGAAAGGGGAGAAAAGGTGCTAAAACAGCAACTCGTTTCTCCTTCCTACGAGCCTCCACCCCCATCCTACTGGCCCCTCTGAAGAAAAACAAAGACCAGCAAGCTAATGAAGTTGGTAATTAAGAGGCTTCTGTCAGGCACAATGGGTAATTAGGAACTTGCTTCCCTTGGGTGTTAGTGGTCCAGTCTCATCAGTGCTATGGCCTGCAGTCTGACCACAGACACTAGCCTCTCAGACCCTTCAGAAAAATGGAGAGAAATGTTAATTTTCACCTCAGTCTGACCTGAATCTGTTATATCTCCCCCGCCTGCTATTCAGCTGTTTTTCCCACATTTTGAATCTCAGTTAGCCGAGATGTAAACTTGTTAACGGGCAAATGGAGGAAGCTGCAGTGCATAAAAGAGCAGGTGCGGTTTAGTCGGACCTGTTCATTGTGTCTCTGTTTACATGCGAGACGTAATTGGTTTGTGAAAGATCCCCATAATTTTGGATTAAACAACAGAAAGTCAGCTGCAATAGCACCCATTTGATAGATTACTAGTTTTCTTACCCAGATGGTGGAGATTTTAAAACATTAATTTGACCAAGTAACAGAAATTGCATATTATTTATCTAGCACACCTGTGATGTTGTGCAATGCATTTGTATGCAAACCTCCCCGTGTTAATAGCAGAGCCGTAGTAAAGCATCTTTCGAGCAGCCCGGCCCACTCAGCATTCTGCAGGAACAGAGCTTTGCTCTAATTAGCACATTTGCTTTAGATTGCTTGACTGTGGTGCGGATAGAGAAAGTTCACTTGGCCTCAATTAAGCATATTTATCTCCGATTATCTGTCGGTAAGATTTCTGTCTGGGCAAAGAGATTATTTTAAAGAGGTGGCGATATGCGGGAGGGATGAAATATTCTGAAGGCGTGATGTCTTTCTGAGTGGAAAAAGGAAATGAAAGATTTAGAAATTGAATCAGCTAAAAAAGGAGTTTAAAGTGAAGCTAATTTGTGGTTTCCAGACTCTGATGTGTGCACTTACACAGTCATCTTTTTTTAAGATGCCTTGCATTTTAATAGATATTAATCCAAATAGAGCCTAAATATTAGAGAATGCCAGGAATCATTTTGACCGGAGTCAATATATAATTGAAGAAAAGAAGAGAAATTTTTGTTCACAAGTTGCTCAGTGGTCCATTGAGTATATTTGTATGCCTTTGTGTTATTGTGGTGCCCACTTTTCAACAGCTAGATATGCTCCACCTGCTCCACTGATGTGTTATTTGCCACTAAAGGGTGTGAGGCAGTCGTATGGCAGAGCCTTTACCACCTGAGGCACAAAGTAATGGTGAAAAACACTCACTGATTATGTGACATGGGTTGCAGCATAATGCTAAAATCTCCTGATTAATAGGCTCTAAACAGGTGAGGACAACAAGCAAAGTGGCATTTTAACTAATTAGCCACATCCTATTATGAGCGAGCAAATGGCGACAAAGGGCACATGTTAATATAAAGTCACCATTGAATTTTATTTATTTTTTTAATGGAATATTGTGGTATTTAGTATCCGAACACATCATTTTTTTTTAAAGATTCACGTGCTCTCGAAATCTTTCATCAAAATACCTTCCCCCTTCCCTGTTGTAACGTCGTCTCTTCTCTTTTTTTTTAATCTAAGTGAGAGAAAAGACTAAAGCAGGCCACTTCACACGTAAAAGGTGGCGTGTATGTGTGTGTGTGCGTGTGAGAAGATCTTCTTTTCAGAACCTGTCCCGGGCCGTCAGGTATGGTGGTGATGTCATTAGTAGTTTTCACCTCAAACTTCAGCTTTTATGTTTACCTCATTACACCGAGACAAGCCAGCTAATAACACAGGTTACATCTTTGTCACAGCTCAGCACTTAACCTAGGATGGCTTAACCAAAGTCTCTCCAAAAGATACAGTGTCAACGGGATCCTGATTGGCTGACTCTTTTGATCCAGTCGTGCACTTTCACATTCCTAAAAACCGTTTACACTGTTTAGACTGGAAGTGTCCTGCTGCAGGGCACAACACCTGTGGTTTGAACCCGTGACCTCTCATCTAAGTTCGGCTGCCGAAGTCCTCTCTGCCTCCCGGTCAGCGCAGGATCAGCGTGGACAGACAGCTGCATATCTCCTCATATCCTGTTAGGCTCTCTGTCATCTTGGACTTGGTATCCAGCCCTGAAGATATGTCACCTGTGCTCAGGTAAAGGAAGTGAAGGCTCTCAATAGTATCAAAACATGAATTTATGTATATTCAACTACCACATGACAATTCTTTATAAATGTATTAGACCACTAAAAGACATAAACGCACTCATTGTGTTATTTTTAAGTAGGCCTACTATCCATTTTATGATTCACAAATGCCCCTGTTATATTCTTTTAGTTAAATGAAAGTAAACAGATTTGGTTTGTTGTCCAAAATGGAGGCCTCGAGCTCTAAATACAGCTCAGAGTAAGTTAGTGATGGATAGAAATAAAGGTGGGATTGAAGTGGTGGTAAACAAATGGAAAAAGCTGTCTTTAACACCATTGTTCACATGAATACATTTTACTGTTTTCGCATGTTTTTCGCGCTCATGCGGTACAGTAACTATAGTTTTCCCAAGCGCATGAAGAGTTTTTGTGCGCGCTAACATAACATTGTTCACACATTTTATGCGAGAGTTACTTCAGGGGCTATGTAGAACGTGAGCCCGACCTCATGAAAGTGTGTATCAATGGCCCGAATTTATGTTTGTATTTGGAGTGCTGTTTATACGCAGAAATGACGTTTTACGTGCATATGATACGCATGTGTTTTACGATACGCACTTTTCGTGTACATATAATACTCACTTAACCCACACCACCAATCCGTATCCGTATGCGTATCGTATGCGCGTAAAAAGTAATTTATGCATATAAATAGCACGCCAAATACTTTGTGCTATAAGTTCAGATTTGACATGCTGTTCGCAATGGAGCAGCGAGGTAAACTGTGGTTTATGTATGATTTACAGATGAGATTACCATGATGAACAAATACTAAAATACTTAATAAATAATGATAAAGACTGCACAGTGTTTGTGAAGGTTTTATGAAACAGGTTTTATGATGTACACTCGATAGCTTTGTTAAAGAGAGTAGGTGTGGAACAGGCAGCTCATGTTAATATTCTAACGATAATTTTGTTTTATTTCATGAATTACAGTGAGTAGCTGCCAATGTGAACGCCGGCAAATGTTAAATAAAGAACATGATTTGCTGGATTTACTGCTATATGACAGATTAAAAATAGAGGGAAGTCTGTCCGTTTTTCAGCAGGTGCCTGACAGATCTCTGAGCTGGGCTATAACAGATGCCTCAAGCACCCTCTAACTTCCTCCTCTCGCTTCACTCTGTGTCCGAAATTGCTTTGATTGAGCGAGTGAGAGCATCGTTTCGTGGGGGTTCATCCCTCATCGTCCGGCCTCGACCCTGCACCTCTCAGTGCCACAGGCAGGGGGGAAGATAAAGAGTCCCGGCCTGCCTGGCTGTAGGAATCCTAAATATTAGTGGCAGTAAATCAGGCCTCTATGGCCCTATGGGTAGCTATTATCTTTTTCTCACTAATAAATCCCTCTCCATCACTGATAAGCTGGTTTCCCTCCCTAACCTTACAGAGGAAGAAAAAAGAGGTGTTTTTAACGAGGAGGCAGGAAGAGAAGAGACAGAAGAGGGCTGGGTGAGTTGATGGTGTTGAGCTAGTTGGTGCTTTGGTCTGGTGTCTAAGATAATTGGGGTTTGTTTAATGTTTGTGCCCTTTTAGTTTAGTATAGTGGAACATCAGTATGTTCATATAGCTAAATTACATGTATGGTACTCGCATACAGAAAAGACGCTCATTTCTTTGTCCTGTCTGATATTTTATGAAAAAGTATGTTAAATGCAATCCATGAAAATGCCAAAAAAGCAAAAGAAAAAAATCCTTGAAATGAAAATCACATTAAATAGTTTTATACAATTTGGTAAAACAGCTTTACTGCTTATTAATATTAAGTTTTGTCTTCAAAATTAGACACATGGTGAAATGAACATGCAGAAAAAACAGGTAATGATATAGAGAGGACCCCTGCAGGCCCTTATGAATGTGAAGGCCAAAAAGTCACTTAAAAATTTTAGATAATTTCATGACAAGGCAAGGTTGTAAAATGTCATGTGGTGCAGTTCACCTAAAACATAATATTTATTAATTAATAATTAATTATAATAATAATCAATAATTTTGTATTGAATTTTACTTTTGAAGAAAGACTTTTTTTTTAAAAGAATGATCAAGATGTGTATATTGTGTATTCAGAATGTAGGGAAAATATCACTTTTTACTTTGTTACACCACATGACATTTTTATTAAACTTTTCTTGAAAATAGTATAAAAGTTTTTTTTTTTTTTTTTAAAAACACTATATTAAACCAACATTGGCATATGTTTAAAACGGTTATTTAATTATGTATCATTTAGCAGATGCTTTTATCCAAAGCGACTTACAAGTGAGGAATACAAACAAGCGATTCTTCATGAAGAGGCAAATAGACACAGGAAGTGCTCACAACACAAGTTTCAGACATTGCTCCGAGTAACACAAACTAGAATAGGAAGGAATTTTAATTTTTTATTTTTTTTTTGTTTTGTTTTGTTAACATATTTCCTTGTCCTTATCATGGGCACTTCTACACATCATTGACCCATGAATACATTTTTAGCATACTGTAAATTTTTTTCCTTTCACCACTCAAAGTGGTATTTAAATGATTAAAACAAAATATTGCCCAGTCATTTATTGCAGGTGCAGGCTGTGTCCTTAAGAGCAAGAATTGAACAGAAAAGGAATTTCTGTGATTTTCACTGGACTGATATTTAAACCCAAGCAAGTCGTGAAACCTCTGATAATACAGATACCAACAAACATCAACCCAGTGATTGATCTGGTAGCAACCTTCAGCTGAGTGGTGATTTAACAGTTTCAGCTTCTTGAGACAAGGTTAGAGAGGTTGTGCGATGACAGGATCTATTTATCTATTTGATAAGAGTGTTCTCTGATTGTATCTCCTATACAGGTCAGAGTGTTTAAATGGCTTTAGGTGAGTTGTGGAGCAGGATCAGGCTGTTTAAAGCAGAGCTCTTTACATGGACTTTGCTGAGTGATAAGCTACTGTGATAGCAGATATGGAGCGACTCTCTGGTGCAATACACATAGAAAATGCTGTATTATAGTACAATGATAGGATTCAGAGTGTTGTATTTGTATACATTACATTAATATTCTCAGAACCAAGTGGTGAGCTCTAATTACAAAAGTGATTACAAACATGTGCATATATCACAAAGGGCAGTATTATTTCCAAGCCTATTTGCCACCTTATTAATAATAGTGTACAGCGAACAAACAGCAATTATAGAAGCAGGCGTCATACCGCTGAGAATGGCACTTTTTTCACATCCTGGCAAGACTGGACCCCCATTCAGTGCAAAGACTTAAGTTTAACCTCATTAAGAGAGCACACACTAGATACATAATTATTCCTCTGAGAATAGGCCTCACTAATACAAATTAGAGTGATAATGAAGCCACTGAGACTGGTCATTGCTGCTCCCTGAGCATCATGTGCAGTGAACTATTATCTAGAATTAGAGCGTTTGTTTACACTCACAGCTAAAAGCCTTTTTGCCAATGTCCACTCATTTATGAACACAGGCTGCAGTGTGCACTTTACAAGGTATGAGTTTAAAAATATAGTTCGAATTAAGGAGCTAGTGTTCGAATCCTGGGAAACAGAAATGCTGTCTCGACAACACTTGTTTGAGTAAAAATCTACACGCAAACCGATTGGAAAACTATTTGGAAAAGACCTAAAAACATGAACTCATAAACATTTACCTGCGCTATTCAGAATGTATCTGGTCTTCACATAAGTCGGTTTAATGTGCTACTTCAAAAGATGTCTAAATGTCTCCTCGAGGGAAGTAAATTGTTTGACGTTGCAAATATCGACTATGAAGACCATGCATCTGTGTTATTTCTGCACTCCTTCTCAGTTCAAGTGACATCAAGAGTGCTGAAAAGCTTCTCAGTCATGTCATATCTGAAACACGAACTAGACATTGTAGACTATATCAAATAGAGATCTTTTGTCTCTTATTCTCACCTACAGGCTGCCTTTATTTGATCAATATTGTGAAATACTATTAATTTAAGAATGCTGGCAAAGCAGCCATTACTTCAGTCTTCAGTTGTCCTTTGTGCTCAAGAAACACTTCTTGTTATTACCAATGTTAAAAATGTTTGCGCTGCTTAGTATTTCTGTGGAAACCATGATACATGTTTTTTTAGAATTTTTTTTTTTTTATTGCTAAGATTAATGTGTCCTTGCTAAACATAGGTATTTACTTTTGAACAGAACATATAATTACGCCAAAATACTATCTAAAAAAAAAAGCTTTTTCCTCTTTATTATGACACCTGAACACTTTTATTACCCTGACATTTTTTTACTTTATGCCAATAAAATATATCAAAATGAATTAGACATGCTCCTCATAGTTTAGGTGTAAGTCAATGCATGTGTGACTTTTTTCAAACTAAATAAATAGATAGGAGAAATAAAATCATTGACCCATACTTTTGAAAAAACAACAGGACCTCAGAGACAAAGCAATCATAACCCAGTCATACAGCATGTAGACCATATAACCTCTTCACAATCACTTCTCATAAATCACACCTTCTATTGCATTCCTGCAGCCTGTGCTGACGTTTTTCCCTCTGTATGTAAAAGCTTGGCCAGCCGCCAAAACTGTCTTCCGCGGTTTCACACATAACAACATTGCATCACTCAAAAATAAAGAATTATTTTAAAAGGGGTTCTTCTCTTGGCTGCATCTCAGGCAAAACAAATCTCTCTTGTTTTGATAGCCATATTGAGCCGACTGCACCTGGCTGTTCAGTGCAGAGCATGCTCAGAGCGCTTTCATGGGCCAGACTCTTAGGTCACGGCCCCATATAAAACAGTACATCAGGAGAATTAGGAACCTGACATGAGAGACAACCCAGTTTTAATCATTTGAAGGAGCTTGACATTTTTACCCAAAGGTTGATCAACCCCAAAGGGTACTAATAAACTACAGTGACGAGTGACGAATGAAAATTGGGTTCTGGATCCACAATTCTGCTGTGAAACACAACAGATTAGAAAGATAAAGGCCATTAACCCTCCAAAAAGGCTTCGTCACATTTAAAAATAACAGGGCATCTTTGTTTGTTCAAGAAGAAACAGATAATCCTTTGCTTGTGTGGCCCAGAAAAGTTAAAACAACATAAACCAATTTGAATCCTTCACCATTATATACACAGAGCAATTAAATGCATCATCTGACCAGTTGTATGTTTCTCTGGAAGCCACAAACCCCTGGTTGCTGTGCAGGGAAACTCCCACATCTGATACTATCTCTCAGCTCCTCAGAGAAGGTGAGTGCTACATTAAGTGGGTTATATATTTTCTCTGGACAGCTCTTTCTTAGTGAAGAGGAGTAAAGGAGCTGATTTTGGCCAAAGGCAAAGATAAGCACTAGGGGGGTGTGCAGGTTCAGAGTGTGTGTTTGAACGTGTGTGGACTTCGAGTGAGGCCCAACAATCCCGGGTGGTGTTTAGTGGCTTCTAAGATCCATTAAACTGGCCCTAATTTCCCCTGTCGGAGAGGATGTGTGAGCTGGGTAGAAAAAGACTTCAAGGGAAGGATGTGTGGGTGTTCATATCTGAAGATAGTTCTAGTCATAGCCCAGACAGCACCCTCTACTGCAGGGGAGGAATAGATAGAAAGAAAAGGGAAAAGAGGAGAAAACAGACAGAAAGGGGGTGGAGGAAGAACAATCACTCACACCTGTGAAGCCCTGCTGAGAAGAACAACTCGCTCAGTGAGGGGTTTGGCAGAGGATGGCTGCATCCGAAATCGCATACTTGCCTACCATATAGTAGGCGAAAAACAGTATGTGACAAGAGTAGTATGTCTGAATGTACAGTAGGCAAGTACCCAGATGACCTACGTCCTCCAGCGAGATTCTGAAGTGTGCATACGATGGACACTTTACTATCCCATCATGCCACTGGAGAGGATTTGTGAATGGCGAGTGTACATCTGGATTACATTCACACTACACATATTCATTCTAGATAGAACATACTTTTTTAGCACTCACAAAGTAAGCACCAGCTCAAGATAGAATGCGATTTCAGGTGCAGCCGTTGTCTGTCTGGTTAATAAAGGAGATATAAAAACCAAAAATTTCGAATCAGATTACAATTTTCAAAAATACACCATGCAGTTCATATATAGCTACTGCAAAAGTTTGAGGGTTTGTAAGATTTTGTTTTTTGAAAGAAATCAATTCTTTTATTCAGCAAAGACATAAGAAGTGACAGTAAAGACATTTATAATGTTACAAAAGATCTCTATTTCAAATAAATGCTTTAGAATTTTCTGTTCATCAGAGGATCCTGATGAAAAGTATCATGGTTTCCATGAAAAATATTAAGCAGCAAAACTGTCTTGACTGTCACATTGATAATAGTAATAAATGTTTCTTGAGCACCAAATCAGAATGAATGATTTCTGAAGGATCACGTGACACTGAAGACTGCTAAAATTTAATTACATTTTGAAAATATAATCTACTAAAATAGGAAAGTTATTTTAAATTAATATTTCATAATCTTACTGTTTTTTCTGTATTTTTTTATCAAATAAATGCAGCCTTGTTGAGCATTAGAGACCAAAATATTACAAAATCTTTAAACTAGTTAAATTCACAGTTGAACAAGAGCCTGTTATTCATATTGCCATATAACACCTTATGAACCAAGTTATGTTTTGTTTTTTCTTTATGGTATTAGATATTTTGATGCTGCATGTTGTTATCGATTTACTTTAGTCACATTAATTCACTGTAGTAAGATATGATATGATATGCCATTGTTTAACAGTATTGGATGTACCTCTTTTTAACCCACAGTTAACTACGTTCATAGTTTGAATAATATATTGACCACTGAAATAGAAATGTCCCTGGTTTTTACTTCAGAAATCTTGTCACCTTACATCTCCACACAGGTGCAAGGGAAAATTGAAATGAACCAGAACAATTTGGCAGAGTGTAAGAGAGAGGATGAAGAAATGGACATGTAGCACATTTGCTCTTGTCTCTCTAGACTCAAGTAGCAATGAAGAGCTCCCAGGGTGAACTGCCAATAAAGACATCAGGGAGAAAAAAAAATCTCCCTCTCTCTGTATATACATCTATCTTCATACCTCTCTCTTCTTCTCTTTCCCCTTGCTTCATTACTCTCTGTCTCCATTCGTTCTCTTTCATCTGTCTGTCTCTTCTTGCCAGGACGGCTCTCTTGCCTCCTCTGGCAGACAGACTGGGCTGAAAGCAAAGGACATCTGGATCTAGGTCTGTATGAGAGAGAGAGCGAGAAAGGATAAGCATGTGAAATCAAACAAGCACTAAACATTGTTAGTGGTTTTGTTTGTTCTGATATATCTCAGAGTTTGCATGTGTTTGTAACATATAAGAGTGTTCATATTTATTAGAGAGAGTCTTGTACCAAACCAGGATTTTTTTTTCTGAGGCAGATAGATTCAGTTTGGACAGCACATAACAGAGATTGTCTCAATAAGTCAGATAATTAAGTAAATAAGTAGTTACTGGAAAAGCTACAGTCACAATTGTTTAAATATGTTGTTTAGTATGTAGTGTTGTTTTAGTCTATTTATTCTCTAATATGGTAGCTAACTGTATCTTCAAAAAGCCTGAAACATTTGCAATCGAGAGATCCAAAGTTCTCCGTCATCAACATGCATATGAATGCATGTCTGAGGGATCGATCCCTCTATGCTATTATGAGGTGATCTTCAATGCTACACTGAAAATGTTCCAGGCTTTACAACGACGAGGGGCTGACTAAACCTCTGCAAAATATAGGGGTGGGGGCCTGTGCATGACAATTTTGTCTCAAACCCAGAGAATTCAAGCTAATTCTGGGGTTACCTCTAAATTTCCATTAATTCAGCTGTGCCAGATCTGATGTGGCAGTGGCTCGGGAGCGTAGACCATTGAAGTCCAGCCTGGAATGTGATGTGGAATGCAGTTGGTTTCACATTACTTTCACTTTTAAAACTGCATATCGTTTTCCATATAGACAGCACGTCTGAAGTCAAGTTGACAATGGAGGATATTGTAAATGGAGAAAATGATGGCCAGACGTTCCATCCATACTGTACTCTCTGAGAAAATTAGACTTAGATCAAGGATTACGCTTTATTATAAATTAGATTATATTTTATCCCTTTTTATTATTTGATATTTTATCTTAAAATACTTTTATTTAATTTGGCACCGAAATTGTTTAAAATTAGCCTTCTTTTCTCCTTATTTTTTCAGAGACTTGATCATTACACAAATATCTTAATAAAAAGATAAACAAGAAGCTATGAGAAATACAATCCCACTGAAAAATATGTTAAAAAATGGTTTGTTATCTTCTCAATGTTGTCTGAACAGTCAAAACGTCCAGTAAAAGAAAAAAAAAAAAGTTTTAAAAACATTTTCTACTTGGTTATGCAAATGTTAGAGAAAACATTAAGGGAAATATCTATTTTATAATGTTGAAAAGGTTATTGGAACATTACATTACTTTGAACGGTCTGAAACAAATGTGCGATGTACTGTATGATACACATGTTGAGAATGTTATTAAAGACCAGATAGTCTATAAATGTTACTGGAGGAACATTTGTCCACCACGTTGAGAGAACATTGTCAGAGCGTTAACCAAACTTCTGAGAAGTTCCCTGTTGGCTAGGATGTTATTGCAATATCATGCGTATTTGGATGTGTTTTATCACAAAGATTTTAAATGATTTCATATTTCCATGTAAAAAGTGTTCTAAATATTGTCATCACTGTCTGAATCCATCTAGCTCCACGTATTGCAGCCCAAGCCGAGGGTAGGTGTTGCTGGAATATTTCACCATACAAGAGTGAAAACCAATTGTTTCGCTGGCATAGTCGCCTTAGGGATTAGCGATGTCATTAAGCACCCATGAATTGCAGAAGCCGTCCATTGCTTATTGACTCACTCTTTGCTCATTAAAAAAGAGTCAGCCTTTAGCTCTGCCCTCTCTCTTTCCATCCCACTTTCTTCCTCTCATTAAACAGCATTCGGCTAATGGGCCAAAACCCCACTATCCCCAGCACTGCTGGCCACCGCTGTGCCGAGGGGAGAGGAGTGAACTAGAGCACTCACACCCATATCCAACTGTCAAGGACTTCTCCCATCTTCTCCCTCCCAAAGGAAACACCTCTGTGATCAGAGCACACCTGAAGTCCTTTAAAAACGGTCATTAAATGATGCTCTACAACTGCAACTATGTTTTTTTTTTAAGGAGTTTGAGTTTGTGGTGGAAAAAGTGTACTCCCGAGAGATGCTCTGGTGAATATAGAAGGACAATTACTGGTGTTTTGGAGTGAAGTAGAGAAAGCAACAGAAGTCATGCAATAACAAAGCTTCTTCTAGTAAAACTTGTGGGACCATCTTTAGAGTGCAGAATGGCCTTCAGTCTGATCAGGGAGATCATGATTGATAGCCAAAACCCAGAAACAGATAACTGCCCGCCATACACCATATCCTAAAAGACAAGTTAGATTGCTGTCCTTACTCCAAGCCTATTGCAATATGATGTGTTTGTGAGGGAAAATCAGAGAAAAACAGTGATTTTCTGTTCTCTGGCATTACCACAGTAAGTGTGTGTAAGGAGGAAGCAGATGGTGATTACTGCAGGGATCAGTCGTTCTACAGTGCAGTTCATTAAGACAATGAGTGTGTTTACATGTACAACAAAAGCTGATAACTATCAACAATCCATTCATTACAAGAACCCAACAACACAAGAAAATGTGTGAGAATTTGAAATTTGGAATTTTCTCTGGTCTTGACATCAGTAAGTTTAAGGCAAAATAATGAATGAGTTGAGAGCATGCTATATAAATGTTTACAAACACATTTTTCTTAAACTATTTATAATCTTTCCCTGACAAAACAAAACAAAAAACAAAACTTAACATTTGTTTGCACTTTCAATACATGTACATTTACAGAATATTTACCATTCAGATCACCAAAGTTGCTTAAGTTGCTTTTTTTTTTTTTTTTTTTACATTTAAAATGTTTACACCATAAAAAAAAAATCCTGTAAAAGTTAAGGTAAAAACCCGCAGCCGGTTGCCAGAACTTTACCGTAAAAAAATATGGTAGCAACGTTTTAGGTTTTACAAGACAGCTGTCTATTTTACAGTTCAAAACCGTATAATTTAAAGGTTTATATTTTAATAATTACATTTCATGACGTTTTTTCACACACTAAAAAAAAAATTACGTTAAATTTGCGGTAACAAATATATTTCATTAACTGATGTAATGTTAATTCACCAACCTATTGAAGTACTAATATTTGTTTTTTAACTTTGTAATACAGTGACAACCACAAACCACAGGTGGTGATGTGAGTCACATGATGAATCAAACCTTATCACAAGCAGTTTTTCCACAAGCTGAGAATGAAAATACTAATATATAAAAGGTGCACACAGTGTCATTCCCACACACTCTAAACACCGTCATGGTGACACATGACATTTTAAAAAAGCAATAAACATTAATTTAACAACATTAGATGTAACATAAAACCCGAATGTACATAACTGATTAGAAAAAAGTAAGAAAAATAAGTTATTTCAGCGAACATACATCAAATGTGAAGTATCACGCAGGGAATTGTGGGAATATCAATTTATGAATTTTCACTGTAAATTATACGACTTGTTATTTTTCACTTCCAAAAACTGTCAATTTTACGGTATTTTACCGTAAAATTTCATTAAATGTACCGTTCGATTTATTACAGTTATTCACCATGGTACGGAAACTTTCTGTAAACCAAATAACTGTTTTTCAGTAGCATTTTTACAGTCTTGTACCGTTAAAATCAAAGCCATTTTTTACAGTTAACATTTTCCATTAGTAGTAAACATCTTTTAACAAACAGTATATGCTGAACTTTTTAGCATATGGTTTTGACCAAAACTTGGATGTTTGTCACAATAATGTGTCATTGCATTGAATTTCAATACAATTAAAAGCCTTTTAAAGTATTTAAAGAAAATTATAAAGCGCCTGCAAGTGAGGGAATCTTGTGTACCACGCACAAACTTTACACAGCAAGGTGTTCATGAGTGGGCCTGTTTATTCAGTGGTCGCATTCAGAGTTTAGTTCCTCTCTAAGGAATATCATGATACCAACCAACAACCACCTGGATGAATTTCTGGAACAACACTCTTATCAAACTAAAATCAAAGGCATAGCAACAGGAATCAAGGTGCAACTACAATCATTTTTGAGTTCAATCATATCATAAAACAAATCATATTTGTTTCCAAAAACTGAACTGTCACTATAGACGAATATACAAACAATAGCCAGATAAAATATGTGTGGAAAATGTCTAGCTCATTTAAGAACTTTAGGAAAGGAACTTTAAGAAATGTAATATATAATTTACTCAACTGTAAAATTCATTATTTGGCCTTTTTAAATGAATTTCACTTAAGAACAATGACAATATGTATTTTGATACATCTGTAAATTTCACAAAGTTGTAATTCAGCTCTTTGTATTTGATGGTAAGCTTTATCAAAATTGCAGGGAAAGCAAAGGCTTTGTTATTACCTCTAGAGGGAGTGGATTTCTAAATTCTTTTTCCCCCTGTGTGCTGGGTTTGCTTTTTTAATACGTACAATGTGCTTTTTTAATATGTACGTTACCACATTTGCTGTAGAATCCATTGTAAAGAACAATGTGCTCATCATATTCATCATTCTAACATTAATTTGTATGATGAAAGCATTCTGTAAATCTATTCATACCCTACAAAAATGTTAATATTATCAAAGTAATTTTAATAAAAACAATCTATTCACATGCAGCCTTTAACCCTTTTTTGTGCTAAAATAAGTTTGAGGAAAACTAAAAATATCTACATTTTCAAAAATATGCACACTGCACACAATGCCGTATGCGCATTTATTGAGCCCCATGGTCTGTCCACTGCTTTAATGTTTTCATTGCTTTCATCTGAAAGCATTGTGTTAAGACGGAGGGGCGTTCCTGGACATTCACCGTACAGCTGCTGGTTGGTTGGGGGGCAGGTTCAGACACACCCCCAGGGAAAGAGGAAATGAGGGGGTTGGTCTGAACACACTGACATACTCACTCATTCACCCCTGAAATCACCTAATCGTCCTTATTAGTTCAGTGAATGTTCTGCCAAAGGCTCTGCGAAGCAATTTCATCTCACTTACTAATATATCTGCGTCCTGCTCTGATGTGTTTATTTCCTTACACTAAAATGAAGGAATGAGTGTAAAAACACCTGGCAGACTTTCAGTGACCCAGAATAGCACTGATAATCATCAGCATGTGTCAAAAGTGTAGTGCAGGAAAGCAAAGAGGAAAAAGTGCATGTAGTGCAGCAGACAGAAAGCCAGCAGATCTTACATGTGTCAGTGTGAGTATTTACATGAGCGTGTTAAATATCCTGTCTAATGCATGATTTGTGAGCTTTTGTTTTACACCTACAGGCAACGGAGGGCAAATCGAGTTGGCCCGGTTTACACAACAGGCCCAGCAGGTAAAAAAAACAACCTTTCTGTAAGTGTGTAAATTTGATATAGATGATTTTATTTGACACTCACAATGGTTTATAAAATGCAAGGAGATTGAATGATCTGGTCAGGAGTTATGGATTACGTCTCAGAAATGCTGTTCGATGAATGTCTTTCAGGAAGCAAACTTATTATATGCGATGAACTGACATAATTTCAATTACGAACATGAAATTAAATGATTTCTCTTCCCCGCAAATCGATAACAAATCCATTTGACTTTTCATCATTGATAAGAAAACAAATGCATGACAGCATAAGCAGTGATACCATCATCTGTTTCTCATTTCAAGGTAATTAAGAGCATTTCAGCCATCTTTATACTTGATTTCTGCTTCCCACATCATGCTGTCCTCGTAACGAAAATTGTAATAATAAGGTCATTCCATCAGCCTATGGATGTTATGAATGTGATTAATTTGATCTAAAGACAAAAATATTTATGTGTTATGTATTTATTATATCAGTGAGTGATCTTAACATGTAGAGAAAAAAACATTTTAGTGGAAAAATGGCCAAAATGATCACATTATCCACCTTTGTGGACACTAAGTGGATAAGGTTAGTCTGAGTTAGCCTGATGCATTCATTATTGCATGATTTCCCAGACTAAAACGCATCTTAACTTAAAACAACTTGCATTGGCATATCTTAAAATATGTCACTGCCATTGTTTTGCCTCAAGATGTACACCAGTAATGTTTTTTTTCTAGGGCATGATTATCCTAATTGAACTAAGGCTTATACTCCTGGCTTAATCTAAGCCTTGTCTGTGAAACTGGGCCTATAAGTTGTTGCGTATATTGTAAGTTTATTTCAGAAGTGTTTTTACAAACAGCCAGATCTGTATCTCACCACGTATGTTGTTCAAGAGAAGGCCTATAGAATTGCTGCATTAACTGTAGCAGAGCCAAATTTGTCACTAAGAAAGTAGCCCTGAGCAACACAATAGCTGGAACAATAGAGATGGCTATCCTAGGTGGACATATCTGATCAAAGGGGTTTAAAGATCAAATGCTCGCCAACTGTTTGGCATTCCTTGTCCAGCTCCTTTTGAAGTCTTTAACCGTCTGCCTTCAAAGCAATTGTTTTTGTATTGCCATAAAACGTAAAAATTACAACTGATAAACAACTTTTTACTTAGATGCCGTTCTTCAGCTGCCATGTCTGGAATGGACAGCATTCTTAGGTTCATTTGAAAATGACAGAGCATGGGATCACAGGCTGTTTGTGGCTTTGTGTATATAATAGAGGTGAAAAGGTCACTGATTATTGTTTATTTCTGTGAATAAAGCTGATGGTTTCATGACTGCTGCATATCATCTATGAATATAGAAGTGATTTCACTCCAGTTATGTATCCATGACACCAAAGTTTCAATTCAGGCCTCTAAACTAGTATCAGGAACTTATCAGTGCATGCAGATTGTCTAGACAATCTTAGTTAAAGGGATAGTTCACCAAGAATTAAAATGATTCTTCTATTTCTATCATTTACTCTCTGTCATGTTGTTCCAAACAGGTATGAAACACAAATGAAGATATTTTGAAAATCTTTGGTAACACTTTACTTGAAGCCCTTATGTATAACACATTACATGAATATTGTAATGCATTATGCATTTTCATAACTAATTGTGATCAAAGTTACAATTATTCATGATAATAATAATAATTGAAATTAAGTGTTTGTGCAGCCTTAAAACTTTAAGTTTAGTCAACTCAAATATTAAAGTTGTCACTTATTACAACTTCACAATTCAAGTTGACTAAACTTAAAATTTTAAGGGATCATGAACACTTTTTTGAAAAAATCATTTGTTTACAGTGCATAACTAATGCATCTATAATGCATTACACTTAAAGGCTTCAATAAAGTGTAACCAATTTGTTTTTGTTTGTTTATTGTACAATCAAAGTCCACTGTTGTTTCAAGCCACGTTGATTTTCATTATGCAAAAAAAATTGTAACATTCGGTAACACTTTATTTTAGTGTCATTGTTACATGTTAGTAATAACTATGAATTATTTTTAAGATTAAGCCTTTGAGCAGGTCTTTCCAACCTTTTTTGCTCCAAAAAGATTATTGTAGACATAAAACTGAATTCTGCATCTACACGTGATAATAATTCTATGGATTTCAAATATAAATGGTCTCTTTTCATCATATTTAGTAGGTTTGGTTAAATGAAGCACTTTCTGAGAAATATTTTGACTTGGCTTGCAGTATGATGCTCATTGCCATTAATTTATTACACCTCATGTAGTGAATATAACTAATAACTGCAGTGATAAACCCAGTCTATGTTGAATCACAATACACAAGCAGTGATGGTTGTGATTATTAAGCTGAGTTAAATCACTTTTCCTTCTGAATGTTTGTCATGGGTGGTCAGCAGTAATCAGTTTACCTCCTGATTTTCCACGCATGTTAAGACAGCTAGCATGCATTTGCACAAACAGTTTAACTCGTTCTGTTTAATCTGCCTGTAAAACTGTTCTCATGGCTTCCAATCCATACAGAAGAAAACAAAACATTCAGTTTTAATCCACAAGGCCTCAGCTCCCTCCTCATGCGATTTACTCACAAGTACACACTCTGCATAAGATTTATGAACCTAAAGCTCTTCCAATACTCGAAAATACCAGATAAACTTTCCCTCATTTGGCCCTAATTTGGTCACGCAAGATAACACTGACATCCAAAAGCCTTTAAAATGCATTCCTGTAAGGAGTTGGCATCAGCATTTCAGCAGCTTGTGCAATAGCTATTTCCAATCTGAAGCTGTTCCTAATACACTGATCGATTCAGTATTTTCGACTAGATGCATTACACTCCTTTAATGTTTTAAAAAATGTCTTTTCCTCCCTCCTTTCTGAGAGTCCTGCCAATCCCTGGAAAGAGAGAGAGAAGAAAAATGAAAGCGAGCGAGCGAGAGAGAGAAAGAGTTATGAGAAGTCCGTGCCTCTCCAGGACTGGCACGGGCCCGGTTCTGGCACAGACTCCTCTCATTTGCTTTTATGCCAGTAATTTGCATCTCCTGTGTGCCAGCAGCTGGGCCTGACATCCTTCAGAGCCGGGGAACCATCCCTCAAGCACAAATAAGTATTAGAACGGCGAATAAACATATAAACACATCATTGATAATTAGAGGTTGCATTATAACACGATTGCTATGCAAATCATTTACTAACACTCTGCTAAAGTATCTCTCATAGTGTATTCACTGATGTATAATGGCTAAAATACAGACTGATCACTTTACGTCCTTACAAACATTACATTAAAAAGTCATTTTCCTTTTATCATGTTTTATTTCAAAGCACAAAAACTCAAGACTAGATATTCTTTGCACAGGAGAACAGAATTGTTTTCCCCCCCTCCATTCTGCCACCTGATGGAGTTTGGGTTCCTTGCATTGCCACTGTTGGCTTTCTTATTTGGGGACGCTTAATATTATAAAAACAATATTATTGATTTGACTGCACCGACACTATATTGGATACAAGCTGAACTGAGCTGGATGATGACATCACTATTTTGTGTAGAATTGCTCCATAGATGGAATAAACTAAATTAATAATTGATGATCTTTACAACGCAACTGAATCAACACAATGACACTATTTTCTTTTTAGAGCTGCTCCATAGCAGAATTGAACTCGGATCATTTTCATTGAATCACAATCTGTATTGTATAAAGCGCTGTATTAATAAAGGTGACTTGACTTGACAAATATGAAACATTTCCAATTGCACAATCTGTTTTTGTATGTTGGTTTCACACAGCTAATTTTCAAACACCTGGCCATAAATAAGGATAATATTTGTGATGTTCTGTGCACTTAAATAATGTCATATTTTTGTAAAAGCTGCTGGACAAACATGTGGACATAACTAAATCACACTGATTAAGATTAAGTTCAACTATGTAATAAGGTCGATTTGTTCTCAGGAAGATGATATACAAGTTCTGGTTAAGTTTGGTTCACTGTATGCCCATACTACAAACAAATATGCACAGGAATGAAAAATGTGACAACTAGCCCCCGTCTCCCGAACATAATTATTCCATTCCGGCATTTTAGTATTTTGTAGAATTTCTTTTGTCTTTCTTTCTTTTTTTTTTTAGATTAAAAACATGGCCGTTCCTGCTGATGTAAAGCAGCTGCATAGCAGATCTGACAGTTTAAGGTGTGGGCAGTGTTAGATTTGGACCACATTTTAATTAATGCTTTTAATTTAGGTTGAAATCTCTATCACGACCTGTAAAAACTTCTTTTTTTTTTTAACTACCCAGAAAATGTGGTCGTTATTTTAATGATTTGCAGGTAAAGGCCAATTATAAGGCAATTGAGTCCTCATCGTGGCAATTTCATTTGTACAAGCTTCTGTAATCTCAAGCAGGGACTGTGCAAAATAATTAATTTCAGTGGTTAAAAATAAAAAAAATCTACATTTTAATGTAGGTTAAGCAGTAAATGAGAGAATGGTTAAAGGTCCAAATCATTTTGCAAAGAACTACATCTCCTTACTTTTGCCCTAAGAGTCTTTGACCTTTGTGGATTTATGGAATAATTATAACAAATGTCATACAGTAATGGTGTTAAATGTCCCCTTACTGCTCTGTGAACTAAGGTGAATACAGTTCTAGTATGAGTTGAACTTAGTACAATATAGAAACACTGATGTGGACCAATTTAAAGCAATAGTTCACCCAAAAATTTAAATTCTTTTTTACTCACCTTCTTTAAAACCTGTATGACTGTTCTTCTTGTGTTCCGTAGAAGAAAGTCAAACCGGTTTGAAATGTCAAGTAAATGAGTAAGTGATGACAGAATTTTCACTGTATGCATATTTTCCCCTAAATTTTTGTCCAGCTAACAACGTGCAGGGCTGGGTAGATTACTTTTAAAATGTATTTCACAACAGATTACAAAATATATGCTTTAAAAAGTAACATTACTCAAGTTAAGTAACTTAATCTAAATACTTTAGAATACTTTGGAATACAAATAAGTGTGGAACAAACACAAAACTGGGAATTGCAAGTTTTTATCTCACAATTCTGACTTTTTCCCTCAGAATTGCGTGATATAAAGTTGCAATTGCGAGTTATAAAGTCAGAATTATGAGATATAAACTGACAATATTGAGAAAAGTCAGAATTATGAGATATAAACTCACACTAAATTCACAATTGCAAAAGTTTAAATCTCGCAATTCTGAGAAAAAGAAGTCAGAATTGTGAAATGCAAACTCACAATTGCGAGGGGAAAAAACAAATTGTGAGAGAAAGCTGCAGTGACCTTTTTTACAATTATAAAACGACTCACAAACAACTGTCACAAAACATGAAAACAGTCGAAAACATGAAACTTAACTCCCACCAATTGCTGTTTAAATGACATTAAAATTCAAAGTAATCACTTTGGTAATCTAAAATACTTTTCAGATGTAACTGTAATCTGATTACCAGCCATTTCAAATGTAACTGTAATGAAATACAGTTACTCAAATTTTGTATTTTAAATACGTAACTAAGTTACTTGTATTTCGTTACTCCCCAACCCTGACAACATGTTAAGAGAAACATTTTGGAAACACGGACATCTACATCAGAATTTACTCTCCTCAGCCCTCACATTCTAGTCCGCAAGCTTTGTAGAGTGAAAAGTGAAAGAAAGAGGCAGAACGAGTGGTTGAAAAAGATGAGAGAAACAGAGAGCACATAATGCCTTCTAAGAGGCTGCCAGCTCCTTCCCCTGTGATAAGCTCAGTTTGAAATCACAATGGTGTCTCCAGACCGTTGCGTTAACCCCTCTACAGGCATCTACGTATGTCCGCACTCTTATCAAGGCTGGCTGGCTATATCACACTCCAGCTCATTATCGACACACTCTCGAAAATGTGTTTATATATCCGACGCTCGGGAACCTCCTGCTGGTGTTTATAACAGCCTCATATGTAGATGAGAATGTGTGTGAGTGTGCCAGAGAATGCAATTTGCACTGGATGCTGAGCACTGAGGCTTTTTCCTGAATCATGAAATAGATCTAGTGAGTGTCCACAAACAGCAAAACTTTAGTGCTGTAATCTGTACTGTTTTTTTTTAAGCTATGTTCGATTTTCAAGCATACACAAAGAATAAATTGTTAGTTCACCACATATCTGTGCTTATATAACAAACAAACTTTTTTTGTAGACATAAACGGGATGCTCAAAGACACCTGGTTGGAATACTATTATTCTGGGATATATTAATGGAACGAGGGTTTTAAGGATGTCAGAAATCTGTCTATTACCGATAAGAGGAGTGTTGTTTATTCCGAGTGAGTTTTAGCGCTGCAGAGACAAAGTGAAGCTTCATTTATGTGCTAATGTGGGGAGAGAGAGATAAAAGAGTGGAGAGTGATCACTCTATATGCCAGCCACAGCCTTTTGAACATCTGAAAGAGCAGGAGTTCAACTACAGCACCTGCCACACAGCCACAGGTTTACCACAAACTTCAACTGTAAACATCCTGGATTTCAGAAAGTACTGTGAGTAAGGAAATAATGACTTTGGCAATGTGTGTGTGTGTGTGTGTGTGTGTGTGACATCCAGATTGTTTGACAGCCAAACAATACTGAAATAACACATATTAAACAACAAACTAGAGTCACGACCATTAAAACTAACACATACCCCTCAGTTTTCCAAATGCGACTGTCTTTAATAATTAAATAGGAAATTTGCCCCCCAAAATGAAAATTGTATCATTTATTCACGCTCTTCATGTTTCAGACTTGAATGAGAATATTTAATACTCAACTGTTCAAATATTTGGGGTATGTAATACTTTTATACAGCAAGTATCATGGTTTCCACAAAAATATTTTCAACATTGATAATAACAACGAATGTTTCTTGAGCAGCAAATGTGACACTGAAGACTGGACATCACAGGAATTAATTACATTTAAAATATATTTTAAAAGAGAACAGTTACTTTAAATTGTAATAATATTTCACATTATTCCTTTTTAGTGTGTTTTGTATTTTTGGTCAGAAAAATGCAGCCTTGGTGAGCATAAGAGACTTCTTTCAAAAACATTTTGAAATCTTATATGACCCCAAACTTTTGAATGTTAGTGTACATTTTCAAGAATGTTTCAACTGTTTTATTTTATGCTCCATAGAAGAATGCAAGTCATTCAGGCTTGAAATGATATGAGGATGAGTAAATGATGTTAGATTTATCATTTTTAACATTTCGTCTACAATGATGAGGCAGAAATCACCTATATTCAAATGTCTGAATTTGCATTTGATTTACTTAAAAAACAAAAAATAACAACAACAACCAAAAAAACCAGTCTTCACCTTTATGTCACTTGAAACCCTTTTCCAGTAGTACACAAAATCAGTTCTCATCAACATCTTCTGCTTCTACTTCTCAGGTCCCCTTGTGCGCCAAAAAAAACTGTACCACTAGTGAACTTAAAACATGTTTTTTCTTAACTCATCTAGGGCATCAAGAGAGCCAGGACGGTCAGTAATATCTGCACCAAAAATAGGTTAATAGGTTAATGTTGCCCCTGAATTTGTATAAAATTTAGGATATAGTCTGTTATGCCATCTATTTAAACCTCTACATAATCTTTGTGACTTCAGAAGGCTTCTCAAACCTATGAATTCTGTAGACGTATATGAGTAAAGTGATGTCATATTTATTGCTAATCGCTAACCGTAATATGGCAGGGGCCCCTTCAGCCAATCAGTGTAGTGGTCCCGCAGGGAATTCAGCTCAAGCTAGTGTGTGTAATACAGTCATACCTCATTACCTGTGTTGGTCATCAGAGCATTCCCTGCACTGAAAGTGCCTACAAGCCCCCATAAATACACATGCAGTCCTTTGCTTCAGAAGTTCAGCAAATCCAACCTTTAATTATGTCCAACGTTTCCAGCTAATCGCGACAAACCCTTCTGATGTAAGAGCCTATATTAAAAGGAAAGTGCAAATTCTCTATGAACAACTTCCATATGCTGTTGAAGTAACAATCCACCTATGGTTTTCCTCATCTTGCAGACGCAATAAGCTTTCAAGACATTGGTAGCTCGTTTTTCCTTTCCTATGTACAGTTTGACTCACAATGACAGCTTTGACAAATAGATGTTTTCACAACTTTTATATACCAGTATTAATCGTAAACCAGCGCACTTTGCTCCGTGACAGTAATTGACTAGGTATTAGGTTCAGAGGGTTTTCCTGAGTGATCAGTTTTCTGTGCAGCATAATTCCCTCAGATTAGGGAATTAGAGGTGGATGATTCATTTAAATGTTTCTGTTTGAAGCCATGGCAACTATCATTGCTTTCTTACTGCTCTGAACTTAGCCTAAAAATGATCAAGTTTTGCTCAGACTCTGAGTCAAAGCGAAAGGTTTATCACTTGGAATAATTGATTTATGACTAAATTAGTAATTTTTTTTACATGTATATACATTTCAGTCACAAAAAAGACAGAGGAAAGAAACCAGATGGAAAAAAACAATTCTTGCTATTGCTCTAATAGTTCCCATATTATGGTTGTTTGGCGGGATAGATTACAAAAGAATAAAAAAATAAAAAGAACCTGTTCAGTGGCTGAAGTTCAGAGAAGGGGCAGTCCGAGTCACAGCGCAACGGCTAAGAGTAGTGCATAGGCATTGCAAGAATTTTTTAATTTCCTGTTACTCAATAATTCAGTTCTCGTTAGGGCCAGGGGACAGCATCCTGTGCGGTATGCTTTTGTGATCAGCTCAATCCATCCGACAGACACTGCCCCAAACCAGCTTTCATTCACAGCCATGAGTCCATCCGCCCCTCAGCTTTCAGTGACCTCTCTACCACACTGGGAAAGAATGTGTCTGTGTGTGTGTGTGTGTGTGTGTGTGTGTGTGTGTGTTTGGGTTCCTCTGCTGACTTCCCTCTCACTAAATTGTCATTAGTCCATCCTCCTGGACATTTATGAGCTCATGCTGATGAGCTGGATTGACTCGGCTAGCATGTTTCTTTGTTTTCTTTATTTTTCCAGTAGATAATTACAGCAGAATCAGCCTGAATGTGCAAGCGAAGTCAGAACTTCTGACGACTCTGCTAATGTTCCCTGTTTCTTTTCCTGTGCTCGTGGCTGTTTAAGGTCAGATGAATCACTCTCCATCCCAGGTGTTTAACTGATGGTTATTGCTTTTAACCTCAGGCTAAACTGAAAGAAATGTAGGTTAAAACCTACATTTTAAAAGATAACGGAGAATCTTTTCAATACTCTTGGATGAATTTGACAATAAGAGTCAGAAATTGTAGCACTTCAGTCTTGATGGCTTGTATTTACAAAAACTGTATTCATTGTGACTGCCTAAAGAGATATAACATGAAAATGTAGTAAAGGAATCTAAATGGACTTTGTGGAGCTGGAATCTTTTAAATGAATCTTTAAAGGAGACGAGAGATGGTTTTACAGCTAAATGAACTACATTTTAGCGCTGTCGCTCTGTTTGTGTTGACATGCTTGCAATAATATTTACAGCCGTACCATCTGCCATGCAAGAAAGCTGGGCGCGTCTTTGGCACATTTGTAACATAATGACCAAACAAAAGCTAGACTCAGTCAACAGTACCCTTTCCAGCTCTCTAATCTCCATCTACATGTCACTGTCACACAAAAGTTTTGATGCAGCTTTGCCTGCGTGATGATTGACAGCTAGAACAGATCTTTATTTATGTAATTAGATCATCCTATGTTAGAAAGAGACTCAGCTGTCTAAAGCAAGACAGCAAAAAGTTGAACGAGTGCAAGCGGAGGCATGGCAGCTTCACACACTCCGACAATCTGAGTCAACTCCATCTGAAAGCAAGTCAACCTTAAAATTTTTTAAATTACAATAATGACTGTCTAAACATTTATCCTTACAGCGTTCTTGTGTACATACACTTTGTCTAGACGCCGAGTTCCACCAGAGCAGAAAAAATAGCATTAGCTGGCAAGTGCAGTGCATAATATCGGTATCAAATGCCGTCATCTTCCCATACAATGTAAAGCTGATTTTGAAGGCGATCAATTAGGGTTTGCGCTGGAGCAGAAAATAACTTATGACAGTGCTAAGCTTGAGGAATGTAAGAGGGGAAAATAAAAACGACACACTCACACTCTACAAGGTGTTGGGTATGTAATGTGAAAAAGGTTGAGTAAATTCAGTTTATGTGAGAATAAAACAACTGAAATGATTCCCCCTAAGGCCTTGAAGTCCAGAAGATTCACAGGTAAATATAAAATTCAATTATTTCTGAAAGTTTGTGAGATCACAAATACGAATGGCATTTCAGCATCTAAGTTTGTCACTTTGTATATTGCAATTGTAACTTTATACCTCAGAATGTAAGTTTATTTCTTATTTTAAACTTCATCCCTCTGAAGCAGAAACTGGCTTGAAATACAAATCAAATGAACATTACCTGCACTTGACAATGGACCTGATGAATCTGAATGAACACAATAGAGGTGTCACAATTTGTGTAATTATGCACTATTCTATGTCATTGTCTAGTATAAATAGTGTGACTAAGTTGTTCACAATGGAAAAAGTGCACTTCGAATACCAGCTTGATGCACATCAACATCTGCAGCTTTCCTTTATGTAGCATGGGTCATACTGTATAGTATATCATTTAGGACACAAATAAAGTAGCCTATTTTATATAATACAGTTCAAGAAATGTCACAATGTCAGTTAAGAAGTTCAAGTGAGATTTTGAAAAAATACACATCAGTAATATTCCCAGAATGATAGAACAGCCGTCCATCGTTCCAAACTATATGTCCTATGTATAGGGTCACGGGGATGCTGGAGCCCATCCCAGTGCTTCGGGCCGTTTGCTAGCTCACATAAACGTACTGTGTGCAAGTATCCCTTAGATTTCCCCCCACACCCCCACCCACTATGACCTTTAGACACAGATTCTTGGCCTTCATGGCATTTCCTGTTGAAGAGCTGTATAGCTTGTACAAAAATAATAAAACAACATGGCCATCAGACACATGAAAGCAATACTACAAATCTCACCCCAATTTCCTAGTAGCTTCATATCCTATGAGCACACTCCAGGGGGAGGAAGCAGCAATGACATGCTTCTATCATTACGCACAGCCAGCGCCACTGGCTACAAACCACCATGTCTTTGGTCATTAGTGGACATGTCTCAACCTGAGAAAGGAAACATTAAAAAAAAAAGACAAAGTCCTGCAGCTTTGATCCAGGTTTTATGCCATTTTAAATGCTTTATAGCATCTCATTGACACTGCAATACACATTTAACAAGTAATCACTTGATTTTACTGTCCAAGACAGACAGACAGACCCAAATCACGTCACCTCAAGTGTACATGTTTGTGTTAATGAAGAATCACCCCGAGCGCAGTCTGAAAGCCCTGAAATGTTTGTTGTTAGACAGGTGTAGAGGCCTAGAGGGTTGATGGGCAGGTTTAATCAGGTTTTGAGTTGAGATGTCAACCACAGGTACTGCCCCAGGCCAAAACGTCCCTCTGGGCCGGAAGAATATTCCTCATAATGTGTCTCTTTGTTTGGGGTGTAGTTGAGAATTGAGAAATATGTTTAAGCTTGATGTTTCTATGTAATCTAAATATAACAAGAGTCAGATCTGAAAAAAAAAAAAAAAAAAAAAAAGATTTTGAACTTCTTACTCACTTTCCTGTTGGTTGGGAACGGCAGCTGTTGTGCCACCCCTGAAGGGTTATGACAAGATCCAGACGGAATGGAGACTCTTTTTTAAATTTATCTTTTTAAATCATTTTTATGCTGATTTATTCTGAATTCTGGAATGTATTAAATACAGTAAAATGTGTTACTACTGACAACATACTGACAAAATATTTAATACACCGTCATGTATTTTCAGCACAAAGTATCAGATATTTTGACATAGTTACAAACCAAAATTTTGATGTAATGTAATCCATGTTCAGGGATATGTATTACTAGTGACACAAATAGTTATAAACAAAATACTTTGAATTGTCAAGATTCAATTGGAAATGCATACACACTTGGAGTAGTGATACAAATACACAACTCTTCAAAAGTTTAAAGAACTTAATACATTTATTCAGCAAGGATGCATTAAATTGATCAAAAGTGACAGTAAAGACAATTATAATGCTAGAAAAAACATTTCAAACAAATGCTTTAAGCTTTTTATTTATCAAAGAGTCCTGAAGAAAGTCATCACAGTTGCCACAAAAAAACATAAAACATTAAATGTTTTCAACATTGATAATAATAAGAAATGTTTCTTGAACACCAAATCAGCATATTCAAATGATTTCTGAAGGATCATGTGACACTGAAGACAGAAAAATTAAGCTTTGACATCACAGGAATACATTTTTAAATGTATTAAAATAGAATTATGTTAAATTGCAATATTATTTCACAATATTATTAGGCTCACATACAAGATTGATGAGAAACTAAAGGAACTAAATTATTGAAAAATTTTCTAAAAAAAAAACAAAACAAAAAAAGTACACCCTATTGTGTCAATTTGACCCACTTTTTATTCATTAAAGTGCAAGTATGTGACAAAAAAGCTTATGTATTATGCATTTATGATGCATTTTTGATATAATTATAAGGAACCGTCTGTCTCTCAATGTGTGAACAATGTTTACTACAAATATTACACACCACAAAGAAAGTTCTGGTGATGTTTGTCAAAAACTCATGTATCCAAATTTACAGGAGGATTAATTAACTCTCCAATAACCAAAACACAAAAAACAAAACAAAAACCTTTTCTAAAACAAATGATGATCAAGTCACAGAACCCTTCATGGCTTTGTCAACCCAGTGTTTATTGAACACCTTAATTGTTCTTTGAAGCAAACAAAAGCACATTTATTCTTCTTTAAAGTTCTTTATTTCACTGAATGCTGCTTAGGCATGCATAGGTCACCATTTATGGTGAGGTTCAGGCCATTGTGTCAAGTTCACCTGAGATGTGAGGCTCAGGCCTATGAACACAATGTATTTGTTTAACGCATGGCCAACAGCTATCAGTGCTGGCCTCAGAGCCTGACCAACCCCAGTAATGGAGACCGTGGTGACTAGCCTTTGAATTTTGATTATGTTTTATGACTCTTAATTGGACCAGGGTGACCCGTCTCCGTTTCATTGGTTCAGAGGAGGGGTAAAGGGGTGTCCTCTCTCTCTGATTGCAGCTGATTGGACAATCCTCCTGACCTCCACCTCAGAGGGACGGTGAAGACACGTCTCAAGTTCATCCTGAACCTGGGTGGTACCTGGATCAGTTTACCTACACCTGTCCAGTGGACTGAGGCTCCCTCTTCACCCTGCTCACCCCACAGCTTTTAGTCCTTACCACACAGTCTACTTAACATATCTGCAAATCCCAAACACAGGTCCTCTTACCACTCTTAAACAAAACTGTCTTGACAAAATAGCTGTGTATGCTTTTTTTTTATGGTAAAAAGAATTAGTAAAAATCGTGTTTTAATGTCTTGTTCCCAATTGTGGTGCTTACTGAGCCGGATAACAAAATCTCACTGTGGTAAAATTATTTTAGCATAGCTTTAGTATAAAGTACGCATTTGATCCTTTTAGTATAAAGTACGCAGCTAACGAAAATATGTTCTAAGAATGGTTTGCCAACGTTCCCATTAAGTAATGAAAACGTTATTTTCGGAATGCTCTTTGACTGTTCAAAATGTATGTTTTTTTTTTTTTTTCTTGGTTATTCGACCATTAAGAGAACATTCCATTTTATGATCTTGCAAAAAATGATGGAAATGTTACTTTTGAAAGTTCTCTAAACATTCCAAAACAAGTAGCAACAATTAAAAAATGATGGACGTCTAACTAAATTGTTTCCGGAAAAAAACATTCCATGATCGATGTATAAATAATGTTTTTTGTTCAAATGTTTTTAGAGAAGATTATTAAAAACCAGATAATGAACACTCTATTAATGTTACTGGAAGTTCATAACTTTCAGAGAACCTTGGCAAAACTTTCTGAGAAGGTTTCCTGTTAGCTGGGTAATAATTTGGCCATATGAGTTTGTTGTACATTTAATATGCCAGAGAGAGATGTGATGGGTGTCTATCCACTGGTATTTTACAGTTAGTAACACAATAATGCTATTCTAGCAATTTATTGCACTGCAGATTCCATATAGTTTATGTAAGCTTACTTAGCAATAAACCGTATCTTTGATTTTAGGTAACACGTGTGCTGTGCAAAAGACCTTCTTTGAAGATGCAATGAAAACGAGTGACTGTAACTCAATAAATTATCACTATGACTACATCAGTGGAAATTATAGAGTATTCTAGGTGAGTGTGAGAACACATCTGTCAGCACTTTCACTACCACCACAATGATGGTGACTTGATCAGATGAAAGCATAACCATGTGCAAGCCAGGTAATGGCCATCAACCATTTCCAGACTGCTATAGAGAGCAACAGTGCATGGCCACTTTTAAAGGGATTGTTCACCTAAAAATGGAAATGTTTTCATCAGTCACCCTCAAGTTGTTCCAAATCTGTATGAATTTCTTTCTTCTGCTGAACACAAAAGAAAATATTTTGAAGAATGTGGGTTACCAAACAGTTGATGGGCCCTTATTGACTTCCATAGTATAGATATAAAAAATACTATGGACGTCAATGGGGCCCATCAGCTGTTTGGTTACCCATGTTCTTCAAAATATCTTCGATTGTGTTCAATGTTCTTCATTTGTGTTATAATTACAAAAACAATATATTTTAAAGGGTTAGTTCACCTAAAAATGAAAATTCTGTCATTAATTACTCACCCTCATGTCATTTCAAACCTGTAAGACTTTCGTTCATCTTTGGAACACAAATGAAATCTGAGAGCTTTCTGTCCCTCCACTGATAGCTACGCAACGGACACTTTGATGCTTCAAAAGTTCATAAAGAAATTGTAAAACTAATCCACATGAATTGAGCAGTTTAGAAAAAAAATTTCTGAAGTGACTCGATCGCTTTATATGATGAACGGTTTGAATTTAGGCTTATAAATATATAAACATTCAACTCCTCACACATCAGTTGTGGTAAATGGAAGTTCAAGCATGTTTGCTCGACGTGCAAGAACCAGTGAAATTCATTCTCGAGTGCTACGCAGCACGCTTAAGCTACCGGAAGAGGTTTGTTTTTGAGCATCAAGCAGGTTCGGTTGAACTATGTTTATGTTCGCTGATAAATGTTTATAAGTGAATAAAAGCCTATATTAAATCTGATCTTCATATAAAGCGTACGGAGACCAACTGATTGATAACTTCATTATTTCACAATGCTTCAATGTTTTTTTTTTTTTTTTACCATGGTTTATCTTCTCTGATTTGGAGACATCTCTCTGCAGGATTATGTTATAGTGTATAGATTATGTATAGTTCTTCACCTGGAACTTCAGAGTTAAAAACAACTTGAAACAAAATAAATAAATAAAATTGAAATAACATGGACTGATGGCTCCAACAGAAGCAAATATTATAGATTACCAATCTCAAAGCTCACAATTTATGAGTTCCTCTATGGAGAAAATGAATGGGATTTTTACTTCCAGAACCTGACTGTTGCACTCTATGGCTGGATTCTGTTGTTGGTTAATGGCATGCGTTTATCCCCCTTTTATGCTGTGAACGTGATGCTAGCGTAATGTAGCCTTACTTGTTGTTCTCACATGTAGAGCGGCATCTCTCTCTGTCTGTATAATAACCCTCCCTTAGGAGAGTGAAGGTTTAATGCGGCCTTATCACATTGGGTTGTCTGGCTTGCAGTCAAGTTGAGGTCCACAAGGTGAAATGAGTTTGGCAACCTTGCTGGGCGGCGCGAGCCGCGAACACACATCCTGGTGCAGTAAGAGGGATAAAGAATGGGGAAATTGACTGCATAAGCAGGACAGATAGAGTTGTACCTCACCTCTCTCTTGCTCTTTCTCTCTATCAAATGCTGGTCCATAGCAGATTTCAGACGTTTAATCGCCAATCATTTCTCAATGAAACCCAAAGGAGCAGGTTTTTAATGATGCCCACTTTGTCCCCCCCATAATCCCTCACTGTTATGCACCATGAGAGAGGGAGCCGTTTAAGTGGGACCAGTGTGAACACATGAGGTTCCCTGCTCTGTGTCTAGACTGGTCCCTTTCTCTTTTTCTAGTCTGTCTTGGATAATCTATATTAATTAGGAGATCATTTTTCTATTCAGGGAAGTTCAAAATAGCATGGTGCTTTGATCTTAATTGGACATATTGACTGTGATTGATACCTGATATCATAAGCGAGCCTCTCTTTTGCCTCATTAGACACTCTGAAGTAGACTGAAAGAACATACGCACATACAACACAGACCGATTCGTGACTAATAACCACCCTGAGATGGCTAGGCATGTCTCAGAGTCTCTTCACCTCTCTTTTTTCCCCTCTTTCGCATTCTCATTTTCTCAAACACGCACACACGCACTCCCACTTTTCTAACTGGCCTCATTAATGAGAGATGATGAGCATCACTCTTGCCTCAATTAAAGAGTCAATCTCCTGCATTAGCCCCACAGAGCTGCGACCACACACAAGGGGTTCGCTCTGCACGGCCTCCCCCCAGCCAGCTCCTTTCTTTGAGGCACTCAGGTGAGGAGAAGAGGGATGGACCCAGTATCACTGCTGAGTTTGAGTAAATGAGTGCTTCTCTCCTTCCCCTGTCCACCTGGTGAAACTTAAACCTGGGTCTTGATAATGATTTCAGGATCAGAGAAGTGGGGGAGGCTGAGCATAATTATGTCCTTAACTTGAGTTAAGAGAGTGGTTTATTGAATGCTAAGTGTAAATGAATGCAGAGTGATCGCCAAATGACAGACTTGGACAAGACAGAAGATTGCTAATGCCAGATATCTTGAAAAAGATTCATAAAGTTCAGAAAGTGCACTGGAAAACATATTTACAGACATTTTACCCGAGCCAGGGTTATTATTGTTAACTAAAACTAAAACCATGAAAAAAAAAATCATAACTTAATCAATAATTAAAATAAAATATAAAAAAAACTTAAGCTTGTTCTATTTCAGCTAATTACTAAAGCAGCAATTTTCATTTTCATGTAGTTTATTTAGTCACTAAAACTGAGATAAAAATGAATAAAACTAAAGAAAAACACAACAAAATTACTAAAACGAAATGACAAAAAATGAATCCAAAATATTAAAAAATCTGTAATAGCATCTCAGTAATACTAATATTTACATCTTATGCTAATCAATTTATTAATCAAACTGTTAATTACTTGAATTATTCACAAAGCAAAGTAAAACTGTTGTGCTATTGTGACAGATAAGTAAATCTATGAACAGACATCACAAAAAGAAGCCAGTAATTACTTTAATATATTAGAGAGCATTTTGAGTGTGTGTGTGTGTGTGTATATATTATATATGTATTCATTATATATGTAAATACATACATTTGTGTGTGTGTATGTGTGTTTATGTGAGCACATAAACTTGTGATACATCTCAGTGTTTTTCAGCATCTCACACCATGAGGGTCGCCCATTTAAGGCGATTTCTAAAACATCGGTTAAATTGGCAGCCATATTATTTTTACATTCAAGAAAATGGAATTGCTCAAGCTCAACCTGAACCTGATTTTATTTACATGATCTTTTCCTCAAGAACATTTTAAAGTATATGGACATGTTTGTATTGCCGATTAGCTTTAGGCGCAGTCCTCAGCCTAATCACGTAAGATTTTCCTCATGCTTGCTGGCTAACACATCACACATAAAAGCACACTTTGGAGCCTCTCTTTCCACGCTTGGAATGGTAAACATCATTAGGTGTGCTAAGTGCAACATTTATCGACTTAGATTGGCGCAGCTATCAAAAGGAACTGAATGGTAGCCGGGGTTGGCTGGGTCTCTGCTCGTTGGCAGCAACGTTTTCAAAGAAAGGACAGAGACATCGTTAGAAAAATAGGATGCTTCAGAAAATAAATAAAAAATCCGATAAACACTGCACAAACATGAAAGCAGACGCATTTAAAGAAGCATTCAAGAGTTGTCACAGCAGGATAAACTGCTTCCTAGGGGCCAGCGATGGCACACCATGTTTTCGTCATTAGGGCTAAAGCGAAGTGTGTGTGTGTGATTGTGCAGCAAAAGAGGAAGATGGAGGATGGGAAGCGAACCGAAATGAATGACATATTGTGAAATCTTTACCTACAAAGCAGAGTCTTCCTCCATGCAAATGAGTCTTCTGCTCCCTCTTGATAAGGATCTGTTTGATGGGACACATGCGGAATATGAGGCGACTAATTCCCTTATTAGTATTCAGCACGGCTGATTGGCAAAAACCAGGGAGAGCCAGGCGCAGAGCTCTTGCTGCAAAACCCAATATTGATTTGTTTAATGGTGTCAGCGAGTCAAAAATCACAAATCTCCAGTCAATTGTTTATGAGGCTGTTAGCGGGGCAATGAATGCCCCTGGTTTAATTAATAACTCATTACAGAGATGTGATTATATGCTTGAGCTCCTAATGGACCCTGTCTGTTTCACAGATCCCGGGAAAGGTGTTTTGACAGAGCCAAGGGAAGAGAACGAGGCATCTGATGCACTCAAATCTCTGTTTGTCTTCCGTGACGTCTTTGTTTGTTTTGCCTCATGACTGGTCTAGCGTCACATGCATCTCTAAATTTCACGCTTTAACAATCTTCAGTATGGGGATTTTGGGCTCTGCAGCCCTACCCACAACAGAATGAAAATAGTTTGAAAAAAAAAAAAATGCAGTTAAAGGGGTAGTTCATCCAAAATGATTTGTGTCATTAAGGAAGGAGTGCTGAATGACATATTGTATCATATGCCTACTGTATCTTATTTGATATGCACATTTCTAAGGCTTCGAAAAGATCAAATGATTAAAACTTTGCTTTTTAGCAAGCAAAAGGCCTGTTAGTATAATTTAAATAATGTCCTCTTTAGGTTGTGGTACATGAGGCTTTTATCTGTGAAATCTTTACTGATTTTAAAGTATATGTAAGAATAACTTTTTTTTTTATCATTAGTAATATTTGAAGATGAACAATGCTTTATTCCAATGGTTGACATTCTTCTAACTATAACTAACTTTGCAACATGTCAACTAGCAGTCAGCTGTAACGGTTCCACTGAAGTTGAGTTGGTTTCTGAGCCCAAATGAAGTTTATTCCATGATTCAAAAAGTCCCCAAATGAAGCAATGATTTGTAAACAAACATAACTTAAACTTTACTAGATAAAGTTTGACACAGACATGAAACTCATAATTAGCATCCAAAAATTATAAAACCCCAAAAGCCAAAACACATAGCAAAATGAGGCCTGAATACACAAGAATACCGATGAGCAAATAAGCAACACCTGTACACAATGAAACAATAAACCAATGAGAACGTAACACAAATGAAAGTAAAAGCACATGATATGAATACAAGGGAAATGTGGGAATTACATGACATGACAACAAAGAACCCAACCAAACATTCGACTCACATCAGTAGAGTATTAGTAGACTGTCAGCTTAATATCTGCTAACACTTTATTTTGATGGTCCCCCAACAGACATTCTACTGACAAAAAGTAAATTTGCAAGTACAAGTCAACATATTTTACAAACCAGAACCCCAACACCTCACCCTGACCTAACAGTCTGCTAATACTTTAATAAAAGTTAGTTGACATGTAGTTGCAAAGTGTTGTGTGGAGTGTCTCAAGTGTAAGCGAACATTTACTGAAAAAATTATATATAATACATATATATACAAAAATACATATTTTGAAGAATGATATAACTGTTTTTGTCAGTGAATGAAACTGAATGAAAGTCATTGGTGTCCAACACTGCACAACATTGGACCCCATTGACTTTCAGTGTATGCACAATAAAATACATTTTTGTGTTTCATAAAAGAATCTCACACAGCTTTGGAATGACATGAAGGTGAGTATATAATGACAGAATTTTCATTCTTGGGTGAACTACTCCTTTACCTAAATGTCAGCAAGAGTGTATCGCTCGAACAGAACTGCAGAACTAAGTTCTTAAAGTACCACGTCTTATCAAAATGACTTCTGTGATAGAGATGTTCCAATACCCAAGTTCTTTTTTGCCTTTTTAAAGTAAACACACTTAAATTTCAGATTTGTACTCATGTCTCTTCGCAAGAATATTACACAGAGTTTCAGATATGCTTTACAGAGCCTAACAGAGGAGGTCTCTATTTAGAGGCAGAATAAGAGCAGTCATTACAGGCATATTTCAGTCCACTGTGAGCTGCTGGCCTGCCCCTGCTGTTATTGTTATTTTCTCTATTCCTTGATGGCCACTAAAGCGGAAAAATGGATCCGCACTTGGGCAGAAATATGAGGCTTCATGGAGTTAAACATTCAAATCCATGCTGCAGCTTACACACACACACACACACACACACACACCAACCACCCAACACACACACACCACACACCAACCACCCGTCCAACACACACACACACACACACACACACACACACACACACACCCTCCTTCCATTTTATTCTCTCTGACAGGATTAGCTGGTCTGCGGTGTTAGAAATACATTAAGTGGACCTTTGCAGGCCACTTATTATGCTTGATTATGCAGCTGGAATGGGGAAGGTAGGCGTTGTTTGTAGTTAAATAACTTCTGAGATGCTTTTTTTTTTCCCTTTTCTTTTTCCCTTCCCTCCCTTTCTTTTTTTTAAAGTGACCGTCTTCAAAGCATAAACGGGTCAGCAGCTCTGCCACAAGACTAAGATTGATTTCCACCCTCCTACTCCTTTGTTCCCGCAGTTTTAAAGCAGACAGGATCTGGTAAATTAGTTTGTCCATTAATGAAACAGCCAATGAAACTCCCATAAAAGTTCAATATAGCAAAACAATGGCAAAGCACCTCGTAGGTGAAGATACAGGTCAAAAAGCAGGAGGCTGCAGTGTTCTTGGGCTAATGAAATAGTTAACTTGTGCTGGAGAACAGATAGGATTATGTTCCATCTGGGCTGTGGGCCAGCCTATAGGTATGATGTAAATGAACTTGAATTACAATAAATAGTCTCACCAGCTGTCCATCTCCCCACTGTTCGGTGCCTGATTAGAGTGTGCTACGCTGTAATGCATTCTGGGATGTGTTGGGGTCAGAGAGAAATATAACACATCGTCATCAGACTCAGTCGCCCTCTCTTCAACCCCCTAAACTACCATCATCATCTCAGCCTCTTGTGTTTGGACAGCTGGCACCAAACAAGCCGAGAGTGTTTCGACTTAAAACAAGTGGACAATTCAACTGCTTTTCCCAAACTTTGCATAAAATCAAGTGTTTGATGGGTGGGTGTGAGAATCAGAGAGACAGGCGGAGAATGAGACAGAGAAACAGACAGAAAAACAAACAGATAGATAGACAGTCTGACAAATTACAATTATGAGATAATTTATTAGCCTGCATCTCATATCACTAAAAGTGGAAACGGTTTAATTTGTCTGAAGCTCTTTAGAGGGATTTAACTTTGAGGGCCTCTAAGTCAACAACATTAAAAAGAGGCCATTAAGATATTACAGAAACAGGAACATGATTTCATTTTTATTTCAGTTAGGTTTTTTTTATATTATACAAACATTAACATAATAATATTTTTTTTTTTTCAGTTTTAAAAGATGATGAAAAAAAAATATTCAGAGACTTTGTGGTTGTAAAACATTAGTGGGACATAGTTAATGTGATGAACTACACCTGCTTGGACATCTACATCTGTTAGGACACCTGTGTGAACTTGAGGGGAACTGACTTCATATTTCCACCAAAATCACTTTGAGACCACCAAGTTAGCTTTGACAAAAAGGTCTTGTATCATTTGTTGGCAAATGGCACATGCTTTGATGTTCTGTTATTTAACGCGATAACATTCAGAATTTAATACTTTTAATACCAAATACTTTTTTGGGGCTACTGAATATTAAAAATCCTAGAAATGTAAAAGTATTCATATCAACACAAAAAATTTGGTTGGTCATTTTACTAATATTTTAAACACTGTGTGTGTGTGGGTTACCTTTACATTCCACAGCAGTGTTTTTCAATTTTGACCATTTTATTTTGTTTAATTTTTTTAGTTTAATTATTTGTAATTTTGTTATGTGATTTTTTTTTTGCACTTTTAGTACTTCAACTTTTTCCATCTACAATTTATATCTTGTTTTATTTTAGCTTTATTTCAATTAACAGAAATGTTGCACAGTAACAAATTATGAGAGTCAAATCTGAGTGTTGAAATGTGCAAACTGCTTGAAAGGTGCACTAAACACTGACTTCACAACAAATAAATGACGTGAGAAGGAATAAATAAAAATAAGAATCATGTCAATAGCTATTTCTGTAATATCTTGACCTCACACTCTGCAGTAGCATAGACACAAGTGGGTAAAGGGATAAGGGTAACCAACAAAAGCAGGAGCCCAGAGCTCACGGACAAAGGAGTATTTATTTGAACAGTAGTAAAGCTCTGCAAAAGCAGGAGCGATCGGTAGAGTCCAGGCCTTTGGGTCAAAGGTGTAAAGCCTGCAGACTTTTATACCATTTCACTTCCAGATTGACACCTCATCTCTGCCCTGACACTTCTGATCCCATAGACCAGGAACCCCTTTCCATCCCGATTAAAAAACATGCACCAGCGGTTACCATTTAACACCTGTTCGCCCTAATTTCCATTCTGGGGTACGCAATGGATTTCAAATCATTTATCACTTCCTAAAGTGCTTCCACATGTGAGCTCCCTCCTCTCTTTTTCTGGAAAGCCCTTTCCCACCTCCGGCCAACCTTTTCCAAATGTATTAAAATTCATTTGGGCCCAAAGAAGTTCAGACACTGATGTTTCATTGTGGTGATGTCTGGTAATTATTAGACCAAATTACAGGTCCTGCTTGTGACTTGACAAGGTAGACTTCATGTTAAAGTAGGGTGGGGGTGAGGGGATAAGGTTTAAATTTGGAGGGGTGGTCTGTGGGGCTTTGTGGACTTTAAATGGGCTCTCCTGTACTGGGGTGTCAGTCATTGGTCCAACAGATCGCCACTGTGGAAACACATTGGCAGTTTAGGACTGCAGGAGTCCCACAGGGGCCTGTATTGGGACCATTTGAGATGTCAATGTCAGATGTGTAGCAATAAGAATCAGCCAGGTTAGTCTGGTGTAGTTTTTATTGCAAATATATACAGTTCAGTATTTGATTATAAATTCCACTATGCAATCATAGTAATAAAAGAAATTCTGTAGGTTTACTTATGTTCTCAAGGAACTGCTGTATGTCTGAAAATCCCAGATCATCTACGTGCATGTGTGGAAGGTCTGAGTCGAATCGCCCACTACATACTATTTCATACCTAGAGTGATTGTGCAATTTTGCAACGTATCAGTGACATCGCATTTAGTATGGATATAATTGGTGGAAACTTCTACATCATAAATACAGCAATACAAAATTCATATTGTTTAAGCCATTAACAGAGTTAGTGTGATTTAGAAGGTTTTTTTTTTTTTTTTTTTTTTCAAAAAGAAGTTTAAATTAAGTTTCAGTGTGACTGAATATCAAAAGAAGCAAACACTTCTGCTAATTTCTGGAGAACTGCTGCCACACTATAATGTAATGAGAGGGTGTGGAGGGAAATCACACTTTAACTTAATTAAAACTCTGAACTGCTACATTTATTGTTTACCAAATAGGTTTGTAACATATTTGCTCCATCTTTGATACAAGAATTGTTAGAAACCATACAGTAAGTGTTCTTAATTAGAGCTGTGCTGT
Source organism: Opsariichthys bidens (assembly GCA_037194245.1). Taxonomy (NCBI): domain Eukaryota; kingdom Metazoa; phylum Chordata; class Actinopteri; order Cypriniformes; family Xenocyprididae; genus Opsariichthys; species Opsariichthys bidens. The sequence goes on along the minus strand of CM074279.1, from coordinate 22,065,375 downwards.
AAAAATGTGCACTAATCAGATATGCTTAATAACAAAGTCCATGAAATTACTAATTAGAATTTCATTAAAAGGTACTGCTTTATCGTCAAAGGAAATCGTAACCTTTAAAATGCTTTCAGGAAGGCAAACGCCTCTTCAAATGAGAAAAAAAAGGAGGAAAATGATGGCTTTTGATGTAATATCTCATTTAGGATTCAAGCTAAATTGGGCTATTTAAACATGTCATTGTTTTGAGCGTAATTTATCAGACTAATTAACACGCGTTATTACTTGGGTTGGGCAGCTGACAGCATATTGTGCTTCTCCAGCTTCCTAAATTGTCAAGCATCTCAAAACACATAAAAAAGTTTATTGTGATTATTTCATTACAACTGTCAAAAAACCCCTCACAAAATAGGAACAGATTACCTCAGGAAGTGAGTACAACATATTCATAGTTTTTTAATTTTTCCTTGTCACATGTTGTATCACCTATTTGTGCCAAAATAAATTGCTTTATATATTGATTTGCCCTTTAAGTGTACAAAATGGTTAAAAACATAGAAAGTGAAAGAGAAAAAAAAGACAAACTCTCTAGCTTCAATTCAGTCAAAGACCAAAATTTTGTGTAATTTAATAATGTATTTCCTGCTGCGACAATGTGTTGGACTCTTTTCTTTACATTGAATGTGTCCTGCTTATGATCATGCACCCAAGTGTGTGTGTCTTGTTTTTTAATTTTTCTACTTTAAAAATTGGCTATTAAAATGTTAAAACATGCTATTTGCTTATGATATCTATTCTGCTCCACATATCAGGCCTCTTTCGTGATTGTTTTCTATGGCTTTCAACTGCTTTAGTTCTCTTAGCTCCTTGGTCAATGATAGTGCTAGGTCAATGATTTTTTGGTAGCACATGAGGTGACTGGGGCCAGGACTGGAAAGACTAGAGCAGTCACTGGAAACTGAGGAGACAGGATATTCTGGTTGGCTGGAACTGGACAATGATTAGGCATTTCAGAATAAAGTTATGATATATCACACCTCTGCTCTTCATCTGACAAGATGGCAAATATTATCATGAGACTCAGTTATTTGTTTATAACAACAAATAATGTGCATACGCTCATCAGTGCAACTTTATGAATGCATATAAGTGTGATGAACAAAGATTTGATAACACATGATGACCAAGAAAGCCACAGTCACGGCATTTCAAAATTATGCTTTCCCACTGCTGTGAGATTCATTAGCATTTGTCTTTAACGAGACAGCAAGTGGTTGTTTAGGCCAGTGGGGGAGCATCAACACATGCCATGAATCAGTCGTCCACTATAATTAAAGGCCTCTATTAAGTTAATTACCAGTATCTCACACAGCAGTGCATGCTGGGAAGGCAGCCATTTGATTTGCCCTGTGGGCATCTTATGCAGTTCTTTCTTCATTTTTCTGCCATGCCCACATCTCATCAGTACTATAACAAAATATAAATTGCCAGAAAACATAGTAGAGTCCTGAAAAATAAGAAATTATATAAAACAATGGGAGTCATTCACTAAGTATGCATACGCACAAATTTGTGCATGACATCTGCGTAGAAATGTTTTCATGAACAAATCATGATTTACCCAAAACCACTCAAATTTATTCTAAATTTACGAAAAAATACAGGGACAATTGAAACCACGCGTATGCAAAAAGTAGCTTTCTCTGTGCGGTCTTATAATGTTAAGCAGCATATATGAGAATCGCATATATTTCATCTTAACACAATTGTGATAATATTATATTTTATAATTTTTATATAAATATTTATAATAAAATTAATAAAAAATATGATTTAATTTCATCTGAAATATATTTCATCATATACAGTGGAGTAAGAAAAGCTGCCTTAAAGCTTCAGCTGCGAGGTTTCTTTGAATAACGCAGATTTACGCGTATATGTACAGCTGGCTAGTGAGAGGTCTGTATAAAAGGTGTTTGTTGTGTTTAAACTGGTTTTGAGAATGACACACTTGGCATTGCTTGAGGATCTGGTGAGAGCGGGTGTGCAGAGAGCAGCATATGTTTGATGAGAGTGACGAAAGGCTGTAAAGATAAGGTTGTACGGAAAGCCCTTAAATGGAGATGGCTTGGGCATATTTTATGCAAACTTGTGTACGCTGTCACTCGTTCAGAATACTCTAAATTCACTAACATTACACCTAGATTAAGAACAAATTAATGTAAAATCTAATTAGGAGATTTTTTTGAGAAGTTATCCTGTGCTTACAAATATGAAATAATCTACAGATTAATAAGAGAATGAGAGCCAATTTCTGTACATCTTTTTATCCATTATAAAATATCAATATAAATTTAGCAATAAATATTGCTTTGAATTGTTTATTGTGGTCTGATTTTATATTCCATTGAATATGATTACATTTATACATACACACACACCATCCATCCATCCATCCATCCATCCATCCATCCATCCATCCACTGGTGACACCTCTTACCTCAGAAGTGTGAAAGTGCCTGAAATTAAGACAGATGCCCAAATCGACCTGTCAGACCTACAACCATATGATGTCAATGCTTTGTAATTCTCTTCCTGTTTTAAAAATAAAGGTCAAACATACCTCTGTCACCCAGATTTTATTCCCCTAACAGGTCATTACAGTCCTGTTGCTAACACCAGGACCCATGTCCCTCCACACTACGGCTCTGGGTACAATTAAGGAGAACAGTAAATGCAGCTGGGGCATTAACAAAGAGCAGGACTTTACTTACAAATGTGTCGTCAGGTGGCTTCAGAGAGAAAGATGGTTTCGGGAATTGACAAATGATTGTGTGCTCACCACCGATCCTCTAATGAGGCTATGTTCTTTAGAGTTTGATTAGCCTATGAACGCCCAGTTAGAGGCTCATAAATGGACCTCCAAAAATGTGTTACTTTGAGAACAACCTTCATACCAGTAAAAGACTAATGAGGCGTTTTAATGAACTAGTTGTCTTGCTGCTGTCTTTCCGAGGAGGGTAAAGGGTAGGGGGTCAAGACCATTACCAGCCTTTATGCAGACGCAAGGCTGTTGGGAAATCTATTGACAGCCACTAAGCAGTTCAAGTGCATTGAGACTTAATTAGAATTACATGTTTGAGATTGACTCCGAGATCTGTTGATAAGTTACTGCACTACAACTGGTTATAATGAAGCATTGTGAATTTGTCCTCGACACTGGTACAGCAGATGAAATTGCACTGCTGCTTTGCAACCACCTCAAATAGACCCTCCACAAGAAGCCTGCAAAGAATTTTATAGTTTATTTATTTGTTTTAAAGCTATTCATTCTTTAAAAGTGAAGTTTTTTCTATGTTAAAACACAGTCTCCTATCCCAGTTTAATATGCAACTAAGCATGCCATTTGTAGATTGATTTCCTAGAAACGTGCTATCAAAACATTGCTATATTTGTTTGAGGATCATGACCATCCTGGCAACAGCAACATTGACTAACTAATAACATCTGTTTGTCCAACTAATGCAATACCAGGGAAGTATTCAGCACTATTAAAAAATAAACTGTTAAATGTATGCTTAAAATAAAAAAAATAAATAAAAAATGATAGCATCAGGCTAAAAATATGGTGACAATGTTTCATATTTTACAAGACGTCGGTATATTTACATTAATATTTCATTAAATGATATGCTAATATACTGTGCTACATGTGCTTTGTACCTTAAAATGTACTGACGACCACCATAATAAAATAGGTGGTACAATACAAAGTCACATCAGAGTTTATCATAAGTGTTTATCCTAAGTGGCCTGTCCAAATAACGTGGTCAATATTCATATATAGACGGTGCACAGTGTCATACACATAAAGACAAAACACCATCAGGGTAACACACGACACATTTTTCAATACGCATTAACTAAACACAAAACACCCTGAGAAACAAGACTATTTATAGGAAATATAACCATATGTTATGTGGATTTCTGTGATTCCCCCCCCCCCCCCCCCCCCCCCCCCCCCCCCCTTTTTTCTGTTTTACACCATAAAGGATATGGTAAAGCATAGTTTTTATTTGTAAAAACATAAATTTGACAGAGCTTTAGGGTAAAATTACATTAAATCTTTTACAATTTTCCAATAAAGGTATCTTAACATATTAACATGCTTTTACTGTAGCATTTTTGCAGTATTATAGTATGCTAGTTGCGGAGATGATAATTACTCACTTTTATGATATTTAAAAATACATAACTAATAACTCATTCTGAGCTATCCTAATTTAGTCCATCAGAGTACCACTCGCAGTAACAGGATCAAATCAAACCTTTCTGAGGGCAAACTTCATGATTTCGTCAAATAGAGCCTTAAATAGCAGGCATAATGTGAGAGTTCCTTCCCAGAACACAACTGAGAAGCCACTTTTGTTGTTTCATATGTACATACCGTTACACAATCTTAATAAACACAGTGCAGTGCCAGCAATGCTGTTGTCGGCCAGCTAATAATCTAAAAACACCATAAACGAGTCTCCAACATCTAACCAGAGACGGGAAGGAGGGGGGTTGCGGGGGGTGAGAGAGGGAGAGATAGAGACAGAGACATGGAAAGAGGAAAGAAAAGCGGGAGACAGAGGAACTAAGAGCGAAAAAAAACATTAATTATTAGCCCCAGTGGGATCTTTTATATTCTGTCGAGCTTGGACAACACCAATTAATACAGCAATTATTATCCTGGCCTATAGCGAGGGGTTGACTAAGCTGCCTTGCCATCTGACGATCGCGTGAAGAGGGGAGCGCGCCGGGAGAGGCATGCTGGAACCAGATTACTCATCTCACCAGAAGCCTCTTATTATGCATGGAAGATGGAGAGAGAGACACAAACAGAGGGTAATTATTTAGTCTGTGAATTTCAACCCAACAATCACTAATACACAGCCTTTCATGAGATAATAAGCAGTTTGCTTTCACCTTCTGGGGCTTGGAACGGGGCTAATGAGATGAATTAAGACTAAAGATGGTGGAAATATACTGTTCTTCTAGCTTGGTAAAGAGCACTTTAGTGTGCTCAGACCTATTCCACATTCTGTTTCCTTTCATCACTTACGTGCTCCTCTCACCTCTTCTTCCAGTCTCTTCTTACGGCACTCCTCTCAAATTATTCTGCTAGAGACACTTATATATCCAGTTTATTGCAGATACTTGCTTACTCTGCTTACAATGGTCTAGAGCCAATACATACCCCACTATGGCTTTTGATGACTTTAGAGTAGTAATACCTGGAGTGGAGCAGGAGAGGACTGATTACAGAACGCTTTAATCAGACAGTCCATTCCAGTCTGTGTGTTGCTTAGCAATATGCAAAACATCATGCTTTGGCACTATTTTTTGATTGTGTGGAACAATTTCGATTGATGGAGGGAAAAAAAAAAAAAATTCAAACTAACTTATTCTTTTTTGGCATATATAGTTCCATGAATAACCTTTAACATCTATGGAATCTTTCCACTATACAAAAGGTTCTTTGTAGCGGAATAAGCTTCCTGTGATTATTAAAATGTTCTTTACACTAGGAAAAACTGTTCACTTAAAGGTTTTTTTTGGGAAACCCAAAATGGTTCTTCTATGGGATTGCTGTGAACCTTTATTTTTGAGGTTTATAAAACTATCCATTTTCATAAAACCGGTTTCTCAGTTTAATGCCTCCACTGTCTCTTATTCTGTTGCTCTCACTTTCTTTCCCTCCCTGTCAGTCTCTCTCTCTCACCCCCATCTATTTCTTTCTTGCTCTTTTCAGGTGCTATTTTAAGTCCCCTGTCCCTGCCTGGGAAACATAGGCTCCGTTTCCTCAAGGCCACTGTAAAATCTCATCTGACAGGCAATGAATGCCCACTAGATGCTTGCATGTTATCTTGACATGGCCATGTTAAGCTGGCTTCACTGATGCTAAATGGATGTCATAAACCTTTTAGAAGACATGCCGCCTAATGTGTACTTGTGCAAAAGTGTTTGCCGGTGTAATACGTTTATGTTTTTATTTAGACCGAGAGGGGGAACTTACGGCGTAACAATGGTTTTAGGGTCTATACTCGTCAAACTGATCATGCAGGCTACACTGCAATTTATTCAAACCTCCTGTGGCTTAAAAAACACAAGTAGAGCAGGATACAAATTGCATAAATGTAATGCAAATTAACTGATTCACACATTTGTCAGAATTTACAACATCTCAGAGATGTATAATATACGCATTTGCTCAATATTAATGTCTATACCTGTGCCAAAGTAACCTCTCTGTTCTTCCAGGCTATTGTTGCAATGGCAGCAATCTGACATTAAATATTTCAAAGAGTATTTGTCTTTGAATTAGCGATGATTAGTAGAGCAAGTAATATTACAGCATATGAGAATAAAAGGCAAGAATTTATGTATACATAACAAAAAGTTTAGGTTCAAAGTTTAGCCAAGACTTCTTTGGAATATGCCGCAATAAAGTTTGATGGTGAATGAAGATTCTTGGACTTTCCATGTGTTTGCTGCCTCTGGAAACAGTTTATGTCCAGCTAATGATAACGACAATACTTTCAGACCAAAGTAAATTTGATCAATGAAGACCAATTAAAATAGCAAATATGCAGTTTATTTGAACTATTACTAGGTGAAATTATGCCCTGCCTTCTCAACTTGTCTAGTCAAGTTCTCTTCTCTCTGTTTTGTTCCTTGGCTGGCCCTTCCTTCTGGAGAAGCTTCATTTATTTAAAACGGTGTTGTGTTGCACCCCGCGCCCCGTTACACAAAAGCAAAGACGAGCAAGGGACAGAGGTGCTGTCATTGTCACCAGCAGGTGTAGAATAACATCTCTTGAGCAGCTTGTAATTAGAGTGGCTGCTATGTAATGAGGGTGCAAGATTCCTCCCTCTGTTGTTTGTGCCAAACTGGACCTGGCTGTAGATGCCCATCATGGAGGAGACCGCAACAGCCAAAAGCAACAAAAAAGATCAAATTAAATTGAATGACCATTCTGTTCAATTTTAATCAGTTGTCTTTTTTGAGCAGCCAGGATGATTCATCTCTGGATGCATTGTCAAGAAATACTTCCAGAATGATCTAAGGAATGATATATGATAAGTATTTAAAAGCATGCATACTTCTCTGACATTTGTTTTAATAAATTTCAAGGCACAAACGTGTCTGACTCTTTAACATCATTGTTTATTTTCTCTTACAACAAAAAATGTTTGATGGAACAAGTTTTAATATTTTAAAAGTGCCAGATGTTCATAAATATTATAAGTCACTACTTAGCTGTGCAGATCAATTTAATTGTAAAAATCTCATTCAGGCATCCATAAAAACCCTTCACTCCCAATGTTAAAGCTACCGCTTGCATCCACATAATGTGTATATGTTCTCTCCCCTTAACTCGTTTTGCACTCTTGGCAAAATGAAAACTTCTGTCAGAGTCAGATTGAAATTTATATCAGTTTGTCAGGCACAAGCCAAAAACGATCTTACTCAACATTATTGTGATAAGTTTGGTGCCAGAGATAGAGGAGAAATGGAGGGAAGAGGGAGAGAAGTGCCTCACGCTTCGCTCACCAGATAAATCCAGAAGCCAAGATTCTCCACTCTCTCCTCCATCAGAGAGCTCCCCAACCTGACCCTTCAAACAAGAAAAAAAACCCCTCTTTTGTTGGGTTACTGCCTCTTTGCATAATGTTCAGCCTCGAGCTACACTGTGGTTCCAACTGCACACAATTTTCTCAGGAAAATATAATCGATCCTTCTCAAAATAGACTTGAACTGTCTGACAGTAGAGCAGCACAGTGTTAAGCAATCTGGCGGTAACGCAGATCAAACGTAGGCGTGCTGGGAATGCCTTGCCCCTCGTTTTTGTTTTTTCACTTTTTTTTTCTTTCCAGCAGCATGGAACACTCGAGCTGAGTTTGTAATTACAGAAACACAAACCGCCTTGTCATGAACAAAACCCCAACATTAGTAGTAGCTGATATGTAGATATCATCTTACACATAATGATGTCTGAAACCAACATTGAATCCATATAATTTTTGATGGTGAGCCAGCAGTCACTAATTAAGATTAAATTAATTAACGAGTGCCATTGTGTTTGACACCGAGATGCGAACAATTGACAAACAATTTCTCTAATTGCATAATAATTGTCCCTGATTCCCCAGTCATCTTCAGGCGAGTGAGAATGATTTGGATTTGTGAAGTTGCCAAGACACTACGGCTCTCTGCAAAATAATGATTATATCCTAGAAAGTTGGGTTGAGGCATTATTCACAGCTGCATCTGTAATCTCCATCAGGATCTGAATAATATATAATATAATATAATATAAAATAATATATATTAGTATCAAAAGTCTTAACTGTCACTTTTGATCAATTTAATGCATCCTTGCTGAATAAAAAGTATTAATTTCTTTTCACACAAAAAAAAATCTTATTGACGCCAAACTTTTGAACGGTAGCTTGTAATGTTACAAAAGCTGTCTGTTTCAGGTAAATGCTGTTCTTTTGAAGTTTCTAGTCATCAAATAATCCTGTAAAAATAAAAATGTGTGAGGTATTTCATGATGGTAGCTGTAATTATTATTATATTCACATAGGGTTTTAAGAAGCTCTAACTATATTAGTATATTATATTAAAGTTTTTATATATATATATATATATAGTTCTTCCTAAAACCAAAAGTGGAGCACAGAAACACCCTTTCACTTACCCAGGAGAACCAGAATGTCACTGCACAGTAAAGAATGTCTGTGTAAAATGTCAAGGGGATTTATAAACACCTGGAAACCTGGACAAGGATTTACAAATGGCAGCAGGACTTAAATATTAACAAGAACATTATCTATGCTAAATAAATGCACATACAGATGTCGATTTAATTGACTTCCATTCATTTCTTCTATATACTCTGTCTGTCTGTCTCGCACTCTCTCTCTCTCTCTCTCTCTCTCTCTCTATATATATATATATATATATATATATATATATATATATATATATAGAGTGCGAGACAGACAGACAGAGTATATGTGTGTATATATATGTATATGTATATATATGTATGTGTATATTAATATGTATATATATATGTATATATATACATATATACATATACACACATACATATATATACATATATACATATATACACACATATACATGTATATATATATATATATATATATATATATATATATATATATTTATTTATTTATTTTTTCAGACGACAAAGCATTTACAACATGTTAACATTCATAACATTTATTTATAAAATTTAAAAGCATTTATAGCATTATACTGTACTAATACAGTACACTGAGACTTATTGGGCCTTCAGTGTCTGTCTACGGCCAGATAAACAGTGCCAACTATTGGTGACTTACTATAAAAGCCTGACAGATAATTCATTATATATTCTGTAAATTCCCTTTTAATCTTATAGTTCTGCATAATACGCATCAACATGCAAACCACATTCACACGCTGTGTTGAACACACGGTACAGTATGGTAGAACACAACATATTCCCATGCACTGAGAAAACCGACCTCTTTACTTGGCTGGATATTATCCCATGGTAACCTGTAGTAATTGACCTTTGAGACCTGCACTAAGTTGACCTCTCTATAGCCTCTGTTGAAACCCAGATCTCTTATGAGGGGAGAGGAGGACGTCTCTCCCTTGTTCCTTAAGCAAGGTGCATTCAAGACTCAGTCACTGCCCACCTCCCTCATTGCTTGCACCTGCTAAAACATTTGAGGTATTTGCACGGCAGGGCAACACATTTGCTTTTCATTTAACCTGCCTGGCTAGATCTTTGAAGTGCAAAATGGCAGAGCCGCAAAAGTTTCTCTCTCTCTCTCTCTCTCTCCCTCCTTAATCATTTACCTCGTCGAGGCGCATTCTCTGCAGCTAACCCATCAAGCGGAAAACGAGGTTGGCCCACTGTTTTTCCCTCCCTCCTGCTCTCTGCCTTTCATTCTGACATTCTCTTTGTGGGAGACTTCATACTCAATCACAAAGAGGGGTTAGAGAGAAAGAGAGACACAGAGAGAAAGAAAGAAAAGAAACAGATATGTGGTCTTGGCTGAATATGAATGTTGAAGCAGACAGCAGGATTGAAGTGCCATTGATCAGGTTGGGATAATTATCTGATCCGTCCCGGACATCCAGGTTCATTAGCGTTCATCACATCTTTGGGTTCCCACATCCCACTGGTCGCACAATGAACATAACATGCTAATGACCCTAAGTAATGATAAAATTCTTCATAAAACTGATTACCTTTGATTTTCTTGTGATGTTCATCATTTGCAAGTCACTTTGGATAAAAGCGTTTGCTAAATGACTCAATAATGTAGATGTACATGTGTCGGATGCCAACTTCATGTTGTAGTAGATTTCTAAAAACCAAAACAAAAGAATTATGAATTATTTACTCCTATTTTGCATCATTACTACTGCATTTTATAATTATTTTTATTATTACAATTATTTATATTTTAACAACATATATGAAATATGGTTTGTTATATGGCCATTTTGTTTGAACAGCATCTGCTGCTCCTAAATAGATAATCAACAAGATGTGATATTTTCCTTAAACACTCCATTTATTGTTTCAGTTAAATCATGTATGGTTTGCAATTTATAAAAAAGGTATGTGGGAAAATCCATAACATAACATAACATAACATAACATAACATAACATAACATAACATAACATAACATAACATAACATAACATAACATAACATAACATAACATAACATTTGTTGAAACTACCAAATATATTATGAATTATATTACATTTCTGTACTTTTATGACAATGTCTCCTAAATAACTATCACAGCATGCTTTTTTTTTCTCCTGTGGATGTGACATGCTCCACACAAACATATTACCTGAGCTTTAACATGCTGCATTTGCATGCTCAATTTGATGCAATCACTTGACAAGTGGACCGCATTAGACCTGGTAAAAAATGATAAATCTCTCTCTCTCTCTCTCTCTCTCTCTCAAGCTCTGTAACACTTCTCTTTGGTTTTAGATGAACACTACTTGACCATGTAGAGACCCCCGGGGCTTGAGTACAGGAGGAAATAGCTGGATTGATTCCCTCAGTGGAGGCTGTCCCCTGCTGCTATTTATTTACTGCTGTTATGCACCTCCTGCTCGCTCTCTGCGTTTCCTCTGCTCTCTATCTTTCCTTTAGTCATGTCAACCGTAACTAAAGTTACCTGTTAATATGGTCAAATCTTCCTGTTATCTATAAATCCTGAATAATCCAAACAGTGGTCAGATGAGAGTTGGGGGATGGTGAAAATCAGATGAAAAAAGAGGGCTTAAAATCAAATAAATCACACCTGCCAGCTGGTGGAAACTGGCACAGCGTTTCTTATATTACACTCAAAATTACTCCATTTGTTCCTCTAGATATTTTAATCCGCCCTGACCTCAAACTTCCCGTGAACCAGCGCCCGAACAAAAGGCCGCCCACTGTCTTCGCAGTAAATCTGTTGTCTCCTTTCTGGGCTCTGGACTGGGGCTCATAGATCACCACTGCGCCACAGCTTGCTTCAATTTACTCAATTAACTCGGGTAAAGCACTTGTAAGTTCTGCAGATGTTGGTTTATTATCGAGGACTAAAATGTACAAGTGAGTTCAGGAGCCTGGGGTTATGGTAAGGTTGACAGAGGGGAGGGGGGGAGGGCGACCCTCGCTCTCATACTCAGATGCTGCAGCTGAGAGGATGGGAAATAAAAAGGGAGAGAGATAGATAGCATCTAAAAATCTAGAATCCCAAATTGCTGACATCAAGAAGAACATCTCAAAGAAATGCTGGCAGAGAGACTATGTGACTATTCTATGTCCTACGGAAGAGTTGGTGATTAACCGATTTTAATTGCTCTATCTCTCTGACAGAGAACTGGGCAAAAGGCACAAGCAGTCCCAGCTAATCATTTCCGCCGTCGCAGCTGTTAGACTCGCAGCCTGGTGTTGCTTTATGAAACGTGCCTCTGCAGATCTTACACACATGAAATGGCTTAGTCGCTGAACCTGAATCACTCACAGATGACAAACTTTCAGAGAGCATTCGTTAATCATTAAGGGAACATCTCACCAACGCTTAAAGTTGACTTTGTTTAGCACCTTGCGTGTCCTCAAAACAAACTGTGCACTGAGACAAAGCCAGCATCTGAAAAATCAATGACTCAGTGTTTATACGAGTACGAATAAGCCATCTTATCTCTGCTTGACCTCCCTCGGATAAATCAAAGTCAGAGCGACGCATGGAATGTAAAATATACTGTAAGGGGGGTTAGCTAATATTAAGCAGGTGTTGTTAGTATTGCCATAAAACATGCTGGCTGAGGCTAGCTATATTTCCTCAGTTGGCGGACTACATTTCAATTAAGAATGGCAACACATTTTGACATTCATGGAGCTTTAAAATAAGCTTTTGATACATGATTTTCCTGTGTTGGTCTAACATGCTATCAGCAGGTTAGCATGTTTGGATTTAGCTGCTTTTCTTCATAAGCAAAAGGGTGAGTTTTGCTGGTAGGGTTGGTGAAATAGCTTAATGACATCGTTGATTTTGATTGGCTGCCTGTTCTAGCGCAGAGCCAGTTCACACATCCTTAATAAAATTGGTAGGGCAGTACAGCAACAGGTTCATTAGGCTCGAGGCAGCTTTAGTGCTGAGATTACATGGGATCATAATCCATAGAAACCGCAATTAACAGCTTAGAAATTGGCAGCAGAAGGAAAAATTATGACACAAGTTTATGATTCAGGCTTAAAAATTCATCTGAAAATAACCAGATTTGTATTTCCTGAAGAAAATACCAGTGCTTACAAGGTGGCAAAATATATTAAAGTTAAGTAGATTTTTTTTTAAGTCTTCTAAAATAAAAAATAAAAAAATAAAAAAAAATAGTTCATGCATTGCCTGGAAATCGAACTGGTGATCTTGGCACCATGCTCTATTGCGCTGCATAAACAAACAATTTTTTTCAATAAAGCCAGTCTGTACAATACGCAGAATTAATCGTAAAAATGTATTAATTCAAGTTCGAACACTAACCAGACTGTTTTAAGTTCATTCCAAAACAAGCTAATGCCGTTGTGCTATGATGCTATACGATCAGTATTTCAAATTGCAGTATCAACATTGTAAATTACATACTAAATTAATCTAAAGCCATGGATTAATAGATTCTGTCAGACAGCAACACCAGTGAGCTGCAGTGTGCCAAGAAAATCACATGCAACTGATAAATATGAAACACTTTCACTTTATAAATTACAGAGAAGTGTATCCAAATAATTTAGGAAGCAATAATTAGCAATTCCCTGCTAATGACATTGCCTAAAAACCTTTAATTTATGCAAACAACTGCTTAATTTAGGGTCTGAGGTGTATATGACACTTCATGATGAAACAAATTCAATTGTTCATCCACATGCATGACAAACAGCATCTTGTTCATTATGCTCTGAGTCAGCTTGATCCAATTATACTAGAACGGAGGCATTTGTAATCACTTCTCTTCCTACAAACCTCCACCCTCCTATTCATTTTGTTAGTCAGAGGAAAAATAAAAGTTGTGCTTGGGGAGAACTTAGGAATACAAATGTTTAAGCTGTACTGGAAGAAAAAGGGCGACCTTTTGAGGAGGGGTTGAGGATGTGGGGGTAGGATAGTAGACGGCCCTCTCACCCTTGGGCCTCTGCTAATAGGTATTGAAGAACAAGACCTAGCTCTTGCATTTCTTCAATGTCTTCCCTGTCTGCTCCTAAGGGAGTGATGGGGAAGTGGAGAAAAGTATAATGAACTCGTTTGCCTTTTTTGCCCCCTCCTTTAGCTGTCATCTAAATCACCCGTGTAGCCTAGCATGTCACTAGTCCAACATCCAACACACATTGCACATCTTTCAGCACCCACTCAGGTCAGAGTAAACAGGCTAATTCACTTTATCACAGACTTGAACCTACTAAGCTTCTGGTCCAGACCATAACTGGAATCTGTTTGAACCGACACACATCTTCAGTGGTCATATAACCATATAACCATATATATATATATATATATATATATATATATATATAATATATATATATATATATATATATATATAAAGAAGAATCACTTGCTTTTTATACACTGTAAACTATGCACAGTAGACACATCCACATTATCATTCAAAAGTCTGGCGTCAGTAAGATATTTTTAAAAGAAATCTCTTATGCTTATCAAGAGTATGCATTTTTTGAACAAAAAATAAAGCAAAGTCATTTAAAGCACATGTTTTCAATTTGAAAATATTTTAAAATGTAATTTATTCATGTGACAGCAAAGCTAAATTTTCAGCCTCATTACTCCAGTCTTCAGTGTCACATGATCATTTAGAAATGATCCTAATATGCTGATTTGCTGCTCAAGAAACATTTCTAATTATATATATATTTATAATTCAATAATTTATTTATTCATTTTTTGTGGAAACACCGATAATTTTTTTTGATGAACAGAAAGTCCAAAAGAATCACAATGTTATCTACAACATGATAAATCCAGGTCCCTGCCCATTCCTACTTCAATAAACACATAGAAGAGCTACTGTGAGCGCTCATAGGATAGTGGTGAACTGAAAGAATGACACCGAGAGAGAGGAAGAGAGAAAGTTTGACACGTGGTCACAAAGTGTGGACAAGCATGTCTGTTTCTGATTAGCAGAACAGATCTTCATCAAGTGTCCTCGGCATCCTCGGCATCCTACAATGATTGATTGGAAACGTTCCATCTCTCCTCCCCCTCTGTAATGATGTAATGGAATCAATTAGCCTCCATTAATTTAGCAAAAACAAATAAGCACCTCTGCCCTCTCGCTCAGGTTTCATATGTGCTCACAGGTGGCTCTGATTTTCAGTACTTTATCAGGGGCTGCCGTTGGGGGTAATCTGAAGGCTAAGGAGTCCTGGCCAGTAGAGGCCACGACCTTTTCCTCCCTTTCCCTGGACATTTGTCCTGAAGTCTGCAGCTGACCCTGGGTCACCTACCCTCAACATATCCTTTTGTATATACATGCACACATAATATATGCAAAAGGGTATGTTGAGCCACGGTGAAGTAACACTGTGAATTTAACCTGATCCATTTGAATTTGAACGATTGAATATGTATAAGTATATAAACATTTAGGAAGGCATAATCTGCAAAAAATGGCTTAATAGTTACAACAACGAACAATGAAACAAAGAAGACCATTTTCTTTCAGATATCTTCCACAGAAACTTTTTGAATCCTAGTGCTGTATTCGGTACTGAAATCTCATAGGAGGCCTTGGACTACTTTATCTCAGTCAAGCAAGCCAGTAGCACAAATGGATCCTAGACCATGGCTCCATACAGAAGAACAATGAGTGGAAAGCTGAAGTGGTCAGATTAGGGGAATGTGTAGTGACTGGATCACAAGGTATGGTTCACAACGCCCAGAAATTTACCCACCCTCTGCGTGGCGGCACACTGATAAAGAGCCTAGCAATCATTTGATTCTGGCATGCACTCAAAATACTAACCTAACAATCTCCACTCAAGACCCGTCCCCTTTGGCGGTTCAGTCAGACGGCTCCCTGTACATATGTTTGAAGTTTGCCTTTGTGATACAGTGTTAGCTAGGCTTTTAACTGGATAAAAGTGTTTTTTTTTCTCAAGTTTCAGTGACAAACGAATCACATCAAATTATAATCAGTACCTTTGGATCAGGATTCATAATGATTCTTAATTTTGATTTCTTATCAGAAAAATTCTAAAAAAAAAAATACACAAAGGTTGTTACTGGGGCAGTACCCTTTCAAAAGGTTCACCCCATGTATCCTAATTACCTCTAAAGGGTGCATGCCTTAAGTGCAGTACTTAATAAAGTCGTAATTTTGGGGGGGTTTTTTTGTGCACAAAAAGTATTCTCATCAACCGCCCCAGTGACTTTATATCTGTACCATAAAATTTGTCGATTTGAGGCAAAACATTTCCCTCGTTTAATTTTGACCCTCCTGAGGCAGGTTTTACATGCATATTCATGATGGGCAGTTGTAGCTTAATGGTTAGAGAGCTGGACCCGCAGGTCGCAGGTTCGAGTCTCAGTACCGGCAGGAAATGTATGTGGGGGGAGTGAATGAACAGTGCTCTCTCCACTCTCATTACCCCAATTGAGGTGCCCTTGAGCAAGGCAGCTAACCCCCAATTGCATCCCGGTCACTACAGCAATAATGGCTGCTCACTGCTCCAGGTGTGTGTGTTCATGATGTGTGTTCGTGTTCAATACTCACTGCTATGCGTGCACTTGAATGGTTGAAATGCAGAGCACAAATTCCAAGTATGGGACACCATACTTGGCCAGACATCACATCAGTCAGTCATCAGTCATCTACCGGAAACTTTGCACCGGTTAGTTATAGGAACTAGCCACCAGGGTGGTTCCCCGAGGAATAAATGTTCCCCCAGGGCCATTTTTCTGGGTGCATTCGCACCACCAGAGAGTGGCATTCAACAACAACTGGAGAATGGAAGATACCGTGATCGAAGCTGTGTTTTTGTTGTGTGTCGTGGGATTTGTAATGATGTAGATGGAATGTATACATATACTGTAAGTAATGCGATAGAAAGAGTAAAAAGAAGGGCCAAGAGATGAAATCTCCAACAACTTGCGATGCTATATACTGTATCATCGAGGCTGAACACAATGCCGCAGATAAAGGCGACAGTTAAATGCTGTTAACATGAGCTTTCTGTATGTTTCTGTATGTTCGTGGAGAAAAAGGAGTTTACACAGCTTTTTAAAAATGGCGAGGGCTGATTCATATGGCCTTATGTTACTGGTAGTTACTATTGTGCTGGGTTAATCTGAAGTAGGAGCTAATTTAGCTCCCCCAAAAGGCATACAGAACTAAATTCGTTCCCAGTTCCTGCAAAAGTGGGTACTTCCGCCATTAGTTCTAGGAACTATGAAAAGGTTCCTCTGGTGAAAAAGCCTATTATCTAAGAGGATTTTGAAAATAAACTTTACACTGAGACATCTATGTATGATCAAAACTATGAAGAAATGCATTGATGGCCTAAAACATTTAAAGAGAATAAGCCTTACAATACTCACCATTAGAGAGCATGCGCTCGAGCACACACACACACACACACACACACACACACACACACACACACACACACACACACACACACACACACACACACACACACACACACACACACACACACACACACACACACACACTCTCTCTCTCTCTCTCTCCTCTAGTTTCACAGAATAAAGATCAGTGGAAAAGTCAAGAGAGCCAGTGTGTGACTCTATAGCACTCTGATTGAAGTTGTTTATCACGACCTAGCCATCGGGAGAGGGCTCGACCAAGGAGTTTATCTGTAGCACGATTCAATTAAACAGCAATGATTTCACTCATGACAAAATCTTAATCTAGACTCCTGTGTTTTCTCGATAGGGGAGCATATGTTGGTTATATGATTGCTTTTCCTGCCTATCATATTTACTTTGGTCTGAGAGAACAGCAAATCTCTAACCCTCTGTCTCGCCTTTCTCACTCTCTGCTAGAAAGCAATTCCGGATACAGAAGTCAAGCACCCTGAAGCGTGTTAATACTCACATATTGAAGTCTTACAGCAGGGTTTAGATGCAGTTCCTGCCGACATGAGCACTGATAACAGTCTCACAACAGCAGTGTAAAGTTTCTCTGGCCTGTGAGAGAGGAACACTACACTTAAATAAAATGTTTTTAATCTGGAATTGTGCTTAATGTTAATAAAAAAGTGCATGAAAATTATTTTATATGTGCTGAAAGTTTGTTTACTGATATTTGCAAAAAGCTTTATATTTAGGTTTAGTCATTCATGAGGGAAAGTTTTCTCTGAGTAACTCTAAGGTTTTTGTATGTTAATTTCAAGAACTTTGTTCAAAACCAGAATAATGCCATGTAAACATTTAACAAACACACACAAAAAACACACCAACACAGATTCTCGTGATGCCAAATATCCTCATAGAAGAAGAAAGTTGTGGTGTTTACAACAATGACAGTGGGTGCTTATCAATTAAACACTATATATTCAGGATAATATGAATTATGTGAAGTTCACGACATAGACGTCCAAGAGTTTTAAATGTAGGGCTGTTATTGTAGAGACATTGACTTTATGTTTTAATGCCCCAAGACATGACAATGAACAACACAAACTGTTTGGTTGCTATAAGTTACTATAGCGTCCATGTGTTCACATTAGTAAACTAACAATGAGCATTACAGTATTTATTAAACTTTGATAATGTTAATTAATAAAAGAGTTTGTTCACGTTAGTTGACGGTGCATTAACTAATGTTCTAATGTTAACTAACATAGTTAACTATGTTAAAAATCTTTTGTAAAGTGTAACCATTTTTTTTTTTTTTTTTTATAAACTTGCTTTCCAACTAGTGTGACAACTCGTGCCAATCTTCCCTGTAAATATATAAGACTTCACAAAGCTGGGACCTTAGACACATCCTACCCAGGTGCTTTTATTGACACTATTAGCATTAGCTTATGCTAAAGCAATTCAATGGTCTTGTAGACTTTTATTGTACTCTGTTGTGTAGAGAGAGAGAGAGACAGTTACAGATAAATCTGCCTGACAAAGTCCAAAATCATACCTCCAGTCTCTCACTTGATTTTTCTCTCATGTGTGATCATGCACTGCTGACCTCTGGGCAGATGGAGCTGGAGGAAGTGAAGGTCAGATGGGGTCAAATGCTAGTCCTCCTGATGAATTCCACCACAGGACAGTAATGTCACTCTCAGATTATTCATCATGCTGCCAATGAAAAAGAAGTCTATTGGAAATAAGATCTAAAATAATAACATAATAAGTGTTATTTACCCTACCTTTCAAACATTAGGCCTGGTAAGATTTTTTTCATGTTTTTGAAAGCAGTCTCTACTAGGCTGAATTTATTTGATCAAAAATACAGTAAAAATAGTGCTATTGTCAATTTTTTTTCAGAATACTTTGATGAAAAATATTCACGTAAACTTAAAAAGTGCTGTCAAGTTGTTTTTATTAGTATTTAAAAAGTATTCAATTAGTATTTTTGAATATTTAATGCAAACAAAATTAGTCATTTTACTGTTAGGATTACTGCATATTAAAGATGACCGTGGCCATGTTTTTAGAGAAAACATAACTTTATAAATGGATATAAATTCAAGCAATGTGATCTAGTTGTTTCGATAAAGATGCATTATATGCATATTTGTAATTGCATCTCTTCCTTTATGAACCTCTTATGCTAATTAAGCACCTCTATGCTAATGTATTTTACTCATATATCAGTGAAATGTACTGAATTTATCTTTATAATTAATGATGTAAATTGGAGACTTCAATGTCTATATGACTGTATACAGTTGTGCCCAATGTCGACTCTGCTGCCCTGATTTCTTGGATATTTAGTTTTCCATTTCAGCCTAAATCTGGACACTTGGTAACACAGAGTGAGTGAGTGAGTGAGTGAGTGAGTGAGTGTGTGTATGAGTGTGTGCACGAGCGTGAGCTGTGTGGATAAGGCAGGTGAAAATGTGGAAATAAATAATATGGATTAGGTGCTGTGGAAACCTCATGTTTGTCCACGGCCGAATGAGTTTTTATCCTCTCTCTCTCTCTCTCTCTGTATGATAATACTTTTGTCAGGGCTCATGACCTAGTTGGTACAAAGAGGCGAAAATTACGTCATTTGCAAATGTGCTTTCATTTCACGATAGTGAATAATTGTCTGAATGAAAGGAGATTACCTCTCTAGCCCTCTATAAACAGTAATACCACAGTAGAGGGGGAGGCATGGAAGGAGGGGACGATAATTTGCCAAAAAACCCAAAGCATGGAAGCATGTACTCAACCCAGGGTCCAGGTTATTCTGAGGGAGCCAATCTTTGATCAGCCAAGCTGAAATGGCCAAGATAAGTAGGAGCTACAACTCACGCCGGGACCCACACACCAGTCAGTTATTGCGATTTCCTCTCTAGTTTCTCAAGAGCGGTAAATAGCTGCTTCGCTCACCCCCCTCGCACCATTTCCCCTACCTTCAGCAAGCACCTTCACCTCACCAACCCCTCCCTTATCTACTCCCCACTTTCTTCTGGAGATCTCTGTCACTTTAATCCAGCCAGTCTGTGGCTGGTTAACAAGGAAATCCTGTGTCAATTATCACCAGGCACTTCCTGCTGAGAGAGCAATGGTGAATCAAAGTGGTCTGAGAGTCTTTCACACCAGAGGGAAGCAGCAGGCCTAATTAAATGGACCCTGTGTCCTGCCAGCAACCCGTAGCCCTAGCTACAGATAGCTCGCCCCTCGATAACCCCCACCTCTCGCCAAGCGATTGTTTTGATTGGGTGGAGCGGGCCGTTCAGTTTTCCCCACAGGCTTTTAAGGAGGGTGATACTAGACCAAGGGAAAGTGATGGATGAATATTTAGATGTGGAGGAGGCATGTGTGAAAGGGAGATCAGGACAATTTGTCCACGGTGATATGGATGGTGACAGAGAGGAGGGGGCAACATGCTTGACTTGTTCTCCCATTTTTTTAGGCCTCTATGTCAGTTCACTTCCTCTTTCCACTTTGATGGTCATTTCTGGTGTTGTCACTTATCCTACCTTATTTTAAAATGCATTTTAACACATATTTATTTAAACGCTAGGTCTGTTAGTCTAAAAAAAAAAAAAAAAAACTTTTTTATGGTATTTCTTTTAGGACACAGAGTAAAAAGGGGGAATGCATAAAAGAAATTGCACCCTCTGAAGACCCTGTTTACTTGAGTTCTTTTAGTGCCTGAATCATTAAAAGGAATTGTGCAAATCATGTACCACAGCCATAAAGCCATACAATTTGAAAGCTTCACCTATTCTAAGGTTGCAGAGGCTGAAGCAGACCACTGCAATTTGGTTGTCTTTGCTGAGACTGTTGGCATCACACTACTACTACACTATCCATGTACTTGGGGATGCTTTTTAAGACGTCATAAGTGCGGTTTTCAACACCACAAATTTAGATATGTGACTGGTTATAATACTTTTCTCCATTGTGTGGTGACTTACTGCTGCCATGATCACTTCTAAATAACGTTTTAGTTAAAATTTAAATGCATCGGAAATTGGAACAGATTTCTTCTTCCATATTGTGACATACATCAGAATGAAACATTATCCGAAAAAAAAACAAAAAACATTATAGGGCAGGGACTTGGTTCAATCCATTGGTTGTTAGTTGGACGGAGGGAGCTCTAAATGTGAGCTTACAATCTATTGTAAGAAAGGTCCAGGGACTAAATGATTGGAGCAGTCCGGCATTAGTCAACAAGTCTGTGGTCAAAAATTATAAGGTCAAAACAAACAAACAATGCGTGGATGAACCATTCACAATCAAATCAATAACATGCATTCAGAAAATAGACAGGGTGAATTTTCCTTTAAAATAGTATGAAAATATTTCTGGTTAAATTGGATTATTCGATTATTAAGTCTGTGGTGAAATACTATGCATCAATGCTACCATTTAGTGAATTCATCAAATAATTATCTAAATATTAATACCTCATGATTTACTTAAAGACTACTAGGAACTTTTCTTTGAAGCTCAAAAAGCCAGCAAATAAAATCTGGATTTGTATATGCCTCAGGCAGTATAAGACTCCAATATGCAGAAAATAGGACTTCTTAGATACGTTTCAAGTGGCTGTTTATGAACCTTTGACTTCAGGTTCAAACCACTATTTATCATCCTATCAGTCGGAGGGGGTCAGGATGTGTCCCACTGCTTTTACTTGTAGCAGCCGCTTCACTGAAGGCTGTCATTTACAGAAATAGAGTCGGCTGCATAATGTCAGATTATGCCGTCCCCCTCGTGTCACCACTCGAAAAGCTCTATTTATGACTCCATGAATCTATTTATGAGCCCATCTGAAAGTTTAAACTGTTGAAATGAATCATTTAAATGGTGCCAACATCTCGGCCCGATAGAAAGCGAAGCGGGAACTGAATCTCCAATGCAGTTGAACCATTAGAAGTGTTGGAGCTGAATTTGAAAACTGTAAAAGAAGGCTTATATCTGCATTCTCGCACTGTATAACTTGCTCAAGAAGAACTTGGCCCATGTTCCCGAGACATATTTTCCATAAATGAATTGAGCTTTAAAAATTCCGACATACAAGAAACTTTTATGATCTAAACAGTGACAGAAAATCTGAAAAAGACCATGTATATAAATGTATAAAACGACTAGATTCTGCCTGGAGAGCTCACACGCTTCTGTCAGTATATCCACAATTCCACATTCTGTCATCTCCTCGCTGTCCACCTCATCCACCTTTTACATTTCCATATGGAGAAGCAGAGACAGGGGAGTGGGAAAAACCAATTTACCCACAGAGCGACATCATCTGCTGGGGCGTTTATCTCTGACACACCACCCCTCGGTCCACTGTTGACAGTACATGATATTCCATTAATCTGCCTAATGAAAATTTAACCAGTGTTATAAACAAATAATTGGCCATTATCCTCTCAAAGATCCCGAATAAATTACTTGGGCCTCTCTTTTTTCCCGACGACTAGCAGGAGGAGGAGGGAGAGAGAGCTTTAGAGAGTGAGACACAGAGAGAGACACTGAAAGCGAGAGAGAGACGGCCTTCCTGATTGATGTCGGAATAAACGCATAGGGTTCCCTCCGCCGCTGCGAGTGGGCTTCGGCTAAGCCTGTGATTGACTTAATGAGAGTCTTTGGGGTGAGTAAATGTTCCAAATTGCTCAGTCATTAGCTTTTGCGCGGCTGTCTGAAGATACCCCCGATCTGCTGCGCTGGGTCGACTCCTCTTGTACCATTCCGCCTGCAATTACATTTTCATTTAGAGCAAACCTCTGAAGTCCGATAGCCAGGCCCCCTTTTCATTATGCTGGCCTCCTTTTTCTTTTTTTTATCTAAATGGTGTGAAATGTCTCTTCATTTAGACCAATTAAAGTTGAAAAAGACGCCACTGTAATGAATTATCATACAAATTATTTACTTAATGCTACGATCTCGCTCACTCTCTCGCTTTCGCGTCCTCTCATCTCGTCCTGCGCTTCCCATCAGGGATGCAGGGCATGGATGGAGAGAGGGAAAGAAAGAGAGGACGGCGATAAGAGAGAAGTGCATTTGGCCTGCTGAGACCACATTAACATCTCTCGGCCTTTTAGCGAATGCTCTTTGCAGCCTATGCAGCGAGACTGTGTTTTATGACAACGTGGAAACTGAAGTCGATGAATATTACTCTACCATTTGAGAGGTGATGAGGAAGGGGCATCCTATGAGCTGGGGAATATGAGGACATTAAAACTCATTTCAGGAATTTGATTTCAGTGCTCAACTAACCTCTTTTAATTAAGTAGCTTATGCTTTTAAATTAACTCCACTTGATTGATGGAGACAGACGTTTGCTGTCGGAGGCAGGGGAGAGGATATTCCTATATCTTCTGAGGCTGTCGAGTGTTCGCAAACACTGTGACAGTTTGAGACTATTACAGTCTCCACGTCACGTCCTACGGGAGAACTCTTTTTCCTGGTTGTTCTAACTATATTGGTCTCAATGTTTCAACCTTCAAGCTTGTCGCTCTTTTAACACCACTGGCCATTTTGATCTGTTTCACATGCAATGATTTGGCGAACATTATTTGGTCCTGAGACTTCCACAGAAGAAATATGTACATGTTTTAATATTTAGACTACTTATATGCTTGATTGCAATCAGGATGTGAACAGAGTTTCAACCAGTAAAACAAAAAGTGTTTATAAAACAAACTGCCTACCCTACCTTTGATAGCTTGAAGTATGAGATCGATAGGGCGGCACAATATATCGAAATATTGCGGAGTTTGCAAGTGTTTGCATTAGCTGCGTGATTTTAATACTCCAAAAGTTTTAGGTCGATACAGACAGCAGAGAGTAGACTGGACACATGACTGTTACATACATGTGACATGCTTAATGTTAATAAATGCAA
The DNA here is from genome assembly GCA_037194245.1 of Opsariichthys bidens. Lineage (NCBI taxonomy): Eukaryota > Metazoa > Chordata > Actinopteri > Cypriniformes > Xenocyprididae > Opsariichthys > Opsariichthys bidens. The sequence goes on along the minus strand of CM074279.1, from coordinate 22,041,251 downwards.
TAAGCGAAGTGGACTAAACAGTTGAGAAAAAAAGCATGCGTGTAACAGTACAATGGATTCGCTCTTAAAGTAACAGCAGCCTAATAAAGCTGCTTCTGTCTATGTGCTTAATGTTAATCAAACAAAAGAAAAAGAGAAAATCACTCACTGCTCTTGACTGATTAACTTTTGTAGCTTTAATAAAAACCAGTATATATTTAATTCATACAGTGAAGACTAAGCAGTGTTTTATTTGTACATTCGATTATTCAATTTCTGTTGTTAAATAAACCTGTACTGTAAGCCTAAAAACCCTAAATGACACTTCCTTTTTATTTAGAACTACAGTTAAACACTTCTTGAATGATAAACAAAAATGTAACTTGATAATGCACATTTTCTGCATTTCATAACTGCTTTCTAAATTTTCATTAAGTCAGAGGAACACATTAAAAGAATTTCAAAGGAATATAAGTTGCATCACTGTGATCTCTGGGACCTTGAATAAAGAAAAAACAGCAAAGTAAGCCTGCCCAGAAAATGAGGGCTAAAAAGGTGTCATTTTTATAATTACAATATAATTCTCTGTTCATCATAATTCATAATGTCCATCCAACATATAGTAATTATTGTGACCCATAAACCCAACAGTTATATTCTATTCTTTCAAATTCTGTTTGATTCAAAGCTCGTTAACACTGGGGACCACTGATTGAGCTGAAGTGGCTTGTCACCATGGTGACAGCAGCTTCTGTGGCATGCCAAGCCTCTGTATATTGGGGGGTTTAGGGAGAGCGCCACCAATGTTTCCCTGGAAAACACCTAAATACTCCCATTCTATGGCTTAGAACTTTATTCCAAACAAACTGCCGGCCTCATTTTTTTTTTTTAACACACACTGACATATAATTTGTGACTGGGGTTCTTGGGCTATCAAAAAATAAATAAATAAATAAATAAATAAATCATAATAAACTTGTGCAAGTGGCACATCACAAATTTTACACGAGGTGTCAAGCTGTTATTAGCCCTTCTGGGCAATAACGTTAAGTGCTGGGTGATTTGCACTAATCGCTATGAAATCAGCCACAGTGCTAAAGTGCCACTTCCGCCACTGCCTCTGCACAGCGTCTGTTCAGCATCAACCCGTATTCATTCTGACAGCTAATAATACAAACGCCAGATCACTCCTACAGCGAACACCCAACAGGGGGACCATTTCTCCATTGGTAAAAACAGATCACGGGTCTCCTATAAGACTCTTTGCGGTTCTTCAAAGCATATTTTTAAATATAACGTATTTCTTTAATGGCTTTGAACAAAAATGGTTAAAACATTAAAAAAGGTTGTTTTTAAAATTACTAGAAGGATTTAAAATGTCCCGGCTGACAATGTTTTACTTAAAGGAACAGTTCAGCCAAAAGTTTAAATTCTGTTTTACTCACCCTCATGTTGTTCCAAATACAGAAGCATAAAAGTAATTCATGTTTGGAATGACAATGAGTAAATGATGTTTTTTTTAGTAAACTATCCCCTTATTAGACAAAAAGTTAATTCAGGATTGTCAAAAATGTCAAGTTTCTAGTCTAAACTAGAAAAATATGCATTGCAAAAAGAGTTACGACCCAATAGTGTTCCATTGCTCTGGTTAAACTGAGCTTGATAAAGTAAGGTGGAGTTTGATGTCTAAACAGGATTCTGTGAAGTTGTTGGTAATCAAGGCTAAGTCCCACCTAAACACTGTGTAATTAAATTGTTGACTTGCATAATTGCTCAGCAATTAGAAGCCTGGTGCACTTGACTCTGCTTTCAGGGTCACTCGGTAGGGTGGCTAGCATCCAGTCAAGCAGACGTGTGTTTGCACACTACTGCACCAAGCTGCCTGTGAGGGGTCTTGATAGCAGTGTACATAAAGCAAGGCTGCATGCTGTCTGCAGCAGATGTATGCTAATTGTTAGCCGAGTGTGGACAACTGATCCAAAAGCAAACATCAGTCACACCGATGAACAAACACAATACTAGCTGTCTAAGAAGCATACTAAGATTGCCTTCACCGTTGTCATTTACATTAAGAAGTGGTTAGGCTTTATTTGGGTCTGTCTGCTCAGATTAGAAATACTTTATGGTGGAGGTTTTGCTAATAAACCACGAACAAACCCAGATTTGTCATTACTTGCTTTAAAATGGCATAAAATGAAAATTCAATACACTGAAAAAAATTCAGTGTATAAACAATTTGTACTCAAATTACTAGAAAATTCCACAAACAATTACAAAATAGCAAGTAACACACTGAATTAATAGGGAATTTTTGAAACTTTTTGAAAATATGAAATAGTATTTTCTTGGAAAATGTACTCCAGTAACCTTTAATCTTTAATAGTAGTAAATATAGTAATATAGTATATATATATATATATACAGATCTTATTGTGAATTATTTATCCATTTATATTAATTTATGCTTCATTCATTCATTCATTCATATATATGTGCCATATATATATATATATGTGTGTGTGTGTGCGTATGTATGTATTTATGTGTGTGTGCGTGCGTGCGTAGTAGTAATACTTTGATCACACAAAAGATTTTAATTCTGATGTGATCTGCTAACCGAAATTACGTAATTCTACTGGCCATGATTATAAATACACTAAACTCGCGTCTCAACACAAGTCATGATATAGCCTACTCGGAAGGCTCTTCTGGCAGGTAATTATGAAGGTACCTTAAAATAATTTCCAGATATGTGTGTGTGTTTGTATATATTCCATATTTACAAACTCAAAATGCCATGACTTCTCTCTGCTGACACATGTAAGACTTCTCCAATCATTTACTTCACCCTAACCCAGAGTGTCACTCCCACATCTCAACATCCAATCAACAACTGATCATAGAACCAAGTTCCCGTCCCGCAATTTTTAATTTCTCTGATCTATTACACTCGGATTTACGTCACAACATAGAATTTTCTTCTGTCGCTACTTCAGTTTCATCAAGACTTTAAGGTACATTCATAATTACTTGCCAGAAGAGCTTCCAGAGTACACAATATGACGTGAGCAGTAGAGTTACGTAATTTCGGTTGGCAGATCACATCAGAATTAAAAGCTTTTGTAAACCTGTGTGATCAAATTACTCCCCTGCAATCCTAGAACAATGCTTTTGTTTTTCCCCGTGCTAATGAGCAAGCTCACCTCCGAAATCAATTTAAAAGTCTGCCATAGCCTTTGAATGAAGAAGAGTAGAACCATTAATTAAAAGTGGAACAGGTTCTTATTTTAGTGGAAAGTGGAAAAATCGTGAGCCTTTGTTGAGGAAAGCCCAGGAGCCAGGCTTTCATTAGCCTACATGCATGGCAGAAGCAATTCATCAACCGTAATTTTCTCTCAATGGGGAAAAAAGAAGGGGATGAACCTCAGTACGCTATTTATGGTGTTTTACGGAAGTGGGAAAACAGTAATGTGATTAACAGTTATCTACAACATGTTTGAAATGGCCCCTCCTGCAAGTGTTTGGGTCTAGATTAAAAAATAGACTGCAGCAGAAAGAGGGAGGAAGAGCGGGAGGGAGGAAGATACTGTAGGTTGATATAAAAAAATCTGCTTTGCTGTGCGGCACTGTAGCACATTGATGGAGATTTTCTTTCTCGCTTTTTAGTCGAATTCTGTGTCACATTAAAAGAGGATTTTTTTTGTGTGCCCCATCCACCCCCCTTCTCTAAATATCTGTATTTAAATATGTCTGTCCCTCGACTAAGGCGCGACGAGCGGAGTGTCTGCCTTTGTCCTGCGCGAGAGTATCTCCACGACATATGAACTGCTTTTAGGATTAGCTGAGTGCAGATTTATTTAATGCAACCTCGTGGAGTATTGTTGAAAATCTATTTTGGGAAACACAGGGCTTGCCAAGCTCTAAGCCTGGTAATATATGCCTGCTACAGTTTAAGAGACTAGGTTCAGGCACCCTCTTTATGCCGGGATCATATGGTTCACGCATACCCATTCAATATGAAAATATCGCGGGGGCTGATAGGACACTATGTGAAATAACCCCATAATACAATCACTTGTTTGTCTGGCCTGTTTAAATATTTGGTATTCTGAAAATGTTTGAGAAATTCAATTGATACGATACTGTGCATGCATATGCATGGAGTGCTTAAGAGACATGGCTATACGGCTAACAATGGAGGAGATGATGTGAGGGAAAACAAAAGCCAAATTGCTCTAAGAAAAATATGACATTTGAAGAAAATTGCTCAATATTTGGCATGCAAGTATATGAATATGAATACAAACTCATTTAACTTATTCATGAAACCTTCCTGTGTATAATTTCCCTCATTGTTCTTCACAAAATATGGTTTTCATATGATGAAAATTGATCTAATTTGAACAAAAATCTAGCCCGAAAAGGCAAAATATACACAGCAACAGCAAGGGGTCAAACACAAATAAATGGAAGAAAATAACCCACAAAACTATTCCCCCAACTACATCTCCCATGAAGCCTCGGGATAAGGCTTTGGGCCCATTCTCCACACAGTGTAATGTGGGCATGGTGACAGGCGAGCAGACAATAGAGGGGAGCCAGGGGGAGCGCAGGCAAGGGGAAGAGAGCGTCAGACAAAGGGGGAGGACATGGGCTTTGCACGGAAGACACGCTAAACCCGACGGCTTTATCAGAAGTGTGAAAGACAGGGGCCAGACTTCAAACATGATTTTCTTCAGCGTGACAAAAGCACTCTTCAAACATAGCCTACCTCTCTATCCGAGAGGCTGCAGCCGATGTAGAGAGCCGCACATTCTTCGCTACGAGTAAAATGGATGATTTGTGCTATAAATAAGCTGTTGTGACTGACATTGAGGAAACCAGTGTAAAAAAAAAAAGTAGATGAGACCTTCATAGTTCATTTTAAAACAGTAAAAAGATTGCAAAATGTATGCCTGCCATGCTAAATCCATGTTTATCCCCAAAATTAAAATTCTATAATCATTTATTCACCCTCATGTCCTTTCAAACCCGTATAACTTTTCAAAATATCTTCCTTTATCTTCCACAGAAAAAAAAAAAAAAAGTCCCAAAGGTTTGGGACAAAATGAGGGCAAGTAAATGAGAGAATTAAAATTTGAGTGAATGTTCCTTTATGTTCCTTTGTTTGTTGAAAACTTCTCATAAGGAATATTTTTAGCAGCACGTAAAAAAACAAAAGTATATTCTGGCTCCTATCTCTGTCTATTTCAAACATGACAGGATGCATAGTTCTCAGACTCTTGGGAAAAATAAGTTCAAATCTTTCTTCTGTGCTACTCATTACTTTGGCAAACAAAAGGTATTCAACAAGCAATTTCCATGATCATCAGTACCTCATCCTTAAAAACAAGTGCTCTAAGCATCCCTCATTATATTAGCTTTAATTCTACAGACTTCAAGGGGAGCTCTAGGCTTGTCAAAATATCTACTCTCTGGCTAGGAAGCACACAAAGTTCAATCAATTAGTCCGTGATTATTATTACTACTGTTGTTATTACTAGTCCCACTAGCCAGACTGTTATGGTAACCCCAGACACAGCCCATAATACTAATCCTCACCCTCTCAATGACCCTAACCTTTACACCTTTTAATCAAAATCATATTTTGTGGAGAAGGGCAAAATATTGACATGTTATTTCTTAATGTGTTCAGCGAGAGGATCATGGGCAATGTTCTGGGAATGAAGTCAGTTTTTTGTCTTGGGAAGCGCTCACTTTTTTTCCTCTCTGCATTTTTTTCTCCTTTTGTATCATTTTTCCTGCGCTGTAGCGTCTGTAGTCACAAGGTCATTAGGTTTGGAGCAAATTAGAAGAACAAAGAGAGTGGTTGTAGATGGGCTGTTTTGGGTGTGTGGCTCAGTGTTTTATTGGAATCAGTCATGTACACAGGCCATCTATAAAAGAGCTTTTTAGCATTGTCTAGGTCTCAAAACTTGCGGTATGAAATCCAATATTACTATTAAAGAGAAACAGAAAGGGAAATGCTGGGTTTTACCACAGCCGAAGCAGACAAAGCAGTGAACTGTTTCTTGTCCTTCTGTTTTAATATTTGACCCTTTTTCTGTACAAAATAAATGAAAAGAACACAAATATAGACAATAAACATAGACTGGGCGCCATGATAAAGACAGCAGCAAGAAGCTTCCCGGCGAGCAAACACAACAGAGAAGACAAAGATATTTCCTATGCAAAGCTCACACACAATGTCATGTGTGATAGCGAACGAGGTTATCCAAGTCACATGCGGAGTGGGGGTCTGGACGGCGGGGGGGGATGTGCCGAATCGAGGTCGGCTGGGCTGCATCTTGCGCCGATTGGAACTCCTCGCTTTGATTCGGTTGATCCCGGATCTCAGAGTATTCCGGGTGACACAAAGCAGAGCTAGGCTTTGGGGTAATCTCATTACAAAACTTACCAACAGATGAAAAAAAAAATGAGGAGAGAGAGAAAGGGAAAAGCCTCACAAACCACACCATGCCAAAGTGGTGGCTCACAGAGGCAGGTGTAATGTTACCAAATTAGCCTCTAAACGGTAAAAAGGAGATTATTGCATATGCCCCAGCTAGCCAGAGCTTGGAGCCCCCAGGGGCGGCCCAAATTAGAGGCGCTGAAGACTCCCTGAGGGCTTTGGCCCAAAGCAGACACACTGGTTGGAGGATGAATGGAAAGGGATACAGTGTGAGTAAAGTGAGACGGTCTTGAGTTCGACCAAACAACAGACTGACCGACAGATTTTTCCTCAAACAAATAAATAAATTAGTTTTTAGAAAAATTAGTATGTTCATTTGAACTCTAAGAATTAAAAGCGAATCATTGGCACAATGGATTGTAACTGTTTTTTTAAAAAAAAAGAAAATCATTGATAGCATAAAATCTCTTAAATATTTTACCACATAGTTTCTTATAAGCAGCAGTGAGAATAAACGGAGAGATTCTCAGATTGAATGTGCATCTCAGATGTTTCTCCTAAGAAAAAAAACCCAGTAATCTCGTATATGTTGCAGAAAAGATCTCAACAGTTTCTCAAACTGTGCTCATTAGATAAATATTTTAAAATAAACACTGACATATATACATATACATATTCATATATATTCATATATATATATATATATATATATATAGATAGATAGATAGATATATATACTGTCAGGTGAAAAACAATTACAATGCACAAAGCCAATAATTCACTTTTAAGTCTGAGGGATCAAACTCTCATTCGCATTTTTTCCAAACTCAAACCCATGTGGTCTTAAATTACAGCACCCTGCAGATCAACAACTGTTGTTATTCATGCTGTTGGGCCTAAGATGACACTGCTGGAGGTAGATTCCCCACCACTGGCAAATGATTCTGTCAGCTACCACTTAAGACTGCTGGCTATGTTCTTCTCATAAAAATGGTGCATAGAAGATGTGATGGAGTGTGCATGATCTAGGGAGCCTGAACCCGAAGTCGTCTAATCTCTGGCTGGATTAGTGTGGCAGATTGTTGCCATATGTGGCACGGCGCTCTGCTTCCACCATGACAATGATCAAGTGCGGTGTGCAGAGTTTTCATCTCTTAGAGAGACTTAAGTGCTATTACTGGAGTTTAAAACCCTCCTAAAAGGGCTTCCATGAATAAAAAAAGGGAGAAAATGACTACTGAGCTGTCTGGAAAATGTGGCAATGGGGCACTGGATTTAAGATATTCATCCAAAACAGATAAACCAGAGGCTATAAGTGAAAGGTCCAGGTTTCGTTTAACATTAAAGCGGGAGAAGAGGAGAGACCAAGGATGAGTGCAGATACATTCCTACATTGCTACCTCCTTTTTTCCTCTCAGACGCACCAAGGCTTCAGCTCATTGTTACATAAAGTTGTGTAACAAATGAGCCGTGCTGCTTTGAACTGGTTGACCACACCAGGATGGAAGAACCGCTTGGAGAAGGACCTCAACATGTGGCAGCAATAAGATGGCCCCCTCCCTGCCCGAGACATGTGGGAGACAGAGCATTCCTGCCAAGCTCATTAAAGCTGAAAACACTCATCCCACAAACACTGTAGCACTCTCATGCATGGGGTGACGAGACATGTGTCTTTATTTTCCCACTAAGGCGATAGTTGGGAGTAGAGGGTCAATTGAGGAATCTGTGGTCCATGGAAAAAGTTGTCAGGTTGCATCTGACAAATATTACTATTAATTGGATTTTAAATAATTTAATATTTACTATTATTGGGTTTCAATACAACGTCAACTGGCAGCAAACAAATTCTTTTAAAAAGCAAAAAACTGGATTACAGTGATGCTTTGCAATGGAAGGGAATAAGGGCCATAAACAAGAAGCATAAATATGCGTGGTGACAAAAATTGGGTACCAACATTTTCTACAGTTATATTAAATTTTATACTAGATAGACAGACAGACAGACAGATCATAATCCACATTGTGCCTCATTATGCAATCAATCGAAATGAACTTTTATTTTATCTAGAATATTCCTTGAAAAGGATGTTCTTAAAACTCTAAATTGGCTAACCTTTGTTATAGGGATTAAAAAAAGAAATAAATTTAAAAAGAAAAGAAGCTTAGTGTCCAGTCGTTTACATTATCCTGTAAGCTACTGACTTTAGACCACTAAAACGTTTAAGGCAGTTAATTGTACAGCCTTAAATTATAAATCAAAGAAGAAAAGTCCAGTAAAAGCGTATTAGTTAATTTAACAATGTGACAGAAGCAACAACGCCCATCTGTAATGAAAATGTACAGGCTATTAAAGTTCTCAGTACTTTAAACTAATTTCTTTGCTGTTCATTCATCTGCCTGCAATCCAGTTGATTTTTTTGCAATTTTCAACAAAAGTGGCATTTCGAGTTTCTCTTCTGACAAGTACCACTACAAACAACAGTAATGAGTAAATCTGGTAATGATGTAAACTTGACAGACATAAGAGGACTCGAATTCGCATACACAACATCTTGACATGAGATTTAACATGTCCAAAGGCCCCAAAATGTTTTCACTTAAAAGTGATATGGGGAAAAAAAAAAAAAAAAAGAATAAAAACAAAATGGCCACCGGGGAGGCTCTTTTTCTGGATGTAAGGAGACATCTGGCATGATTATTTTTGAGCTCTTCTGCTAATCCGCTAGAAATGTAAACTGGTGAGGGGACGTGCCAAATGGCTTTGGAGCAAGACTGCCTTTTGGACTTGTGGAAGATTCAAATGAGTTTTCATAGAAGCGTTTGCGGCATTATTGGAAAACGCAGTGAAACAATTGTAATTAGTTTTCATGCTGTCACATTTATCATCATTATCCTAGTTTTTAGACATGCCAAATTTACTCCACCATTTAATGCCACAGCCATATGCACGGAAGCCTCAAAATATGCTGTAGCGTATCTGTTGTTTTTTCCCATCTTCCTTCTTTCCTTTCTTTTATGCAAACACATTGTCAGATGTATGATATGTGGCACTGATGCTCGTCGATGCTCGTCGCCATGGCTGCAAGTCGTGTGGGTACCATTCAGAGGTGGCCTTGCCTCCTCTAATCCACTTGTCAGCGTTGACTGCCAAGCAAGTCGTCCCACACACTCAACAATGTGAGTTTATTCAGTGATCTGGGACAGAGACTGCATCTGCCCACTGCTAAGGCCAGAAGAGCCATTGAAAAACGCCCACGAGCCTAAACTCATAGCCAGCCATTGCTCGCTTAAAAAAGGATCATGTAAAACTCTTTAGCTTAAACGCCGTAGCTTCATTTCCAAATGTTCTCGAGTAAACTTTACATTCTGCCAACTGAGAGCTGTTTTTTCAGGGTATACCCTTTCTGTGTTAACAGTGGATATTACAGCGTAAGAGCAGACAAGTAAATGACAAATGAAGTTAAGTAGTAATATTTACAACAAATAATAATAATTTAACAAATCTTTTTTTTTTTTACATGATAAAACCAGTGTTTTCTAAATAAAATTTTCTATTTTAATATATTTTAAATGTAGTTCATTCATGTGAAGGCAAAATTCTTCAGTGTCTGAAGTATTAGTAAACCTTTTTTTTAAGAAAAAAAAACCCAAGATGTGATCAATTATATGTGTTATTAAAAAAAAAAAAAACTGACTTGATGGCTTCAACGTTTTTAAAGATTGTTCACTCTTTCCTATCGTGGACACTTGACCCTTATGCTCCTTTCAGAATGCAAACACATGCAAACTATTGTTCTTTAAACTGTCCCATTTTATACTCAGTGATATAAAGAGTCCTAAAGAGACCGTAATACACTGGGTTACAAAAACAATTAGGCTTATTCATCCACTTGCTTTGACATATAGAGGGACATGTTCTGCATTACACAGTGGAAGTTTAGATGGAGCTTTTTCATATTGAGAAAGAGGGATGGGCTCAATCCACTGAAGTGTGCCGTCTACACTGATCTTCGAATCCCCTTTTGACTTCAAACAAACTTCCACAATTTACAGAGAGTGATGCATTTGATGGAGGTTATAACGGCGGAGTCACAACAATGCTAGAACAGCGTGGCGTGATAGATTGGGCTTCTGTAATCGTTCTCAGTTGCCGTTTCATAAATCTTCAATGGGCCGCTGACCTCAGTCCCAAACACTTCATAAATCAACATATTCAGCATTGAAGCGATGGAAAGGGGAAAAGGGGGAAAATGCAGCAGGGAATATGTTTAATCTAACTTTGCAGCTATTTAAAGCATGCATCAGGTTCACCGAGGCAAGGTTCACAGATGCACAGGGAGCCACCTGCTGAACAATCATTTAGGAAGTAATAAATTGTGAGTCTCGATAAAGACGAACCAAGGCAGGCATCTGCTGCTGATTACAAATCACACAAATTAACCAAAAGGATGTTTGATGTCAAGTGTTAAACAAAAGGTTTACGGTTGTTTCTTTCAGTACAGATTTCACTTGTTCATAAGGTGTGCAATTAATTGAAGGTGCTAAATTTTGCATCCTAGTCAACATGCTGTAACCTAGTATCTAAATTAACAGTTTATTTGGGGCCTGTTTGTGAAGGTGAGTATATGGTTGCTTGGTACCTGGCAGGACTTATATATGGGTGAGTGCTTGTGCACCCATCTGAGCAAGATTGCTTGCTGAACAGAAAACTCAAATACCAAAAGGTTTTGGATTGTCTTCTGAATAGCGGAAAATTTGTTGTTAGAGTAGCGTTTCTAATGTGCCGCCTGCAATAAAAAGGGTAAGAGGCCAGAGAAAATGTAACATTTCATTTTCTATGATTAGGACATAAAACTCAAGTGTGGTTAATACACACCTTTTCGGTTTAAACTGCCAAATTCAGATTCCAGTACTAAAACAGTAGCACCTGGACAGAAGAATTCTCTGCATACTTTGGCTTTTAAACATCAGGTTCTAAGCGGACCACAGACCTGCACTGTCTGAAAAAATAACAATTATTAAACAGGATTTTATCATAAGCATATTCAACGAGCATAACTGGCCAATGCAAAAAAAGTTATAATGAGCCAATACTATTTTCTCTTACATGAGGCAGTGAACAGATTAAGTGTGCAATTCAGTTCCTCTCCAGCAGGGGCACTGTGTTATGCATCCAAAAAAATAAGTTTCTAAGTTTCTTAAGTTGCCAATAGGAAATCACCACATTTGTTTTGGAAAGGCGTGTTTAATCAGAACTTTTTGTTCTTAAAAAAAAAAAAAAATTCAGACGTGGATCAAAAGTGGAATTTACATGCAATTTGAAGAAAACATTTTACACTTACATGATTATTTTGAGTTAATGTACAACAAAAATGCTACCTGGTTCACAACGTGAGCCAGGACTGCCTGGGACACGATGTCCGTGTAGCAACTGTGTGTATCTAAAGGTGCATTTCAAGGCCTTACGGAAATTTTCATCAAAATATTGCTCAAACAGGAATGGGTCTGTTATTCATCCCAGCTGTGCATCCCTACACTTCAATATCCTTTGCACTCACCAGCCCCCATTAATCCTAATGTCTAAGTTATTTCGCTCCGGCAGTATCTACAACTACATTAATAATCTCTGAGAGAGGGAGAGAGAGAGATGAGGGAGACGAGAGAGGGAAGGCCAGCCTGTCATATGCAGCACAGTCTTAATCATTGCATCAAAGTGTTATTGTACAGCACAGAACCGAGGCTGCCCGTGGAGAGCTTTCTCTGGATTCTCCATGTCAGATGGACTATTAATATGAAATACAAGCTGGTTGAAGAGACTAATATTCAAACCTGCTGTGATGCTTGGGGGGGCAAAGATACTGAAACATGGCTAATGTTCAGCAGACAATTGCAGCGCTTAGCTGTCAGTGACAAAACTACCACATGACAATGTTGGACAACCACAGTGCCTGCTGTGACTTTGTGTATCAGTTTTGAAGCTTTTATTGAATAAATTAAAATGCAGTTTGAGCAGTTAACCAGCCGGAGGGGTAGAAATGCCACTGAAAGTGACCAAATGCACCAGACAAAATGCAGTGGATTACTTTTTATTTTTTACATTCTAGGCTCACCTTGTTATGAGTTTAGTCCCTATACAGCCTTCTGTAGCAGACAGATATATCTGTATTCATTGTCACAGAAGCGTTGTTGAATATGTAGCTGATATTGACAGAGTTTTATTATGAAAAACATAGCTTTAAAAAGTAATTGCAACAAACACTACCAATTTCATCAAAATGTACTGTGAAAGTACACAGTATCCAAGGACAATTGACCCTTCGCAAACAGTTTGATTGACAGGCGATCTGACCAATCATAACCCCGAATCTGCCCTTTTATCCGACAAAGCAGTCAGGCAAGTTAGTAGATTACCGTTGGTGAACTTGAACTTGAAAAATTGTGCGTACTCCCGTCTTTCCGCGCTTGAAACAACATTCCTTCTGATGTCCGATCATCTCTTCCTAATCCTGCTATTTCATTATAGCATCAAATAAACATGAACGAACATCAGAAGGAATGTTGTTTCAGTCATGGAAAAACATCAGTGCACACCATTTATTCAAGTTCAAGTCCACTTACGTTAATCTACTAGGCTTGTTCGACTTCATTCAGCGCTGTACAGACTGATTGGCGGCTGACTTGAAGCAGTTAATGCCGGTAAGAGATTTTGTTCGACTTGAGACAGCGCCGACGTCATGGGACTGTGAGGTAAGGCTTCAAAGTAGAGCGATTCGAGAGCAGCCAGAATTCCACAACTGACCCTTTGCAAAGACCCGTCCCCTTTTAGTTACTGTTGCTTTGTCCAACAAGCCATGCGCTCTCACAACACACATCATGTTCTCACAAATAAATCCCGGAGCACTGGACACTGACAACGCCTCGCCTCTGAAACAAATTTTTTTAAATAAATTTTTTAAAGAAGTTTAAACAATAAATACCGTATAGTGGCTCTTTAATGTGTCATGACAGATTGCTGGAACTCGTGAACCAACCATCTCTCCCTACTAGTTCATTTATTGTATGAAATAAACATGAATGGACATCAGAAATAATGTTGTTTCAAGCGCGGAAAGACTTGAGTACACACAATTTTTGAAGTTCAAGTTAACCCATGTAAATCTACTACACTCCCCTGACTGCTTTGTCAGACAAAAGGGCGGATTCGGGGTTATGATTGGTCAGATCACCAACCCTTTGCAAAGGGTCAATTGGCCGGATTCACTGCATGGCAATGATCATGTGTGTTTTCTGTGTATTCTCACACCCAAGTTCAACTAATTCTCAAGAATCCGTATTTTTTTGTAACTGTTAATGCTCTTTTCATGAAGTTGTGATGTTGTATTGGGTCATGTTTATCAAATTAAAACTGTTAAAAACGTAGACCCCACTACATTGGTATTTAAATTTTATATTCTTATGTTTAACTTTATTCTTGTGCAAACAGAAGCTGTAAGCAGTACATACAGTATTGAATGAAAATGTCTCTGAAACATCAGTATATTAGTCATATATTGCATTTATTTCCCATCAGCTGTGATAAAGTGTGCAAACGTCACTACGGGAAGCAGAAAGTGTCTGACTTCACGTCTCCGCTTCCTGCTCCTACCTGCCTGCACGCAATATATTATTTACATTACATACATTTATTAGATACTCTCGCTGATTGGTTGTCTCCAGCCGCAGATGATGTCTAACACACCTAATAACTTCCCTGACTGCTTTATCATTATAGCGGATTCTGTGTTATGATTGGTTAGATCGCCTGTCAATCAAACGCCCAGCAAAGGGTCAAATGACCCTTTGCAAAGACCCGCCCCCTTTAATTACTGTTGCTTTGTCCAACAAGCCATGCACTCTCACGCCACACATCATGTTCTCATGCAGTGAAAAATACATCACGGAGCAAAGAGGACACTGACAACGCGCCGACAGACATATGAAAGAGTTTCTTATTTAATATATCCCATTTTCTAAAGAAGTTTATACAATAAATAATGTATAGTGGCTCTTAAATGTGTCGTGACAGATCGCTGAAGCTCCTTCAAGAGCAGAAGAGTATGATCTCTTCATACTAGTTCATTTATAGCATCAAATAAACATAAATGAACATCAGAAGGAATGTTGTTTCAAGCGTGGAAATATACAAGCACACACAATGTTTCAAGTTCACCAATATTAATCTACTAACTCCCCTGAATGCTTTGTCAGACAAAATGGAGGATTTGGGGTTATGATTGGACAGATCGCCTGTCAATCAAACTGTTTGCGAAGGGTCAATTACTTAAAAGGTATGTTTAACTTTTGGCTCTCTAAAGGTTAAAAAACAAAACTGCAGAAAAGCATTGTTGTGGTTGTGATTTGGCTCTGCAAAACTGTGCAAGTGAACTCCTTTAGACAGCTATGTCAATTTATCTGTTCAATAAAATACTTTACTCACCTGTTGAGTAATAAAACGCCATCTCTGCATCACTTTTACAACATTTCAAATCCTTCAGTTCCCACCATCTGAAAAGCCAAGCCAGTTACGACCTCTGTCGTTGCCTCTGTTCTGCGTTTTTTTTTTAAACAGGTGATTAACTTCTCCTTGTTATGGACTTCTCCATTAACTTCTCCTTGTTATGACAACTAACCTATCACACTCAAGCCATGAGTAGCCTATACTTCGATTTTTTACGCGCACGGTCGAACGCACAGCCTGGGAAAGTATACTTCATTTGACGGTTGCCACCTTGTGGATAAACTAATTACTACAAAAACAAATAAATGCGCATGTGCGACCTACGTGCACAAAAATCTGGCTGTGCGCGTACTCGCGTAGCCTACTGTTATGATGATGAAACTTGCGTCATGCGCACTTTACGCCGACCCTCGCGTACGCTTAAAAAGTGATCTATTCTTTGGACTTCACATACTATGCGTCAAAGTAGCTAGTGCAACTTTTCTCTATTTATGGATACAAGGAGACACGGTGAAAACCATTCTGACAAGTCTAAAATAAACAATTATAATAGTGAATCAGAGTAAGCATGTTCTGGAAGAAGGATTGAGGATGTATTGACCCATCAATTAAATGTTGTTAATTGTGAACAAAAAAAGTCACATAGCATACCTTTTAAAATGTGCATAGGCCTTAGTCAGGGTAGTGCCATTTCATTTTTGACAGGAATAAAACAAGGTTGATAGAATACAGTGCGTTTAATGGCACCTTTGTTTAACAACGATCCAATTGTTCAGCTTGAACATCTTTCCGGAAAAACTATCAGGAGATAAAAACCCCATAAAACAGTTTTAAAAGATGTGCGTTGTAAAAATGGCGTGATCTATGACCTTTAAAGTGCTTGCCGGTAAGGACTTTGTCTAATTCAATATAGTGTCTAACTTGACTAGAGAATTTGAGTTCTACAGTCATATGCATTAATTACAGTTACTTCACATTATTTTTAATTAATGGCCAGTGTTCAAAATGGCAGTTTATTTACTGCTTTACATTTAGTTGAACTAGCCTATTTAACATAGATGGCAAACTGTGAGTTTTTACAAGGTTAGAGGGAAAAAATTCCCACATATAAAATGTCCCTGAAAATATTCTCTGCCGCTAAATATTGCCAATTAATAAGAAAGTGAATTCCAGACACTTGAATGTCATAAATGTGAGGTATAATTCATTTAGAACAATGAACCTAAATGGATTGCACCATATTGCTCCATGTTGGAGGTGCTGGGAGGAGGAATGATCCAGAGATGAGCACATTAAAAGAATGGCTATGGGAAAAATTAAGGGTGTAACTCGATTAGCCACTTGATTTGAGTGACATATAGGTCTTGGCCTGAGTCAATCCAGGGAGTCTCTCAAAGGAATAGCTGATGAGAACAACACGACTGCAATTGCCACCCAAGGCTTATTTACATTAAATTAGATTCTATTAATTTTCAAAAATGCCATTAAATGTGACCACAGGGGGATACATATAAAATCATATTGCCAGTTTGATAATTGTGATTTGCTGGAGGCTTTTCTCTTCTCTCATATAGTTCATTATTTGCTTGTTTCGGAGGAAATTAACCACACAGAAGCTGTAGTTATGTCCATGTCTATTTGTGTACGGATTGTGTTGTGTATATGTGGGATTTGATGCATAATTCTCATTTAAATGTATCATACACAACAGAAAATGCTGCTGTCTGTATGTACTTGAACTCACATCCTCAAACCGGTGAAGGTGTGTGCATGCGAATGCATTTAAACGCTTTTTATCGAGTCTCTGTAGTATGTAAACACATATTTCTTTTCATACATATGGTTTAATCTCCCTGAATGCATGTATATGATTATGATAATGTTTATCCACGTTGGTGTACGTGCAGCCATGAGCAAGATCAATCTATGCTGTTGTCTTACTCATCCTTCGACCCAATTTAAGTCCACGGCTGAAGTCGGGGCAGGTCAGGGGTGAGGTGGGGAGAGGTGCTGTGTTTAAATTTTCGCACAGACGCAGCGGGTGTGTATGTGTGTGTGTGGATGGGGGTAGTGGATGTGTGTTAGTAAAAAGAGGACTGGAACTCGATAGCATGAGCTGAATCACATTCAATCTGTGTACCAAATTGATGGCGATGAAATTTGGAGAAGAGGGACACAAAAAAACACTTGTTTGCAGATTAATGTTCTGAATGGCGGTCTGTGAGACTGCCCTTTATGGATGGCTTCACATGTGGGCCTCAAGACCAAGTCTGAGGATTACCTACAACTCACTCCTGTTACACACTGCGCACACACACGTACACACGAGTACCATAAATCCAGTCGAGATTTTGTCGCATGTATAAAATCATCAACAAACCACGCTTAGACTTAAAACAAGTTAATTGCACATATTTCCAACAGTCGGATGGCATATAATAGTGACACTTTGACCGGATCTTTCAAAGCCACATTAAAAATATTGGAAACACTTTATTTCGATAGTCCACTTTAAACATTCTACTAATCATAAGTAACTTTGCAACTACACGGCAACTAGAAGTCATTAGAGTATTAGTATACTAATCTGCTTAATATCTACCCACACTTTATTTTGATGGTCCCCCAACAGACATTAAGTACATGCCAATTTCTTCTACTAATCCTTACCTAACAGTCTATTTCTTCTCTAATGAGTATTGACATGTAGTAGCAAATTAATGAGAGTTTGCTGACACAAAGTTACACATTCACTTTCTCAAGTGGACTCAAAAAAGTGTAACCAAATGATTCACTTTAGTAGAATAAACTTAAAATAATTGAATGCCTTTATGAATTTAGGGATTCATGTATTTTGCATGCACAGATGTCCTCAATTGAATGCTGGACCTTCCAGAATGGGAACGTATGACAAAAAATGTGTTTTAAGACAATAGATCTCTTACTTGCTCCTATTTATTGCACTGTTTTAAAATGCAATGAATTTATCTTGAGGATTCATACAAATGTCTGTTGACTAACAGCAATAAATAATGCCATAAATATTCAATATTTTTAATCTAGTTTAATATATCCTCCCGTTTTATGCAAATTATGAGTCATTAGCATAATCACATTTGACTACATCCTTATAAACCAAGTGAAAGATTACAGCGCATTTTAAAATACATGTATATTAAAGAAACATATTCAAATGTTAATGTAAACGTGGTGTGGACTGTGAAGGAATTAGTGCGCAGTGTGTTCGGGCATTAGTCGACTCATATATGTGTGACAAATCGCACAAATTCTAGGTCGGAGCGTCAATGGGGAAAGTTTCCAAATGCCTAAATGTGTCATCAGATTGTTTAAAGATACTTCTCTTATATGCTCAAACACAATGTAAACTCTGTGTGTTTTTCAACTTTTTTTCACCTGCAAAATTCATTACCGGATAAAACGAGTGTAAATGGGGAGGGGAAACAAATTGCGGAGGTGGAGAAAGAGAGTGATAGTGAAAAGGACATTACCTATAGCAGCACTTAAGTTGACATGGGGCCTGTTAAAGCTTCAGCCAGATATCAGGCTGGATAAAGACGCCAGAAAAGGCCATTATGTAGCCACGAGAGACTCTATCCCTCTCCCTTATTTCACTTGTCCCTCTCTCGCTCCCTCTCTCCAACCTTGAACTTGTCAGGAGTTCAGTGGCTGAGTGTCTGAGGGGCCCCTTGAATGCAAGTGAGCGAGAGGTCCCTTCGGATTCGCCCGACATCTCGCCAGCCCGGCTTCGTTTTCACTCGTTTGCCCATCTCTCATCCAAACTTTCGCTCTCTCTCTCACTCACACAAGCACACAAAAACAACAAACGGAGTTTTATCTTTGCCCCAAACATAACATTAACTACCGAAGAACTGGTAAGACACTATAAATCCGCCCCCAAAAGCCTGGATGGCTTCCTTCTCAAATAAGATCATTATTGCTCTAGTAATCCCATTAAATAGATCATTTTGCAAATATCTAAATCCAATTAATAATTTGTTTTCAAAGGAGGTGAGGAAAAACAGTATGCTATAGAGAGTTGACACGCTGTGACTCACAGGCCTTTGTTGCCCGCCTCAGCGTCAGCACTGCACGTAAGGCTGAAAAAAGCAAACTTAAGCCTGGAGCATCATGTTGGGGAAAACAGGATGATGAAAGCCACACTCATTACAGGAAAATAAGACATTCACTTTCCACAAGCTTTTTAATTAATGCGTCAGACTCCGAAAAGGCCTTTCCCCAGAATCCATGGTGCTTTAAAGAAGCAGAGCTTTTTTGATATCCATGAACCCTTGAATTCATGAGTCAAGGAGCACTCTGGTTAAGTGAATTAACATGTAATTAAATAAGTGAGCATCTGTTTTGTGGATTTTAGAGATATATATACACCAGAGACATCTTTTTTTCTTTTCATAAGCACAGTCAAAGTAGTATAAGCCAATTAAATAACTAGTCTGAAAATAATTTTAGCAGTCCAGAATAACATAACCGTGAAATGCTGTGCATACTCATTGCCGGTGCAACAAATCACAGCTGCGGTGAAATAACAGAAGGACAGTTAATTAGAGCAACGTTTAAACAATGACTGCATACCTTAAATAATGCCCTTAGCAGTGCTGGGGAAAGTTACTTTTAAAAATAAGGCGTTACAATATTTTGTTTCCTCAAAAAGTAATTAAGGCTGCAGGAAATATGGTCCAAATCCTTTTTTTTTTTTCTTTTTTTTTCTCCTCATATGTGACTCAGATCTGTTTTGTCATGACAGTGTGAATAGGACAAACCACATGGAATCTGATGTTCTTTTCGATTCTGATTTGGCCCACTTCCATATGTGGTGCTAAATTATTATACAGATGTACATGTTTTGCAATCTGAACTCAGTCTGAACGGTCAAATCGGAATTAATACAACTTTTAATTCACACTTGATCGACATTTGGCACACAATTGTGAGTCACTTTAAAGATTTTACATACCCGAAGTTATCAAGACAGTTGCGAAAGGACAGTGATGTGTCAGAGTGCAAAAGTATTTCAGTGACAGCTCCATATAAATGCGAAACTCTGTTTAAAAACTCTGCTGTCTTTTTTCGCATCCTTTGTCTTTGTTTTTAATATTGCCTGCACATAATTTCGCTGGGTTCCCTGGCAGATCACATAATAAATACATGCGTAATTGCTTACGTTAATGTCCTCCGCGTTTCCTTCTGACAACGTGACGTCTTTTTATCATTCTTTTGCGGATGTGGGTCAGTTCAGGACCATGATCTGTTCACACTGGAATCTGATATTGGACACATTTAAAACAATAATGTGAACAGCTATACAAAATTGGATCTGATTGTGTTATATTACTTTTGTTTTACTTTCTCACCTTGACTTGGCTTGCTTAATGTTTGTTTGTTTTTTATAATTAAAAAGTTCTGTTTTTGGCAAACCTAAAAGCCCTTTCAAACCTAAAGTAAAATGAAAGTTCTACACTTTCCTTTAGCAATAAAAAAAAGAAAAAAGAAAGAAGCACAAATGTGATGTTTATCTATACTCATTTTTGCTTTTTAGTGTGGTTGAATTGGATCATTGGAGGTCAGCAGCAAAGACATATAGCCTATATCTATTATTTGAATATATCTATATCTATATACATTATCTGAATTATATATATATGTATAAAATAAAAACATCTAATTAAATTATATATAAATTTAATTTTACATGACTACTATCCACATGTAAAAAATAAAATAATCACATTGGAAGAGATTGTGAACAGCTTGCAAGAGAATATGTTTGGCAAATGTCAGGTGGCATGGGGCAAATTAGCAACTGACAACTCCAGCAGCTCCAAAAAAGTAAAAATAAACAAATAATATATATATATATATATATATATATATATATATATATATATTATTTTTTTTTTTTTTTTTTTTATATATATATAACTATTTGGGGGCCTTTTGCTAGAAAATGTGCTATGGCTATGCATTACAGCATCTATTTTTGTTATGCAAGTTAAACATTAAATAGTTAAATAATGGTGGAAGACACCAAATTTTTATTAAAAAGTGTATGAAAACTCAGAATATTGTATATATTTTATCAAGCTCTAAAAACTGATTTTGCCACAAGAAAGGGTGCTGAGTTTATAATATTATTTAATGTGACTGATCTATCATCAGACATTTTTATAAACGCATAATGTTCAGAAATTAATTTTTACATTTTCAAAAAACATAATTTAGAATGATTTATAAGCTGTTTCCTCATGCGGGCCACAAAATGTCCCCACCAGGACCGTAGTATGGTACGCCTGAATCACACACACGCATAAAATTAATTTCTCAAATATATTTTTTGATTTTCTACAGATGCATATAGCTTGATACATTAGAAAATTAGATTTTTGGTGAAATTTTACTCTCAATTATATTAAGTTATTTAATGAGAGAAACCCACAAAAAAGTTTCCACATGACCATGTGCAGACCGGCATTATGTGACTGTCGTGATGATTGCCACACGTATTAGGCTTGTTCGACTTGAACGTATGACATCAAAGCACTGCGAGAGTGATCAGAGAGCAGACGGCTCCTTATGCTTTTCAAATCGCTCTCACGGTACTTTGATATCATACACCGGAAGCACTGGATGTAAACAGCGCAAGAGAATGACACAATGTCTTTAGTACCTTTCTGGACCTTGAAAGTGAATTAAATTGCTGTCTATGGACAAGTCATATACCTCTCAGATTTCATCTTAATTTGTGTTTTGAAGATGAACAAGGACTTACGAGTTTGGAACGACATGACGGTGAGTACTTATGGTGAACTAACCCTTTAATATTGCTGTATCTCAGCTGCATGTACCTCATTTCCCAGCTCAGCCACAGACAAAACACCTAAATGTGATATCTTTAGAGAGAAAAAAGAAAAGCGTCCTGTGCATAAAGAGCGCTGTTTTCAAGTGTCTGAGCATGCAGATTGCCCCCTCTTGTTTGTTTTGATCGGTTAATGAGTGTGCCATTTAGATCTTTATCATGAATGAGAATTTGAGGCTCACAGCTTTACTGTGCCTGAAGAAGTGTGTGTTACTTTTGGGGAATTTATGCACAGACACTCTTGCTGTTGATTTCATGGTTTTTGCTATCTCTTAGTTAACAAATGTAGTTAACAGAACATTGTTATGGTTGAAAGGAATGAGAGAGAAACACTTGAGGGTGGTTATGACATATCTCTGTGCTTGACTGTCCTTATTTACACCTATGTGGGGCGAAAAAAGTCAAAAACTCAAAGATTGTGACCAATACAGTGGAGTCAAAGTTTGAAATCATATTGAAAATCATGCAAGGAAATATGCTCGCATTAATCTGTAAATATGCTCACATTGTGTTCCAGTCATTTTAACACCCCCCCCCCCCCCCCCCCATCTTGTTACACTTGTGGTGTTCCTGATGAAAAATGACTGGCCAACAAAAAAAAAAATATTTATAAATTTTTTTTGCAATTACTGGACTCAGTTTTTTATCTTTTTTTTTTCAATTAGAACAGGTTTTGTATTTCTTTTTGGAACGGAATGATCATAATGATTCCAACGGGATGATTCTGCCGAGTTGCAAACAGCTCAAAACGTTTTGCGAGCGAGCACAAAGTTTCTTGGGAAACTCAAAACATTTGCGACTTGGTGGTGGATATTTTTTTTTCCACCACCATGTCCCTTTAGGGGCTCCATATGAAAGAGAATCATCAATCAAACAAACAAAACAAAAAAAAAAATCAGTACTAAATGTGTTTAAAAAAGATGTTGTTAAAGCAGCACAGTGAAATGACTGGAAATGACCAATTACCATCATCCCGAAATAAAATCAGAAAGAAATGACAGTTAATAGAGAAAAACATGTGGGAAGAAAAAAAATATCGGGGGGTTAGAGAGAAAGAGAGAGGGAAAGATTCCGAAATGGAAGCTGAATCTGAGCAGAGGTCAAACTCTGGAGGTTAATACCTGCTGTTGAACACGGTGGCGAGCCTGCGCTGAGCTCATCTCACTAATGAAACAGAAACACATCCTCTCCTCAGCTCAAACGCCAATCGCTGCCAGCTAAAAAAGCAGCCCATTCATGCCTCCTGGCAGTCTGTGTTTAAGTATGTGTATGTGTGTATGTGTGTATAAGGGGAATGTTACCTGCCCTGGTGGAGTTTGATTAATGAAGAGAACAATAGTGCTCTTGTGGATGGCTCAGTCAGCCCCACTTGGTTCTGGTCCAGTGAGTCAGAGGGTACTCCATACTCTGGCCTTAAACTCATCCACATCTATCCATCTGTCCATCCGTCTTCCTATCTGCTTTCTCCCTCAGTATCTATGCTCATCCCGGTCTCTCTTCTTATTCAATTCAGCCCCTTCCTGCTCTTTCAGGATATACAGTATATCACATCTGTGTGTGTGCTGATAAGAGAGTTTGAGTCAGATGTAGAGTTTCAGTCCTAATGGACATTCTCTGTCAAAGAGCGGGAAAATACCACCGTCAAAGACATTTTATACATTTATGGGCGTTTCTTCAACTATGGCGACTTTTGGCTCTGTAGATTTTTTTTATATATAAAATAAATGTTCATAAAACACACTTTTTGCACTCTCCCTAGTTTATTTAAAGGGATTATTCACCCAAAAATGAAAATGTTGTTATTGCTTACTCACCCTCAAGTTGTTCCAAACCTGTATGAGTTTCTTTCTTCTGTTGAACATAAAAGAAGTTATTTTAAAGAATGTTGGTGATCAAACAGTTAATGGCAGCCATTGACTTCCATAGTAGGAAAAAAATACTATGGAAGTTAGTGGGTGCTGTCAATTGTCTGGTTACCAACATTCTTTAAAATAACTTCTTTTATGTTCAAAAGAAGAAAGAAACTCACACAGGTTTGGAACAACAAAATTTGACAAAACTTTCATTTCTGGATGAACTATCTTTTTAATAGGCATAAATGCAATTCCCACAAGATTATGGTGTGTTTACGCAGCAAAGGCTAATTTCATTGATTTAACTGATATCCCAAATGTTCCCAATAAAATAATATTTTCACACGTTTTGCACAATTTAACAAAATTACAGCTCAAGTAGCTCAATAAAAATTACGCCAATCAAAATATACTGCTTATTAGTAATATTTACTTTTTTGACACTAACATCTGAATACACATTATTGGGGCACACAAAGTTACACCACAAATGAGGGACAGTAATGTTTTGTTATGTAAAAAAATTACTTTTGTACATCAAATAAACAATATTTAAATAAATAAAATATTATATATAAACAATATTTACACACACACACAAAGTTTTGTTTTGCTATCTTAGTGAGGATATACCATAGGCATAATGGATTTTACACTGTGCAAACTGTACATTCTGTCCCCCTACACTACTCCTACCCCTAAACCTACCCATCACAGAAAACATTCTGCATTTTTACATTTTTAATAAAACATTGTTTAGTATGTTTTTGAAGCTATTTGAAATATGAGGACTCACGAAATGTCCTCATATGTCAAGTTTACGTCATAATACCAGTGTAATACCCAAGTCATTATACAAATTTGTGTCTTCATAAATCACAAACACACACAGACAGACACACACAAGGTTTAAGTATATTTCACTTCTTGTTTAGATTGTCATAGTCTTATTTTTATTTGTAATATTTCATATTTTTAAAGATGTTTTTTCATCATTGAAACTCTGAAGCAAGGATAAAAAAAAAAAAAACATGCATTCCAGAACAATTAATTCCCATATGCAACAAAATACTGTATTGTTTAGATTTCTACAGTTTGCTAGCGAGAACATGATGCTTGTTTCTTTACCATGCTTTTTTCCCTTCTACTATACAGGTGTATCCTTTTGCTCTTATAATTCATCATGTGACAGCCAGCAATTACTCCATTTGGATGAGGATATAAGAATCTCCATTCTTACAGCCTGACAGCTTAATTCTTGCCCCGTCAAAACCGATGCCTCACAATTAATTACTCATATTTTCCCAGCTCTCACAGTCAGAGACCCCTATTGAACCCCCCTCCCTCTATCTGTTGCCTAATTGTATCAAAACACCCCTTCAAATCGAACCACCTGCGAGTAGTTTACAAGGCCGACTCTTGTGCTCATTTTACTTGCAAATCAAGAACGTTTCGGAGAAAAACACGGATGGGAAAAAAAGAGGGATGATTGAGGGTCAGTGATATTCCAGCCAGCCTATGCTTGATGGCTCATCACCCAGCTATGTGACACTTGCAAAACATTGGAGAATTTCCACCTTGTTTGCACTATGGAAACGGAGCGCGAGAGACCCTAATGAGGACATATGGGCGAAAACCGGCCGGAATGACGCTGTGGGCCTGTTTTGAGAAGTACTGCGCGATTATCTGCCATGTTCCCGTGTTTATAAAATAAACCTTGGCATGTTTGCAAGCACGTCGCTAAGAGGGGATTGTGAGAGCCTGGGGTTGTTGGCCATGACTGGGAACTGAACGATCATTCTTCATGTCAACACCACAATCATTTAGAAAGTTTGCCACAAAGGCCGAAAAATAAATGAAGCATTCTGAGGCCGTATTGGCTCTCCAGGATAATTACAGCGTCAAAGGAAGAAGGTAAAACATCTGTGCTGACTCATATTCTGCAATGTGAAAAAAAAAAAAAAATCATTCGGCATGATTTGGCATCGCTGTTTATCATTATAGCTGGGGTGACCTCGTGACCTGTGGGATTACCAGGAGATGGGTTTTCAGTCCATGGTTTGTTGTCAAGTGGTGTCAAATCAGCAGAGTATTTGACTGTAATATAAACGGTCTGGCATACAGAGGGAAAGGAGGGAGGAAGAAAATGAGAAAGTCTCTCGATAGCAGAGAAAGAGGCGAACGAGAATGACTTGAGCTAATTCATTTCTTAAACATCACTGTAATCCTCACTGGTAGCAGTTTTATAGTGGGGTAAATGATTGTTTATCTCAGATTAATTTGATTAAAGAGCTTTTAAGTCTCTTCTGTGGAGCGCCCATGGAGCTTTTCTTTGTGCGCGGAGGAAAGCAGCAGTGCATCTTTCCAGCCAGTCATTTTCTGTAGATTAGAGGATTGTAATTAATTGGGCAATTGGCTAATTGTCCTGTTTCTTAATGAGGGACCACCGAGAGACTGATGTCTCCTCTTGCACAGTGACCTTTTTCACGCCGGAGACACTGCCAATTTTATTCTGCCAGTATATTCAGTCCATGCTCGGCTATAGGCTAAAGAATATCCAAACATTAAACGTCCCAAAGATTTATTCTATTGAGGTTCAAAAAATGGGAATAATGGGAAAAAATACGGATGGGAAATCATATCACCTGTTGTTAGCGGCTAGCAGAGAGGATTAGAGTGAAATTACACTAAGTACCTTGACACCTCTAATGCAGGCAGAGAAATTAGAGTATTCACATGAGACTGACTGTTAAAGCTTTACGAAGATTTCAGACGTAGTGAGATGCAATAAAAGTGAAGTGACATTCACACTGGGGGAAGCCGGTTTGATTTTAGGCACCTGTAAAACGGAGGTGGCAGGTGTAAAGAAGGATTGGGTCCCACCATCATGATCTATCAAAACCGATCTTACATCATTATGCTTGCAGCTGTCCAAAGCAATATGTTCCGTCCCATCGAGAGAGATTATACTGCTTTGCTTTGTGATGAAGTGCATGGGACCATCATCACTTTTAAAAATTAATTACATAAAAATAATCATTTGAAATTTTTTTTTTTTTTTTTTTTTTTTTTTTTTTAACAAAATTGGGGTATTTATGATTAGGATAAGCTGTTTAGGCTCATCTAGCTAGTATTCATGTTGGTTTCATACATAAAAAAACCCTTTGGCCACTCTTGAAAAATTACAAAAAAAAACCCAAAACTCTTTATCATGACTGTTTGAATCTAGAATATCATTAGGATATTAGATTTGCTCCATTTGATACAAAGATTTTATTTTAAACATTTAAGGTTTTTTTTTATTACTGACCTTGACAAAGGTATTTTTTAAAATGTATATATATATATATATATTTATCATGCCTCATCCCTTAATCAGTGCACAGACAGGGAAATAAATCCTTGAGAAAATCTTGGCAACACTGTTCGAATTACCTCTATACAAACACATGAACACTATTGATGTTAACTGTTTGTGTTGATGGCCAAAGCTACAGTGTTACAGATTATGCTAATATAACATTGAGGCCATTGGTTAAAAAGTAGCACCGTATCATATCCTTTAATATAACAAATACATAATGCTGTGCTTTTTTCTCCCAATGCCCCTTTGGCATGATCAGACATCTGAATGTGCCCTCTGTTAGCATTGACACAAGGCTAGTTTTGGCTAGTTTAAAGCATACCAAACAAATAAAAAATATATAAATAAAGAAGCAAACAACATTGAGCTTGGTTACCAGCCCACCTGAGGGTCAATGATAGACATCTGCTGTTTATAAATTCACCAATACTCCTTCAAAATTCACAAATTCATCAAGCATCACAGTATTCACAAAATCAAAACACAGAGGCACTAGCCGCTGGACGGACACCTCCAGCTTCCATTTTGTGAATGTGTACATCACATACTCATTGGATAACTCAGTATATACATGCTTTTGCGTACTTAAATATGGGGAAAAATACAAGAAAAGAGAGTTTAATCAAGAAAATAACATGGAGAAGTATACACTATTTAGTTGAGCAGTTGTTAAAAGCATATGGAGGAGAGTGTTGATCAGGTGACTTAATCCAGCCAATGAGAGGAGTTAGATTTTCCAAAACAAAGATTTGGGTTTATATAAATGATTACATTTTCATTTCATTTTCAGAGGATCTGGAAACATTAGAAAAACAACATTAAATATTACCCTGGACCACAAAACCAGTCATAAGTAGCAAGGGTATATTTGTAGCAATAGCCAACAATACATTGTATGGCTCAAAATTATTGATTGTTTTCAATTATCGATGTTCCATGAAGATATTTTGTAAATTTACTACCGCAAATATATAAAAAATTTATTTTTGTGAGCGGATCTGCATTGCTAAGAACTTCATGGGACAACTTTAAAAAGAGATTTTTCTCAATATTTGAGTTTTTTTGCACCCTCAGATTCCAGATTTTTTAAATAGTTGTATCTCAGCCATATATTGTCCTATCCCAACAAACCATACACCGATGGGATATCTCAGTTTCAAAACATTTACCCTTATGACTGGTTTTGTGGTCCAGGGTCACAAAAAAATTAAAAAGTGAAACAAAAAGGCCTTGCAATGACAATACATCTACTACATCACACTTTTGTTTTTTTATTTATATAATTATTTACTTTTATTTACTTTATTTACTCATTTATGGTGGTGAATTTGCATTTGAATTTGAATAAACATATATATATATATATATTTACACTACCAAAAGTTTGGGGCCAGTAAGATTTTTAAAAATACATTTATTCAGCAAAGATGCATTAAACTGATCAAAAGTGACAGTACTGACCTTTATAATATCACAAAATATTTTTAATAAATATAAAATAAATAAATACTTTAGAACTTGCTATTCAGCAAAGAATCCTGAAATATATACATCACAGACCCACAAAATATTTGAGCAGCATATTTTAAACCATTGATAATAATAATAAATGTTTCTTGAACACCAAAATCAAAATATTGGAATGATTTTTGAAGTATCACGTAACACACTGGCATGCTGAAAATTTAGTTTTAGAAAACTAATATTTCACAACATTACCATTTTTACTATTTGCTGTGATCATAAGAGACTTCTTTCAAATCTTTACAAAACCTTACAGACACAAAACTTTCAAATGGTATTTTAAAAATACAAATTTTCACACCACATTTACATTTAGTGTAATTTTCCAAAACCTTGAAAGAAAGCCTGAAATGTATTCGAGTGAACTGGAAATGCTTTTGGAAGGAAAATGACTAATATTCATAATATCCCCTTCATTGAACATCTCTCGGCTGAAATTTCATTAACCACATTTAGCACAGAGCAGCTTTCCCTAATGTGCATCTAAATCCATCCACTTCAATTCTTCACCATGTGTTCAATTATCAGAAACAGCACAGAGGAGGAAGATGCGCATTTAAATACCACAAAAAGTGTCAGCAAGGTGCCGGAAGAATAAACATTTATGATGGTGAAGGAAACAGAGAGAAAGTGTGTGTGTGTGTGTGAGAGAGAGAGCAAAATAGGAAATAGAAAAAGGCAGGCTGCAACTTGCCCCACATTTACAAAGTGGATTATCATGGTTTAGGATGTTGATTTGAGTCTCTGGGAGTTGACACATCACAGATGTTGCTTTTGAAGAGACCTGTTAAGGCATGGTGGGAAGCCACTCAGCCTCCCAGCTTCCATCGCCTCCCTCCGCCCAGATTGCTGTGATTTTGGGCCGTGTTTAGGTGTAAACACCATTACATTTTGTCAGTTTGTGATACTGTTTGTCTGGCCTGCAAAATGACAAGCTCTTACACGGGAACCAGTAAAAAATGGTGAAAACATTCTGCTTCTGAAATCCCGCCACCCCTCTGACACATTAGAATTTATGAGCTGGTAATTCCCGCCGGAGTAATTTGGCTGGTACAGGGTCCAGCGGTGCTCCGACTGGGCTTTCATGTTAGAGGAAAGGCATGCAGACAACTGACTGATTGACTGTATTACTCCATGTTTAGCAGCATATTTGAGAGTAAAAGTGCTCTGGAGAGGAAGACAGAAACCTGCTCCCCTCCGGGCCTGAGGTTGAGTCGTATCAGTTTAAACCAGAAAATCTGGTACCGCCAGATGGGTAGACTATGAACAATGTAAAGACTGACTAATGAGGCATTTACAGATCAACATACACACTGACTCATGTAAGTCGTCTCTACCAAACATTTGAAAGTTCAATTTGTCAAGCATTTCAACAGATCTGAGCAAGTGCTTTTGTTGGTAATTATCTGACAGGAGTTATGAAACCACCCATCTCTCATAAAAACAGACATTTTTTAACATGGAAAAAAGTTAAGATAAAATGCCAAAAGTAATGCAGACATGCCCGATTAGCCCATTTTAACTGACTTTATTCACTGCTGAAAAAGAAAAGGGGCAAGAAAATAAAAAAGAAAATAATGCTACACTTATTATCACTTTTTTCCCTTTCGCTCATGTTAAATTGGAAATTTACTGGTGTAAAAGAGTAAGAGAGAGTATATGAAATTTATTCAGTTATATCTTGCTTTGCCAACGTGCGGCACATCTGGAAGAATGCAGATCTCGCCCCATTACAAATATCTTCCTTTGTGTACAGCAGAATAAAGAAATGTATACAGGTTTGGAACAATTTGAGGGTGAGTAACTGATGAGAGAATTGTCATTTTTGGCTGAACTATCCCTTTGAGGAAGATATTTACTTGTAGTACCCTCTGAGATTTAAGTTAATATTTAATTATTTTAACATACTCTGATGTTAGCTAATGGTCACATGATGTAGTTTTATTTTCCCGAACTCACACAACACTAACAGTTCCCTCAAAAACCACCAGGGGTTCATGAACCCCAGTTTGGAAAACCTTGGTTAAAAGAAGTACATTTTTTGAAAAGAGACCAAGTCCTCCTGAAACCTACTTCAACCACAACCTGCAAGAAAACAAACACACACACACACACACACACACACACACACACACACACACATTATAGAGATTATACAAAAATTTCATTTAAAAAAGGAAAGGGCTGGAATATAAGTTATTTTGTTTTGTACATAAGCGTATGTGCAACTCTGTGGCTTCAGTCCTGAACTTTGGCATATTGCTTTACACAAAACAATATTACTAGGTTAAACAAATCTAAGTAACACAAGTAATGTATATTACTAATGAGTTACACATTACTCATGTTACTTAGAATTGTAACCTAATTATATTGTTTTGAGTAATGTGCAAATGGTCAGGACTGAACCCACAGAGAAGCACATACACTTATATACAAAACAAAATAAGTTATATTCCAGCCTTTTTGTTGCATAACAATCTGTGCTTTTTTTTAATGAAATTTCTGTATAATCTCTTGATACATGAAGTCATTCCTCATTGCAGTTCTCTAAAATGTTTAAAAATGTCCTTCTTTCTCCCACTTGCACTCATCTCTTTTGTAAACTTTATCAGTTTGAATTTCTCTTTGCTTTCTCTTAGATTTGACTCCGGTCCTTTCACCTCCTTTTCTTTTAATTGTTCTGTTGTTCTGTTCATGTGTCTGATTTCCCCTCATCCTGCACCTGATGGTGTCATCTGGCCTTTGTTCACCTGATCCAGGACTCGTGGCACCAATCAAGCACACAATGGAACACACAATAGGGCCCGATGGGGGCCCATCCTACCGCTGAGAGGCTCATTTGACACCTAGACACGTGCAGGTTTCCCCTATAAACCAAGTGCTTTGCCAGATTAACTTACTGTTCTCTCCTAAAGCTTCGGAGCGGGGTGGAAGCCCCAGTGGAAGCTAACTTTGACATCTGGCTTATGTTAGGTCAGGTTAAGACAGAGCTTGGGCCACAAGGAGGGGCCGACAGCCACCTAGGCCTGTCATTCCTGAGAATAGCTCATCCATGTGTTGAATTTCACTTGTCGAACATCTTGTCACAGAAATTGCTGCGGGTGTTTCTCTTTGAATGGACGTGTGCCGTGTGTCACCGATCCTGTGCCATGACGCCCATCCATTTTTAAAACCAGCACAGATGAACTGTGGGTGGCCTCCACCTGCACGCGTGTCCCAATAAACACACGCGCTGTCCGGTGGACTCGAACCACGGCTGTCCGTCCTGTAATTTATGATCACTAGCAGGTGCTATCATGTATCATATAAAACCCTGCCTTTTGGGCTTCAAAGCAAAAGGGACATGACACGTGCCACGTCCGCTGGACACTGGACAAAACGAAACAGTATCTCGCAATGAATGTGTTAAAGTTATTGTTTCAATTAGAGCAGATGAAAATGAGACGCCAGGACACATACAGTGTTAGTCATTGCTAATTCATGAAAAGTGAGCAAAAAAGACGCTCCTCATGTATTTTTTAGGATTATGTCGCATATTGTGGGTCAATATCAAAATACAATCTACACTTGACTTGACCACAAGGAGATCACATTTCTGATTCGAAGGGGAAAACATTATGCGGTAATGAATGTAACTACTGGCTTTTAGGTGTCCTTCAAAAAGGGTAATTAATGTATTACCAGTCTAAAATGATCCACAGTGCACTTCATTAAACATTATACCTCCCACCATCTGTGTCTAATGCTGCGTAATCATTGACTTTAGTGCTACAAAGTGGAACATTTACAATGACCCTAGGAAGTATTTAGACACTTAATTCATGTACAATAAACGCATATATGACATAAAAACATGTGAATAAACAGATATACACACAAATTATATATATATATATATATATATATATATATATATATATATATTATATACATACATACACACATATATTTATATACATATATGTATAGACACACACACATATAATATATATATATATATATATATATATACATATTTTATATATATAATATATATATATATATATATACACACACTACATATATATTCATACATACATTTATCATGTGTATGTGTGTGTTACTACGATATTACAGTATTAAAAAGGAGAAAAAAACATCCATTTCTTGATGATAAAACAGTACAAATATTTGTCAGTGAGTCTTTGACAATCCAAAGCCTGTCCAAAGAAAAGGACAGAATTTGGAATCATTAAGCAAGAATGGAAATATATCTAACTTGTAAAGCAAGGCCCCACAAACTTTGTAGGAAAATACACACATTTACAGATGAGATGTTATACTTTAGCTTCCAGACTTTTTAACTTGCTTAAATACTCAGCAAAGGTCATTTCATTTAACTTAAATGAAACAATGAATGCATTTTTTTTTTTTTTGCTTAACTTATGGACTACACTTTAATGGTTTACTATTCACCTGTAAAATAAAATGAAATAAAACTGAACGGTGAGTAAACAAAAAGCTCTCTGAATACTTTTAAGCATTTGTCTAGCACAGCACATTGTTTCAAGCTGCCTAAGACGTACTGTGTCTTATTGAATGAACTACTGGAAATCCTTGCTTTGAGAAGCGTCCCGTTTCAATGGGGAACTCGGTTCATCTACATTTCATTGGGTCTGAAAAAGCTCCATTTTCATCCAAATCTGAGTATTTCTGTGGAGCACCCTGGGCTGATTGTAAAGGGGCCGGTATTGTGAATGAAGCGCAATGATACTGCTCCTCAGAAGGAGGAGATGGTAAACAGCTTGAGTGGCACTTGTACGAGCAGCGATTCTCATACACACACTCCTGTTACTCATAAACAAATGAGGTGAGAAGTTTAACAAGCTACCTTGTCACTAAAGAGGCTATTTTATATTATTTGGGTGGGCATGAGAATTTCCTTCCCATTAATTTCCCTGAAAGAAACAACATCCGTGAGGTTCGCAGTGTGATGCAAATACAAAGCTAAAATCCCTCAACTTGGAGAGATAATTGCAAAGTCTAATGAATTTTCATTTAATGAACACAGTGATGTGGACACCAGCGGGTCGAAGTACACTGAAATAAAGATACACTGAATGCAGACTGATGCTTTTGTGGTGAAGAGCAATTGTTTTTAAATAATATTTGAGTTTTCCCAGCTTGGAATGTGAAAATGTGTAGTTCTACAAGCTTTTACATGTATATCAAAGCAATAAAAGACACATGTCTTGAAGTACAGGAGATTTATTGAAATGGGCTGTACCGTCATTTTCCCCCGTTTGTATGGTAGTCACATAAGACAATACACTCAGCTCGCTCTTCTACACTCATTCATGCCGCATGCCAAGAATACAAAGACAGACGTGTTACTTCTGGATGAATCATTAATAACTACATCTAAGCAAAACCCTACAGGAAAGTGTCTCATTGAGAAAAGTCCTCACATTGCCAATGGTTTTTCTGAAACCGTAAGCAAATTCCTAGGGTAAAATTCTATATTCTAAGTAGTGTTATTTACACACTATTGAAAATTCAAGTTTTTGGAGGAGAAGAAGCATTTTAAAGGAAGGAGTGTCTGAGCAGAAAGTAGTTTACATCAATGGAAACATATGATGCAGAATACTGAAAAACTGGTAACTTATTAGATATGATTGCAGCACCAGAGATTAATGTATACAAAAAAGATAATCAAATATTATTTTCTATTTGAACTTTGTGTTGATACTGTGGATTTCATGTTTTTTTTTTTTTGTCCTGCTACTATCTTTCGAGGAAAATCGCAAATATAATCTTTATTTATAAACTCAGATTTTTCAAGTGTCAATGTGAATTCATCGAAACCATCAGTTGGAAATCTGCAGGAAAATAGCAGCATACAAAAACATGATCACTGTAACACATTATACATTAAATAGCTATAAACTTAGCTAAATAAACAAGTTTAAAATCAAAGATTAAGAGCCATGAGAGCAGAAAGAAAAGAAAAAGCATTTTGTAAAAAGAAAAAACAAAAACAAAAAAGGAAAAAAAAAAGTAGTCTAAACATTTGGACCATTAAATCAATGATTTAAAAAAAATTACTTATTAAAAAACCAAATGTGTCTTGTGGCTGACATTTACTTGTCTTCTTGATAATCAACAACAGTGAATGTTAATATGAATGAAGGCAAACAATGTATCATTATCATTTCAGCTGTATATACAGTAAAAAGTGTTAAAAGAAGTGCTCGATAATATCTACACAGGGTGATCAACACTGTGTTTGTGATTACAGACATTGCTGATTGGTCAAAATACATTCAGAGTACCACACAGAATTGCTCTGGAGAGAGATGCATAGCAGTTCCAGTTCAATGAGACAAAACGGAGAGAAAGAAAGTGCGTGATATGATAAAAATATAACAATACATACTGGTCTTGGGAGGCAACACATCTTAACTGCCCAACAATAAGATCTACAGCAAATCTTGAGTAGTTTTGAACCTTATTTGATCGAAAACTTGAGCAGAAAATGAACACATAATGCATAGAAGTCCAGATCTAACAAAAAATAATAATAATAAGATAATAAGAAATGAAATGGTGAATTGGTAAGGGCAATCTGTACTATAGTACTATACTTTTTGGCCAATTTTTTGGCAGGTGACAAATATACCGGTAATGCTGTAAAATTATTAATAAATAATGTAATTGAGCCCCGCTTACAACGTATGTGAAATTTGTAAATAAATGCTTTAACAAATTTATCCATATAAAAAAGGTTAAAAAAATTAGCATGTATACAGTACTACATGGAGAAACAAAAAATGAAAACAAAAATGTAGTAATTGTCTCATTTAAAAAAACAGGGTCTCTAGGGTCTTATTGTCAGCACTGTGTAACACTGCAAGTGGCACTGAATGATTTTAACATGACTCGTCAATTACACACATGTAAACCTCTCTAAATACATATTAAAGTGTAGGTAAATAAAACAATAATTTATAGCTAGAATACAACACTTGCTCATTGTGGCCATATATAACAGAAAATGTGACTTCCTTTCCAGCATAACTAACCAGCACAGTGTTTTACCATGTTAATAAGAAAAACTACATCTGGGAAGCTTTCTGCAGAGCTATATACAGAGAGTACTGTTGTGTTTTCAAAACATCAAAAAGGGGTTTTATGGCCTAAGAATTGCCTGTATCAAGTTTCATTCTTCACATGAAGGGTTAACATTTTAAAACGGGTTATTTTACAGTTGTATAAACTAAATCACCATTACAATCAATCATTCTAGTTTTCTCAAATGCACATTTTTCAGTATCTGGTGTACACTGTTGTACAGCATTTCACTACACAGACGCTCCAGCATATCAGCCTAAGGTGCGAAAAAGATGCTCAGCTACCAAGACCTACAACCAATGTCATTTTCTCACCAGATATGTACTAAAGAATTAAAGATATGTACTGATAGAAGATAAGAAAAATCACAGTAAACACTGTAAGAAGTGTCCTGCATTGGAAAAGCAGTACAATGTTAAAGAGTACCGTCTTGAAACTATAAAGTAATCTGTAAACAACTGTTCTTTAGCTAGGTTTTGTCTACATTACTCATAATTTTGTTGCAAGAAACATGCTGTACACTGTAATAAATCAAACCGACTGAAATGTTTTTATAAAGTGGCATTTGAACTAAAGTCTCAGACTTCCCAAATGAATCAAAAAATAGTTTCAAATTTGCAAGTGCTAAACCTGCTCTGTTAATGTTGAAATTAAGTTCAAATAGTTGCTAAAATGGGATATATAACACTCGTGTGCTTGACTGACTGACCGACTTAGCTTAAGTTTAATCAAGAACCGTCAATACTTTGGCGTAATCAACTGTAGGCAGTCCACACGTTTTGACAGTCCTGCGGTATACTGAAGATACTGAGCATCAGTACATTCCAGCTCAACTGAATGACATTCAGAATAAAGTCTTTGGAGACTGGATCCTCATTTCTACACTTCTGATGTCACTGTACATCCCAGAGGCAGTTTGTTCCTTGGATTTGTGTTGGTAAAGTTATTCACGTACACATTTTGCTCATTACAATCAAAATAAATAATTAGTAGTGTACCAGTGTATTATTCTATAAATGTCTGATCTGAAAAAGTAGCAAAAGCTTTGATTACCAACATTCTGCAACTAATGTATCAATATGGCACCAAACACATGCCAATATCATGAGTCTGATCACTCTTCATCTATAGTGTAAACACCCACTAGAAGCGTTACCCTGCCAAACCCAACGTTGTCTTCTAGTAAACCAAAACCTGGTGCTAAAACATCCCGTAAACATTCACTTCTATGTCCCGTGGTGCCGTCAATCCAGGTGTTTCCTTGCTTCACTAAATATTTGTTTAGGACAAACATATACGTCAATTGATCTGGTACAGCTTTTGCAATGTGAATTCAGTCACAGCAAAGGCCTCATATGGACAGTCCACCCCATCCACACAGTACTAATAAGAGTATTAAGTGCTGAATTCTGTTATACTGACTGAATTCAAAGTAAAAGTTAAATTAAACACAGTTATTTTCGGTACAAACATAACATTGGTCTCTTCGCACAAAAGCGCAGATCAAAATTATAAATGGCTGCTTGCGAATATTTTCAAAAATGGTTCCACTCACAAGTATTAGTCAATATTAGTCAATAAAAAAAAAAAATCAAAATAAAGTTATGGAAAATCTAAAAAGGCTGTTTGGCATCTCCACATTTAGTGCCCGTCTTTCTTCACAATATATCCGGTTGTTCTTGCAAACCTAGAGTAACTAGATGACATGAAATCTGTCCGTGCACGAACAAATACACTTGCGTTCTGTCACAACCAACATTGAGGTGTCCTTTTACAAGCAGTATTTATTTTGCCAGAAATCTTACGTTACGATACGTGTCTGAGATCCTTTACTTCTTTGAGATCTTCCCAGCTTTCCTCTTGGGCTCATAGGGTGTTCTCAGGATGCTGGGCGTCTCTTCCATTACCCTGACCAGCAGGTTATCAATATAGTCCTCCAGC
The DNA here is from genome assembly GCA_037194245.1 of Opsariichthys bidens. Taxonomy (NCBI): domain Eukaryota; kingdom Metazoa; phylum Chordata; class Actinopteri; order Cypriniformes; family Xenocyprididae; genus Opsariichthys; species Opsariichthys bidens. The sequence goes on along the minus strand of CM074279.1, from coordinate 22,003,637 downwards.
TCCCGAATATGAGCATCTTTCTTTCTTACCACCTCCTTCTGCTTGATGAGCTCTTGCACAACTTCCTCAAAGGAGAGATTGCTGTAGGCCGCCATACTCGTCTGCAAATGTTCAGGCTCCTATTTGTGAGGAAGAATAGATGACATGATTGGTAAATGTACCCTGTATTAAATATATAAAAATAAACTTTTCTCATACCTTTATTTTGAAAACACTACTTGATTTCCCATAGAATGCTGGGAATTCAAACTGTTCTCTGAAGTGCGTAAATTGTAGTACTTTGACCTATAATTTGACCTTCCTTTTTGTTAAAGGGGACATATCATGAAAATCTGAGTTTTTCCATGTTTAAAGTGCTATAATCAGGTCCACGGTACATCTACCAACCCAGAAAACGTGAAAAAGGACAATCCAGTAACTTTGTTTTGGCAAGCTCATTTTTTTCGCTCAGATTTCGCTCCCCTTGTGACATAGGAAGGGGATCCTATTATAATATTACTGCCCCTTAATCTGCACATTTCAACCCACAGCGCCGTCATTTTGTTTTCGCAAGCGAAAACGGTGTACTAGTTCTAAGGCCATGGAAAAAGTTTGATCAAAGTATGCTAACTGTTCTGTCATTGGCTGCACAGACGAGCACAGAACACTATTTAGAGTCTCGTTTGCTTGCCAAGTAAGCAAGTTGACTCAGGCAACATCGATTGCTAAAAAAGGAGCGCTTTGGTCTGAGCGATATTTTGAAAAAAATATTAGCGCATTAACAGCATTTGATAGCAATCTTAAACATTAGCCTGGTGTGCATGGCTCTGTTTGGCAAACAGCTGCGCTATGTACAATGGCCGTCAATACGGGTTTTGCACAAAAGACTAACATGCTTGTCGATAAGTTGAATCAACTCCACAGCAACTACATACATTTATCCACTAACCATTCAGAAAAGTCCAGATGCATTCTATAAGTCCTGAGTCACTCCATCAGTTTCTGACTCAGGTTTGAACAATATAAGGCTGAACACAGTCAATGACAATCGTCAGCTGCGTTTGAGATTCTCTAGCTTTGCTGTTGTTGTTGAGCAACCAAAGCGTGAGCTGTTAAAGCTCCACCCTCTTTTGGAAAGCGTGCAGGGAGCAGCAGCAGCTTATTTGCATTTAAAGGGACACACAAAAATGGCATGATTTAGCTCATACCCAAATAGGGGCAAATTTGACAAGCTATAATCAATTATCTGTGGGGTATTTTTAGCTGAAACTTCAGACATTCTGGGCACACCAGAGACTTATATTACATCTTGTGAAAAGGGGCATTACAGGTCCCCTTTAAATTTCCAACATGCTCATTTAAACACTTCACATTGGTTTGTAAATAGACAAATGGATGAGCAACAATGTCACACACAGTAGTAGCTAGTAGGAAAAAGTAAACAAGGAAAAAGGCATCAGATTTGTATAGGGGCAAAAAAATGAAAAGATGAGAGTGAAATAAACCTGTTAATGTTTCCTTCAATACAGAACTCACTTGATAAATGAGCTTTTATTAAATGTGTTGCTCTAAACGTTCAAGTCAAGCAGATTGATTACGTGTTGGCATGAGATGTGTCTGCATCTGACTTCACAATGATATTGAGGGAACAGCAATGTAGAAACATTTGCTCATCTGCTATCATGTGCTCGACAAATTCACACTTTTTGCTGTCAAGGTGAAAACAAGCACTAAATGCGGTCAGTTGATAAAATCTCTCAGAGCTTATCCATTTCACTGTTGTCAAAATATGAGTCAATGTCTCTCAGTCCTGCTTAATTACTGACGCTTAGTTAATTACAATAAAACTGCCACCCAAAATCAACATCAACACCACAGGACACAGACCTGAAATTCATCTAATTACCAAACAATCCAAATAGCTCCAGGAATAAAGTACTCACACCAAATCTACTCTGATAAGGTTATCTGTGTGTTTAAGAAAATGAAATGTATAATTTTTAAGACAAAAGCAAAGCAAAGAGGACACTGACAGCGTGTCGACAGACAAATGAAATGACAGTTTCATATTTAATACATCGCAATTTTTTAGAAGTTTGAACAATAAATACCGTATAGTGGCCCTTTAATGTGTCGTGACAGATAGCTGCAGCTTCTTCAAGCAGCTCGTGAACCAACCATCTCTTCATACTAGTTCATTTATAGCATCAAAGTATCAAAAGCATGACAAAATTTTGTTTCAAACTCACCTGACTGCTTTGTCAGACAAAATGACGGATTCGGGGTCATGATTGGTCAGATCGCCTGTCAATCAAACTGTTTGCGAAGGGTCGATTTTGAGAAAAAGTCAGAGTTTATATCCTGCAATTCTGACTTTATAACTCGCAATTGCGCATCTATTTCACGCAAAAATTTGCAATTAAAATTTTTTTTTATTCTATGACGGAAACAAGCTTCCATATATTAGAGCTGGGCGACATAAGTACAAAAATGTTTCAAAAACATAAAATGTTTAATGAGTAGAATACAGTATAATTCTACTTTAAATAGTCAATACATTTCCTCTAACGGTTTTTTTTCCCCCTTCACAAAATAAGTTAATGGAAGAATTTTTCACTACATTTATTCATATGCACCAAAATTGCGTCATTGGACATTTGGCTACTAGAGTAATTAAAGTGAAAATTAAATGTACTTTCTAAATAATTTAAAACCTCCACCAACAATATACAGCCTTAAATTATGAAAAGTGTATTAAATACATTTGAAAATATAATATAATAAAGCCTGCATAAATGATCTGTGTTTATATGTATAACATTAAATGTAAGACTAATAATAACCTGTATTCATACATTGCACTTGTTAGGAAATAATACTTGGCAGGAACAAGCCTCAACACTTTTAACTTGAAGGCTCAGAGAGTCTGAACTGCTTCTGGGTTTGAACTTGATCCACCATATCGGACAGCTGTTTATACATGTGACACTTTGATTACGATTATCCTCCTTAGATTACGGTAATGAAAACAAAACATTCCTTCTCTTTTTCCCTGAGGAAACAGCAGAACAAATTTGACTTCATAAAACTGCCATTCTAGAAACTAAAGCAAAAATACAGTGGCCCTAAAAAGTATTTAGATACGTAAATCACATTTAAAATATGTGAATGTCATTGCATTAGATAACAAAATAGAAAACCAAGAAGCATTCATTTTAAAAGGAAAACGTACACTTCAAAAGGTTCACTTTCCAAGAAAAACTTTTGTTGAATGAATATTAAAATTAAGAAAAAAAAAAAAATCTGGATGCTGTATGGTTTCTGGTAGTGGAATATTTTCCAAGTTAATGCGATGAACTACACCGGTATTGAACTTGAGGGGAACTGACTTCATACATTCACTAAAGCGAATCATAATTTCATAACAGGTTCATTATTTGTTTGCAGATTCCACTTGCATGCAACAAAACATTTTTAGGTGTTTGCTGAGTTGAGTGTTTGGTAATGCTGGTCAACAGACAATGCAAGCCAAAACAACGCTTTCTGGCAAACACAGAACAGTGAACACTGAATCAAAGGAAGATTTAGAGAAAGAGATGCTGCATGAATTGCAAAACCACCAGGGCACAAGCTAGCGGGGGCAGGAAAAGAGCCCAGGAAATGACCATGAACTGGCAAGCAGCTGATGAGCAGATTTAGGCAATCAGGAGTGTGGGAGAGATAAGACTTCCACTTGGCATTCTTCAGTTGTCTCATTATGGGCACTAATGAGGGCCTTTGCGTTGAAAATCTAAAACTCCAAGTCCTTTGAAATGCCTCGGCCGACTCTCCCACACCCCCTCCCCCCATTCCTTTAATTAAGGCCTTAGAGTGCCAGAGACACTATTTCACGGATGCAGTGTTAACATAACCTCAAAAATGGGTGAGGAAAGCCATTTTCAGCAATACATCTCCAGTTTCAACATCACTTCAGCGGCTATTCTCACACAGCAGACAAGAAAACGTTGCGTTACTCTGCGCTGGACATGATGACGATCACAATCAGTATAATTATGACAAAGTGAGAGAGGGCCCCTTTCCACATTTAACACCGACCGTGGTTTGACCTATAGTGTAAAATTAGACCAGTGACAAATTGCGTATTATTAATGATTAGATTTCCAATTATTGAGTGAGAGAACATGCTGTCCAAGATGGTTCACTAACGAAATGGAAGCACACTAATAACATCACAGTACTTCAAATTACATGCAGATCAAAGACGATGACCACCTATTTCAGCTGTTAATTAGATAAACGGCCCTCCAAGCGGAGCGCCACAAGTGATACTCAGTCAGAGATCAACATCATCGACTTCCATGTATAATAGGGCTGCAATAAATCACCAATTAAAACTTTGGGCAAGTTTTAAAAACTTGTGAGAAATGTGGTCAAGCTGTGTCTGAACAGACTGGACAGTGACAATGTGAAAATACACCCTTGTTTAGCAATGGGTAGAAATGGAAAATAATATTCAACTTTGTATGTATGACAACAGTGTAAAACATAACAGAAATGCAGTGTGCAATATTTCTTTTGAATGAACTTACATGTTCTCTTGCATTTTTCATGCCATGCTTCTTGTCTGGAGAGGTTTTGAATCTCTGGGTAAGGTCCTCATTACTAGTGGGATTTCTCATGTTGTCACTGTTAAACAGAAGGAAAAAAAAAAAAAGACTAAACTGTCAAAGATCTATTTTTACTCCAATAAATGCATCAAATGCCCTTTTATCTTGCTAGAAAGTTTTAAACAACAAGCAATGTCATAAAAATCAAATCCTTTAGTGCAACTGCAACTTGTCAGCAAAAGTTCAAAATAATTTTTGAGTTGACCTTTAGTGAAGTGACAAACAGAGGGTAAGGAAATGGTTTGACGCCCCCCTCATGCGCAAACAGCAAGTCTACATTTCATTTCCTAACAATTGGTCACTAACCACAACAAAGGCTTCGCAGCCAGTAACGGCTCACAGCAAGGGTGGGCGGTATGACCAAAATCTTATATACCAGTATGAGCAATTTTATAACACAGTAATGGTTTGTGTTTCTGTAATTTCCTTATTAGTTTTAAACATTTAAAAGTTTATGGTAGGTAAGATCTTTTTATGTTTCTGAAAATCACCAAGGCTATATTAATTTGATCGAAAATACAGAAAACACAGTAATGTTGTGAAATATTATAATATTAAATATTAAATTAAAAAAAATTAAATTTGCCTGTGATGGCAAAAATGCATTTTCAGTATCACATGATCCTTCAAAAATCATTCTAATATGCTGATTTGGTGCTCAAGAAACATTTCTAGTTATTATACAGTTAAAACTATTAAACAGTCGTTCTGCTTAATAATTTTGTGGAAAACATTATGCATTTGATTTCTGGATTCTTTGATGAATTGTAAAATGCCCATATTATGCTTTTTTGAATATACCTTTCATACAGTGTGTAATATAGCCGTTTATGAATGTAAAAGGTAAGTTTTAAAGATCAAAGCGCACGACAAATAAAGTTATTGTGAATTAATCAGTTCTGAACTGCCGAAACGAGTCATCAGCAATTCCAGTTCCTGGAATGCACTGTAGCACTGTAGGTTTAGCTGAGGCCTGGAAGTGTTTGGTTTGACTCTGTTTTCTGCACTGTGAAAGCGTTCTGCATGCACTTCCAACGCATGAAGACTCAGGCTTGAATTGACACAGAAAAACTGAAACTATTGTTACTGTTGGTATCACAGTGTATACAAGCCCTGAGGAAGCCTCCAGAGCTGAAATTTAGATATAGTAATGGGCATTTTGTTTCCAACACACACTATAAACGGTAGATCGGTTACACAGGACTGGGTCATCTGACCAATCAGAGCAGAGTATGCTCTCGGAAAGAGAAACTCTTTAAGGGTTTAGAGAGACTGGATCCTTGATCGAGCCGTTTCAGACACTGTGAGGAAAGAGGTGATACTGCAACCTTGGATGCAAAAAACCCTTTCTTTTATACAGTAGAGTATATTATTTGCAACGTACATACTAATTTCTATAAGACAATCTAGTAACTTAAATAGATTAAAATATTTATTGTTGTAAAGAATTATTTAAATAATAACATTTAATTACTGTTTAATGAATAAGTCTGACATTAATGCAAAAACAGCTTCACATTATCAACCACGCATTAAATTATATACTGTATAATCCTGCAATATATAAAAATCCAACAAAGTTATCTACACTGAAAATGCCTGTCTGTGACACTTTGCAGATTATGTTATAAGCTGCAATTTGATGTTGATTTTTTGTTTTTTTAAATCATAACAGGATATTAGGAAACTCAACCAGTTGACACATTTCTTCCACCCATACCACAACCGTCAAATACCACTGCAACTTGCAGGAAAATAAGCTGACTTTAAGCTCACATGGGCGTATTGTTATGCGTGGTGGTCCGATCCTTTAATGATAAAATATTGTGAATGGATGGGATCCATTTAACGCATAGTTCACCCTGAAATTAAAATGCTGTCATCACTTACTCTCAAGTTGTTCCCAACATACGCGTTTCTTTCTTCTGTTGAACACAAAAGAGGTTATTTTAAACAATACTGGTAATCAACCAGTTAATGGCAGCCACAGACTTCCATAGTAAGAAAAAAAAATACTATGGAAGTCAATGGGTGCTGTCAATTGTCTGGTTACCAACATTCTTTAAAATATCTTCTTTTGTGTTCAACAGAAGAAAGAAACTCATACATAATTGGAACAACTAGAGGGTGAGTAAGTGATGACAGAATTGTCATTTTATTGGTGAACTATTCCTTTAAGGATGCTGGTAGTAAAAAGTCAGTTCATGTATGAGGTTGGAAAGATAACTCAGATCTTTGTTTGTTAAATGTCTTTTTAGCTAACCTGTGACCCCTGGAAGACCTTTGATTTAAGATGAGAGAGTAATCTGAGAGGATGAGTGGCCTAGTAGGCTACGAGCAGATAAATTGTTAATTGAATGGTCTATCTCTCATTCAGATCTCATTACTGTGACTTGGTCAGGCCCCTGTAGTCTGGATTGGGCCTAATGACATCGATAAGGTCTTCCTAATGACAGACTTTCTCTGATAAACATTAAGTGCTTGGCTGTCCTAACCTAACTCTACTGAGAAAAGAGCAGAAGTTGGGAATGACAAGCAGATGTCCTGAGCAATTATTTTAAATTGAAATATATAACATATAATATGATTCATCATATATTATAGTATTATATATAATATTTATTTAAATAAATAGATTTTTGATTGAAGAGTGTGCCTTAAAAAAAAGATGCTATTGGAATTTGACTTCAATAACGAAAGCTTGATTAACAGACAAAAACAAAATGGCTGAAAATAAATTGTACCTGGATCTGTAGTGTGAAAGGAAAGGGTTGGTTTCACTTGAGGTTTCATTGGTAAAGGGGTTTGGAGATCGCAGTTCTCCAGAGCTTCCTGTCCGTGCTCCAGTGGCCGTTTTCTTTCCTTCCTTCTTCCCAGTCACTCTGTCCAGAAGACTGACCTTCTCCTTCTTCTCTTTCTTCTCTGCACCCCACATCACCCCCTGATCTCCCTCGAAGGGATTGCGGTTGCGAGGGAGAGTGGCGAATTTCTGGGGCATGTTGTCTCCGATGTCGGAAAAGGGATCACATGGCACATCGCTGGTTGGGCAACCATATCCATCACTCTGAGAGTGTCGGTGAGATCCGGCGCCCCCTATGGATGAGAAAGAGAATGTTTTCTTTGTGTTTTCTCCATAGAGTGCTGCACCAATGACTTTTTTTTGTAGTCCAAAACCCAGAGATGAGTTAGCATTTTAGCATTTCCAGTTTTTGGTTCAATCCCTGAAAAACGGTCTGTGGGTAATCACCAAAACATGAAAATTATGTCATCATTTACTCACCTTCAAGTTGTTCCAAACCTGGGAACAACAGGTCTAACCTATGGAAGTCAATGGGGCCATCAACTGTTTGGTTACTTATATATTTTTCAAAGTATCTTCTTTTAGAAATTCAGAAAAAAGAAATTCATACAGGTTTGGAACAACTTGAGAATGAGTAAATGATGACATAACTTTCATTTTTGTGTGAAGTATCCCTTTAACACAAGCTAAAGATATTTTCACACTTCATTCGATGATAAAATGCATCAATAATACCCCTTGGGATTATTATTATTATGTTTTTTTAACAAAAGGCAGTTGCTAACAAGTAGCTAAATGAGACTACAGAAGTTGTTGGAGATATTAAACATCATCACACTGAACAGGTAAATCTCGTCCACTCACTAGACTTCTCTAACTCTAACTTTCAGGGTAATTTTATTTTATTTTTTTAAGTAAAGACTGAAAGAGTTGCTTAATGAACAAGCTTAATGATGATGACTTTGAAGTCATGTGACTGCGGTGAATTCATTGATGTATGTACTGTATGTCCTCACCTTTCTCCTCAACTGAGTTCATAGAGTCGAGTTTAGGCCTAAAGTGAGTTCCTATCAGATCAGACATGGAGTGAGCAGCAGAAAGTTTCTGCGTTCCAGTGAGCAGCGAGCGCTTTGGCTTGGGTTCAGGTGGGTGAGGGTGCGGGTGCTGGTCTGGCAGAGAATCAGCCTCGCTCTGTCCTGAGCGTGGAAGGATGGCAGAAGATGTGTCTGAAAAGGCACCGTCGTGCTTGCGACCCTTCATTTTTTCCTTGAGCTTGGAGAATGGTGATCTGGGTTTGTCTCGCATCGACAAATCAAACATGCTGGCGGTCATGTTGTTCCGCACGAACTGGATGCTCACTTGAATCTTGCCTCGGTCTTTCCTCTTCTTACCTGGCCGTGAGTCTAGAGTGTACCAGCTGACAAGAGAGAGACAGGAAGTATGAGGCAATTTTGTCAATAAAACTGTCAGAAATACAGAAAGGCAGATATTACAGTTAGAAAATACATTAAATAAAAAAACAACAACAACAACAAAAAACAATGACAGAGCAGATACACTTGATGTGACTGGACAGTGCATTTTCAATCATGCTCTATTTTTATCCATAAATAATGTAATGTTTGATACTTATCATTTTTGAATATGAATATTTTGAATTACCCAATGTTTGTAAAATTTGGTAAATCACAGAAAATGTCCCACACAACACTATTCATCCAAAAACTCGATTAGTTAATCTAGATTTGATTTCTTTCCTTAGGAAACCCTCTTGGAAAAAGTTTATAAATTGAAGTCGCTATATATCTACACATCTTTTGGCCGTTGTGTCACAAGCATGGTTGGCCTCTTAGATGTTATTGAAAAAAGCTAGGCTGGTGCTACATGCGCCAGTAATTTGCAGATGTTCCAGTGTACTTTCGCAGCTTGATAAAAACAAACAGGAGAAAACCACACACTCTTTCACTTCTCTTTTTCTGTGAAACCCCCTGGTGGGAAGACTCTCTTTCAGGCTTTGCTCTGTATGTATAATTCATACAAAAACGACATGGGGGCAATGTGTTTGTCTGGCCAGAAACCCAATTTCACTTCACACAAATCCACAGCATAGTCCATTTAGTCCATTTGAAAGCCTTCCCCCTTCCTGAGAACGCATATTATAGTAGGGATAAACATAATTCCCTGGTAACTGCAAAGGTTTGGGCCACATAAAGAATGTGAAGTAATACGCCCCCATCTAGGCCATTCCCCAGCTCCTGTTTATTTAACCTCTTGCTCTTTTTTCTGCTGGAAGTAATGTGATTGATGCTGTAACTGTGTGAAAAAGAGGTGGCATTTGCACAAATCTGGCCTTTGTTCATTGATGCTCACACCGGTATTTGGAGATTATGAAATGGACAATATTTCAGCAGTCGAGTGAATCTCAAGTGTGGCTGAATATTGATGCTCTTGCGATACAAGACACTTGGAGCAGGATCATTTAATTTAGAAATGATCGCTGTGAACACTTAATACAAGTACAATACTAGACAGAGACTTGGACGGTGTTTGCTGAGTGAATGCAATGCACCATCTTACACCTACATAAGCAAACGTATATTGGCAAACCATATTTCAAAAAGATATTATGGATTTTTTTTATAGGTATCGGTTAATACTGGATATGATACTGTATATTTATTGTGCATGCTCAAAGTAAATTATTAAAAGCACAATTGTAAACAAATCACTGAGATTTTTTTAATAACAGATACAGATTAACTGTACAATTAAAGAATGTTCTCATGTAAATAAATATATAATAATATTTATTTAGATTTTTTAATTATTTATTATTATTATTATTATTATTGGATATTTTGGGGGTGGGAAAGTTCCAATCGTTCTATATTTTGTGTTGTTCTTTTGGATAGTATAACAAAATGTACAAAAAAAATGGAATCGACTTTTTCTATCGGTGTGACGACTAAACTCACCTGTAGTGTTTAAAGTGACTAATTTTAGTATTTTCTAATTTGGTTTAAAAAGTTCTAATTTTTTCTCATTGGTAACACTTTACAACAAGGTTCATTAGTTAACAACATTAGTTAACATGAACTAATAATGAACTGCATTTATACAGCATTTATTAATCTTCGTTAATGTTAATTTCAACATTTACCAATACATTATTAAAATCTTGTTAACATTAGTTAATGCACGGTGAACTAACATGAACGAACACCTGTATTTCCATTAACTAACGCTAACGAAGATGAATAAATACAGTAACAAATGTATTGCTCGTGGTTAGTTTATGTTAGTTAATACATTAACGTTTAACCAATGAACCTTATTGTAAAGTGTTACCGACTCATTTGAATGGGGTGCAAAGGAGACGATTCAGCAGAGTCCTCTAAAATGCTTAGGATGTTCTATCAATGATATCCATTTAAACTACTAAAACCTGATAGACTGTGTAGAATGGCATTCATTATTTTTTGTACAAACATAGTTTGGGCCCTTTTTTGACCTCAGCACTGATTAAAAAGACACTCTGTACACTCAAAAACCAGTCCTGCAGAAATGTAGTTTGACACTTCCACCCTAGACACAGTTCTTTCATGCAAACACTACTGTAAACACTGCTTCAGTATCGGAACACAGTTCCCTCTGGGGTCGTCGCAGGCTGCCATCTTGCTGAGTGCTCTTCTTCCATCATGGCACAGCTAGTGAATGGTGATTATGTTTCTTTCCAAGACCATCCACACACTGGGGAGCTTGTAGATCCGAGGGAAGAGGGTTTACCTGGTCTCAGGCCCAGTGAGGCAGCTCTGATCTGGGCATGTGGAGAGGCAGCCAGCCCCTGTTCTTCACATGGGAGTCAAGGCCAAGATAAATCTTCCTCTGCCTGGAACCACAATACTCCCACTCTGCGAGGGCCGCTGGGAACCACCGTACAATCAACAAACACAGGTGTGCGATAATTAGGGTCTGTCGACTCCAATGTCGAAACGGACTCTCGTACCCTTGCGTCAGTTAGTAGGAAACCTTTACATGAACAGAGTCAATGGGGACTGCTAACCCTGAGAGTCCATGGGATGCAAGGTTGGTAGAGTGATTTGTGCCATGAGTGTAAAAGATGATCTCAGCAATCAGTTACAGTACAGTTACACCCTCCCAAGGGTGCGACATCACCATAGTATCACTGAATACATACAGGCACTGATTGTGACATACCAACAATAATTATAAGCTTGGAGGAAGTGTTGTAATATCCAGGAGAGAAAGAATGCATCAATATTAATTTTCTAGCAGACACCAATGAGCTAATAATTATGGTGTGTTCCATTTACCTCAGAGGAGGGATGTCTTTGCTAGGAATGACATCACACCGAGTTAAGATGGAAAAATAAGATGGACACATCCAGGCAAACCTTTGGTGTGCCTACTTTTTTTGGCCACATAATGCCAAAGCATGATGTCCACAAACAGAGGTTGGATAGTAGTGTGCACCAATGAATTTATTGAGATACAGACAAACGGAAGTACTAATAAACAATGTAGCTGTGTCCCAAACTCCCAATTCAGAGGCTGTATCCTTCAAAAAGGCCTCAAAATGCATCCTTCGTTTCCCAGGCTTCACGGCCTAACCTACGTGACGACAGAAATTGGCTTTTACATTTTAAATGTATGTGTTGGGTTTCAACTTACTCGAATATGTATATGATACAAATCTAAAAATAATTTTAAAAAAAACTTTAAAGCGGTTCAAATTTTGAAATATCTGATATAGTTTATACTTTTCATTTTATATACAGAAATGGTCCAAGGTGAACATATTTAAACAGGTTTTGTTTTTTGTTTTTTTCAGACAGTTAAATATAACCCAAGTCTTCTTCAGGCAGGTCATTTCACTCAGCGGCCATTTTTGAAATGCCTCTCAGGAATGGGGAAACATCAAAATCTCCAAAGCTTACAATTAAATTTATATTTGTGAAATCTGACAACAACCGTCTCATAAATTTTGCTTCTAAACACTCAAATCATGACAAAAAACTGAATTTTCAGGCGCATCAGCAGTGCTCAGTGTGCGTCTCAGAGCACTGACTGTTTCAATAGCAACCAGAGCTTCTAAATGTCAGCTGCCGTGGCAATTTGGCGGGACTTATTCCACCATCGTATTTTCTCCCATTCAAGGTAATTCAAGGCCACCGTGTTTGTGTATCTAAAGTCTTTAAAAAAAAGTCCAGTACAAACGTTACTGCTGCTCGGTTGATGCGCTGAGCAGCCATGATGGATTCTGAAGTCAGGGTTGTTGCGCTTCCCGAGTTTCCCACTCCCAACTCTGACTTGGAACATTCCACTTAAAAGTTCCTACTGGGAACCAGGACTTTCCCACTTCAAAAAGACAAATAGAATTTATTTAATCATTATTTTGATATTGGCCAATAACTGGCAAGTACTAAAATCCTATACTATTTTGATTTAAAAAAAAAAAAAGTAGTTTAAAAAAATTAAATCATTAAATTTGAATCGTCGAATCATTTGAATCATTGCTACAAGTGAATTTAGGCATCTAAACATCATGTATATCATAAATGTACAGTATGAAAAATGGATATTAATTTTCAGAGTTGCTTTACATTTACCAGTGTTATTAAATTAGTGCTTTTAAAGATCTTTAAGTGAGTGTTCGCTGAGGGCAAACGTAAAAGTGAAAAATAAACTATATCTAATATCTGTGATAACTTATGTGGTATCAATTTATTGTGCATTATTAAAGGAGAGGTAATGAAATCATCTACAGATCTCCAGTGCAAAACATACTCACATTTTACTAACTAACATGTAGAAAAAGTTTGTAATTCATTTCTGTCATTTTCTGCATTCAATAATAATGTGAGGTATGCAAGACATTGGCACTGACTTTTCAACTTCAACCAGCCATACCGGTTTCTCTCTCAATACATGCTATTGCTTGTCTGTACGTGTCCAAAAAAGTGAAATCAGAAAATATTAAGATGCGATATTATTTAAAGAAAGTGGCCTATGTCACATCTGACAATAAAAGAACATAAAATGACGAAGTTTCTTTGGTGGAAATACAGTCATCATGGCCTGACAAAAAGAGGAATATATAATGGAATGCAGGATAATCATCTTCACTAAACCTGTTCATCCGCCATGGGACTGTGACTCAAACTGCAGTTAAAAGAAGTCAAAAGGCCTTTAACTGAAAAAAAGGCCTACATGAGATGGTTCCCCTTGTATAGTATTGCACAGCAATGGCATGTTCAAAGGCATTTAAAACTCGGACAACAGGTTTCAAAAACAAAGATATGATTACATCAAAGGTCCAGGTCAGCAACGTGCCCTGATCTTGAAAAGAAACTGCGTCACTAATAGTTACACGGGTTAAAAATAGCCCAGGTAATTTCAAAACCTTTCATTCTATTAATCTCGGAGTACTATTGGTTACAAAATTCTGAAAAGCATTAAACACTAGCCTCCCTCGACCCTATGATGAAGGCAATCAGTCAACGGCTATGATACGTGACCTACAAATAATGAAATTACAGTTAAGAAACATCTAAATGAGGAACAAATACCTGTGATTTCAAAAGAATCTTATATATTGCATAAATGCAGTGGTGACACAATCACTGGTACCACGAAAAAGAATTGGAAGTTGGGATTGCCACATTAACTGCATTGTTCAAATACCATTTACAGTCACTAACTTCACTGTGATACTAAAAGAGGACAAGGCTTTAGTATCAGGTTCCTCTTTTAAGTTGCACTTCTGCTTATTCCCTTTTCACAGACTGTGATGACAAGTTTCCACCTTTATCATATTGTCTAATTTAAAAAATACTGAAAATCTATATGCTATACTTTGTGTTAAATTATAGTGGGAGTAAATTACAAACAACAAATTAATGCTGCTGCAAGGGTATTTCTCGACATTTTTCCCGTTTTGAAAAGTCTTGGGAACGCGATCGTGGATTTTCCTTTTGCTATTGAAGCAAATGGGAACACAAAAATTATATTTGCTGTTGCCTCTGATAGTGTAACCAACTATGACGACTTGCGCTACTGAGAACCATGGAAATGTGAAAATGGTCCATTTGTATAGTTCTACAAAGCTTTTGCATGTAGACAGATCCTTAAAAGATCCGGCGTCAAAAATGAATGAAATATTTAGCCCACTTACTCAGTTTTCCGTCGTTCCTTGTTGTCAAATATCTCATTTAAGTTGATGAGTTTTTGGCCCAGAAATTTATCCAATCCGACCAGGGACCTGTGCATTACTGTGAGGCTCAGCTCATAAACCTCTGGATTGCTCTCCATCAGCAGCCCTGGAAGTTCAAACGAAGCCTCTTCCTTCCACACCGGGCTGAGGGTCTTTTCTGCCACTGATGTGGAGTACTTCTCTTTGCCCAGCTGGATGATGGTGTAGGCATCGTTGGTGCCATTCTTGCCCTTTGGTTGCAGGTCTGTGGCTTGCAGAACAGTGGCTTGGACATGAGTTGGAAACCATTTCTGCGACTGTTCACCCAATGACATGATGAGTTCAAGTGTAAAACTACGGATTTTGGTGTGTGAAATGATAAAGTAAAGTACTTTAATTTGGCCTTGGCATTTCGTTTAGCTTCTAATCACAGGAAATGAGTGACCAAGAGGTGATAAAAATTGAAAGTTATGTGTAACAGAGTGGGAAGAACATATTTGTTATTACAAATTTTGCATGTATTAACAAAGCAGGTAACGGTGCTGTAAATCTCCACACATTGACCCCGTTCCAACTCAGGTCACCTAAAAGCAAAGACAAAAAGACAGAAAACAAAAAAAATATATATATATATATATATTAAAAAAAATCCCTTTTGACTCAAACAAGTGACTTTAACAATAGATAAAACATAGGGGAGACTGTAACTCAATGTCACTTTTTTTATCCGTCTAAAGCTTATATACCGATATTTTCCCATGCTTTTTTGGACATTTGCACATTCATTTATTTTGGTAATCAGATTTACTTGTCCAAAATAAAATGTCATATCATTTAAATGTATTATTATTCAAAATGGTAAACATATTGAAAAACGCTGTCAATCAGAAAATAAAATGAACTAAAACTATTAATTAAATATACCAAAGCCTAATAACTCTATAAATACACGAGTCACTCTTAAATACTGAAGTATACACGGTCGCCCTGACATTATTTTTTCAATTTAGATGAATAGTTTGTGTTTGGTACTGTATATGAAATTATATAAGAAAAAAAAAAAAAAAAACGTCTATTTAAAATTTCTTCTCTGGTCAGTTCTGGCAGGTTCATTTTTAATCGCGACCCAAAGATATACTTTAAGGATTTTTTCAAATGTTTTATAAATATCTACATCTTCAAATTTTAGTTTAGAACTGGCGTTCATGGGTTAAATTGGCTAAACTCAACAAGTACTCCGCAGTCTCCCCTTATTTAATTCAATCAGACATGGTCCAAAACCACTGAAACATCACTGCTAGTTTTAATATTACCCACAGTTACTGCTGCTGTCAAACATTAACACAAGGCTCTGATAATTACCTCTCAAGCATCTTTCTCGAGCACAGCTAGCGACGCCACTGCATGTGGGATGACTGTCTAAGCGAACCGGTACCAATTCTCTACATGTGTGGTTGATGGAAATGAATAAACTGCTTTAGTCGACACTAATTCATCTTAAACAAATGTGTGGTATTCCACATCAGCCCTGCACTCGACTTCCTAGTTCCTCATTTCCGCTGATGCGGTCACGGGTCGAAGTGGAAACTCCTCCTCTGTTGCCGTGGAAACACAGGATTTGATCAGTGCGCGCCTGGCGCCGTTCCTGGGAGTCGGGAAGACTGGGAGGATTATTAGAGTTTGAGCATTTCGTTTTTCCTTTTGTTGGCCGTTTTGTCGAGAAAAAGGAATAAGCAACAGCTTGTTTGTAAAACACTGCAATTTTATCTATATGTTTTTTTTAGGCTATTAGTGATTGATTTTGCAGGTTAAGTGCGGTGAGATGAATACAGGTGAAATGGAACAAAATGGATAAAGACAGACATCTATAAAAACATGTCCCACTTTATCAGTATTGTAGGCTGCTTGGCTTATTGTCTTCTATTGCAGACAGTGTACCTCTCTCAAAATATGCATCATATATTATTAAATTATATTCTTAAATGATTGAATTATATGTCACACACACACACACACACACACACACACACAGACACGTGGGTTTGTTTAGCTTAGTGAGGATATTCCATAGGCGTAATGGTTTTCATACTGTACAAACTGTACATTCTGTCCCCCTACACTACTCCTACCCCTAAACCTACCCATCACAGAAAACATTCTGCATTTTTACATTTTTTATAAAACATTGTTTAGTATGTTTTTAAAGCTATTTGAAATATGAGGACTCATGAGATGTCCTCATATTTCACGTTTACGTCGTAATACCAGTGTAATACACATGTCATTATACAAATTTGTGTCCTCGTAAGTCACAAAAATGTGCCCACACAAACACACACACACACACGTATGTATGTATATATATATATATATATATATATATATATATATAATATATATATATATATATATATATATATATATATATATATATATATATATATATATATATATATATATATAACATCAGAATAAATTATGGGAAAACAAATAAAATGTGGAGGGTAAATAAAGATCAACCCTTTAAATCCCACAGGTGTCCCATTCACGCTATCTGGTAGACAGTAAAGTCAATAAATGCTTATTGGGGGTCTTGACAAAACCAAACCAACCATGTTAACAAGCTGTCTGCCAATGTTTCTTGAGTGGAGACAATGAGGTACAGATAAGAGATTCATTTAAATGACTACAAATGTGTGTGTCACCCCACTTGACGGGTAGATCTTAACCAAACACACCTGCTCTTTCATTTTACTCTCTTTCTCTCTCCTTATCCCCATCAGCCTGCCATCAACTGCAGAGTGTTGTGTACATACCAGAGTCAGAGGCATGAGTCTGGCACATTCGTCACACATAGATTATAACTCTTATCTGGACTGTATCTCAGGAAGAAAATGGGCCTTGTGTGATGAAATATTAGGTCATATAAAATGCATTTTAGACAGCTTAAACTGGGGAGAGGCCCTTCCATGTGCCATTTCCAGTTAAGCTTCATTGCAAACACCAGAAAACAGCTGAAGAACCAGAGCGGAAGAATCTCCTCACATGCAAGCCCTGAAGATAGCCGTATGGTCCTCTTATGGACAAATTAATATAGTCATTCTTTGTTTGTAACATTGTTGTTTATTTTTTTGCATTGCAGACAGACTATCTGTGTATTAATAGAGTTTTTTCAGTGACTCTTTCTGCAGGCTACATAGTTAGTAGGTGGTGACAAGTGTCTTTATAATGAGTGAGTCATTTGAATCAGTCACTGAATCGATTTGTTAAAAACACTGATTCATTAAGAAACTAAAAAAAGTGACTATTTAAGATTGAGTCATTGAATTATTCACTCAAGCAATTTATTAACAACCGCAGATTCATTCAGGAATGCAAGAAGGGACTGTCTGTGTGATTAATGAATCAATGAATCATTTATTCAAACAATTTGCCATCGTCAGCCTTGTGGGCTTCGACATGAAGAGCAATTGCTCTTTGGGTGTCCTGAGGTTGAATCACGGCTCTTGATCCTTTCCCTTCTCCAACCTGCTTTTTGTCCAATTTCTAATATCCTATCTGAATTAATGGCAAAAAATAATATTTGTAATACTAATTTAAAAAATAAAACACCACTACTGTGTGTTGCACTGGTTCTGCTGTGGGGTTTGGAACTACTTTCATTGGCGGAGCAAAAATAGACAAAGTAAAGATAGATAGGAAAGAATAACGCTTTTTTCTCCCCATTCCATAAATTCAGCTCTCAATTTCGCACTGTTCAGTTTTAAAGAATCTCATGGGGTGGAAGAGGCTCATGGCTGTAAAGAGACTCCACCAGGGGTCATGACACCAATCCTTAATTTGACAATTTGTTAGACACTTTCATGTATTACCTTCTAAGACCATAATACGCCTGTGTGCCTCTGGAGTGGGATAAAAACATGAAAGGCTCTACATTCCAACCTCACCTGCTTCCTTTTATTGTTCTCCTCTGATAGAGTATATAAAGGAAAAAAATCCATCAAGTCATAAATTAGCCTAGAGCAACGTATGGCCTCAGTCCACTTTTCCAGAGGAATGATGTTGTAGCCCATAAACTGTCCAATATTCAACAGGACCCTGTATTGCATATCAGTAAGGTCCACGTGTTGGCCTGTATTAGGCATCATCTTTATGGGCCCGGATCCTCTGTAAGGTCTCTTGCCACGGTCAAACAGCTGGTTCTGCTTTAGGCCCCTTTCTTCAACACTATATAGGTTGTTTTACATTTATTAAACACTTTTACGCATCTCTGGCTGCAAGATTGCCCATCTGTTAGCACACGACAATATATATGCTTCCAAATGCATGCGGAGGGAGCAAGAGAAGGTGAGGGGATGCCATTGTAACATCAGTCCGTCTCATAATGAGCTTCAGGTTTACGGTCGGGTTGCGAGATTGATTTAAAAGGCTGTGCTTTTAGTCAAGAGGACAGTCAGATTGCAGATGAAAATTTAATAATAATAAAAAAAATAGTAGGAGAAAAGAGCACAAATCACTGCCGGCTCTGCGCTCTGTGGAATGTTAGGGTGTGCAATGCATGGTGATATATAGATCTGCAGATGTGCATGTAGCCTGCGACGGCTGGAGCAGAAATTGTTGGGGGCGTGCGGCTGCCGAAAGGTCCATTGTGTTGAACAATACTTCAAGAGTGTTTATTTGAGTATCACTAAAGGCTATCACCTCTCACCTCTTCATAGCCGCTCAAGACTGTCACGGAAGTTAGCATGTTGCACTTTGAGCGTCGAGAAAACCTCTGAGGCCAAATCATAAACGGTGATGGGTTTGAAAAAAAAATGTAACATTGTCAAAGGTAACATTAAGATGTTTTATGAGAGCACATTTCGTTTATCTTATCTTGTGTCAGCACAAATTCTCTTCATGATGCAACTGTTCATGTGTGTGTATTATGTGTCTGAATAATCACATGAGGATATTGAGGTTACTATATATTTTTATGACTACAATCTAATGGCAGTAAATGGAACAACAAAATAAAAAAAAAATTCATGGCTGCACAAAGAAGTGCAAAACTGGATGAAACAGTCGAGTCGTGCTTATTTAATGATGCCGAGCATTGTGAACTGGCAAGCAAGTCATTTGCAAATGTAAACATACTGCTGGTATGTTGTAAAATAAACAAGTTATCCGCATGTTATCCACATTCCACTGCATGAATCAAGAGCTGCTTTTGAATGCTGTTCTGTATGCATGAGAGGATGTGCAGACCAGGGATATGACAAACAAATTAAACAAATGAGAGTGATTAAAACAGCTGGATTCACAAATGGCATGACCAATTCAGGGAATTATGGAGGCAAATGCAGCAATTATAGCAAATGAGGTACACCCACTTTGTGCTGCTCAGATGTTGCATTAATTTAAATGGTCTGTTTCTGCTGTGCAATTCATATTACGTTAAATTAGCAAGAGAATCCCCTGTGTCCTTCTTCTGTAATTCAGCTGAAGTCTTCATAAAGCTCTTCTCTCCAAAGCAAATCATTTGCAGTTGGAGTTCTTTATGTCGAAATCCTCGAATGGCATTGCATTTCATAATATTGTTGGGAAATTTGGAAAGAATACTTTAATGAGGTTGGCTTTTATGTATTATTATTTTATCAAAACTAATTTTGGCTTTCCGAGAAGTGTAATTTTTGGGAGTTTAAAATCATAGTTTTATTTGATTTATGGGTCTTTTCAAGAAATAAAGGGAGAGATAACGGGGAAATGATGAGGGAGCAGGATATGATGCAGGTCAGTTACTCCACAAAAGCTTTTTATTTTAAATTTAAATGTAATTAACTGAGTTTTTAATTTAATATGTATAATAAATTGGAAACACTTTACAATAAGGTTCATTAGTTAACAACATTAGTTCACATGAACTACTAATGAACTGCACTTCTACAGCATTTATTAATCTTCGTTAATGTTAATTTCATCATTTACTAATCATTATTGACATCTTGTTAACATTAGTTAATGCTCTGTGAACTAACATGATAAAAAACAACTGCATTTTCATGAACTGACCTTAACGAATATTAGTAAATACAGTAACACATGTATTGCTCATTGTTAGTTCATGTTAGCTAATACATTAACTAATGTTAACAAATGAAACTTAATGTAAAGTGTTACCAATAAATTAAATAAATTACTTATATACTCAAAAGAAAAAAGAAAAAAGTAGTAAAATTACTACCTCTAGGATATATTACTCAATCTTAACCATTCAAATGAATGAAAACTAGTTTTTATTAATGATTTGGTTCAATTTTTACAGGAAGTGAACTTTTAAAACTCTTGGTACTAATACAACAGATCATCAAAAATGCACTTTTTCCAAACATTTCAACATGTTTTTAATTATGTTAGTACAATACAAACATTGCAAAGTATCATTTTCACTACACACAATAAGTGTTCTAATCTATAAAATATTTTATTTACAGTAACTGCCATTCATGCTATTATTATCGAACTTTTTATTTACATCTTTTCTTGCTCAGTTACATTTGTCTAGCCAACTGACCTTAATCAACTAATCATTTGTTACATCTATAAATTTATATAGAAATAGATTCCATATGAGATTCTATAAAACTGGCTTGCAATTTACAAAAAGGATAACTAAATATAATAAATACATGTTACAGCGATTTAAGCTTTTTAAAAGTGTGTGTGTGTGTGTGTGTGCGTCTGTGTGCAAGAGAGTAAGAGAGACGATTGTGAAAATAGAGCTGGATAGAGAACAACCAATCAATAACTGTGTGTTAATCAAATTGATCAGAAATGCTTCAGAAAGAGAGAGACGGATGGGATCAAACACAGGCATTTTACATTACAGTATGCCACATGATACTGTAAACGGAGGCCTCAACATGGCCGAGATTGCAAAATTACTGTAAGTCATCCTGAAAGTGTCAACTACAGTATAGACTGCAGCAAACTCAACTAGCAGAAAACCCAGGCATGTCATATCATCACTTCACGTCTTTTAATAACACATTATGGATTTATGTCAGTTCAGTAAGTTGAGTAAGTTTATTTTTTTAAAGCCGCCTGTACATCTTTAATTCAGCAACAAGGCTGATATATTTACTGAATTAAATCATTGTTAAAAAGCACTAAATTGAAATTGTTTCTGTGGTTAAACCAAATTTAACACATTACATACATATTGTGTTTTGAAATTGATTATTTGAAGAAAATACGTATGACTGTATGAAACGAAATTAGGTTTTGAAAATGTACACTTCACAAAGAAATATAACTTTCCAAGTTTATTCAGTCAGATTAAACTTTTTTGCTTGAATAAAACCCATTTCCAGACGTGAAACATACTGTATTATGTTTTTTTTTTTTTTAAAAAAAACTTGTTTCAATTTGTTTTCTCCTCTTTCAACAGTAGATTTTCGATTGTAAAGCATGTCTAAACTTCTCAGGTTTTTACTCAGTCATTCCATTCTCAATGAGTCAGTGAATGGTTAGCCGCTGCCATGTGTTCAGCAGCCAGGATGCTGAGAGATTGACAGAGCAATACTGAACCCATGTCTTCAGGGGGCGAGTGAACAGGTGTCCCTCCTGCTGGAGTTTAAGAGAAGTCCCCTGTGCCCCAGCCGAGAGAGTGAGATAGTAAAGAGAATGAGAGAGAGAAAAGACCCACATGTGTGTGCCCCGCGGCCCCTCTTTTCCCCCTTGTGTGTATGTATATATTAGAGTGATGGGGAGGTATGCAGTGCCATAGTTCAGACACATGCTAATGCGCTCCTAGAAATAAGTTGGGAAAAGACGATGAAGAAAAGCTTTGAAGATGTTGTGTTAAAACACACAGGGGCTTTCTGAAAGATGAGAAAGTTATGGGCATATAATTATAGGTTTTATCAGCAATTATATTAAAATAACAACCAGAAGCCATTGTAAGGATGGACTAACAGTGTTTGTGGAACCGAACGACATGTTATATCTCATTAATGTGTTGATCACATGCCTTGCAGACAGAGAAAGAAATGTGTTAATTGTTTTTCAATTAATAACCTACTCATCTTTTTGATTGCAGCATTCTGAGAAATAAACCCCCCTTACACTGATTCATCGGCACGAAACAGAAGTTGCGATAGTCTTTTCTTTCCTATTGTGAGTGAAACAGCTTCTCGAACAAGAGGAGATGTGGGGCGGGACTTGATTAATGGTTGATTGATTGGATGGTTGGATTGTTGTGGTTTGCGATTACTCTGATCTCATATGAGTGACAGGTTGTCCCGCCCTCACGCCCTCATCATCAAAGAAGAGATGTCACTGCAAGAGGGAAGTAGCTATTTTGATAAAAGATTCCAAGGGCACTTGAATAAATAAAGGAAAATAATAATATGCACGTATAAATCATTCATAATAAATACTGCAATATTGCATATAAATAAGAACGATCAATTCGGTTTTGATTTCAGGGTGACTTTAATGTTCGAGTTACTGTAAAACTCACAAACCAATCTTCGTTTCACACTCGACGAAAGAAAACATGTCAAGTCCATATATCAAAGACCTGTCCATTAACACAAGAGCCACGTGAGTTTATCTCTCAGTAAGATCTCTCTGTTGGTGCTTGACGAGTTAAGCTATAGCATGTCACTAATTCTGACGCCTGATGACATGTGCTGGGCAGCCGAAGATCAGGCATCTCCCCTACGGAAACTGACAGGTTAGATTTCACAAGCCAAAAATTCCGCTGGAGTTTTACAATGCATCATCACTGCCTTCATGAGAAATTTCAGCCTAATGTGGTCGTTTTTGATGCATACACGCATTGAATATACGATATAAAAAAAAATTCAAAAAATATAAAATATAGAAGACTATTATACTGAAATGCTATTTATACTGTATAATATAGTAAATAATATAATACTAAAGTACTATAATACTTTTTCCCCTTTTTTAAGATCCTCTTATCATTATTTCAAAAATAATTCTGGCTTTCCGAGAAGTGATTTTGTAAGTGTCGAGAGTTTTACACCATAGTTTTATTTGATTTATGTCCTTTTATCTTTTCAAGGCAAGAATCTGGGGGAGAAAATGGGGGAATGGGAAAAGGATATGATGCAAGACATTCATGCTGCGCCAATTTTTTATTATAAATATACTTTTTATTATATAATATTTGTTCGCACAACACCCATTCCCAAAATATCATTTAATTAATGTAGAATGTTTAAAAAAGCCCGTAAACTGCATTTGTACATCAAGGATACTACTTCTAAACTATTTGAACTAATAACTAAATCTAAATCCATCCATCCATCCATCCATCCATCCATCAATCTATCTATCATTCGTGTTATATTAATATACTGTCAACGTAATATTAATATTACATGTGTATAAGTATTAGCTGTTTTACAAAAAAAACAACTGTTCTGATATACTTATGTGTTTTTATATGTGTATGTATGTGTGTGTGTATATATATATATATATATGTCATATATTACATATATATATTATAAGGGCCTAAATCTTCTTTATTTTATGAATGTAATAAGGATGAGCAAACATACAGCTGTCTTTGAAGAAGGCAGTCAACCCTTTTTGCACTCAGAATTTGAAATTATTATTCCACAATTTTGCTTATAGCCTGAAGTAGGGGAAATGGAGAAAAAGCTGTTACGGCATTCCATTTTTTTTTCCCATGTAGGAGTATAAGAGCCTGTGTTATTTGCATACCAGGGACATATTTAAGCTGTATTACATGCAGGAGAAGTGTTACGGGGAAAGAGGCTATACATCTAAAGTAATGATGAGTTCAAAAAAATGTGTGAGAAACAGCTTTACCCTGCATGGAAATACACTCTGTGGGATCATTAAGTCTCCTCGGCTTCAAAGTGCTAAAGCGCTCTAGTGAAAGCCTATTAGCAGTCACTGGGAAGCTCAACTCCGCACTAAACGGCATACTGTTTTCATGTCTTCCCTCAGTGATAAAGCCTTATCTATTTAAGATGCTTGAAAATAGCTCATATTGAGCAGCATATTAGAATAAATTAAATAAACACATTGCACATATATAAATCAAACTCCATGCGGTTAATCACATACACAAAGAAAAGACACCCACATTGAAAGCCTCGCCGAATAAGCAAAATCTTAGCACAAGGCGAGGCTTTTCTCAATCTGTTTAAACAAATCAATCAAATTCCTGAAGATGTTTGTGAAAATGTGCAAAGATTTATTATTGGATGCATATGGACAGGATTCTTTAAGGAGCTCTATAAAACCTCTCTCATTCTAAACACAGACAAACACATGATGCAATTACAGTAATCAGCACATGTCAATTAAAGAGAAATTGCACAATTGAAAATAGTTTTACATGCACTGAATACACAACTGATAGACAGTAACACACTCAGCTTATGTACACGTTTTTAACCACATTGTGGTGTGCAAATGCATTAAATACAGAATAATATATGATTTACATTTTTACATTTAGCATTAACAAATAAAGAAGCTTTCCATCCAAGATTTAACAGCATTAGCATATTGTCATTATAAAATAATAATAATTCACACATTTTTGAAAATGAACCAAGCTGCGATTTAACTAGAGATTTTTTTTTTAGATTTAGACCATACACATATTTGTATATGAAACATTTTCAAAATTTTACAGACAGCCTTTCTACATGAGCAGAATGATATTTATCCATCAAATATTATCTAAGCTGCTAATGTCATTGCAGTTTTCGTTTGTAAAATATGAGATAAGTAGATACATCTCTTTTTATTGGTAACATTTAGCTAAATTGATGCCCTTTGTGTGCACCTGGTGCCAAAGGTTAGGATTGTGGCGAAGGTCTTCTCTCTCCCACGGGAATGCGTTCAGCCGATAAAGGTTGTCTCGACCTGCCATGCACATGAGCGATACCAAAACTGATATATTGTTGCATTGTGGGTAGGAGTAGTTTCAAATGATTAATTTAAATGTTAGTACACAGTAGTTAAAGACACTTAATATAAAGTGGGGCTGAAGCTATTAGAGAGAATGTAAGTGAGAAAGAATATTTTATATAAACTATAATTGTTTACACTTTGTTTACAACTTTGTTGTATTCACATATTCTTGCTATAGGGGTAGTGTTAGAATTAGGGTTTGGTTTAGGGTTAGTTGCATGTAATTATGCATAATTTACTGTCAGTGCATGTAAGATATATAACTGTTAAATAAAGTGTTACCTTACAATTTATTTATGGATCCAATGGATAAACAACAGAAAAGAAAAAAGAAAAAAACCTGAAACTGCATTCTGTATTTAGATTTCTTTAGCTAAAAACATACTAATTATAACTAAAAATGCATCTATTAAGATTTTATACTTTCATAATTTTTTAGGTTGTCTTTATCATTCTTTTTAAAGCAACAAATATTATAATTCATATGATAGATGAATAATTATCACAAATTCATTACTTTACAAATAATTATTTAATCATTCAAATGCAAAGTTCTATTTTTAACATCACTCATAAAATATATTTAGATGGCTTAAAAAAAAAAATCACAATTAATAATCCATAAAAATACACATAACAAAAGCATTTGGTTAGGCAATATTTCTTTAAATAACCTTTTTCCGTTACCTTTGTTTGTCAGAATGGTGATAACGGAGGCCAGTGCAGGCAGAGAGCTGTGTTGTTGACTAGAGGCACATCGGGCGAAGTTCTTCTCCAGCTACAACAGCGCTCTCATCTTATCCCTGAGGCAGAAGAGAGCAACGTACAAAACTACTGTACAAACACTCACACATCTTCACTCTGCAGCTGTGATGAAGTCATCTCGGGGTCTTGACACGCTTTCGTCTAGCTTAGAAATCATTTTCAAATGTTTTGGGACTGGTGTCCACATTAGACAGTTACAAGGCTAGTACTGTACAAACCCATTGGCAGAGACAGAGCTATTTATGGTTGCTTAATACCGCAAATGGTGTTGCAAGTACCTGCAAAAGCCATGTAATCATAAATCAAGTTTTGCTGATCCATCTGGTGCAGGCATGTGAAAGAAAAGAAAAGGCATATAAAAATAAATAAATGGTAACACTTTATTTCAGTACTCCACTTTAGACATTCTTAGAAATATAACTTTGCAACTATGTCGACTAGCAGTCGGTATTAGTAGACTGTCTGCTTAATATCTTAATACTTTGTTGATCTACAACAGATATTCTCCTGACTATAAGTAACTTTGCAAGAACATGTCAACTTAATCTACTAGCAGTCTACTAAGTACTCTAATGAGAGATTGTGGACATGTAGTTACAAAATAATGAGAGTAAATAATTTACACAGAACTGTTTTTTAACTAAAAACTGGAAACTTTTTTTGCATTGTGGCCATTCATTTACACAACAACAGCGTTTTGGAGGCCTTTTGAAAACAGGTTTCAAAGTGCAAGTTTTTGAAAGCGATTTTGTTATCGTCTCTGTGTAAACTACAAAAATGTGAATCTGTGAAAATGCTGGGCTGGCAGGAGAATACAGCTTTTTAGTTGTTTTCACGAATCTGAGATCATTTTGACAACGTTGTTGGCGTCTGTACGCAAAAAAAAAAAAAACGCAAAATGCAAAATTTTCCATTTTTAGTACATCATTGTTATGTAAATGCACACTTAGTTGACGTTGCACATTTAGTTAGTTGACATGTAGTTGCAAAGTTACTAATTGTCTAAAGTGGACGATCGGAAAAAGTGTAACCAATAAAATCAAAGAAAATTTGGTCACACCTTAAATTTTTCATGTTATTTAATCTGTGTATGTGATATTTCAGTAACACTTTACAAATAAGATTCATTTGTTAATATTAGTTAATGTATTAACTAACACGAACTAATCATGAGCAATGCATTTGTTACTGTGTTTGTTGATCTTTGTTAACATTAGTAATTAACATATGCAGCTCATAGTTTGCTTGTTACTTCAGTGCATTAACTAATGTTAACAAATACAACGTTTGATTTTAATAATGTATTAGTTAAAATTAACGTTAAAAAAGATTAATAAATGCGGTAACACTTTACAATAAGGTTCATTAGTTAATGTTAATTAACAACAGCTCATGATTAGTTCAAGTTAGTTAATACATTAATTAATGTTTAACTAATTAACCTTTTTGTAAAGTGTTACCGATATTTCCGTATACTGTGCCATATGTGTGTTTTATAAGTCTGCACTAGGACACTAAAATGTAGTAAGTTGCAGCAAAAATGTCTAAACTTCTAAATGTTTTAAATAACGCCTCTGTGTAGGCCATAGCTGTCATGGGTATTGTTAAAAACTCTTCCCAGGTGTCCCAGGAGTGGTAGCACGGGAGGGTCAGCGAGTCACAGCACTGCTTTACTGTTACCATCACTCTTCATCCTACTCTGCACAAGACGTGTTAGTGACCTTACCAAAAAATCACTTATATCTGACCAGACCGCTAATGCACTATCCAGATGTTATGCGTTCGGCTTCATGTTTGATGTTTTTGTACACCTACTATTCTCTGTGCCTTATCCTGAACTTTCTACATTTTTTTTTTCATTGTCATAGTCAAACAAATGGGGAGGTTGCATACGACAGCGTCTAGTGCTAGAAAAGAAAGCCACATAATTATTTGTATATTTGCTGGCTGAACAAAGGGCATCTCACATCAGAGAGGCGTTTCCATTAAAAAATGATATCTTAACACTAAAGGTTACCAAGATGACATTATGCTCCCTAGACGTGTTTGACTGACACATTGAGGCTTATGACCTTCAGAGGTGAAGTCCGAGATGGAGCGGCAATAATAATATACTATTATTAAACATATGGAAGAGAGATGCATCTTCCAAACTAGTGATTTTGCATATTTCTCTTAATGGAATATGCACAAAATATTTGTTGGGGAGAGAGGAGGGGGGTAAAGAGCAGGTCAGTTTCACATGCACACGCACACTTGTGAACGTGTAAGTCTCGAGACCGTAATGAAAAGTTTTGGCTTGCAGGGTCATGTGTTGACAGAGTTCATTTGAATTAGTTTCAAGCATTTGAAACTGAATGTCAAGCCAATTTGATTTTGAGCATTTCAAGCTCCTATGACACTTCAAGGGGCTGCATTGATGCTCAGTGAATAAAAGGCAAGACGCATTAAATATTTCTATATTTTGCTAATCATTTAATTATTCCACCCACTCTGGGAGTGGATTAAAATGATTTCAACAGAGAACATAGTACCTAGCCACTTACCATAGTAAGAGAATAGACACTATATACATTAAAGCAAACACTTGGCGGAGCTGCGTTCAGGCCCTGATACGGCCTCCTATCTAAATGGCTAATCCATGCAATGTGTGGGTGGGGTGATTAACGTTCACACAACCAAATGAAAAAAAAAATTGCTTTGAAACTTTGAATACGGTCGGCATGAATATGCAACTATGAATAATTGGCAGAGAATGGGAGCTGGCTTGGATTAACAACTCAAAATGCAGTTTATGACTAATTGTGTTAAGTGAAAATAAACTGGCACTTTTGTTCCCGGGATAATTAGCTTTTTAATGTTTGCTGGAGTGATTGTGGGAGCTGTGCTCTGGCGCCTGTTCTTTTTTCAAGTGGGCCCTCTAGCTTTCCTGAGGGGAATGAGACTTGTGTTTGCGTGCGTATGTGTGTTGAGGACTTTTATTAGTGGGGAAAAGTGGCTTTCTGGATGTAAATAACTTTGTAGTGCAGCATATTTGTTTGTTTAGACTTCGTTTTGCTTGAGGCTTTGTACATATTTTAATGGAGCTGCATTAATAGGTTTGTTGCTTTTGAATAGCCCCTTCATTCATGCTTAAGCCACATTTACAGAGCTAAAATTGCTTTGTGTTTCAATGTGTTGTGTAAGTTTCATTCTAAAATATCGTGGTGCACCGACACATGAAATAATTTATTGCAGCCTATATAATATATTTTATAATATAATATTACTATAAGTATGCATCACTATTAAGTACTATTTTATTTTTGTATTACATTACAAATACTTAACTGATATTTCAGAGTTATTTAAAGTCATCTTTGAGGCATGTTTATGGATCAACTAGCTGCATCAATTCATTTCTGGACATGTGTCCATGAATAAGAACATTAAATGTGTATGATTTTCTTTCATTTCATATCATTGAAGCTGAACAGAACAGTATTATCTAGAAATATTTATTATTAAATTTTATGTATAATATAGAAATTACTTTTATTACTAATGGAAATTATTGGAATATAATTCTTAGTATTAATAATATTATTAATAATAACAACAATTAAAAATAATCATCATCTTCATTTCAGACAAGAAATAGGATTTCAAAATTATTAGGAAGCACAAGTGTATCTTTTTAATCTCGCTGATCTGAAAATATTCAAGAGGAGAGTCAATTCATGCAAAAAAAAAAAAAAAAAAAAAATTAGAGTGATTCTGCAAGTCAGAGGGCTTCTGGAAACTTCTGCCGTACGCGCTCATGCACTATTGAGGGTTGAAGAGAGACTCGAGGACCCCTCTTTCACTTTAAACCCTGTACTTTTTCCCACTTTCCAACTGCAGCTCGGTCTCGCACCGAGACTCTCGCTGCTCTCCTCTGCGAGGCTGGGTCACGGGGTAATTGGAATCAGTTATTCAAAACATCTCTAAATGTGATTTAAATGGCAAGGATTTATTAACATAGAAGGAAACCATTAAAAGGGGGTTCGGAACGGGGAGAGGGGAATTCCGTTTTGGGAGAAGAGTGGGGGCAGAACGGACTGCAGAGTGAAGAAGGAAGGGGAAGGGGAGAATGAGGGGGGAGAAGAGAAAGCAATTACTGGATGTAAAGGCCACGAACAGAGCTCCCGCCGTCACTGAGAAATCAAATCTGTCAGCAATTAGGAGGATCTGAGGGGGCCATGCAGCACTCGCCGCTGGACAATAGGGGTGCTGGGACTCTGAAGAGGAGAAGGGGCCGGAGCAATTATGAGAGCTGATAGAGTAGCTTTATTTATCTAAACAGCAGGTTAGTCTCTCATTCTGCCTCTTTTGTCACTTGTTGCGGATGTGAAAGGGGCACCACTTCATCCAAACGCTGTTCGACCCGATCGGCATTGTCCGGGTAGTTAGTGTCTGAAGAGGCTCTGCTTTTCACTACCCTGCTGGGATAAACCAGTGCTTGATCTCATGCCCTAGCAATGCTAACCCTTCACCTTCAAGAGCAGATCTCCATACCTTACGCTTCAAGCTACTTATTAAGGCATTGCAAAAGGGGCTGCGCTCCTCTACAACCAGTCCTCAATATCAAAGGGCACAGGCTCAATGAATGGGTCAAAAGGCCCTTGTTTAGGACCGAGGCTCAGGAAAAGGATTAAAGGTGGGTAGTCTAATGTTAGTCTTCACATAAATGGCGTAACGGAGAATTGAACTGACGCAATGTTGAGAATCCCGCCTGTATAGGGTGGACTAAATCTCAGATTTGTAATGATGCCACCAAAACAAACAAGAAAACAACACAAAACACGTGTAACCTTTGAAGGAGTGGTAACTGACCAAAGTGATTAATGATGTGATCAATTTCAAATTAAATTATTACTGTGAAACTAATCTGCATTTCAGTCATCTTGATATTATGAAAGTCCATGCAATCAAATATTATATATCATAGACACACACACACATATATATATATATAAACATACATACATACATATAGATATATACACATTAGCAAACAAAAGACAGACATTTAATATACAGTAAATTCTGAAGTGACAATAGACTTTTGTTTTACCCAATGATGTATTTTTTGTC
The DNA here is from genome assembly GCA_037194245.1 of Opsariichthys bidens. Lineage (NCBI taxonomy): Eukaryota > Metazoa > Chordata > Actinopteri > Cypriniformes > Xenocyprididae > Opsariichthys > Opsariichthys bidens. The sequence continues at coordinate 21,972,130 of CM074279.1, read as the reverse complement.
CCATTAAATAATTTCTAGCCTCTTTTAACATTATGAAAAGGTTTTCACTCATGGTTTCATTTTACAAAGCTGCCATGTAAAACTGGGATTCATTGTTACTTCAGTCTCAATATAAAATGCTAAATTCAGAAAATGAACACTGAATAGTATGGATCGTATTTTAAATAATAATAATAATGTAAAAATTACAGAATTTCTGTGGAATTGATCAAAATCGGATAAAAGCAGAAAACCATTTATTAAAATACATTTTATAAGAATATGTAGATTTACAAAAAAAAAAAAACCTTACACAAATTCACATGTGGTCAAATCTTCATTGAATACACAGAATGTTCACAGAGGTCACCATACATCACACAAATCTCTTAATGAAAAGCAGATGTTTAAAATGAAATTCTATAAATTATTTCAGGTTGATTATCAGCCCTCATCATCTCAGAGTTGAAAAATGTACCAGGACATCGCTCATAGCCATTTTCCCCCAGATTAAAGGCCCACGAATTTTCTATATAGTGCCCTCTGTAATGTGGTTTTGCAGACTGGACCCACAATAAACAATCTAATAATCCAAGGGAACCAGGAAAGCATACATCTCACACACACATACCAACATGTGCTTTCTGGCCACTACACTGTGTCCTGGCCTAAAGGGATCATGAATTTCACCAACATAATCTTATACCAACACGTAATAATAATGGATAGAGTGTCATTAATGGTGAGAAATAAATATTTTCTGAGGGTGTATTAAAAGCATTGGCAATATTAGTTTTTAAAAGATATTAACCTCAGTAGTGGGCTCGATTTCACTTGGTTTCAAAGCAGTAAACTGTTCTCTGAGAATCCCTGATAGCGCATCCCTAATTTTCAGGTTTAGCATTTGGAATATGTTATGAGGCACACAGTCTAACTCTTGTCAAAGTGCTTTTACAGCTTAAACAAATTTAATCAGAGGAGCTTTGAGTGACAGGGGGGAGCTCTCCCACAATGCTCTCTTTTTGCCGGGGCACTCCTCCTACTCCGCAGCAGCTGTGCAGACGCGCTGGTGGAGGTGCGTCTTAACCTAACACTTGAATCTCACTCTGAGAGCATTATAAAAACATTCCTTGTTCAAATGCCACCAGAATAATAGTACATGGTGGTCATGATAGACTATGCATTTTAACATTGCATTCCGCTTTAATGGTGAGTATCTTCAGTTTTCTCCAACGCATGAAGAAATCTGGTGTAATATACAGCCAAACTAAAATGATTGTACAATCTATATCTTACACTACCATTCAAATGTCTAGGGTTCAGGGTTTATTATTTTTGAAAGAAGTCTCTTATGATATTGTGAAATAGTCTTATAATTTAACTTTTTTTTTTTTTCATGATTTTTCTGAAATCATTCTAATATGCTGATTTGGTGCTCAAGAAACTTTTCTTATCTTATGTTTGCGCTGATTAATATATATATATATATATATATATATATATATATATATATATATATATATTAATCAGCGCAAAAAAAAAAAAAACCTTTTTGAAAACCATGATATTTTTTCTTCAGGATTTTTTGATGAATACATGTATAAAGCTCAAAAAGAACAGAGTTTATTTGAAATATAAATATTTTGTAACATTATAAATGTATTTCATACCAATTTAATGAATAGAAGTATTAATTACTTTAAAAAAATAGCACTTGAACCAACAAGCAAATGTTTTGCCATCAAAAGAAATTCGCAATACAGTCAGCTATGAGTATTTTATTCATTGAGTGAACATGTCTGATAATAAAGAAGTTACTGAGATAAAGTAAGTAGGATTCGGTTGGTCATGTGACATGATTCAACATGGCCGCTTTGTGTAAAACACATTAGCCTGTGTTTTTCAAAAACACGATTTATTAATTGGTCACAATTTATATTAAGTATCTTTAACTACTACTTTTTACTAACATTTATTCGATACAATGCACTTATTAGGTAATATTGTAATTATAGCTGTAATTAATTTCTGTAATTACATCTATAATTACACTGTTGACCCTTCTCTTACCCCTTAACCCACCCTTAAACCAACCATACCATACTTTGCAATACAACACAATAAATATATTGTACCTAACAATTTTTGATTTACGTTCATAAGAGTTAAAGACACACAATATAAGTTGTGACCCATTTGAAAAAAAAAAAAAATCCTGAGTGCATTGTTAAAAAAATCGAGACCAAAAAGGAGATAAAAGATAACTATAGGGTAAGATTACAAAGTCAAGAGGAGATGTTGGAAAAAACAGGGAGAGTATGAATAGTGGAGGTCTGCACAGGTGGCATTAAAGGCCTCAGGCCCAGTGGGGGTCTCCCCTGTTTCACTTTGTCCACAGGTGTTTATTAGCACATAGGAGCTGCCATATGTCCCAGCATGCAACTCAGCCTCAGGGTGTACAATCAGCCCTCACACCCATAATCATCAGCAATCCTGGCAGCACTCACTCTCTCTCTTTTACTCGCTCATTCTGTCTCATGAGACAGCAAACCATTTTGTAAATACACCCTAAAGTTCACTTCACTATATTAACATCCCTAAAGTACACCAATAGATATAAGGGTCAGTGTCACGTACAGTAAGAATATCCGTGATTAAGAACTTTTTAAAACAGGTGACAAACGTTTCAAAATGTTCCCTTTAAAACTTTTTGATTGACTATCTCGATCATTTTTTTTTTTTTTTTTAAATAAGTTTTGGTAGTTGCACCACGTGATATTTTACAACCTGTAACCTTGCCTTGTCATAAAAATGTCAAATTATACTTTTGTCTGTATCCGAATCATTGTACACTATATATGAATTGCATTATAATGCATTTTTTAATAAATTAATATAGATAGGACAAAAAATTAGCGTCATATGCAGTATATAATGACAGTGCGGGAGAGTAAGAAAACACAATTTACTGCATAACATTAGATATTTTGATTGCAAATCTTTTCGTAACAGATATCAAATGCCTTTCCATTCCCAGTCTTTCCCTCTGCAGGGATGAAAATGTTTTGCACCTGGTCAGTATGAGAGAAAACCATTGTCATTTTAACAGCCCCCCACTCAGGCAGGCATGTGAATGATTGGGCAATGAATACATACTGGTGGGGGGAGGTGATGGGAAGCCAGCGAGCGGTGCCTGTTTGAAGTGGGCATATGGTTGCTGCATTTGCATTTAATGCCCTTCAGATTACGAGCGTTAACTCGTGCTAAACACCTCGCTCAGTTGGGGCTAATTTGATGAGGTCATGCTGTGACCTTGTGACCCATATACCTCTATGTCCTGTAAGTGAAAGCAGCTGGGTGCAGATCAGGAGATATTTGCACATGTACACACTCATACACGCACACATACAACCTGCTCTCGTCTCTATTCTGGCTCTCTGCATATAATGTGCCGGACAATGAAAATACGTAAACCCTTTCACAAAATGTAGAACTTTTAATGTTAAGAGTGATCAATATGACATCTGTAAAGGTTTTTTACAAATATTTATATTTTAAAACTGACATGGAACGATAGCTCTGAAATGAACTAAATTGTGATGTTTATTTTTAAAAGGAAGTGCTCTATTACTTACCTTAGCAGAACAAATGGAGGAAAAAGAAGCAGGTCAAGGGAACTTACAGTATAGTGGGGTTCAACTCTCAGAGACTATATTGTACATCTGAAAATCTGTTTGATTGTTTGTTTGTTTTTAACTGTAATAAAAAGATGGTTTATGTAAATAAATATTTATTATTATTTTTAATATTTATTTGAAAGATTTAAGTAATGTTCTATGCTTTCGATTTTTACGATTTCTATGCCAGTAATAAATATAGCAAAAAGCCATTTTAGGTTACACTTTATTTTAAGGTGATGTTATTACATGGTAATTACAAAGTCATATTAATTAACTACAAGTACTTACTGGGTTACAGTTAGGGTTTGGTTTAAGGTTAGTTACGAGTAATTATGCAAAATGTACTGTTATTACTATAGCAAGTACATGCAGAAATGTGTAACTACGTCAAAAGTCTTGAAAAAAATCGTGCAAAATCCAAGTACATCCTTGGTTCCATTTAAGCATAAGATACACTTTGGATCATTTTCAAAAACATGATCATTAGGTTTTACAAAAACTTCATCCAGCTCCAGCTGATGCTGTCATTAAAGCACAGGACTAAATTTGTCCTGAAATTCACACAGATTTTTAAGTTTAACCTTCCTCTCAAATGGTCATGATGATAATACAATTTGTGAAATAATTAATAAAAAATACTATTTAAAAATAAAATATATTTTATAAATAATAATACATTTTGATGGTTTTTTTTACTTTTATAAATTTTTCCAAAAATATTTTTACAAAATAAAAGAATTTTCACCAGTGCTCTCAGATGTTTAGACCCTCAGTGTATTTCTTCTTTTACATCTTAAGCAGATTTGGAGTAAGAGAGTTTAAATGTACTCAGTGCATAGAGCAAAAAAATGCTATTTGAAGTTTAATTCTAGAATTCCAGGCATTTTATTCCAAAGCATTCCAACATGCACTCACAGCACACATTATGACCAGCGATGTGCACATATACACATATTGCAGGCGTACAAGGTGCTTTCATTGTGTTTTAGTGAAAAGGGGCGTCGATACGCTGTGACTGAGCCTCTCCATTGAAACGGGCCACAGTGAAGAGGAGCGCACAGATCTGTTCAGTACAGTCTGGTTTAGCTAACCTCCAAGGCCACAACAGCAAGGGGGCCTCTGGAGAGCCTCTCTTATGTCAAAAGAGGGGAAAAGCCGCTCAGCTTTTAAGACATCGCTTGGCCTTTTGATCAGTTCACAAGTTACAGTCGGAAACTGAGGCCTTTTTTGATGCAAATGGCCACTCATCAAAAGCGGCACCGAAAAACATCTCTTTCTTTGGGACGGTAATGGGTCTCGCTCTCGTTCTGGGAAATCACACAGCCAAGGACTGGGTAAAGTGTCCACTCAGAGTGCTGAAAAGCAGTCGCCTGCACAGGTGTGGACATTGTACATGTCTTCCTGCTACGATATCCGAGTCACACACACTTGCAATTAAAGGATTAGGGTTCAAATTATTAGAAGCGCAATACTGGACAACACACTGCTAATTTGTTCCCAGCCCCCTGTTTATGGATCAGTAAGCCAAATAGTAATGAAGTTTAAATGTAATTTGAGTGTTATTATGGTGCAGTAGTGATTAATTAAAAGAGGCTTTGCAATAAACGTGAGGGAGATAGGACAGCAGTTAGTTATAATGTAGAGGAATTAAATATTTTTCTTATTAATGAAGATAATTGCTCGTCAACAGCTTGGGCATTTGATTTCTCCCTTCAAATGGAACAAGCACGACTTTGGAGAAAACTCTGAATATTAAAGGCATGGTTCAATCTTTAATCTCACCCTCACGTTGTTCCAAACTTATGACTTTCTTTATTCTGCACAAGAATATTTGCACTATATTATCTTTTGTCCATATTCTTAAAATCAGTGGAGTGCAAAACTAGTGCAAAGTTCTAAAAATCAAAACAAAAAAACAAAAACAAAGAAAAAACCACATACATTACAGTTTGGAATAATTAATTATTATTTTTAATAATATGGGCACTTTAAAGAAATGGCTGCATTTATTTGATGAAAAATACAGTAAAAACAGAAATATTGTGAAATATTATTACAACTTAAAAGAACTGTGTTCTATTTTAATCTATTTTAAATTGTAATTTAATCCTGTGATGCAAAGCACAATTTTCAGCATCATTACTCCAGTCTTCAGTGTCACATGATCCTTCAGAACTCTGAATAATTTTACTGTGTATGTCATCAAATAAATGCAGCTTTGGAATACATAAGAGACCTCTTTCAAAAACATAAAAAAAAAAAAAAAAAAAAAAAAAAACTTTTGTCTGGTAGTTTTAACATGAAATTAATCCATACGACTCAAATTTTATATATTTTTTTCAAATGTACTTCACCCTCATGCTGTTCAAATACAAGTATTGAAGTATATTTGTCTTGAAAATGTCTTCTTTTGTGTGTCACAGAAGAAAGAAAGACATACAGGCTTGGAACAACATGATGATATTTTTTGGGGTGAACTATTCCTTTAAATCACAAATCAGTGTGTTTTATGTCTGTCACTCGGGAAGGTCAAGTTGGAGGAATTCATTACCAGTTGTTTCTCTTTTATTTCAAAAGGACATGAAACGTGACACTTTTATATACTTGTAAATCAGACCTTCTTTGGCATCGCCGAGCATTATTCTGTCTGTTGTGGGATCGGCGGCTCTCCCAAAGCATATCATTATGTGCCGTTAAAGAATATGGTGACAGAGATTGCGGAGAGGACAGGGAGGGGCTAAACTAAACTCCACTCAAGGTCATGTTCTCCGACAATGGCGCTACTAATCCTTCGCCCACTCACACGCGATTGGACCCACACCCCGCCGCTCTGAGGAAGAGTACGGGGGCCGGGTCTCCTCTTCCTCACCCCGTGTATTAGGCTTCCAAGAGCGGCCGGATAATCTACCAATTAGCAGCAATTGTGGCGGAGGGTTTTAATGTGGGGTTCTGTATTTTTTAAATACCGTTTAATTTTTCCTCTCTCTGGCACAATCGTGATTGTCAGCACTCTCTCTGGCTCCCCCATTTAAAATAAAAGAGTCCGGAGCTTAATTTGGCATTAAAGACCGTAGAATGTGCACAGCCAGCGATGTGATTGTCAGTCAGAGTCGGGGCGAGAGAAAAAGAGAGACTGAAGGGAGAAAATCATTTTAAAAGAGAGCTGGTGTGAAGGACTTGTTTGAACAGGCCTAATGCCTGCCAGAGTATCAGTGGAAGAAGCCGCAATGTGCCCAGATAACATGGTGCCCCAACGTTTCACCCCCTGTGGTCCACCGAGTTGGTTTGTTTGGATTAGGACAGCCATTACATTAGCCTAATAATGGGATAAGGCCAACTTAGCAACATACTGCGCAAGAACACCAGGCAACATTAGCAAAATATGTGCTACGAGTTCACGAGATTGTGGTCGATGGGAAACGTAATGGAAAAATTGAGTTGTTTTAGTAGAACTATATATTTTTTCATTTGGGAGGTAAAACACAATCTTCGTGAGAATTGTGTTTGTGATAAACGTTTCAAATAATAACCTGTTGGTGGGGCTGTAAAACACAAAGCTTTTACTAAGCGTGATTACAGTGCTGAAATGATAATAATTAGACGACGGGTATGTGGGTTTTTCCATCGGAGGGAAACGAGCCAACATTGCATGCAGTTCTATAATTTAGCAATGAATGTTATGTCGTATGAACCTATAAAACCTATATTTTAGGCAAGCAGACTGTCAAGGGACAGACTACAAAATCAGTTTCATTACAGAGGCTTGCCTGTTAGTGAATATAGGTCACGGGATGAATGTGAGTGTTTTAGTGAAATACCAATTTTGTCTCATTCACCTGGGAAAATATTGCTCATAACAGTATTTTAGAGGTAAAGAAAAAATTACAAATTAAAAGCTATTTACTTACAAGTATGAGTAAAGAAATGAATAGTACTTTTGACAAACATGCATAATTGTGAATAAAATCTATTATGACCCATCTCCTCCCCTTATAATGTCTCTGGCATAGCATATATACTTCACAGAAGAGACAATCCCAGAATGCATTGTAACAAGCTCACTGAAAAAGAAAATTCAAGATGGCAGAAAAGATATATGCTTATAATGATTTCACATTAAAATTCAAAAATATATAAATTAATAAATTATAAATAAAAAAATAAATAAAAACTCACAATTCATTCAGGAAAACATTGTTAAAATGAGTTCAATGTAATTAAAATTAAAATGAAAAAAAAATATATAAACTAATCAATTATTAATATATATATATAGAAATATATAGAACTCAAAATTCATTCATTAATTATACGAAAGTATTGTTCAAATTACTTCAATGCAAATAAATCATGAAATATTTTACCCAACTTTTTTTTATCGAGTATTTTGCTTAGCAACATTTTTTTTTTTTTTTTTTTTACATTTTTACATTTTTATTCATTTTGGCAGACGCTTTTATCCAAAGCGACTTACAAGGGGAGCAATTAGGGGTTAGGTGCCTTGCTCAAGGGCACCTTAGTCATGGTATCGAAGGTGGAGAGAGGTGTTCATTCACAATCCCCACCTTCAATTCCTGCCGGCGTGGGAATCGAACCAGCAACCTTCAGGACATCAAACATCATGCAAACATCAAACTTTTGATTTCAATTAAGTTGAGAGTTTCCCATGTGAACTATAATTTGTGTGCTGTGCGGAGCTACTGCCTATGCAGAGAGTTTCAAATCATCATGTATGAGGTCCCATTTCAGTTAAGATGCTTTCTTAGAAGGAAATAGCTTATATAGGCAGTTAGGAGCAAAACTGCTGGGGAAAATAGCTAATTTTAATATTTAAAATGCCCCTATTATCCCATTTTAAAGGTTACTAATTTTGTTTTGGACATCTCCTTCAATAGGTTTACATGCATCAAAGGTTAAAAAAAATGGTCATTTTCTCATAATGTACATTGCACATCACCACATTTTTCAAAGATTCTCAAACGACTCGTGTGAAGATTGTCTCTCTAAAGCCCTCCTTTCCGAGAGCCTAATCTGCTCTGATTGGTCAGATGGCCCAGTCTATTGTGATTGGTTTACCTCTTACAGAGCATGTCAGAAACTAAATACCTATTACCATATCTGAACTTCAGCTCCGGAGGCTTCCTCAGTCCTTAGCAATTGTACACACTGTACAATTTTAAATATCAATTCAAGCAAAAGTCCCATGATGAAACAATGGAAGAACTAATAAATCAACCCGAACCGCAATCGCAAGGACGACTTGAGTAGGACATTTCTCAGTGATTCATTACTCAGTTTGATATACATGAATACTGTAATTCCTAAAATTTATGTAGGATCCGTATTATTAACTGAATCAATAATGGTTCATACATTAGCTGAGCACTAATGTGAATCAATGATGTACCATTAAACTTTGTAAAACAAATCTTGCTCCATCTTTTATCATTACTCAAAGTAGTACAGAACAACAGACAATCTGCATTAATGGACAAAATTTTAGGAAATAGTGGGTCACAGCTGATTATTACTCAGTATTTCAGTAAGACAGTACTAACATTGCAGAGACCTACACAATATAAAACACAAAACTATGTATTTTGAACACCTGGTAGATTAGAAAATATATACATCAATAATTAATCATGCTTACAGGTTGTGATTCAGAGGAGCAGTTTGATCCAAATATAGTGGGTACTATCCCAGATTTGAGAAGCAGTCGACAAAAGGTTACACTGCTGGTGTATCGTTGTGGTAATTTTAACCACTGACTCTTCACATCCACATCCTTTGGAAGTGTTTCCAAAGAGAATTTTATTTTGCAGCCCAGAAAACAGCATCTTCTCGACTTGTACACAACACGAACCAGCAACAGCGTTTGAGAGCAGGTCAAAGTAGATGTTGTTCATGTGTAGCCAAAGAAGACCATAGGTGGGCATTATGCAAATTCATTACGTTGTTACGAATGTATGTTACGGAAGTGAGACTGGAATTACTCACAGCTCATTTTGGCTGTTCAGAATCAATTTGTTTTTTTGTTTTTTTTTGGGAGACAATAACTTTACTTAACGTGTACTTTGATCTTTAGAACTTTGCAGAACTTTTACAGTTATATTAAACTGCATGAAAGGTAATATCTGAACAAACATAAAAGGGGCACTTTAAAAACAACATTAAAATAACATAAAAATGATTAGAAAATGAATGAATGAATGAGACAAGCTGTTGTTTGTATTATAAAACAATGAAATACCTCAAATTTATACCTTTAAAAAAGCAGCACATAGCAGCACATCTGAGCTGCATTTTTCTCAGGTGGGGCCACAGGCAGCCAATAATTAGTTGTCATCCCTGCTAGCCTTTATAGTGCTAATTTGGGGTCAGGCTGTGGGGTATAAAGGTCACGGCCACAGCTGGCTCTCTCAGCGTGTCCACGGCGGCTGTTTGTCTATTGCTGGAGCGAAAACAATCTGCTGGCTGTTCCCTCTGGTCGGCATAGTGACCTTGCCCTTGGCCACGCTGGTGATGGCAGCTGGTATCAAGGAGAACAACGCCACAGAGTTCCTGAGACCTCTGTCCTCCAGTTTACTCCGCGAGCTCCTCTCGCAGGTGCGTGGCCATTGGTGGAGAAGGGGCGGAGTGTTCCTTCAAGAGACATCCCAACCTCTACTATGATTGTTTACCTCATAATCAAAACACTGAAGGCTAGAGCTTATCTCGCCTTCAATCTTCTAAATCTGACCTTGGCTCTTCAAACAACAGTCTGATCCTTTTACTAATGGCTAACTCTTCCCCGGAGGGTTCATCTCCAGGTCTCAATACAATAACATGGTGGAAGTGCATAACTCTGTGGGAGCTTACTGACCAGCTTTTAAGGGCATCAGCTTCAAAGCTGGAGTACCTGAGCTAAACTTTAAGTTAAATTAGACTTTGCTATTGCCGAAGGGAAGGATTAACCAAAAAATTATAATAGCAAACTCCACTTTGCACACGTCACGCCACACAGTTTTGAGTTGAGAGTTTCAGGAGAGACAACGGGTCACCCTCGTCCCTGGACTTTCTTGTGAGCGTCCGTTGGCTGTTCCCTGACTTCCTTCGTTTTGTTTGGGTAAACAGTGCCAGCCATGGTGTCCACCTGCTTTGGAGCATTTGAGAAATTGACGTTTCCTGAAAAGTTCCTTGAACTTTGACCTTAGGGGGCAGGAAGAGGGGTGTGGTGTGGCGATGCCCTCCTGTGTGGCCAACTACCATTTAACCCCCTAATTGTTACAAGGCAGCTCCTGGCGCTCTAATACTTGGTTTCCGGAAATCACTCTTAAACAATCAAATAAACGCACATGCATGGAATTCGCTATGCCTTTGGGCCTGGGATAAATGGTGTAGCCTGAAACAGTCATCTGGTGGTGCTCAAAAAGGAGGAAAAGCTTCATCTAAACACATTTCTATAAGGTAGGCATGTTTTAAAGGGATAGTTCATCGAAAAATTAAATTCTGTCATCATTTACTGACCCTCATGTCGATCCAAACTTTCGTTCAACTACGGAACACAAATGAAGATCTTTTCGATGAAATGTTATCTGAGAACTTTCTGTCCCTCCATTGATAGCTACGCAACTGACACTTTGACACTTCAAAAAGTTCATGAAGAGATTGTGAAAATAATCCAAATTTTATGAAGAGACACGATCGCTTTATGTGACGAACAGATAAACATATAAACATTCATCAGCTCACACATCAGTTGAGGTAAACGGAAGCTCAAGCATGTTTGACGTGCAAGAACCAATGAGGTTCATTCTTGTGTGTTACGCAGCACGTTTGAGCTTGCGCAAAAGGTTTGTTCTCGCGCGTCAATCAGGTCTGGTTGAGCTTCTGTTTATGTTTGCTGATCTCGCAAGTCTCTTCAGAAAATTTGGACTAAACCGCTCAAGTCATATGGATTAGTTTCACAATCTTGTTATGATTTTTTTTTAAGCGTTAAGGTGTCAGTTGCGTAGCTGTCTATGGAGGGACAGAAAGCTCTCAGATTTGATCAAAAAAAAAAATCTTCGTTTGTGTTCCGAAGATGAACAAAAGTTTTACGGGTTTGGAATGACATGAGTAATTCATGACATAATTTTCATTTTTGGGTGAACTATCCCTTTAAGAATATGATCAGTAAGTGAAATGGATCAAATAACTTAAATAGAAACAAATCACTGAAATACAGATGATTACGGTTCTAAACAAGCAGCTATCAAAAGATTTCAATGGTCACGCTGCTCAGGATGTCAAAGTAAACTTATTATAGCATGACACTCATTAACATTATGGTAACACGGAATGTAAAGGGATATGAAGCAAATACATAAAAGATTTTGGGAATGAAACAATTTTCAATCAGATTTTTACTGAAGAAATGGCAAGTAACACATGAAAGTAGAAAGACTGAAACAGTATTTCCTTGTAAAACATTCTCCAATAATCTTTGAAAAATATTTTTTTCATAAGGTAGAAATCAGAAAGGTGGATGAAGGTCGGACAGAAGTAATATTTTTCCACAAGCAGTGGGAATTATATCATGTTTAGCGCTCATTGCAAGACATTCGACTTCATATTGTGCATTATTGTCACTGTATGAAAGCATTACTGATTCTTGATATGATAATTAAGTCATTCATCATATGATCACACACTATGCTGCTTCCTCAAACACAAGCTTTAAGAATTTGTGCATTAAAGATCTGAAAAAAAAAAATGTCATGGTCTTTGGAAGAGCTGGTAAAGTGTTTCAGCTTCACACATAATCTCTTTTTGACTTTTAGCTACATGATCACAGTTTAATTCATTCATACTGCCTGACCAGCGTCTGCTACGCAAATATCCAACACAACGCAAACAGAATTTCCAAGATGTGCTTTGTCAAAATCATAGATACTCTCATTCTGTGCCAGTAAGTAATTTAAACACAATAAACATTTGAATTCATGTAGATACATCTAACTACTCTTCAAAATGTTTGACATGTCAACGAAGCAAAAGTGGATAAACATGTTAGGACTTTAATTAGTAAATGATGACTAATGTGTATTAGTCACCCTTTATTAGAAATGTCACAGGAATTTTAAACGGTCTGAAAGGAAGCAGTATATCAGGAGAGGGAGATGGTCTGTCTGTCCAGATGATTTGCAGACACATTATTAGCATACAGTGCAAGTTCCTCTGGAGGACATAGCACTTGTTTTTCTTCTTTCTCAGTGTTTTCTTTTTCTTTCTTTGCCCCTGTGTTAAGGTTTATCGAAGAATTAGGTTTCCTGTGATATATCATTTTACCACCAAAATCTTTTGTATAAACAGAGAACACAAACACATTTGAGAGACTAATGTCTTGAAATATGTTTCACATAAGCACTTGTGTTTATAATTTTAAAGTGCCGTTTAAACTCAAGATGGGCTGTGAATATGCCGGAGCAAAATGCAAATTAAACCACAACTTCAGCAAAAATACTCTGGAGGTGTGGAGTAAGTAATGTCCCTATGGCAAACATTAAAGGACTGCATTAACATTTACAACACAGCAAGATCAAAACAATAACATTAACGATCGCTTTATGTGATGACGATCGCTTTAACTAGATTTTTTTATTTCTATGGAAAAGTGCTTGCTCGTGCAAAACTTTCCTCCGCAATGTTGGAGTTGGAAAACTAAGTGCTCAGTGGTTGCTAGAGAATTGATCATTATTTTTTAGTATAATTATTAATAATTATTATTAATAATATTATTATTAAATATAAGAACTTCTGCTAATACTAATAACTATATTACTAAATGTAAGAGCTAAATATTATTGGTTGAACGACCACTAATAATAATAATAATAATAATAACTAGTAGTTGTAGTAGTTATTATATATAATAATAACAATAATACTAATACTAAATATAAGAGATACTATTATTAAATTATATAAAAAAGATGTATTTTGGCTGAACCACTAATACCAATAATAATAATAATAATAATTAGTATTATTATGATTAGTATTATTATTATTATTGGTAGTAGTAGGAGTAGAAGTAGTTCTTATATAATAATAATTATAATAAATATAAGAGCTAAATTTGATTGGCTGAACCACCACTAATAATAATAATAATAATAATTATTATTATTAATATTATTATTAACATTATTATTATTTTATTAGTAGTCATAGTAGTACTTCTTATATATATTAAATAATAATAATAATAATAACAACAACAATAATAATTATTATTATTATTAAATATAACATGTTTTATTTGGTTCAGTAAATGTTTATTTAATATAGTTTTCCCCAGTGCACCATGGGATTTTAAGTACCCTGTATGGCTTGCCACACTTCAGATTTCCACTTTGCGCTGACTTGCCTTAGACGCATGTGGGCTCAGCGCTTCTGAGATAGCGACCTATAGGCCTGATTGCTTCCCAGGATCAGAACGAAAAGCAGCAGCCAGTCGAGCTTCGCTCAGTCCCGCTAAGCTAACCACACAAACTGCCAGATCAGAGGTGTCTCCAGCAGCCCTGGATTACATAGGAGGCCAAATTATATTTCACTTCATCTACTTTGTTTATTTCTTCCTCTTCTCTTTATCTGCCCTCTCCAACCTGCCGCTTCCAATCCGATCCTCCTTTCCCGTGCCACTACTGACCTAAAACTCAGGTGTTATTTTTCAAAAGGGGATCTCGGGAGTGTCGGAGTTTAGTGATGTAATGAAACAACAGCCAGATTCCAGGCAAGCTTTTAGCACCAGCAGATTGGGTGGGGAGAAAGTTCTGAAGAGACTCCAAGGTCAATTGCTGTGGGAACCGACACTTTTGCCAGAATGAAAAAGGAAACGGAGAACGTATCAAAGGCTACTACCTCCACAGAGGCTGGATTCAAACTCTTGCTTTCACCTCTCTTAGAAGACACTATCATATGACCATATTCATGTTGATGGAGGCCTTGTAAAGTATATGTGGCATAACTGGGGGCTTTAATGTAATTCAGAGTAAGTTTGCATCTACCACATTTAATTCAATGTAAAATTGGAAACTTGCAGCCAAATACAACATTAAAATGTAAGTGTAACTACATTAATATAAACAGGTGAATGTGGTATTCTTGATGATTCAAAAATAATTTTGACCATGTGAATTCTTTTCCAAAAATGAATAAAAAGAGAAAGAGATTAATAAAGGATGGATATGATGGGTATATTTTGGTTGCTGAATGTATTAACATATTATTTCCATGGTTGCAACTATGATTGAAATAAAAACATAAAATACATATGTAATACAATATTTAATATAATACAATAATAAAACGTGTAAAATGTATATTTGATTGATATTTGATATTCAGTATTAAATGCTTTCACTACTTAAACTCTATATTTCAGTATTATGCTAGAAAATAAACTTTTCTCTCTGCAACTTCAAAAAGTCTTGGCAGAAGCAGAGACACAAGCATTTGGTGTGTGAACGTTGTGTGTGTTTAAAAAAAATTCCCTGCTTGTGAGGAACGACGAAGATCAGACAGACGGCTGGAGGAGTTTCTTTCTTTTTACCAGATTTAGACAAAGGCCTTAATTAATCACCATGTGTCATACATGTTCTTTTATCTGTATATTGGACATTTTAAGGATTTTAAGTATAAATGCACTACTAATTATTTTACATATATTTATGTGTGCAAACAAAAATGTCTAGTGCAGGGCATTCTGTAAAAAAAGCATTTTTACTCTAAAAGACTTTCCTTTTTTCTTGATGCATTGGTAAAATACAAAGGAGTTGTCTGCTATTCAATATATATTCATACTTGGGAATAAGAATGACTTTATTAGTATAAGATACAAAAAAGACAAGTATATGAAAAAAGTGTGTTTAATTTAAATTATTTTACAATCTCTACCAAAACTTGATTAATAATTATTTTTAACTTGATTAATAATTTCAGAAACTACACAGAAAGGCTCAGAGAAATGAACACATTTACAAATATCTACACTTTTCACATGAAACACTGTGAATCTTTTGAATGCAATGATCCAACAACATCTCTAAATATCAAAAGGAGAATGCTAAATGTAAACTATACCATGCTGCTCTGCAGTAAATGTATGTCACGTAAAATGTGAGCCAGCACTCCATATCCCGCTTTCACCGGCCCCTGTCTTCCACCAGAACCTGCCACCCCGGAGGTCAACGAGATTAGCCCGGGAACGTGAGAGGAAGCCAGGGATGGCCTGGTGTGGAGCCTCCCCTCGCTCTGCCTCCATCTCCTCTCCCCTGTGATTTAAATTCAATCGCTGAGAGCATCGGTGCGACACAGCCGCCATTAAAGCAGCGTGCTATTTACACATCATAAACCAGTCTATTACATTGACATCCCAAGGAGCGCACTTCAGCCCCGCGCAAACTCATCCTCGGCCCACAACCGGGCCCCCTCTCTGTTTGCTCTGTGCTCCGGCATGCTGATTGGGCGATTTTGGAGAGATATGACATTCCACTACTTCAGGACGACGTGTTAGGTCATCTTTCTGAAGTAGTCAGGAGGCATTCATTATTTTGGGGCGAGGGAAAATTTCAGAAGAAAGGTCAAGTAAGAGATGGGAATGGTGTAGGTTGATTTTAATATAGGTGGTGGTCGCTGGGTGTTACAATTGAGCAGGGAATAAATTCCCCTTGATACTGAATATCCCACACTTATAATATATCCACATCATCTCATCCAGAAACAGTGTGTTTAAACTGTGGAAAATGAGCAAAGCAAATGTTTGCTTTTATGTATTTTATTCGGTATAACAGCACGAACGGCCTGACCAGTTGTGCTGAGAAGTGCCTGTCAGTACCAACTCAGTGCCCGGAATGTTCCTCCACTCCTGTCCGCTTACTGCACCACTAAAGACATTAAAAATATTTGAGCACTTACAATCAGATGGCTTGAACTGTGCATGTGTGTGTGTGTGTGTGTGTGTTTCTGTGTGTGCGAGTATATTTGTGTGTCTGACATGGTGTTTATATACCAAAGGTGCCCTGAGGAGAGTGAACTCAAAGCGGCTTAACGTTGAGGAGTGAACCCTTGCTGAACTCAGAGCAGGTGGGGAAATATTCTGTCTCAGTGTCTCTCTTGTACTCTAGGACCTGCTTTAAATTTTGTAGTGATCAGTAGAACTTTATTGCTTTTCTTACTCATAGACTCTGTGGTTAAATCTGAAAACACAATCACTGAAATTACATGTAGATGTAAAACATTCCTGCTGTTATACATGAGTGTGACTGTTAATGTGACATAGTTAATTGTTCATATATTACACACACACATAATATATATATATATATATATATATACATGCATGTATTTATTAAAGAAATGAAATCTTTTCTTTAGCAAGAATCAAATAAAATCAAATTAAAAGTGACAGTAAAGACATTTATAATGTTACAAACTAGTTCTTTTGAACTTTCTATTCATCAAGGAATCCTGAAATTTTTTTTAAATAAATTATACATCAAATTAACTGTTTTTAACATTGATAATAAAAGATTTAGTATGATTTCTGAATACTGAAGTACTGGCTGACGAACATTCAGCTTTGCCGTCACGGGAATAAATTACATTTAAAAATATTTAACAAGATAAAATGGAAAAGAGTTATTCATATTCATTTTTTTACACAATATTAATTTTTACTGTATTTTTGATCAAATAAATGCAGCCTAAGAGACTTCTTTCAAAAACATTTAAAGATCTTGCCATTCTCAAACTTTTGAACAGTACAAGAATACAGTGTAAATATTTTGGGGGATTTATTTTCTGATGTATCTAAAAAATATTTATATTGCTAAATTTTTTAAAATACAGAGCATCAGTGCATACCCAAACCTACATCAGGTTACATGGATGAAGGCCAAAAGACCTGTGATTAGTTTGGAAAGATTTTAATATTCATGAAGGAAGGAATGTCCACCCATGGAGAGAGTGTTTTGCTTTGGTTACATGCTGACATTTTCACTAGCTTGGGAATTTATAGATTGAAACCAAAAACTTCATGTAAATTGATTCCCGCACACCTGCATTTGTATTTTTTGGGTCAGAGATTTGCTGTAATTGCAATTTTTAGTTTCAAGTTAGGCATCAAGCCTAAATATTTTTTTTATTACTTTATTTCAAACACATAAACATTGTTAACCACTTGCAGTATTTCTCACTGATTCAACTCACTAATTTCACTGCAGCTTTAATATTACAGACTCTTCATTACAAAACACTGTGAATTTAACAGTTATTTATATAGATTTACATGGAATTGCAACTGCAGAATTCCCTATCATGCCCTAAAGAAAAGATCGAAGTTGGCAACATGTCATGTTGGTGATTTCAAGGACAGAAATACAATGTTCATGTAAATTACAATTGACTTTTATTGCTCCACCACTTACTATGAAACTTCCCGTCTTTAAAGACAGCCATAAAAATTATTATAGTCTACTGCAAGTGCAACATTTTCATTTGAGGAAAAAGAAACCATAAATCAAGACCTGTGAGGGAAAAAAGAGATTTTAATCTTTCTTTCTTTTATTCCTTTTAGCCTTATATTTGTGCATCTCTCACTAGACAATATGAATAATAGTAGCATAATATAATATTTAGTCCAGTGTTTGTTACATTTCTTAATTCTGCTGCTGCCTCTTGTGGATTTAAAAAATGTCAATGGTTCTGTTCACTCTGTCATATGAGAATCAAATTTCAATAGTACATGTTAATATTCTTCACATTTATACACAACCTAAACTGTGTTGGTCGCCACATATCCATTGTAAAACGTGGGTGCTCAAACAAAACCAGTTGGGAGACACTGATCTAAAGGTTTTTAAGTAGTTGTGGGAATCTCTTTATGGTTATCATGCCCCATCTAGTGGCTGGAACCGGTTAGACGGATAAACTAAGACGAGCCAGCAAACCTCTCTCTCCTCTCAACACAAGTTTGAGGAATAGAGCCAAAGATCATTTGTCAGTCAAAAGCTATTATTACACATGCAAGTGGATTTAAAATAATACAAAAGAATAGAAGAAGAAAAAGTTCTTTCCTTAAGAACATATGATTCCTTGTGGATAAAATGTCCAGTACAGCTGTTTGTATAATAAACAAACGAACGAGCAGCACACAGTGTAAATGTAATAGCGAGCTTGAGGTAGATCGAGTGAAGTGGAACCTGCTGATCGTAAATATGGTTCATGTTATGTAGATATAGAGATGTAAGAATGTGTGAAAGCGCTGCCCTATATTGCCCTCTTGTTTCACAATGCCATTATCCGTCTGAAAACGGATCCCCGGTGAGCTTCTTTTGCGTTTTTCCTCTCAAAGAATAAGTGCACAAAATCGATCTCAGGTCTTGCAAGCAAAGCTGCATCTTATAAGGTTACAGATGGGACCATTTAATTCACGTCTAGGGGCAATTCACAGACACATGCTAGTGAAAGAGAATATCTCTTTCCCTGAGAACCTGTGCACCAGAAGTGCTCCACCTGTTCCTCGCTGCGTTTTTCCTGTCTTTCCCCGCTTGAGATAAACATCTGTGTGTGACATGGCCTTCAAATTGACCATGTTAACGATTCTCTTCCATACAGTAAGCACGTCATGTTGAAAGGAGGGATTTCCTCATCTGTTGTGACTTTGGCTGTCAGCAAAGGGGAACTATGTTACAGTATCTGTCCTGTTCTGCTCAATTTTACCCTCTTCTACCATTTCAGTCGGAATAAGTATATCAAAACAAAACGAGGAGGTCGGCCGCATTGGTGTCTGTCGTACTGGAAGTTTTACTGCACTGTAGTGTTCATACGTGAAAGCAGAAACAGATGAGCAACAGGTAATATAGCTGTCACTCACACGTTCACACAGACCTTTACTACAATCGGGAACAGATACAGAGAGATAGGCCGACAGATGTCTGTATGTAGTCCAATTTGGACGTCAAGTACATATAAACACACGTACATAAATCTTGAATCTAAAGTTACAATTCTAAATATATAAATGTAAATATGAATATTTATTTCTAAATCTGAAAACGTAGTTTTAAGTGAATATCTAAAAGTAAACTGAACACATATACAAACGGATATCTTGAAATTGTAAATCTCGGTATATCAATAGGTAGGAATATATAGATTTAAATATCTGAATATATAGTTATAATTCTAAATGTACACAACAGATGTAAATCCCGAACAGTCATAACTCTGAATATGTAAAAAATCTGAAAATATATTTATAAATCCTGACATGCTAACATACTTTATATATCAACTTTATATTCCGGAATGAAGTTCAAACAATTTAAAGCTGTTTTTCATCCAAACCTTTTCATTATTCGTTAAACAGTTCCTGCTAAGAACAGTCATCCTCTTAGCCTTTATGTTAATAATAATCCTAATTTCCCTCACAATCAATGGGATTCACTGAGCTGATCACAACAAGCGACATGATACACAAAGAAGTGTGACGTATAAGTCAGGTTATATGATGACGATGTTAATGCTTTATCTCTCTCCCACTAAGGCAAAAGGCCACACATAAATCGCGAGTGCAATTGAAAAGCTCAGCGGCTCCATTAATTCCAAGGCCATATCCTCTCTCTCTTCTCTTGAATAATTGATCCTTTATAAAACCAGCTATTAAAAAGAGACTCGCCCATGAGAGAGCTTTGAGGGAGAGAGAGTTGTTTCAGGAAATCGTAGAGAAACGTCAATGTAGGAACACCCTTTTCCTTCAGACTTGATTACGGATGGTTTTAATCTGACAGAAAGAGTTGACAAGACTGGTGATGCAATCCCCGAAGAGAAAGCCACCATTCATTAGTCCGGCCTAATGTGATTGAAAGCACTTGTGCAAATAAACAGGCAGTTAGAACTGATAGAGAGGAATCTCAGAGCCCATGCCGGTACCAGACAGTGACTAATTCAGTTCGGCCCTTTTATCTTAGTAATCCCATACAGCAACGTTTGCAGGTCCGAGAGAGGACTTATAAATTACATCTAATAGGTTTCAAATCAAGTACTAATTAAAACTGCATTAACGTTAATGAATCGGAAAAATGGAGACCCCAATTTATTGGAGTTGTGTTTATACAAGCAAGAGCTTCAATAATACATGACGCAATCCTGCTCTATGGGATGAACTCTTCTTCCTAATGCAAACCTCCTGTGTGTGTATGGAGCGCAGATGAGGACGTGTGTGTGTGTGTGTGTGTGTGTGTGTAATGGCAAATTTGGGCACTCCTAATCATTACTGGCCTTGTTAGAGGTTAACTTAGCAACATTAAGGCATCTTTAGCATCAGGAAAACACAGATGGAGTGTGAGTGTGCCAATCAGCATCACAGGTGCTCATAATTGTCTCTCTAATTGCTTCATTATTTCTTGCGGGTCTCGAGCCCCTGTTTTTTTCCCCTCCTCTTGTTGTGTGGCATCTGTGGTTCCATCACATCAGCATTTGGCAGATCCCTCTCAAGTCTCAATGAGAAGCCTCTCTAGAGTTTCAACATGTATCTGCATGTTTCCTTGATTTCCCCCGAGTATGTCTTTTATTTATTCGCTGATTCTCCCCTCCACCCCCTTTAATAGAAATTCCCGTGGTAGAGGGTATGATTGTGGTGTTTATGACAAATTGTTAAATATGTCATTAGAAAAACAGAGAAAGAGAAAGGGATATACATGGAAAAGGAGACGGAGAGCGCGCAAGCAATAAGCAGGAAATTCCCACATCAATTATGTCAGTCAAAGTGCTGTTTAAGTGCATGGTTTTAAAGCATATGGCATCTCGACTAGCTCTTGTGTAATTATACAGGTGAAGAAGCTTCGCTCCAAACAGGACTCTTTGTAAGTCTATGAGAGTCAACTTGTCTCAATGAATAACAAATAGAAAGGTGACAAAAGATTTAAAAATTATGGTTGGATAAAAAGATTTCAAATGGATGGATGGATGGATGGATGGATGAAAAGATGTAAAGAATGGATGGATGGATAGATGGATGAATGGATGGATAAAAAGATTAAAAAATTTTGGTTGGAAGAAAAGATTTTAAAAATGGGAGGATGAATGAAAAGATGAAATAATGGATGGATGGATAAAAAGATTAAAAAAATTATGGTTGGAAAAAAATATATTAAAAATGGATTGATGGACTGATGGATGGATAAAAAGATTTAAAAATTTTGGTTGGATGAAAAGATGTTAAAAATGGGAGGATGGATGAAAAGATGAAATAATGGATGGATAAAAAGATTTAAAAATTATGTTTGGATAAAAATATATTGAAAATAGATGGATAGATGGATGGATGGATGAAAAGATTTTAAAAATTACAGTTGGATAAAAAGACATTAAAATTTTCTGGATTGGATGGATGAAAAGCTGTAAAGAATGGGTGGATGGATGGATGGATAAAAAATAAAAACAAATGGATGAATTAAAAGTATAAAGGATTGGATGGATGGATCATAAGATATTTAAAAAATAAGTTGATGGATGAATGATGGGTGATGGATGGGTATAAAGATAAAAATGGAAAAATATAGAAAAATAGATGCCAACAGACAGACAGACAGACAGACAGACAGATAGACAGATAGACAGACAGATAGATAGATAGATAGATAGATAGATAGATAGATAGATAGATAGATAGATAGATAGATAGATAGATAGACAGACTGACTCCAAATGCAATTACAAACCCACCGACTGAGTATAGCTCCACTGAGAATACTTTAAACCTTCTCAAAACAGACCTCAGTCTCCAGGGCCACACTGAAACTGACAGTATGGTCAAAACAGATTTACCATCATGAGGAACCCTCATCCCATTGGCTCTAAAAGAACTGACCCTGCGCCTGCGGAGTTCATCTCTGGGATACACTTTCTCCTCACTTTAGAAAATCTCAAATCACATGACATGAGATCCCCCAGAAGGCCTAACCACCTTCTGCCCACCCACAGAGCCAATGAGGCAGTCATGTATGCACATTCATGCCTCTCAAGTCTGGACTTGTGCTGTGCGGGACTGGACCAATTATCTGCGCTCAACTGGGAATACCCACGACTATGGCTGAGACCCATGAACCTGTGTAACCACTGGTCAAAAGCCGGTGTATAGATGATACAATCAAAACATCCCCGCCATAAAGGTATGCCACTACTGTATATGGATTTTGGATTGGATTTCAGCGAATTATCAATTTGTTACAAGATTGAAGGTGTCGTAAAAAAAAAAAAAAAATTCAAAAAAGAACTTAAAAAGTTCTGTTTCATATATTGTAACAGCATGAGGGTATTTTCATTTTTGGGTAAACTCTCCCCTAATATTGTTTATAAAGTTTCACCAATTTAGCAAGCACTTTATATATATCTTAAATATTTTAATATATAAAATATATATAAATAAAGTATATAAACCATAAGTATATTTTATATATTATTAATATATTTTAATTTTATATAAATAAAAAATACATACATTTTTAAGCATAGGGTAAAGGCTCCGACTAAGTTTGACATTCAACGTTTTCCTATTTTGAGTTGCCAAAACAATTTTTGAGCAGCCAGCGTTAAACTACAAGGACAGCTGTTTTTGTTTTTCCTCCTCAGTACTTTGACAGAGACGCACTGACTGCTAAAGCTATGGGAACACAACTTTTCCAATCTCCCCCAGGAGGTTTGTGTCTCTCAATATCACCTGGGACTGACTAGTCATAATCTGCACTGCTTAAAGTCCACATAGCAACTTTCAACTGTCCAAACTCTTGGCAACAACAGCAAGTCTTTTACCTCTGCCCTCGCCCTCACTTAGCTCCATCTGTGCAGAACAGCCTGTGGGGAGGAAAGAGTTAATTAAATTACCATCCATTTTTAAAAAGCGCAGTGTCTGCGTCTCCTGCCAGATGATGAGGGGCATGCCTGAGCCTGTCGCTCTCTCCGTCTGTCTCCCCGGAGCTCCTGCCTGTCACACACACTCAGGTGTGTTTCCAGAAATGCACCTTTCACGTGCACTTACCGCAGCGATATCCACACTTTCACAACAAGATGGAAGTCACTGAGATTAATTAACACGGAAAGAGCGAGTAGAGAATTCAGAAGGTCAAAAACGTCTGATAGTATTGATTTTGATGTAAGTTCAATGCTACAGTTCAGCTCATCAGTGTTTTGAAATCATTAAACGTTGCTCATTAAATTCGCCATTCCAGCTCTAACCTGGAATGGATTAAAGTTGCGAGCGAGTTCTTCTGAGAGCCGAGCTTTTCTGAGAGCTAATCAAAATAAGTGTCGTCAGGAGAGAAATCTGGGGGGCTTTAACAAGCCCAACATTATTTTTGACCTGATTTTCTCCTTACAAGGACTTACAACAAACAAATGGTAAGATATTTAATGTCCCTGGCAGCACACTTGGCAACAAAACAAGGGAAGGGTGGAAGTGATTCCTTTTCTTCCAGCAATTAAATGGCTTCTTGATCAGTTTTCTGGGAAAAGGAGAGAAGGTGGTAAACAAATTAAAAGAGCCATCCATGACTAAACCTATCCCTAGGATTTGGGGAGCGGAGACAAAGAAAAAAAACCTGTGTGAGCTACATCCAGAATTTGGAGAAACAATTTGGAAAACGCCAATTGCATTTACATTGGAGGCCAATTATTAATTCTGATTCGTGTTACCCCACTTACTCTCGCAGTTAAATTAATGAGGCTTGTTATCGTTAGCATTTAGACGTAATGGACAATTGCTGAATTGTGAGTGTTTACTCTGCTGGAGCTGAATCCTATCTTAGGCCTTTTGTAATGTATTGGCAGTGAGCAAGAGATTAACGGTGTTTGTCATTCTTCTCACAGCAGTTTTATAATGGAGAACATGGAGAAAGAGAAAGAGAGAATCAAAATGACCATTTGAAATAGCTACCATGGTCAGAGGAAAACTTCTGAAAGCTAATTACTGCAATTCCTGATCTAATTAGCAAAGACTCTTACATGGTTTGAAAAACAACATCAGACAATTGTTCAGAGAATACTATTAAACACCAATCATATGAAAAACTGCAAAAAGGCTGCTTTAATGTTCGAAATATACATTGTAGTATGCCCCATACAGATGCTTGCTAAATTTGAATGCATATTTCAATTCAGAGCGATGATCGTTTTTAAATCATTTGGAGGCCAATCAACTGAGAATAGCTAACATAATTAGCATAATTTATAGAGCGGCTGAAATAGAAGAGAGCTTAACACACTTTAACGGTGCATAATCATATTTTGACCTACTTAATTCTGTTTATTCAACACAGGGAGGTTATTAAATTCAAGGTTTTCATCAAGAAATGATTTGCTTGGTTTAGGACGACTGGACAGTTTGTTCCGAAAAAGGAGATATGCTAATGAGCACTTCTAATTCATCCCAGATGAGCAGTCTTAATCTCAGGCGTCTCTTCTTTATCCAAGCATTTTATATATCAGGTCTCTCTTAAGGGATAGACAAGATCGTAGCCAGCCTTTTCTTACTGTAAATGAAAAGGAATACAACGGATATCCTCGGAAGATAAGCCAAATCCAACAACAGCGAGTCCTTACGTAAACAAAGACAATGCGATGATCTGATTTAGCATCCTCTTTTCCTATGACGAAACAAGCTTGTCGGGCAATCAATTAAACACATTTGATTCTCTTTTAAACGTGGAAAAGTGACTCAAATGGACTGTCAAATCATTTCTATTTTCAAAACGGATTTGAGAGATTAGCGTGTGGAGATGAGAGGCTGATTTGCTAATATAGATTTTTTTCTTCCTTTCAGAACGCTCAATAACACTAAAGTGCGTGTCTAGTGAACGGTAAGTAATAAGGAAGAATGAAATAGATGCCATTATAACGCCAAGAACAGAAAGGAAATCTCTGGCTCCATTTGGTTTCACTTTCTATGGCTGACTAAAGTACGGGCAACTAATCCTCTTGTTGTTAGTCATAAGGGTTGCCAACAGGCCCAACTCAGGTACTCTACTCTTAGACATCTTCAAGGGGTTTTCCACATTCTCAGGCGTAATGGTATTCAGTTTAAAGCTGGAAAATCAAACCTCAATGAAGACTTGAACAAAAACGTCTGTGTTTGTGATCTTCACAGAGACGCTAGCTTCATCTGGTAGGAGCACAATGAGCTGTCTAAAAAAGCTGTCTGGTAAAAAAAGCTCTGTCTTGTTTTATATTAGTAAATGATTGATTTCTATGTATATTCTTCCATTCCTTCCAAATGAAAGTGTGCTGTCAGTGTGTAATGTGTAGAATAGTGGTTTATGTAATCAGACTATCCCGTCTGTTAAGGTCAAAGAAGCCCCAGTGAGCATAATAACAGATGCCAGACACAAAGGCATTGTTCTCCAACAAGGATAACAGCAGATATTAACCAAACACGCTAGAGTTCCTATCAGGATAGAGCGCCTTGGATAACACAGGGTGGGCATCCATTTAGCCTACTTATCTAAAGTCTCTAATTACTTGGGTTTATTTGATAAACAGAAGAAGAGGAATGCATAAATGGTTCGACTACATCCAATGGGGATTAATCTGAACTCCTTGAAGAGAGAGAGACGGAGAGAGAGAGGGAGAGGGAGAGAGAATACATCTTTTGTGGAATCCTTCATTTTGCTCTTTAATCATGCTTTAATTAGGAACAGTAGGGCACCCAGTTACACTTGGCATTTTAAGAGATTGGCTGTTCGAAGAAAAGACTGTGTTAGTCTGGTCTCCGGAGAAACGTGTTGGAAAAACACACTGACAATGGCATCTCACTCTGTTTGGAGGGCTTGGAACTGAGGGAATATTGGAAGAGCATGCCGTAGTGTTTGTGTTTTGTTTGTTTTTTTATTAAATTGTTGCAATTTGCAAAAAGGGACAAATGGCACCAGGGTACACTTCATATTAACGGAAGTCTCTTTTTAAAGAATATTCTGCAGTTTATTGCTGAAGTAAAAGCACCTCAAAAAATAAAAGTCCAAAAAAGTTACAGAAGTTTAAGTTTACTGTAAAGCAAAAGTACATTTATATTTTATACAAAATATATATTTTACAAAATACTCTGGACTCGCCATGTCTAACCAAGTTGTGGTCCAAATTTGAAGTTGATATCACAAAAAGTGCGGTTCTGTTTAGGCATTATACAAAGAATAATAATATATTTCTGTCACAATATCACTTTTATCACAAAATAGTGGTGAAATTTCATATCTTGAGTCTCAGACCTCACCAACTATGTGTGTTTGATACCTAATTTATGAGGATTACTAAAATAATTAATAGCAAAAACACTGCAAGAGGCTCAAACAATGTTTTTTGATGAAGATTATTCACTCATTACCTCCAGTGGGAATGAAACGCTAAACAGTGAGAAGTACATTTGTGAACAAATCATTCAGCCTGGATTGTGAACCAGTGCAACTGACTCTGACATGACATAAAAAAAAATGATTTGTTCACTGCTCCTTCTCTATTGAACTTTCAGTGATTTTCAATGAAGGACAATGTAAATGTTGGTCTGTATCGTAAAAGCTATGAAATGACTTCCATAGACTTTGATAGGCTACTTTTATTTATATATTTTTAAGGTGCTTTGCGCCTCTTTTAAATCTGAAAATTATAGTTCCCGTTCTCTGTAACTGCATGGAGAAAAATATACATCAACAGAAGCAATAAAAGAACACAAAGTCATATACATTTGAGCAAATGATGGCAGAAGCTTCAGAATATCCCTTTAATTCATTCTTAAAGTTACAGTCCGCTTAATGCATTAAGGAAACGTGTTTTCAAATAAAAGAATCGACATCCTCTTCAAGAGGCACACTTGTACTTCTGTTTTGAAGTCATTATGCGGCCCTTTTCCCTTCCTCGCCCCTTCCACCCGCTTCTCTCCACACCAGCTAAAATAAAGAGGTGGCTTCACAGGCAATCTCAGCCTTGTTTGTGTAAGGTAATTACTACTCGTCCTCCCATCCCACCAGTTCTGATGATGCATGAAAAATAACCGTTCCCCTACTTCAATCACAGCCGAGGAAAGAGAAGAGAGAAAAGAGGAGCTGAGAAAAGAGGAGGAGGGGGGTTTGGACCAGGAGACGCAGAGAAAGAGAGAAAGGGGGTAGTCTGGGAGCGACGCACACTGCTCCCTCCTCGTTTCTGATTAATTAGTTGGAGTTGGTAATCAGTTTAATAAGGTTGGAGTTGCTGGTGAGAGGTCCCCTTTGGCTGGGACTTGCTAAGCTGAACGGGGAGACCAGGGCCCTGCCATTCTTCCATCAAGTAAACACACATCCCCTTATTTACATAAACAGTTGTTTCTTTTCTCTTTCTTACTTTGAATATGTGTGTGTGTGTGTGAGCGTTTGCATGCGTGACCCTGCTTTACTGGGACGACCTGCAAGCCTCACACCACTGCCCGAGTCACTTGCAACGAGGGGGCAAGGCAAATTCATGAATTTTTCAGGGGATTTATGTACTAATTAAATCTGGGCTTTCCAAAAGAATCGCGGAGCAGAGCGCCGGTACTGGTTCCTGCACACACAACAGAGGCCTAATGCTGCTAAGCCTCATGACGTCAGATATTTAGCATTCAGCCTTCTAGTTTGTTTGTGAACAAGCTTAGTTTAGAGAACCGAGAACTTAATTTAGTCCACTTTTTCCTCTCAGACAAAAAGGATTAATGCAGGCATCCATTATATCAGTTATGGTAAAGCTAATGAAATAGGCCCGTTTCTGTGACCGTGCATCTGTCATTGGAATTTTAATAAGTCCTAAGCTGGAAATACTTAGTTGGTTTAAGTACACCAAGCCAAAACTTGTAATTTGTGGATGTTGATTTGAGCTACAAAGACTGTAAATGTTTTAAAACTAAAAGTCTGGGGGGGGGGGTAAATTGGATGCACCTGTTTTTACAAGTTATCAGATTCAATATACTGATCTAAACAACACTGCCATTCAAAAGTTTGGGGTCGGTAAGATTTTTTATTGCTTTTGAAAGAAGTATCTTATGCTCACCAAGGCTGCATTTATTTGAGCAAAAATACAGTGAAAACATTTACCTTGTGAAATATTATAACAATTTATAATAATTGTTTTCTATTTGAATATATTTTAAAATTTAATTCAATATTTTTGTGGAAACCACATTTATTTGAAATAGAAATCTCTGTGATATAAATATCTTTCACTTTTGATCAATGTAATGTGATCATGCTAAATAAGTATTGATTTCTTTTATTTAAAAAAAAATAATAAAAAATCAAAATCTCCAAACTTTCAAGTGGTAGTGTACGATACTTTCCGCAAAAAAATAAAAAAATAAATAAAAAATTAGACATCATGAAAGTGGATGGGAATCAGAGCTGCGGCCACCATTCATTGTATAGAAAAAAAGCAACTTTTGCTGATGAAAGCATTATATTTATTTTTTCAGCAATGATGAAGATGGGATGAATGGTGACTGACTCGCTTGTGTCAAGTTTTCTCTGTTTTTGTTAAAAGCTCATACATGATTAAAATAATAAACAAAATGTTTCTCGTTATCTAAATTCTTATTTTCGTGGACTAAATTAGATGCCATTTTAGTCAGAATAAAACTCATCAAAATTAATGAATGATAAGATTAAATTTTTCAAAAGAAAAAAAATTTTGACAACACACACTCACACACACACACTCACACTCACACTCACACACACACACACACACACACACACACACACACAAAGTGAAAAAAAAAAATAGCACTGCTCAGACATTCGGCTACATTACTATTACAAAATAAATGAAGCCATGCAGTTTCAAACAAAATGAGGGTGTCAATTTTCATAGATACTTCACCCAAACTGAAAACAGAATCTTTGTATCCTTTTAAAATCACTAACCTTTTTTCTCAAATGATCAGGTTGAATACTCACAGATACACACACTAATATCTGCAAGACTTTTAATTTAAAATGACAACTGCAACTTGTGAATTAAGCAATTCGAGTTGCACAAATGACTGCAAATATTCCAAACAACTAAATTACAGCTCATTCCCTCAGGACCAGCTCTTTCACACCATGAAATATGTGATGTGTATTCTTCTGTTTCTACCTCAGAGAGAAAACAGAAAGTTCAGCATAGTTCCTACCCAAACTTGTGGTGCAAAGCCTTTGATAAGGGACTACCTCATAAACTCTGCAGTTAATGATAGTGTGCAGTTACAACACATATCCAGTCAAGTAGCTGATAGTGCAAAGAAATAATTTAAGCTGTGTTAAGTGGCCTATTGTCATTCAAATGATAAATTATGCTTGGCAGAGGTTTTAGAATGGCTTTTACAAAGCATTGCTATTGTTTGTGCTGGGACAAGGTTTTAGGCAGCCAGAAGTGAGGGAATTACTTTAGAGAGTTGTGCAAAGTTCCTAAGGGTTCGGAGACAAATTGGTTCAGCACTCATCAGGTCTACGCTGAAAGTAAGCTCAGCCCTCGACATGAAAACACTGACGCTGCTATAACTCGGAGGAGCGCAGCTACACAACACCGCCACAGACTTACAGCTACTCCAACAAATTTAATGACCCAGTTGATTATAATACATGCACGCTAAACTGTTTCGCTTGCTGCCAAGTGTCATTTTCAGACATTCGTTAGAACTTGCAGACACACCGGCCTGTCCGAATTTGTTTTGCCAAGACTTTTACTGCTAAAAAAATATTTTTCCTTTTATTTTTTGCTCATGACTTTCTTTAAACCTGTTTGATGGCATCCTTCTCATCATCAAAGGCTGTTTTAGAACGAGGCTCAGCCAAAATGTGTTTCAAAATGCTATGACAACAAGGCCCATTAATGGGTTATTTCTAATCATGCTAGCTTTTGTAATCATTAGCCAGGGAAGGGACTACTTCTTGTGTAGACACCGAATCCCCGGCGAAAAAGGCAGAAGGTTTCATTCGACTTCAACAGCAGCGTTCACTTCACCGTACCGGCTACAAAGACAAATCAAGCTAATGGTAATTACGTCACTTAAGATGATTTGGGCAGATCGCCTGAAGGCTTTTGCGAGCGCTTAGTGTCCATTTGCAAGACAGGGGCATTTCTCTAGTTCGGTCAGTGGTGTCAGAGCCCTGAGGGTGAAGGTGAATCATTCACTGCAGGTGTGTTTACACAGCAGCGTCTTGACCATCGAGCCGCTCTATTGCCGTTCTCACAGGGTCACTCAACAGAGCACGTTCTGTTTAAAACTGAGCTAAATGAATGCGAAAAGCCTCGCAGTTAAATTTTCAGCAAAAGGAGAAGTTCAACAAACTTAAAATGAACCCTTATTTCTTTAAATTATGGGTCAACTAGTGTTTTAAAAGATACTGAAATGCTATATTTTTCTATAGTTTCACAGATTACATTACATTTGTGTGCATTGACTAATTTCGCTAAAAAGAATATATAATATTCATGAAGATTAATTAATAATGAATTCAGATAACAGGCAATATGTCATTATTTTTTAATGATGAAAGAGTATTATGTCTGCGCATTCAGCATATTTGTTCTAGGGAACATTTATTTCATTTAAAGATACCATAATTTTAATTGGAAGTTCATTTCCATTTTGTTTCAAGAGTTATTTTTAGATGATTATAAGTGCTTTCGAAGTAAAATACAATTTTCTGTTTCACATGTTGCCATATCCATATCCAGCCAAAGTACAGCTTAGTTTAATTATATAGAAATTGCATTTAAACTTTTTTTTAATCAGACCACTGTATGTTGTACTTTTGTCCTCGTTAGCAGAGCATAAACTAATCTAGATAGTTAACAAAAACTTTCAAATATAATACCATCTTATGTCTTTTCAAACGGAAATTTGTCAAGTCTTTACCAATTTAAATACTTAAAATAAATTTGTAGTCACAAATGTTCAGAATTTGGCCTCTACTGATATTGTAGTTTGTTGTACACAAACGACAAGATGAGAGTGAGCTTTTGTAAAGGTCACTGAAGAAATATAAATGTACACTTGAGATGTATTTAACGTCAGTCAATTGGGGGCACAGGTTTTCTCATGTATAAGCAGGAGGGCATCAAGGACAATAAATTAAATACAATTCAAAAAGAAGTTTAAATCAAATCTATCCATCTATCGAATCAATATTCAGTACAAAATTGAGAACTGATTTTTAATCAAATCATGAGATTTCAAACTTTTCCCACCTCTACCACGTACACACTGCAACTAAATTCGGTTGTCAATTCACCGTTTAGTGCTTAATCCTGTTCTGTTCACACACAGTGCAGTAAGTTACGGAGTGACAACCATATTCTGCAACCGAATTGACCCCCGAAAAATGCAGGTAATGCAAGTGCAACCGCACTTCTACACTTCTCCGTGTGTACGGAACCCAACTGAACAACTAGTTGTTAATAACGGAGTTTAACATGTATCAGAAATGTTTCTGTATTCTATATGTGCTGCAGAAAAACAAGCTTTCCAAGCTTAAGCAAAACACAATACTTCAGTTAACTGTGCCTGAGTTAAAATTGCTGAACATAACAAGTCTACCAGAACATTGCTATGGTTGTGATACGCACATGGAACAATACTTTAGTGGACTCACTCCCGCGTTTAAAGGTAGGGCAATTTTCGGAGAGGCTAGCAATAGCAAGTTAGCTTTTAGCTTCTTCCTTTAGCTTCTTTCAAAACACATGAACATGTACAGCAGGAAGCAAACAAAAGAGTAACAAGTGATGGTGTTAAACTACCTCATCTTAAAGCACACATTACAACAAAAACGATGATAAACAACTTAAAGAGCAGATTGTTGACGACGTGTGATGGTTGCTGTTTGTGCAAGCAGGATGTGCAGAGGTATGAAAATACATACGTTGACAGACAGGTAGGACGGATTCCATTCGGACCAAACTGGACATATCTTTTCATGTGCGTACGAAACACGACTCACTCCCAAAACTGAGACAATTCACAACGTGGCGACTATAGCAATGTTCTGATGTCTCGTGTGTTTGGTGAGTCCAAAGCAATTCACAATCTAAAATCTAACATCCAAATTTATTACATAAAACACAGATGCTAAATGTTTTATCTGCATTGAACATTTATGAAAATCAACCAGAATTTGCAGAAAATATCCATCTAATGCTTTTGAAATACTGGCACTACAGTAACAGCCCAACTCTCTCTTTTTTTTTTTTTTAGCATGGAGGTTCATTTGACTCTGTAATGAGGCTATTTTTTTCTTTTCCTGACTGATTAAGAATCTTTTGTCTTGACACATATAATTATTTAATGAACGCAGCGACAGAATAAATGACACGTCTTTTGTGTTATTATTCTGAGCATCTTGACAAACAAGGCCCGCTGAGTGACCTCCTGGCCTCTCTCAAGAGCGATGATTACACTAATTAAAACAGCAAAACATCTGTGAGGGCCGCGGATACGGCGAAATTAAGCAGGTCGTTAAATCAGCGGAGGAAAAAGTCAACATCCTCACAGACAGCTCCTCTTTTCCTGTCTTGCAGAGAAATGAACGCTAGCAGTGCTCTCACGCGCACAAGACAAAACATTCAAATGTTTTGAAGCCAAATTTTATTCGTCTTCCAAACGGATTGGTGTTTCTTTGTGAAGTCTGCTTAATCACACTGTTCGACATGCTAAACCGCTTATCTAGGGAATCTCGGCTATGATTTTGTCCTCAAGGTTCCACTTGTAGTATTTCTGTTTACACGTTCTTTTCCTCAAGTGATGCAGGTTTCTAGTGAAGAGGGATTACCGTGTCTGTACGTTCATGGCAAAAACCTGGATTTCAACGCATCGGGGCCACGTTCAAGCATCTAATAGGATTGGATGTCACAGATTTTTTAACGTTATTCTTTCCCTAACAATAAGCATTTTCCCCCCTTAAGTGTTTCAACATGTGTATCAAGAGTTTTTGCTCTGCGCTTCACAACAAATCAACACGGGTCAGGGTGCAAGCCTGGCCTGCAGTAAAGAAACGCTGCACAAGCTGCAAAGCTACACGAAGACTTCGGAAAGCGGATTGTCCTGCTTTAAAAGCTACAAACACACAGCTCAAGGCTTTGTGCCATGTTCAAAGAGATTAATAGACTGAGATGCTTTTGATAGGGAACCGAGCCGTCAAGCAACCCCTCTAAGCGGAAGGACGGTCATGTTCTCTGAAAGCCGGTCTCTGGAACATTCCCTCGTGGTGAAATGGTTTATGTATGCGGCCCGAGACTAGCTTCTCAGCAGATGCATGTTCCTTCCGGAATCCTGGAGGACATGGGATTACTGTAAATGATGTACAGGTTATTTTCAAAAGGCCGAGGAGTGTGGAGCAGGTTCTGCTCACACAAATCATTGCTCGGTTTTTCACTGGAACAAATAATTTCGTCTATTTCGATATTTGCGGGATTGGCTTTAAATGATCAAAATGCTGCGCCACAAAAACACCATGTACATTCTTTATTGCAGGACAATTTTGTTGTACCAAAAAGAGATTAAAATGAAGGTAAACTCAAGAAAAAGCTAGAGATATGCAGATAGGATAAAAAGGAAATGGTAAAATATGACATAAAAAAAAAACAGTTTTGAATGTGAGTTGAGTCTGTATTAAATGTCATGCAATAAAAAGACCATGAATTATGAAATGAATTTGCAAACACAAATATTTTGTTCCAATACAAGTTGATTGTTGAATAAAAAACATACAGCGCAATCAATGTACCGTGATTCCCAAAACAAATTTCAATTGTCCACTTCAGACATTCTAATAATCGTAAGTTACTTTGCCGCTACATAACTAACTCTCATTCATTTTCAACTACATGTCAACTAATTCTCATTAGAGTATTAGTAGACTGTTGTCTACTAGTTGACATGTACTTGCAAAATTACTTATAGTCAGTAGAATGTCTGTTGAAGGACCATCAAAATAAAGTGTGAGCAGATATTAAGCAGACAGTCGACTAATACTCTCGTGATTGCCATTTGAAAAAGTACTTAGTTGCAAAGTTACTTACAGTTAGTAGAATGTCTAAAGTGGACTATTGTTACCACAAATTAACAATAGCTGAGCCTACTTTTATGATTCACTCATTGATTACTAAATCTGATGCACTTGCTGAACAAGTTATCATTATTAATCAATTAAATTCATAACCGCTTAAAATTCTGTGGTTGGTAAAATCTTTCAATGTTTTTAAAAGTGTCTTATGCTCACCAAGTCTGCATTATTTGATCAAAAATTCATAACAAAATAACATTACAAATAAGTTTTCTTTTTTTAATATGTTTTAAAATGTCATTTATGTGTGTAATGGCAAAGCTGAATTTCATTACTCAAGTCTTCTGGGTCATTCTAACCAGAAAACATTCTAAAATGCTGATTTGCTGTTCAAGACACATTTCATAACTAAATAAATCTTACTGACCGCAAACTTTTGAACTGTAGTGTATATGTTACGGGTATTCTGTGAAATCCGGCATTGTAAAGAATGCCTCGGGAAGACATAGAATGCCTGAAGTTTGTATGCAAAGTATGAAATGGTTTATATTTCACGCATTTCCTAGGCGTTCTATACAATTACCGGCTTGTCATTCCTAATGTATAGAATGCCTAGGAAAAGTATGCAACATAATCACAAAAACCAGACATTTCATACTTTGCCTACAAACTTTACGCATTCTATACAATAACTGCTTTTCACACATTGCCGGTAATAAATAAATAAATATATATATCTGCAATCTTTGCTCTCCACCTGCAAAGAGTTCTATAACAAATTCTGTACAAAAAAATAGGGTTATGTATTGTACAGTATAATTTGTATTTGCTTTAAACATCGCTTCCCACTTTAAGACAAAAATCTGACTGACAGTTCATTTCATACCTATAATTATAATGTCTCTGGAAACCTCACAACACTGTTGGAAACATTCTTCAGGATGTTGTGCAATGCAACAATAAACATTTTGTACAAGCCTTTTCGTACGCACCCAATCATTCCTACTGTAAACGTGCACGAATTTCAGTCCAGTGATGTACGGCCAAACAGTGAAAAGATGTGATCTTTCATCAGATGACACATTCAGTGTGAAGCCTTCCGCAAGATGAGTGTAATTATCACCTCATACGTGATGACATTTGCTCTCCTTAAAGACAAAAAGCCCAAGATGACTAATGGTAGACTGATGAGATGTGGTTTAGCCTTGAACATGTTCTAAACTTATAGTCTGGGATGTTCGTGACACATATGGAAATATGCATAAATCAAAGTCCCATCAAGACCGTGTAATGTTTTACAGATCACCTGATTGCAGAATGATACTTTTAAATAGATAAAGAATGGGTATATAACAGATAATTGATAATGATTTTAATTCATTGATATTGAATGAACAGATACTGAACACTAACACCTACTAAGTCTCTAAAGAGTAAAAACATAATACTGTGCAATTCAAAATAACAGTTTTCTATTTTAATATATTTAAAAGTATAATTTATTCCTGTGATGGCAAAGCTGAATTTTCAGCATCACTACTATGTTTTCTGTGTCACATGATCCTCCAGAAATCATTCTAATATGCCGATTTGCTGCTCAATAATAATTTATTCTAATCCCTTGATGAATAATTTCAAAAGACCAGCGTGTATTTAAACTATGACTTGTTTGTAACAATGTAAACATCTTAATATCTTTACTGTCACTTCTGATCAACTTCAATGCATCCTTGCAGACCCCAAACTTTTGAGCTGTACACGTATACATAAACACACATATTACACAATCATTTTTTTTATTCAGTTTATTCAATAAGGTTCAGATGCTTTACAGTACTTTGTAAAAGACTTCAAGATCTTAATCAGAAGGAATCATTTGTCTGTAATCTTTTAAGACTTTATATACTAGTGATGTAACAACCACAATTTGACTGATGTATTGAAGATGGCATTTACAACAGAGCAGTGCTTTCCTTTCAGCGAGATGTCTCCGTGGTAACTGGCAGGGCTGAAACCACACCCTATGCCTTAAGGCAGCACTGACAAGTTTGTGCTACAGTTGTCAGTTGACTGTAGTCAGGGTGGGTACGTCAAAGCCCTGATATTACAGATGTCTCTGCCTCAGGCCAACGGAGCATAAATCAAGGGAGTCTCCGCATTCCCACTAATGACCTCACGAGACAGAGCTGTGCAGATGGGAGGGATATTTAAAAAAGGAGCTCAGCATTATGAATCATAATAATCAAAAAAAAAGGAAATTTTAAAATAATTCACCTGAAATGATTCATTTACTCGCCCTCATCATGCATTTTGAAACACGTGACTTACTTTCTTCTGTGGAACACAAGAGATGTTTATAGCAGAATTATGCCATTATGGTGAGCAGTTGCTGTCAAGCAAGATTTTCATTGATCAACAACTTAAATTTTAGTCTGTCCTCACATTAAACTATCATTTGGCCTCAGATGTTTTCAAATATAGTCATATGGATTACTTCAATTATGTTGTTGTTTTACAGCTTGACACCCCCTGGTCCCCATTCACTTTCATTTAATAGAAATGAGCAGCATGAACATTTTTCAAACCTTCTTCTTTTGCGTTCCTCGGAAGAAAGATAATCATACAGGTTTGGAACAAAATAAATGATGGCAGAATGAACATTTTTGGGTGAACTATTGCTTTAAAACAATGATATTAACATTATAATCTGTAATTTTATACAGAAATAAATACATTTCATATTTGAAAAGAGCAGTCAACTGGATTTTATCTGATAGATAGGCTTATAAAAATGCACTGCCAACAGAAATCCTCTCAAAGATGCATCATGGGTTGAGTCCAGTGTCATACATGCCGTTCTCCATCTTGTTCGCTTTCTCCCTCACACACAGTCATCTTACACTCGAACCCGACTAAACTCCTCGTTTATGACTGCTCAAACCTCCTTACAGCCGACAAATTTCATTTTGCCCAGGCAAATCCTATTGCATATTATCCTGTACATTGCATTAGACCCCTAATCTCTCCTTTCTCTTCCCTCGCTCCATACCTCCATGGAAGAAAAAAAGCGGCTCCTGATTAACCCACTTACGGCAGTAAATAAATGGTGTGTGCGGTTGTACGTGCCAGATTTAATTATGAGAAAAAAAATACAATAAGGACCAATCTTACAATAATGGTGTGCTTATAGAATTTATTTAGCTATATAAAAATGACCCAAAAATATGAATGAATGTCCAAAAAACTGATTCAGAGAAAAAATAAAAAGTTAAATGACAAATAAGGGAATCTGAGAGCAATAATAATGTATTATGAAAAGATTACCTCTATAAACAATTATCAACATGCCAAATCTTTACTCATCAAGTGGTGTGAATGTCACATGAATCCCATATTGCTTTTGGTTTCCCATCTTTTCTTTGCTTCAAACCTAAAATTAAAAAAAAAAAAAAAAAAAAACATTGAAAGTGACACACTTCAGTTAAAATAATCAAGAATTTTAGAAAAAAAATTATGAAAGCAATGCAAAGCAGATTATTTTGCTTGCATATAATTGCAGTCAATGCAAACAAAATCTGTATATTGTGGCTACTTCTAGCTAACAGTATTCAATGGGCATTCAGAGACTGACCAAAGAGATAAGCAGCATCTGCATACTCATTAGAGAGCTAGTGAATACACATGAGTTAACACATAGTCCAGGAAAGAAGGGACATTTAAAGTGTGAAATGCAGAGTGACTTAATGAAACTGCAGGGTATCAGCACCGGGGACAGATAGTAGAAGAAGAAGAAGAAGAAAAAAAAAAAAAACCAACAAACCCCCAAGCGATTTGCTTCCTCCTTTTTTGGGCTGCCCGGGAAGCCTCGGCTTCGTGTTTGGTGCTAGCGAAGTCACGGCAATCGGCGGCTTGTGCGATTTTCACGGCCAGCTATTGAGAAGGAGACAGAGACAAGCTCCATTAGCTGGAGAAAATCAGTCTGCCTGGCAAACCTCACCAACACTGCCAGTGCGTCAAGGTGGTGTTCGAAGAATGCCTCCGGTTCATATCTTCATCACTGCGAGAGTGGCATATCCTGCACGGACACGCACATGCTCGAGTTTCAAAAATAAAAAAGAATTTGTGGTTCATAGATAGAAGTAGGACACCCAACCCTCCGTTCCACCACTCAGCATGGATGTGCATAATTAATGTTATTATCTCATATACTTAATCTGTTCATCTAAAGAGGACCTTTAATTCTGAAAATTGCAGTGCACGCACTTAGGCTGGGCAAAATGAATGGAGGAGGGCGAGAGGCACATGTCGGTGGTATCAGTGAGGGGAAATGTGTGTGGTGTGGCTAGATTAATTCCAATAGCCAGAATGACACAGAGGGCTCAGGAAACAAAAGGAGAGTCCGGGCCTCTTCCATCACTCCTGGGATGGGTTTATTATTGGACCGCAAGAAACTTTGATAAACACTTGGAACAAATCGCAAACCCTTTTTTTTTTTTACCCACTGCTTTTCTCTCGCCGCCTCTGTTTTTTTTCTTTTCGGGAGGGGATATGAGGGTAATTCTTTAGAACAGTGAAAGAACACAATCAGGGAAGAAAAAAAAAAAAAAAAAAAAAAACTCAATTGGTAATGAGGAAATGTGCCACCATTTGTAGGCTCAAAAAAACCTGGAGAGAGCAAGAGAGTGGAAAAAAAATGTTTCAATTATAATTAAGTGGGATAAACTTTATTAGAAAGACTGAAACTAAAATATCTCCTAATGCATGCTGGGATTAGGCAGGTCAGAGCGAGCAGGAAGGAGAAATTAAACTCTAAAGGCTTTTTATCGCCATATTTCAGGAACCAAGGGTGTAAAATGTTCTAATTTGGGATACATTAAAAGCCATAAAGGTCTTTCAAAAAGATTAATGGTACTTTGCTTGGATTTAAGATAAGGCCTTTAGCAGGCTGAGAGAGCGGGGTTCCGGCTGGGCCCTCGAGGCATTCATCTATACAGGCACTTGGAAGATTGTAAAGGCGTCTGCATAACCTGAAGCTAACACACTATGACAGTTTTTTAAAATCCTTGCCATTTTTTTTTGAGGTTTAAGAGCCATAAATCATGTTTTCTAGCAAGACAGCGCAGAGAGGGAAGTTATAATGGGTGATCATGCCCGTGTTTAGCGCAGATCCGCTGACAGATAATTCACACCAGGGTGTTTTTCGAGAGGCACGTTTAAGCGGAATGGGCGCTAAAGCTATCGTAGCCAGAAAACGATAAACATGACATAATAATGACACTGGTAAGAAAAATCAGCATTTTGAGACAACAAAATGGGAGGACGCCAAATGGCTTCTGAGGTTTAAATCTTGAGATTTATCGGTGTTTTTGACACAAGGATTACCCATATTAACCTGCGCTCCAGCTTTAACCAAATTTTGCCCCTATCACCAAAATTAAAGCCCCCCTTCGCTCTTCCAGCCGGGACTCCCCAATTTTCACACACATTACTATATTCAAAGCATTAAAGGTCTTTATTTTTTTTTTTTAATCAGGCCAGTCTAAAATCCACGATTGTCTTTACCGGGGCTCAACATTAATGTCAAGCAAGTTACCTAGGAGACAGAGCAGATCAAAGAGACAAAAAAGAAAAAAAAAAAAACTCTCAAATGTCTGATTAATCAAGCCTTGCAAACAGCTTATTTCTTTTAGCCTGCATGCAAGTATGAAAATGAGATTCGGAGCGCAGTACATTGTGCAGATTTGTTCATTCTTATCAGAACAAAGCCGGCGGCAGCTTATTTCATGGATCACTGGCACTGTCATCAGTGTAGCGCAGAGCAGGTGACAGCACTTCTTTCTGTGGCAAGAACAAAATTAGCAAAAAGTCGGCACAAATTAGCCTCTCATATTTTCCGTAATATGACATTATTTTTCATTTACTTTTTTGATCCACTTTTCATGATTTTCCCTCCTTTTTCATCCTTATCCCCCCCTCCTTTTCCCTCTCTTGTGACTTAGTGCCAAATCCTTTCACATCAAATGCGGGCACAGAGGAAAAATGCAGGGCAGGAAAAAAAGCAATGAAAATCACATTCCAAAAAAAAAAAAAGAAAAAAGAAAAGTGTGCTGGGGGGGGGGG
This sequence comes from Opsariichthys bidens, assembly GCA_037194245.1. Lineage (NCBI taxonomy): Eukaryota > Metazoa > Chordata > Actinopteri > Cypriniformes > Xenocyprididae > Opsariichthys > Opsariichthys bidens. The sequence continues at coordinate 21,931,293 of CM074279.1, read as the reverse complement.
GGGGGGGGGGCACATACACAACAAAAACCGCTAGTGCTCTTTGTTCTAGGTAGTCACACTAAACCTTCCCATATTTCCGTAAGAATTACAGTCAGTGCATTTTCATGTCGCTTACTTCTCTCCTCTTTAAATGCATTGTGTGCCATTTACGCCAGTCCTCAGCAAAACCGTATTCAGTGATGGGTTTATTTAGCACTATTAATGACGTGACCTTTAAAAGGTCTGTGGGATGAATTCATTCTGCTCAGCCCTGTAACTGCAACGTGGGGCCACTAGGTGGGTTAAGTCAACAGTGGTGTAGTCCCCACTTGGTGTTATATGGTAGATCACTGACTGCCACAGCAACTGCTGTAACAAAAACATTGATGTGCAATAAATGCATAAATTTAAAATACCAGCCCGTCACCTACTGCCAGGGAATTGTTCATTCCTTTTTGACACTAAAAGTTACCAACTATATCAGAGCAGACAAAATTCTGAAATATATAATATTATGATAATATCCCGGGAAAAAAACCCGTTAAAATTAATATGTTTGGTGAAAAGTTTGGCTTTCCACTGATTTTCTTGCAGCCGTTTAAAATAGGTTTTAAATTAATTCTGGAGCTTGCATCTATAACCCAGGCTCTCTCAGTCGCTCACACATACCAAAAAAGCAAGTGTTGCAAACAATTAAAACTCCAACAGCTGTAAATTGGTTTATACAATAGCTGTTACACATAACATTAACTCTGGAAAATAAGTGACACATGCACACACCTTAATGCCAAAATAACATGGTCACAGTTGACTTGTAGAAGACTGGAATGATTATTAGATTAAGGCTGTTTGTGTGGTGTTTTTTTTATTGTTGTTTTTGGACTTTAGTTGGCCAGACAGTACTATAAATGCTACTCTCCAACATTTAAAATTTCTTCTAAAAATTCATAAAATGTTGGTATGATCCATTGATTATACACATTTATGGTGTTCCACTTACATGAGAACATTACCGAACCATATTAATTGGCACATTTTTTGTGAACACTTAAAGTGAAACACTTAAAAATTAAAATTATTCACCCTCAAGTTGTTCCAAACCAGTATGAATTTCTTTTTTCTGCAAAGAAGAAGATATTTTGAAGAATATGGGTAACCAAACAGTTGATGGTAGCCAGTGACTTTCAGAGTATGGAAAAAAATAATAATACGGAAGTCAGTGGCTTGGGAGTACATTTTGACAGAATTTGAGTAAATTAGGCCTTTAAGTGTTCCCTATGCATCAAAAATGTGCCACTTATTGTCATGTAGGTGAAACCTATAAAACGTTTAACCAACTGATCATACCAACATCATATATTGAGAAGCGATTTTTTAAAAAACACTTCTTTGCCTTCCCTAACATCACCAATGAATCAATAACATTACTGTAATTCTGTTCTGTCATGCCAAACGCATTCAATTAGGACAGATTGGAATAATTATGGCATGCATTAAAACAATACCAAGGGAAATCTCATGGAAACCAATGCATTGCCTAAATGAAACGAAACAGGCCACGCTCCTGTGACAATACCCGGTGTCATCTACACTAAAGCGGAGGAGACGAAATCCTCTCAACAAAAGTGACATATTGAGAGTCCTACACTTGATATCCTTGTATACAGTGAAAGATCCAGTTAACATAGCTTATCAGTCTCAAGGGGGTGGTGGGGGAAATAAGACAAGGAGTTCCTGTAATCTTGCCACCAACTTGACAAACAGCATTACAAGACATACAGAGAAGCAGCCTCTCTGAGGGGGATATAGTTGGAAAAGCTCTCGGTATAATGCGCTTCTCTATGTTTCAGCCCCAATAATCTGATTCCAGATACATAAGACTGTCATCTTCAGGGAACAAGGGAGTGGAAAAAAGTCGGAAAGTTCGCTGGCTTTGTGCGCATTTCATTATCTTCCCTCTTCTGAGCAGGCAAGGCTTATTAGCAAGCTTTGAACTCACACTTACAATAATGTGCCATCAACAGTTTTATAAGCTAATTAGAAAAACAGTTTAATTAATGACTGACTGGCAATAAAATGGCAATCAGGAAAAAAAAAGGAAACGAGGGTGCTAAGCTTCCACTACCACCAATTAAGGGCTAATTACAAACAAATTATATATGTGTTTTGCTGTGGGCTTTAATTCGAAAAAAATGGCTTTAATTAAAAGAGAAAACATGCTAATTAATTAAACAGCACAAAAAAAAATCTACATTGAAAAGTATGCTTTGTCTATCAAGTAATTAATGAAATACAATAATCCAAATGAGATTCCCCAGCATTTGATAAAAGCTTAGGACCCATTTCAAAACCCATTTCAAAATTAATGGGCAAAAATTTAATGTGAGTCATCTACAGATATAATAAAAGTTCATTCTGTGATAAATTGCTAATACTGAAAGAAAATGGAACAAAGACGAGAGTTTTTGCTTAGCAGTTTTCTTGTTGCCAGAGGGGCCCGCACAGGAGGAAGAGCCAGTCTGGGGTTTCATTACAGATTGGGTGTTAGAAACGGAGAAAGGGGCTAAACATACCTAATCATGCTGCTTTCAAAATCAGGGGAAAGACGTTAAGATGATTAACAATCGAGTGAAAAAATAAACAAATAGACATACATTATGTCTAATGCTCCAATCCTTAGCAGCCTGCACAAAAGCCAACTAACTTCCTTCACAAAAGCTGTCAAACTAGTGCATTTTAATTGGATTGGTGTCTACCAATGAGTTTGACCTAACTGTAATACTGGCACTTCAAACAGTATGACACCCCTGTAAAGAACACACAAACTTTCAGAGAACTTTGTCATTAGAGATCTGCCTGTTCGTAGTTACCAAGACACATTTTATTTCAAACGCATATTGAAAACCCCAGCTGAGATGAAGGCTGATAACAGAAAATAGCAATGCAACACATTTAACAAGTATAACGATAATAATAAAGCCAATGCTAATGTATAATCTTGGTTGTGACAAAAGAAATGAGAGTATCTAACTCACACACTGAAGAATATATGCGCTTGTGTTCTCGAACTCTCACTCACTCCCCCGACTTATTGCACCCCCTCCAACAACTTCTTTTCAGACTGTGTCTCCTTTTAATCATTTTCATATTGTCTGACTGCTGGAGAACTTGAAATGGACGCAGTACCCCCCACCGCTCGAGACTAGAAAGTCTACGTTTTGAAGTGGTAATGCGGAGCTAATATTTGTGATCAGGGCAGAGAAAAACTGTAGGAAATAATAGAGTGTGACAGTCCTTTGTTTAGTCTTGCTCAGTTCATCTTTAACACTGAGACTCAAACTGCAGCTCTTGTTATTAAAATGTGCTTAGAAGGCTAAATGAAACCCCTTAAAAATAAGTTGACGCAAGTAATTCATTCTCTACAGGAAAAAAAAACATTAAAAATCAAAACATCTGAAATAAAAAAAAATATGAATCTAAAAGTCTAAATAAAAACATTTCCAAACAGTCACAGCTTTGCCATAATCTTTCAAAGCTAAACTAAATTATGTTATATATATCAAGGTATATATATATATATATGTACATAATGGGTTCTTCAGAGACCTGAAATAAACAACGCACATAGACTTTGGGAAGATGCATATGGAAAAACAGCATGTACTCTATATTGTGAATGAAGCAAAAATGTTCGACACTTAAAATTAAAGGTCGCAAAAGAGGGTTCACAGCAAAACCATAAAAGAACCATTTTGGGTTCCTCAAAGAACCTTTCAACGATCAACCACCACTTTTTTTCATGGTTTGAAGAATATGTCAATAATCTAAAGAACATTTTGTGGAAACAAAAGGTTTTATAGATAAAGTTTCTTCAAGGAACCACAAATTCAAATAAAGAACCTTTATTTTTAAGGGTGTACCTTTAGAAGGTCAGTTATTTGATTTTGGACAAGTACCTGTGTCTTTTTGTTAGAGGATATGCTGTGAAGAATTTGATAATACTGTCTTTAATTCTAATCAGTTAAAAAGCATTTACCTTTTACACTAATTTCTAAAACACTATGAATCAAAAACAAAAAGAACAGTTAAACCTTCAACAGAATATTTGAATACACGTTCATGAAAGGGAAATCTCAAAGAACCCTTTACTATCCACATTAGTGTTTAAACACTTAGACAAAGATGAAAGCCCACATAACACACACTTTTTAGGGTAACTTGAAAGAAGGTTTTAACAAATTGCTTTAATTTGCAGATTAAAGGAAACAAGGAATAAAATATTATCATATGATTAAAAAAAGCTAAACAAGGAAGCAACCAATAATTTGTCTACACTTAAACACTTGAAAACACACACACACATATATATATACATAAAGGATAAAAACATTTGAGTTGAGAATAAAAAAAACCTCTGGCCCATTATAGAGATCATTCTCGAGGACAAAAACAAAGAACTCAAAAAATATCACAAGACCTTTAGTATATCACTGTCTCATCGACTTCTAAACCCTTTAATTTAACGCTGTATTAGCATGTAAACATATTACAGAACGCATGATATTTCATTTATCAGTAGACACAAATATTATTAGAACCTTGAAATTGAGGCTTGCCACAGCTGGGATTATTGACTGTTCATTGCATTATTTCAAACAGCTGTGTCTGCAACAACATTTATCCTGGGCAGAGCGCTCTGTGGCCGCACGGAGCGCTGTGATAATGAATACTAGCCGGATTACAAATTAGGGCATAAAATGCTTCACTAATACCCAAATTGCCCCCAAGGACCCTTGAAAAGGGGCAACATATTTCTCTGTTTATCTAGACTTTATGTTTAGTTCACTGGAAATGTTCGTGATAGTAGGTTGTGCAGTAATTAAATCCTTTCAATAAAAAACCCCCACATTAAGCACTGGTGTTCATGTGTGTCATGCAAGTTCAAATCTGCCTCGCAACTTTAAGAGCTTGTTCCTCCCTTTCTCTTACTACCATTTTCTGTCCTTTTTCTAAATAAACGTGGTAAATAGGCCAAATTTTGAACAACAACAGCTACACTACTGTTCAAAAGATAGTGGTCAGCAAGATTTTTTTTTTTAATTCATTATTTTTATTTTTTAATTCAATGAGGATGGTTTAAATTGATCAAAAGTGAGAGTAAAGACATTTATTATGTTACAAAAACATATTTAAACTGAATGCTGTTCTTTTGAACTTTTCAAGAAAGCTAAACAATTTTATCATTTTTCACGAAATTGTTAAGCAGCACGACTGTTTTCTGCATTGATAAGAAATGAGCAGCAAATAAGCATAACAGAATGATTTCTAAAGGATCATGAAGACACCGAATCCAGTTTTGTAATCACAGGAATAAATGACATTTAAAAATCTATTTTAAAAAAACACATAATATTTCACAATATTACGGTGTTACTGTATTTTTGATCATATAAATGGAGCCTTGGTGAGAATGAGACTTTTAAAATCACTGACCCCATGCTTTTGAATGGTACAACATATATATAGCAACAATAGCAAACATATGCAGGCATGAAATATGGCCACAATAACAGATGGCAACAAAAATCTGAGACTCTTCAAATTTCAGAAATGATCTTCCATATGTACAGCCTACCATGTTGTTGCACGAACTACAGGAGAATGATGTTCCCATTAACATGGCTGATGAAACTTTGGATACAACGAACACGCAAGTATCATCTTATCTTGGCATGTTCACAAAAAAAACTTTCATACCTACATCTCCATGAGGGATGCTGAATCAATCTATAGAGCATAAGGGACATGTCCAGCAGATGACGAATGCACATTACCTGGTGAAAACTGTAATATACAGTCTTTAGTGGAGAACAAATAAAGCAGCTAACAGTGGCATTACTGCGCAGCGACTGCCAGTGTTCTGTCAGAGGCAGACCTCAGCTGTCTGGCTGAGCGAGAGATTCAAGACTCCTAAGTCTGCTCAAATCCACTGATGCTCTAAGAAGCTTTCTGTGACAACATGGTCCTGGTAAGTCAATCAAAGAGGAAAGCCATGCAGTTTGTGTTTGTGTTTTTACCTGCAAGCCATGGCAAACTAATAACGCAGCCTGCTATAATTACTATACCAGTGTTATTCGATAAGAGCCACTAACCTTAAACATTTCAGTTCTGTAATTTGCAAGCATTTAGACAGCACGATGGCATCTCTGAAATTCTTTACCTGCTTTTGAAGTCTAGATAAACTCTCTGTGAAGGAATGCTTAAATCTGCCATTCTCAACCAAACAAAAGAACAAAGACGAGGGCTGATATAGCCGTGTGGCATCACAATGAAGCCCATGTAATGATGAAATGTTTCCGAGAATGGTTTCCAAAGAAACCGTTATTATGTCTCCGTCTACCTGGGAAAGAAAAAGATAAAACCACAGAGATACTCCAGAGATAAGCGTAAGTGGCATCTGTATGGATTACAGCGGAAAGACTCTCAAAAGAAAATTGCCTATAAACCAAGGGCCTGTTGTTGGCATTACTGAGCTATTTAATGCTTGTTCCCATGGCGCTACGCTTGTTAGGAGCATGATTATCACCTTGCTTTGAACTGATTCAAATCAACAATCAACAGCATCGCAATATGATTTCATTAGTGAGGAGTAAATGGTGTCATTTTCGCATTTACACCAAGAGAAACAAGCTGTAATTGATTACGTAGGAAACTAATATTTGAGGTTAACATGATTAACACTGCTCCTCCCAATTAGATGGATGGGAGAGCTTTATCGAAGCATGACCTGAGACTGTTTTATCCATAAAAAAACTATAAAATTAATCTTAATAGAAAATTAATTATTATAGAAACTGAAAAATACATTTAAAACTCCAAAGCCAGGAATAGATACAGCTGCAGTAAAGCAATAAACCGTAAAAGACAATCATTATCACAAAAAGGATTTGCAGAATGAGTCCAACAAATCATTTAGGACGCCTAAATATAAAGTTATTAACAGAAGATTAATTACTACTTTATGCAATATATCGTAACGCAACTGCATGATGAAATAAAGCCGGTTCATTGTTTGTATGACTGACACCTGCTATTAAAAATCTGCCTGACAACACAGTACAAAGAAAAGAAGAGAAAAGAAAAAGGAAAAATTTGCACAATCGTTCTTTTGTCAAACCATTTCTGTATTAAAAACCACATGGTTTGGGGTGGAGTGACTGAAGAAATATAAATCGTGTTTTCTTTAAAAATGCTTAGAACACACCAAATGTATAGGTAAGTGAACTAGAAGTACATACCCAAATCTTTTCTGTACTAAACTGTTTAAGGTTTACAGTGAACGTCAATTCCATGCAGTAATGCTGGAATCAAAGCCTAGGCCGGAATTTAGTGGAATGCATTTCAGATTCCATTGAATCAAAGTTGCGAAGCTTAAAAATATTGCCTGCTATGATTGCCCCAACTTCAGAAAAGTTGAATGTCTTTTTAACTGCAATTACAGCAGTGCGAATGTTACATTTTCTGCCAAATTAGCTTCGAAGCGCTTGATCCTACGTACACTCCTAAAATGTGTCTTTTTAAAACTGCAGGCAGTGTATTTAGGTATGAGCCCACTTCAAAGGTGTAAAACTGGCACCTTGAAAATGTTTTAGCGCTCGGGTTGAAAGCATTGTAGCCTTCATTAAAAGGCAGAACCGAAAGTTCTATAGACACTGCCGTACTTCAAACTGGGGGAGGGCTTTCCATTAACTTTAGTGTAAAAGGGTTGCAAGACTTTCTGCCCAAGTGTGTGTGTGTGTGTGTATTTGTAGCCTCTGTCTTTGCAGGCAAAATGGCCGCAGACCCATTAGCTCAATTTGTCACAGTTGGTGCGCCCCCCGAGATGGCTTATCTGGGCAACATACCTCTCGAGTAGCAAGTCTGTCACTCAGTTCTTCCGCCTTCCCATAGTCCCCTTCAGCGATGGCACTCTCTATGCTCTTTTCCAGGCCTGACTGAAGATGAGAAGGAGGGAAATAAAATGAAGTGATTTTCAAATAGAAATAGAAGGACAAGAAAAAAAAAAAAAGAAAAAAAATCAAAGAGTAACTTAAAAACTCCCTCAGGCATTCTTTTTAATACGACTGCCATTACAACAAATATGTAGATTTCCTCTCGTAAATGAAAATCGTTGGTTGATTAAATATTAGGCAAAAAATCTGTCTAGCCACAGGAGGTTACCAAACATAAATGTTGGTCTTTAATTAGATATTTCCATCAAAGCAGCAGGACTGGTGGAGAGGAGTTCTCTGTCTGCTACTACGGATCCATAAGACAAAAAGTTTCACTTATTCTAGACGTGTTTGTTGCATCTTATGGTCAAAAAAAGATAGCAATAAATACATAATGAAAAACAGAACTAAACAGAAGAATTACCTGACGTAATTTATTCCTGAGCTAATGTACATTCCATACTGTGATTTCAGAAACGGTCATATAATATTCATTCTGCTTAGGTAAACATTTCAGAGGGACTGTTCCAATCAGCCTCACTCACAACGCCATTAAAATGTATTTTCACAGCATATGCTCAGCCCTTTAATAATGTTTAATCCAAAATAGATATAGCCTTTGAAAGTGAGGGAAAGTGGAGCAGCAGAGCCGTCTAAATTAACAGGACGAACGGATATATATAATCAAAACAATATTTTAACTCAATAACCCAATAACCTCGCTAATGCAAAATTACTTGAGCTCAACATTAAACGATATGGACAATTGAATTAGCAGCGTTTTCCTACTTAAAACAAATTACATTTGCCAACATTCTGCTTACATGACAATTTACAAATTAAAATTACTGCAAAAATGTTTTGAGTTAATGCTGCAGAATGATAAGTAATATGCATTAGTGCAAAAATGGCTTGAAGTTACAAATGAATTGGTTCTGTTTACAAAGCTTTGCACTTAAAGAGACTTATTTATAGAAAATTTAATCAGGAAATTTTTGCATGACGAAATTAAATTATGAGCCAATGTACAAAGTCAGCTTTCTAGAATCCTTTTCTCACATATTCTGCTCTCATCTCACAAGGGACAGACCGAAATCATACACTACAAAAAAATTCCTTTAAATGAAATGAGCTATACACTATTTATACAAACCTGTGCAGACACCTTGGTTAAAAAAACAATTCCTGCTTACAGCTACAGTGACATAAACTCAGTTTTGGTAAGGTGAATTTTGCTGAATAAATGCCTGTTTACAGATAAGCTTTTTACGCAGACAGAGAAAGTAAAGCAACAATGTTTAAGAGCCATTATATGCACACTAAATTCAGACCTAAATCCCTAATATGATTTAAAAAGAAAATTATTATAATAAAATAGATTACAATTATTTTAAATGGTTTAATGGCTCTTTAATTAACAAAAAGTATTTTTGCAAGGTAGATTTTACCAGTTAGAAGATCAGAAGTTTTTTTTTTTTTTATCATGACTTGAGAGTAGATTTGTAACCAAATATTAAAATACTCAAATATTTCCCAAAAGGTAAAAATGTCATTTCTCTCATGCCAATATCCATAATCCACCAACATTGCCACAATACAAATATTCCATAAATGTTTAAACACTTTCAGAAAAAGTTTAATTTCTCAATAGTCAAAAGCGCCTCTAACAGAACACTCACAATTAATGTTAAATGAAGTATTTCTTTAAGATGTATATTCAACATGGGAGCACTGTGCAACAAACAACTCGATTCTAACTAAATGTGACTCAAGGGGGCTGATATTTAATACCATCTTCAATGTGCTGGAAGAGTGGGTAATACTAAAAACAGGTCGATTTACAGAGGACAAATAAAGGCAGATGCTGTTTATTATATTTATTATGCAGTTCTACGTATGATGCCCTTTCAGCTTCTGAGTGAGGAAAATCTTAATGTCATATTTGTAACACAAGCTGTCCGGTATATTTGATTTGCAAGCATTCCCCTCCCTATCACTGAATTACAGCATTACAGAGAGCTCCTGACTCCATTGTACTGTGGCTTTCAATGGAGAAATCCACCTCACATAAGAAATATTAAACACCAACCAGAACAGACAGTGCAGCTACATCCTCATGTCAAGATTAAGGTAATCTCATCATTAAATATAATATGATCTATTCTGTTATGCTCAGTGTCATGTGGAAGAAAGGACGCCTCCTCACTCTGTCTTTCACATTTGATAGAGGAAACAATTACGAGTTACACATACAGTAGGCAGAGAACAGAGCGAGGCAGTGGGATAAAAATGCTTTCAGCATCAGAGTGGAATTAGGACACCCACAGAGTGGTAGAGGAAGATGGCGGAAATCATTGTTACCATGAGAGGAGGTCTGCTACAAGGAGGAGGCTTGAGTCTATCATTGATGCCAAAATACTGCGTGAGCTCCTTCCAGTGCTCCTCCCGTTTCTCTTCAGGCTCCCTGGGCAAAGACACAGAATGACAAGTCTTCGTGTTATTATTAACATTCACTCCAGGACTAGCAAGTATACTTTGTGAGATTCAATTATTTCTGTACACATCCCTTCCTGCTATAATTACCGAGCCAGTCAGTGTTTCGGTACATAGATGTGGTTAGTGAAATAGGCAGGAAGTTTCAAATGCGAAGAATTTTGTGCTTGGATGAAACGTTCTATTTATTCCCCTCGAGGCTGGAATACACTACACAACTTTGAAAATTTAAATAGATTTTAAAACACGAAGCACCATACGGCTGCCAACTGAGAATCAAAAAACTACCAGATTTTCAAGTCATGCCGAAACATGGACTTCATTGCTTAAAGACACACCACAAATGAACAATCGCTGTGTCCGAAATCAAATACTTCCCTACTGTATAGTATGTGAAGAACTATACGCATGTCCGAATACATCGTATTCGAAAAACAGTAGGCAAAAAAGTACACGGATGACTTTCCTCCGAGATACTGTGCATTCGATGGGCACTTTACCGTCACATGAGGCCATAGGAGATGATTTATGAATGGCACTGAAGCAACGCAACTGACACTGGTAGGTCACATGACAGTAACTACATGGCAGATGTAGTACGTCCAAATTTCACTCATACTACCCATATTCATACTATATAGATCATACTTTTTTTAACAGTTGTGAATTACATTCAAATTCAAATATTGTACCTACTCTGACAGTATATCGAATGTGTTCTAAAATCAGCTCAAAATATTAAACAGGTTTGATACTGGGCGAATTCATACTCTGAAGCTTAAAAAAATTCTGTGCAAAAAGTTGTGTAGTGTATTATAGAGCAAAGCAATATTTCTCACATCTTCAGAACTATATTTTAATTTATTCATTCCTTCACCACTGAAAAACAAATTCAAAGCTTATTAAGCCTAAACACATGTCTATCAGCTTCGAGTAGTTTACACATATTTCTCTCATTGTCTTTCTCAAGACCTGCGGACTCATGTGCTGATGTTTTGTTTGAATGGTCTATTTTGGAGATCATCATCCACCGTACCTTTTCTGCTCAGTGTCGCAATTCTGTGTCCCACCTAGTTGAGGTATAAAAACCAAAATATATTTAACCAATGTTTCTAAAACGATATGCACATGCATAAAGGTATATTGATTAGATTGAATGAAATTGTGTTGTTTATGCCCACAAGCATCATTGTGAATTCTTGGCAAAACACTTTAAAATGTGCATTTTGCATGGAAATGTTGAATAAATTAGATACTATAAACCACAACAGAAATAGTACAGGAGAAAAGCAATAGTGGATGATGAGAAGATAACTTGACCTTTCTTGTGGCGCCTTTTCCTTTGCCGTTTTGTTTGTGGTTGCTTCATTCTCTGATCATCTTTTGCTTTTTGGAGATCTTTGAACTTCTGCAAAATAACAAAAACCATACTGTCAATCATATACTGGCATAATGATACTATGCTGATTGAAATGAGCCCAACTTGTTTTGTTTATACTGTAGTGTTTTTAAGTGTGCTGCACAATTTGACCTACAATATATGATGTAATAATCTGCACTCTCTGACAATATAACTGCACACATGTATAACTTCAGGGAGTCCACGTACTTGCCACTTATCCAAGGAAACTCCAGGAAGACAATCATCCCCAGAGGCATCATAATTGTGCAAATCAGTTTGTGTCTTATTACTACATTCAACCTGTACACAAACTGAATGTTGCTCTGTGCCTGACTGACACGAGGGGTGCTCGTCTGTCTCTCCTTGTCCATTTTCTGGTGTTACTCCTTCATCAGCGTCATCAGAGCTCAGGTCAGCCTCAGTGAGACCCGGCGGCAGAAGTCCACTGTACATATTAAACCCGGCGAGTCATCAAAAACGCAACTGTGGCAGACTTCCGCATTATTCTATGTCGCAAAACGGAGGTTATTTATGTATAAAGCAAATATACTCTTAAATGAGACGGATGGTATAACGATATTCCAGTATATCAGCGTACTACACCAATAGCAGCATGACGCTTACCGTTGTTTTTCTGTATTTCCGTGTTTCGAACATAGAGCTTCACTATTGGATCGGCGGAGGAGCAAAAGCTGTAACAGAAACGCTGATTGGTTACTTTAATCTCATTATTATGAAATTGGATCCTTCCTTTTACAAAATAGTGGAAGCTGCTGTTCTGTGTTATGAATAATAATTCACGACGAATATTTTTGTTAATTCGTCAGTTTGTCTATTTCTGTATAATAACAATAATAATAATAATTATTATTATTATTTTGCTATTTTATTATTATTATTATCAATATTACTTATTCAACTACTAGCCTTCAAAAACGAATTACTGTATTTTTACATCTTTATACACTTGCATTTTTGCTATAACATTTGTTATATATAACTTTTTTTTTAATATAATCTAAATAAATGGTAGGTGATTAAATGTGGCCCCTTTTTATCCATGAATAAATTGCCCAATTAAAATGACAAAAGTCATTAAATATGAAAATTATATATTGTATAAATTACTTTATTCAACCAAAAACTTTAGGAGGTTTGTTTCTGGTTGTGAAGATCAGAAATAGAACTTTACAACCTATTAAATGATCTCTATGTCTATCACTCACAACGTTTTCATTCATGAAAAAATAATTATGGCTTCTAACCAGAATAAGATTCCTTGACCAGAAATATTCCAAATGAAAAGTTACTGGAAATGCAGTAACTTTAAGGCAAGAACAAGTATATATATATATATATATATATATATATATATATATATATATATATATATATATATATATATATATATATATATATATATAATATATATAATATATATATATTATACACATATATATTCACTTTTCTGTTTTTTACAAATGGCAAACTAAAACACAATTGCTCATGTTTTCCATAGTGATAAGAATACTCTTATATGAGCAATGTCTCCCAATTTATTCAGACTGCTGAGGGCATCACACATTATCATTCAAATGATTAGCATGCTAATCTTGTTTAGCCTGTGGCACTGGCAGACGAAAAACACTGATGCTTAAATTGCTTATTTATATCAAATAACATCAGTTTTCTGTTTTGTTGCTAAATAGGGGTGGGCTTTGTGCCTAATTGCAAAACCACCTATTTACTTAAATGATTTATTTAGTGTGCACAGATTCTGAGGCAACAAGCTCATTTGTATTGTCATAATGTCATAAATTTTCATCAATATAATTTCTGCTTGATATGCCTCCAGCGGGGGTGCCACTAGTTTTGAATGTGCCCAGCAATTTATCTCTCTCACTCTTTCTCATTTGCTCTCTCTTTCCCTCTCTCTCTCTCTCTCTCTCTCTCTCTCTCTTTTATATGTCCCTTCTACACTCTCTATCCTTCTCTCTATGTATTTTCTATAACCTGTAGTGAGTGAGCAGTGTTCCTCGTTCGTGCTCACTCCTGCTTTAGTTGAGTTTGTGTTGACCTTGACCTTCTTTAAATATTTTGTGACAAATTTTTAACCCTGTAAAGCCTGATATGAAATAACAGTTAGAAATCAAAGAAAACATATGTATATTATGTTTTGTGTGTGTTTTCAAGCTTTTATGGCCCATGGAACCTTTTTGACATCAGATGACTAACGAACCCTTGGGTTCTGTATTGTATAGTATGATATAGTGAGAATATGAAGCTCATGAGACAGAAATAAACACAGTTTTATTCAGAGACCCAAACTGAGCTAAAATGCAATTTGGTGCAGGTCCTGATATTTATAAGGACAAAATGTATGATGATACTTTGATATCTTGATTTATACTAAAAATGTATTTTTAAAAAATGAACTATCAATCAGATGACAGAAGGCATGTAGATCGTGTACAACAAAGTTCAGGAAAGTTTTGATCATGTTGATAATTTAGAGGCCTTATAAAATCATGTATAAAATAAGATATAGGCTTTATAGGGTTAAGTAGGCCCTACATGTTTTATTCCTTAAAAACATCAATTTCATCCTACATCAAGAAATTTAAGTAAATATGATATGATAGAGCTTAAGTCACCAATATATATTAAACGTCAATCTACGTAGCCCATATCCTCTTCATTGCAAACTGATATCACCCACCCACAGTTAATACCAATTTAATTATATATGTGACAACTCAATGTCAAGGACAACTGGAACTTTTAAAGGCAATTTGGTGTTGTAATATATCACCGAGCTTGCTGTGGAGTTACTAGTGTCAAAATTATTATGATTATTCTTATTTTTATTTCATTACAGGACATGTTTATCTTCCTACACTGGCACTTTTGTTTAGTTTGGGCTCTAGATCATTATATTTGTCATTTATTACTAATTTAGAGTTTGTTGTTTAAAACTTGGAAACCCTTATTAAGTTTTGGTTATAGTGGAAAAGAGGTGGTAAGTGTGGTGAGATAAACTAATCATCTCAAAGTCTTAATTATTAATGTGACAGGCTGTTTTTTTTTTTTTTTTCGAGGCAGCCGAGTTGAGCCTCAAATGAGCTACTGCAAGTCTGAGGAAATAGTAATAATTTTAATTCATCTGGATCTGGCTTGGGGTGGCAGAATTCATTAGAGAAGATTAGCTGAGTGTGTACAAAGTAAATGGGATATCTAATACTAGCCAACACGGAGGTCCAGGGATTCCTCATTTAGCTCTGAATATGAGAAACCATGTTAAGAGGCGATTATGTATAGCTTGACTTCCGCACTGGCTATATGCCTGCTTTCCGCGCATTTGGCCCGACGGTGTGCTCTCATATTTAATGACCCTTGACTTTTTAGCCTCCATGTGTATCCAGTGTACAAGCCATTACCAATAACATCCAACGCCATAACACAAGGGAGGAGGAAGAGAAGGGTGACACCCAGATGAGATTATTCACTGTTAGCCTGACAGGGCAGCCAGCTGAATTGTTTTTGAGAGAGAAGCGAGGGAAGCTAATTATGAGTTTAAGAAGAAGGTTGAAGGGAAAAAAAATAATAAGATTACAAAGAATAATTTGCAGATATAATTACACCAAAATTGGGTACACACAATCGTCAAATACATGTATTGCTTGACCTGGGTGAGCCAGTGAAATAAATCCTTCTTCTATAGCCTTTGTTAATTTGTTTTTATCATCTCCAAGTGGTGTTTGTGCAGGCAGTGCAATTTGCATGTGTAATTCCACTGTGCAAATTGACAACAAGTAGATAATTCTGGGAAATGGGCTAGTTGCAAGGCCCTAGCTATCTTCCTGTGCCGATTCATTTTGAGGAACTGCTGAGGCATGAAACTCATACATCAACTATTTCCTGACAATGCTCAGACTTATTGTCCCCTAAAATGTCATTACAGCCATTATTTATGGAGTTAATTCATTTATTAAAGCATATTTACGCAGACAGAATGTCACATTGTGTCCATCGTCCAGAATGACGCCTTTAATAATGATTTTAACGCATTTTTTTCTTTTAAATTCTGCAAGAAAGCAGAAGCAAAAAGTGGTTTTGTCTTTATGTCAAGGCTTAAGTTGCTATTGGCAATATAAAAACACAAACCTTAACATACACAGATTAAAACAAATGAGTGTCATGTAGCGGTCAGGTATCGTTCAAAAAAATTTCAGCTTAAATCAAATTTTCATGTACACATATTTATTTATTTGGCAAGCAGTCATATAACAAATGAGATTGTACAGTCTAGCCGGTTACCATTACAAAATATAGTCGCCGTTCCAGTAACTCAGACATTCGATTGTCGCATTTCACCCCATACTGGCAAACGCATGGAACATAATTGTAACAATATTCACTCTAAACAAATGACCACCAATTGCCCCTTCGCAAAGACCCGCACTCTTTAGTTACTGTTGCTATGTCCGACAAGCCATGCGCTCTCACGCCACACATCATGTTCTCACGCGCAATGAAAAACACATCCCAGAGCAAAGAGGACAACTTAAAGAAGCTTAAACAATAATACTGTATAGTAGCTCTTTAATGTGTTGCGACAGATCACTGTAGCTCCTCAGTTCAAGCGGCTCGTGAACCATTCATCTCTTCATACTAGTTCATTTATAGCATCAAATAAACATAAATGGACATCAGAAGGAATGTTGTTTCAAGCGCAGAAAGTCGTGAGAACATGCAATTTTTGTGATTGGTAAGATTGCCTGTCAAACTGCCGGCAATTCACCTGAAAGAAAAAAAAAATCAGCTTAAATAATGTAATTATAATTGTAGTTACTTAGTTATAGTAATATAGTTGGGACATTCCACCGAATGGGTAACATTTATGTCCGCAGGACATTAAATGTAAAAAAATGCATGAAAATGAACTCTAAAATACATTTTATTATTAAGCAAAGTGTCTTCACATTTAGCTAACTGCAAAATTTAGAATGTATAATTGAAATCATTAATAAAAACTACCTAGAACACAAAAGAAATAGCAGTTGTTGCATGTCCCCACTCCCTGCCTCTATAATTTACCATGAAATATTATGATTAAAATCCTTCAGAATTTTTTTTTTTGCATTTATGTGTGAATTTTTATCCAATCAATGATTTCCTTTATTTCAAAAGAAAAAAAAAATCATAAATTTTTTGATAAAATACACATTTTAGTTGTGTCCCCAGGTTTACACTCAGTCCTGTTACCCTAACACATTTCCCCCCTCTAATAAACGTGGAACATTCCAAAAGATATTTTTTCAACAGGAAGTTGCATTATCCAGATCTTACTTTATTGTAGTTATAATTGAATTATTCATAACCAATACTTTTAGAAAAGCTGTGTTTAAAGAATAACGTTTACACAAATTGTCGTAGCTCACACACATAGCTTTGATTAAAATTTATCACAATTTTTTTTAAGCTAATCACATGCGCTCGCAATCTTTAATCAAAATAACTTTAATCAAGATACCTAAATGACGTGTTTACTGGCGCGAGGGCGGGACAAACTGTCCCATTACATCACAGCAATAAGGTGCATTGTTGTAATTACCAATTACTAGATATAAACTTGTAAAAACAGTTCACGTTCTCGTAGATCTTGTAAATACAGCATGTAAGATGGAAATTTTCTGAGAGCTCCTACCTGTACCACGTGATCGCTGTAGATTCATTGACCTACATGTGAAGTGAACGGCTCCAAATTGCTGTTCACCTGAACGCAGCAGTAGCCACAATGATCCAATCAATTTCCGATGAACAAAATCAAGTCGTTCTAAACATTTTCATGCCGACATTAAATATTTCACAGCATCGGACCCGACAAAACACACTGCATGTGCATATGTAACACTTCTACCCGGGCCCTACTCAACCCGCTCCGAGCGGGCTTCGAACCCATATCTTCTGGCATAGTCGGACGCTCTAACAAGGAGGCTAAAGGCTGCAACCTCTAGCATCTGTCGCTAGAGCGTGTCTTCTGGTCAGAGGAGTCAGGTTTACTCGCACAGCAACTACTAGCTGGCCTCCGTTACACATACGCAGGAACTCCACGCAGGACCCGTGCTACTCTCCCCTGGAAAGGAATGACTTCCGGTGTAGTTTGTCGAGGCAGCTCTAGAACCACAGCCGCGGAGCGAGGTATCAACTTCAAGGGCTTTCTTTTAGTCCACTAACGTTACATACATAATTTGCAACAGCGAGCAAATGCGTGACGGGAATAAAATGGAGGCTGTGAGGGATAGACTTACCGTGTTTTCAACGGGATCAGCTGTATAAAGCTCCTAGATCAATTATTTATTCAAGTTAAAAATCAAAGATGGCGCTGTAGTGAATGAGGTGGCTCTTACTAATTGCACCTCTAATAGCTTTGTGTGGAAAAATAACAGTCAGTATTCTGATACTGTCCCCTAATAGAACTAGACTGGAAAAACATAATTGGTAGAAATTGTAACTCAGGAATTGCTTGTAAATTCTACGAATACTTTCAAAGAAACAACATGCACGCTGACAGATTGAAATGTGACACGAAAAACACAGTAATAGTATTTTCTTGCAAAACGTACTCCAGTAATATGTTTCATGTACATTTCTGGGAAATCATCCCTGTGAGAAAGAATTCTACGTAGTTATAGCCTACATTACATTTTGTACTAAGTATGACAGTACACCTATTGTGTAATTGTATAGCAGGTGACATCTCCTGGTGCGTCATACATTTTAATGGTACATATTCACACTGGATAATTCCATCATGCCATTCTCATTTATTTTATTTTCTACTTTCACCTGTCACCTTGAACTACTTATTCTGGCAGTAATAGTGCGCTGTATTTGAACCATTAAGCTGTAATGATTCGCTTGCGTGACATTTTAATTCGAATAAGGAGTTTGAAGAGGATGGCAGTGTTACTGGGATTAGACCGTTAGTGCTAAAACAAACTAATTTGATTGGCAAGATTATACTCACAGGCTCTACAGAAGGGTTAAGATGTTTGGTTGGCAAAAGGAAAAAAAATCTTTGTAAACATTATATTCCATTAATCTACAGCAAGACATAAAGGAGAGAAAAAGATGCTCCAAGATGGAATTCTAGATAATTGCATTTTGTTTTATCGCAGTAATCCTAAAGTATGATGAATATGTAGATGTTCACTTCCCTGTACTCAATGTAATTTCTTACTATGAGTAAGAAGGTTCAAATCAAGGGAATTATTGTGATTAATATTCATGTTTTGCTAACTCATAGAGTGTGCAACCTTTGGTATTTGTATATTCTAAAGATAAAGAAACAACTGGGGTATTCATCAGAGAGTTGAACAAACAATGCTTAAAAGATGACTGAGATGGGATGAGAGACAAAGACATGGTAAGATAGAGAGAGGTAAATTTGAATCGCTCCATTGAACAGAAACAAGGTTTATGGCTAAGCCAGCATAAACGCATTAAGCAGATGAGATTCATCAGTTCTCCAGTGTCAAATCCACACTGCCCAAAGGCAATTTCTAAAAACGGTGTACATAAATCTAATCTGCCTTCAAAGTGTTACACATCTTGAAAATATACTTCATATATAAAATGGAAAAATATTTAGAAGTCTTTTAATGTTCTTAATCCTTTAATTACAAAGCACTGGTCAGGAAATTAGAAAGAATTGCACAGATATTGTAAATAAAGGGACTTTGCATGGAATAGCCTTCCCCAACTTGGAGATAGCTTTTTACAGGAAGAAGAATCAGTGTTGTTCCACTCAATGTTGACGGCTTCATTGAAAAATGTCTCATTAGAGTTCAATGTGAGATCAAATATTCACAATAGGGTTCTGACCAGGCCAAAATTTGAGCCTGGTGGACTTGTTCTCAAGCCACTTCTTGGTTGTCTTTGCAATTTGGGCAGGAGCATTGTCTTGTTGAAAAATAACATCTGATCATTCCTTCTTAGATCACTTTTCATTTGTGGGAATCAAGCCAATCTGCAGTATTCTCCTGTACTCCAAAGTATTAAATGACTTTTCACAGCGACGTATCTCACCAACACCAGCAGCTAAAAAGTCTCCCCACACAATGACACCTCTTTCTCCATTTATTATTATATTTCTCATCATATTTTCGAAGACACTTCTCTGGATCATCACCATGCAACTCGTGTTTCATTGTGATTCATCACTCCAGTCCACACACAACTTCCCATATTTTACCCAAAACTTCATTCAGTCTTTGTTCTGTCTTTGATGTTTTTCTGACACACAGCAGTGGCTTTTTAAGTACTGCAACTTTTTATATCGAGCAAACATATTATATATTTTTATTTTATATTAATCTTTGACATATGCATAGATTTTTGTCATAACTGCTCATGTCTAACACCTCTATTTCTACAGCTAAAACATGAGTGTCTATTATAAAAAAAAAAAAAAGAGTACAGTAAAGTGAAATCGGTGCAGTACATTTTATGAATGCGATGCATTTCAAATGGATGCTGTGCCGAAGTCATGGTTTTCAGACTGGCTGAGTTTGCCGCCATTCATCTGTAATTAGTTTAAGCACAAAGTTGCACAACCAGACCATTCCCAGATAAAATCATACATTTAAATTGAATCATTTATTCCCTTTTTTAGTGCAGGACTTCCAGCACATTTATCTGTTGTCTGTTTCTTTATTTTAATCACACTTCCTTGCCTTTTGGACAGCTTCACTGGCTTATAGATTAGTGTGAAATGTACCCCAGTTAGAATCTCTTACACGCTCCAATCAGATGAGCGCAGATTTAATCAGAGTGAATCGTCCATCCCACCCGTGAGGGGCTGCCCAGATGAAACACACCTCATATTCATAACTTCACTTACATGCCTGATTATGAAGCGGGAGATAGCAGGTAACTCATTCTCTGCCTTTTTTATACCAGCACAATTTTGCCTCCAAACTTGAATAGTTAATCGTAGCCCCTTTCTTCATCAGTCAAGAATCAAAATCTGAACAGAACAGGATATATATCATTAAAGATGAAAAAGAATCCCAAATTGAATTGGCCTTCTGGACCAGATGTATTGTGTCAAATTTCACTTTCGATGCCTTTTAAAGGATTTTTCCCCTTCTTTTCCTCTTTGCATTAATTTTCGGCTGCTCTAACTATCATTTTCTAAGAGAAAACGTTCACGTTCCTCTGCTAATTTGTGTGCATGGCTCTGTAATCATGCCATTACTCTCTTTGACATAAAATAATGCCTTTGAATAATGGGAAATATTACCTGATGAATTAATTTAAGAGATAAGATCGAGGGTAAGAAGCTTAAATGCCATCTTAAATTATATGCAGACCTTGGAAAACTTTCAACGAGTCTCATTTGCATTAGCTTAGTGTTGGGTTCACATCATGCCTCACCGTGAGAAGCCTGAATACCCCTCTAAAATACGGGTGAAATAATAATAGCAATACACTGGAAATTATGCAATTAGAAAAGTATTTGCCCCCTAAACAGCACCAGTGTCTCCTTTCCAGTATGATAACATCTACTTTTTGTAGTTTAAAATAGGACCTGGTTCAGTTTATGATAGCCTGTTTGTTCTGTTCTAAAACCCAACGAGCTTAGGCCTTTATGTGAAGGCTGTTATAAAATGTATCTTAATTATGCTATCTTTTAAGGTATCTAGTTTTGACCAACTTAAAGCAGAATCACATGTATCTTTGACAGGAATGCAGTCCCACAATGCATTGCAACAAGCTCACTGAAAATTTAAATCAAAGATGGCAGATAAGGCAAGAGAAATCTTGATTATACAGTTCAGTGTAATTCAAATACATGCTGTATTGGCCAAAAGTGATGTCCGGCCTAGGAAAATATTTGCCAAATCATTTTGTCAGTCCTTCTTATTTAAAATATAAAAAAATAAAATATTTTCTCATATTTTGATCATTGAATTGAATATGTAGGGTTTACATATATATATATATATATATATATATATATATATATATATATATATATATATATATATATATATATATATATATATATATATATATATATACATATATATATAAAATATTATAAAATTCTATAATGACAACTCTGAAGATTTTTAGCATGGTAATGGATATGAAAATGTTGATGCATTTGGTCTTGGAATAGATCTGCTGCGCTGCTGCTGTAGATATTACTGTTGTTGCTGCAGTACTGGAACTTGCTACTGCCAATACATACGCTGATACGCTACTTCGAGTAAGACATAGTCCTGCTGCACAAATAGCATATATAAATAACCCATAGTAGATCTATACAGGTGGAGCTGGGGAAGGTGGAGGGTTTTAGAGGAACTCTGAAGCACGCTGCAAACTGCTACAGTGAATGTAACCAACCAGCCATTTAAATGTGTGAGCAACAAGCTTATTGGTTCCAGAACTGACATGGAACAATAATATATATATACTGTATATATATATATATATATATTACACTATATCTGTGTGTTTTTGTTAAAGAACTTGGGCTTAGATGATGTTGTATAATATTAGAAAATATAGTGCTGCTTTTTCTTTGCTATGAATGTGCATCTAACTGGAAAATTGCCCAACAAAAATGTTAAATTAATTAGGTATCAAAATCTGAAATCACTTACAGTGATTTTTAATTCCTATTACGGGACCCTTCTACTTTGTAATAAAATCCATAATTTATAATTCATTTCTGCTCATAACACAATTATTTCTTTTATTGCAGCAAAAGGGCATCATTTTGAGCTCTTAGCTCAGGTGGAGAGAAAAAAGGACTCTCAAATTCTAGAAAATCTCATGCCTAAAGATAGAGAGAGACAGACGGAGAGAAAGAGAGAAAAGCAAAGGAAGGAAAGAGCGATGCCTTGCTCATTACACTGCTGTCATTTACTCTTCATCCTTCGTACTCTTTAGTGGCATTAAGACGGGATGTAAATTTGACAGTTAACGCTGTTAGAAAATGGCTAGTTCAAGAAGGGCAGGAATTAGAGATGGGCATTAGGCTCTGATAAGCTGCTTTCCTCCACTGCGGCAGCTGCTTAACATTCATGGGAAAGTCATCATCAAACAACGTTATCGCAGCTCTGTTGACGGCTGAGGAACATCATCACTATGATAATTTTTTTTATAGCTGTGAGCCAGAAAAGCCCCCTTTTATTTCAGCGGTGTGTTAATGAGATAGGGCCTTGTTGGTATGGGCAATGCAAACTTGCCACTCTCCATCGTTTGTTTGAGTCCCTCTGCCTCCAATGCTTCCCCTTTCCTCCCCCTCCTCTTTCTCTCTCTCTCTCGTTCTGCCCATCTCGCTCCCTTTTGCAGAATACAGGAGAGGCTATTTTATAGTGTCTGTTCAATGAAAGGAGGACCTTTATGGCCACGTATAAAATCACAGTTTGGTGCGTAATCAGGTATATTAGCTTTTTTGTCTGGCTTTCAAATGTACCAGAAGCCTTAGCTAATCAATATCCTTTCTTTTTGGGGCTATATATAATGTGTGAATGCCAGTTATTTTGGTACAATCCGTAATAACACAAAATTATATATCACAATGCAATTGTCATATATTGCCCATTTAATTTAAGTATTATGTGCAAAAATGTTGGATAATCCCATACGTGATCTGCATTATTGTGTATTTTGAATAAGTCATTGCAATACAATCTTGCAGCTAGAAAATGTCCATTGTTTAGTGTGAATGAAAGCTAGAAATACCAGCATAAAAATCAAACCATTCTTTTGTTTTAACCTGCTTATGACAGTCTTGAAGTCCAAATGGATTCTTGGTTTCTTAGATTCACGCAGATCCTAGTACTCTGCAGAGAGAGACATGCACACACCCAGCACAATGAGTCTCTGTCTGTGTTGGGGATACATGGGCTGCCTACTGCAGATACCAAAATCAGATTTAGGATTTATTACTCAGCTTTTGTTTGTTGAGTGGTTTGGGAGAGATTTAGGCACTCTTGATCTTCCAGAGATCTCTGTCAAGGGGGGACACAATGCATGTAGAATCTGAGCGGCTTTAATTAGTTTTTAAACTTTGAAAACTGCAGGGCTTTGTGCTTCTGACGGCAAACATTACTGATTCAGGAAGAGTTTCATACTTCTTAAGTGGTCTTTAAGGGGATCCAGTGTCATATTGTGTGGCTGCATTGTAGTTGTGACTTAGTTCACTTAAAACTCCACCAGCCTATTTTGAACTGTGATATTTGTGTGAAATTGATTGATGTGAAGATGTGAAGAAATTCAGACCAAATTTGAGTGGGTGTGGCCATAAGATTTATCAGAGAACACTCAGATATATACGATCCACACTGGATGATATTGTGAATGTGCTGTTCTCAAAGGGGCAGGGCTACATAAGATCTACATAAAACCTCTTAAGGCAAGCTCACACTAGACACCTTTTGGATGGATTTTGCTGCTGCAGACAGATTTTCAAAACCTTCAGATCACGGCCAAATTGGTGCTCGTTAAGTATGAGCAGGTCAGCGACAGCGACATGATCTAAGCCTGTATCAAGCAATCACAGATGTTGCGATATTTTCAAACGTGTTTGATATTTTCGCCACGTTGTCTGGTTGTGTGTGCAATGCAACTACAAGTTGGAACTATTCCAGCCAATCACAGAGCACATGGAATAAGTGGAAAAATCTCATAATCATTTGTGTGAATTTCTCTCGTGAATTTATGTCAGAAAACATGTTTATTTCACTGTTGGTCAGGACTGCCTCTTGACCAAATGTCCTGTAGTTTGTGCACTATTTCAGCATTGTATTGTGTAGTTCCATTTAACACATTTCTCCTTGTATGAACCTTTTTGGCATAAAGGTTCTTTAAAATTAAGCCAAGAAACATGGGGTTCTATATTGAATCTATGCTAAGAGTGCAGAATACAGAATGAGTGCAAACTGCTTTTCCATGCTAAACTGTTCATTTCTATGGGATTCAAAGAAGAATATCACAGGAATGCTGGATCTTTATCAGAATGAGCTACAAAGCCAGTCTCACTAAGTGGTGCAGTGGTGTGTACCAGTGTATCATTGTAGATGTTTTTATAGATCAATCCCAGTCATTCCCATTCCCTATTAAATGTACCAGAACAATTTCTTACAAATCAATATAATCCAACACTGAGCTATTTGTGATCATTCAGATTCTATAACACACTCTAATCCATCAAAGACTGATTCACTATTGTATTTTGGGCATGCGAGTGATGATTCAATGTCTTTGTTCCCATATGCATTGTTGCACATGAGTTTGTTCTGGTTTTCAAATTTGTTTGGTGTGAATTCCAGGACTGATATTTTTCACTGTTTGTATCACTTTGCTTGTCTGTGTTTGCATGCTCCAGTGCATTAGTGATTGGGATTATTTAGTGATTATTCAGGTTACAAAGTTACGGCAGTACATGTTGACAGGCGTTTGTCTTTATGAGTGAATCACTGAATCATTCATTCAAACACACTGATCGGAAGTAAAAAGGTGCACACAACATTTTTTTATCATTTTTACAAAATGTTCATGGCCCTCAGAATTTTTTTTTTTTTGTATGAATATCTGACCTAATCCATTCTATATATCAAAACAAAGAACACAGGCATTGCTTTAAAAAAAAAAAGAAAAATATTCTAGCTTCATGCATTCTTTATCAACTCTTGAATGTAGGTAAGTTTCATTAAAAAACATTTTTCAAACAAAAAGCTGATAAATCTAGACTATGTCCTGATCAGATTCACAGATTCATCATGCATCACAGTGCCCCGAAATCATAAAATGTCGAGGAAATATTCTTCTCTAAGTTAAATTAATTGAATATAATATATAATTAAATAGTAAAACATAAAGTTTTGCAGATTTTATTGTTGCAAAGATCAGTATGTGTATCTTCTTCGTTGTGTCCTTTTTAATATACACACCCAGCGTGACAATTTGGACACCACGACTGTCAATAATTGAATTATTCGCTCAACCAATTTGTTCCAAACACTGATTCATTCAGAAAGGAAACATCACTACTGTATTGCTTGTTCAGTTCATTCTGCTGTTGGCAGATCAAAACCAAAAACTAACTGGCAATATGAACATTCATTTACTTTAACTTATTTATTAAACTGTTGGTTTCAATATCAGCATGGCTTTGATTCAACTGTAGACGTAGTGATGTAACTTAAATTCTCCGAACAACAGCACTCTCACTTGTGTAATACTTCTTAATTGAAAACAGTATGCAAAGGGATGGTATTATTTGATATTGTGCCATACATACTACAATGCTCGTGATAATTTACCCACTGGAAAGTCTAATTAGCATGTGTAGCATATATCCAGATTAAAGGAAATGCCATTGTGATTCTAAAACTCCTGAGATGCTGATTCACGATCGGCATGTAAACAGCTTCTCATTGTTCATTACTCGAATCACGCTACCCCATGAGTCCCGCATTGCATAATGGTGAAGATCACATAGAACATATGCAAAGCATCATCAAGGCACAATGCTTTGACAGAAGCGGAGGAAAGCAAAGCAAACAATTGTAACAGCAGTTACTGGCTTTGATTTCTCTGGTGACTGAATAAATAAAAGCCTGCTTAGAGCTGTTGTTTGTTTTCCGTCACTCCACGCGAGCACCTTATTTTTCTCATGGCACCATTTTTCTCTTTCAGGATTTGTTCTTTTCTTCAATTACAGCCAAGAACCCGGACCGTTGAATGAGAGGCCTACAGCTCTTTGTATTGGTCTCTCAAGCTACTTAAGGGGTTTGAACATGAAACGCACACCGCTCAGCTTTATAAATGAATTGAACTTTATTCCTTGCAGTTCCAGAGTATATGAAAGCAACACCTGTAAGCCTGTAAGAAAACTGCAATAATGATTTTTTTTTTCAACCAACATTTAAGTATACCGGAAAGGAGTGCCGGATAGCTTTATACAAAGGTGAATAAACAATGCCATAAAACACTGGTTTCCAAATGGTTTTGCTTCAGGAACCAGATTTTACATTGGACATCAAGTGGTGATCAAACATAATACCAAAAATTATTAATCATACAAAATTGAATTTTATTGGTTTCATGCTTTTGGCAGCCAGTAATTCACAGCTCAGATGACTCACACAGGTTTCGGCACACACTTTGCTTTGAGTGAACCTGTATTTAATACTTGTATTTTCTTTCAATTTGCATAGTTTTGTTTTTGAGTCAAGGGCATGCAATTGTCACAGTCAGCTGTGGCTGTAGTAGTAACCTCATGACGAAAGAGTAGAAACAAAAGCAGTCTTTATTACAATCCTCACAGAGAACTTAGGAGAATCACGGGAAATAAACTAGAACTCTACCACATACAACAAAGACTATAACGGACAAAGAACTAAGGAAAACTAAGGGCTTAAATACGTGGTGGTGATAGAATTGCGGACTATGGAAACTAATTAAAAATTCAGGTAAACGAGAACAGAGTGAAAATGGACCTAAAACAGAACGTACACATTACAGCAACTTGTTTAATATAATATAATATAATATAATATAATATAATAGTTTCTTCTATAAAGTGAATTTGGACAAATACTGTTGGACAGCGTTTGAAAACATATGTGATGCATTTTGCCTCCATTTTTAAAACTTAATAAGCCTATTTATTTTTCTATGTTCCAAACTATGTACGATTATATGATTAGTTGCTTTTAATTAAACTACATTTAGCATTTTATTTTCTCTTCTCTCCGTGATTAGAATAGACTGGGAACCCACCTCAACTTTTACATAATTTGATTTAGTCTTATTCATATTACAGTAGGTGCACTTACAGTGTACTTAAGAAAGTACTGGGTAATATGAGGTAACTACATGGGTTAAGGTTAGGTTTATGGGTATGTTCAGGGTTAATACCTAGTTATTACCCAGTTATTGCAATAATTGTAATAAGTACACATGGGGAACAGGACTGTAAAATAAATTTTTCATTTATATTTTGCTAACAATTTTAACACTCACAACCAAACAGTTGAGAACTACCTAAAGGAAGAAACCTACAAGTATTGACAATGTTGTGACATTGGCTGTAGTTTACACAACACTGTTTTAAACTAAAACTGAAAAGCATTTATGCTTTTTGGCCGTTCCTTTTCCTGACAATGGCGTTTTCGGGGCTTGAAAATAAAAAAGTTTGAAATCGGGTTTCAAAGTGCATGTTTTTGAAAACAATACTGTTATTATCTCAGTGTAAACTACAAAAACGCGGATTTGTGAAAACTGTGAAGGCATGCGTATGCCTATTATTCTCGTTTGGTGCGAGTGCTGTATAAAAGATTGTGTGTGTGTGCACAGGTGCGCAGTCTTTCTTTACAAAGTGACATTAGCAATCACTCACATCGTTGTACACCCATAGACTTTTGTAGAAACTTCAAGAATATAGCTCTTATTATCATAAAAGTGTTCAGTGTAACTTCATTCCGTGCATCTCCCTATCATCAGTAGAGCTGATTCACAAATCAACATCAACGTTCTCCTTCTCGAGACAGAAGAGGACTGTATTAGCACATGGGGCTTGATTTGTCTCAGTGCGCCCTTGTTAAGTTTCTTTAATAACCTTGTGTAAACCTAAACCCTCTGTACTCAGTGCTCATTAAGGCAAGCTGGGAGTAATGCCCTGCTGATTGCTCTCCCTGCATCAGCGGCAAGGCGAGGAGGCTTTAACATACGCGTGCCTCTCACATGGAAGGGAAACCAATAGGGGTCACTACTCCGCATTCCACAGAGCCATTACGGGGTGAAGCGGTTCCACCTGGGCCTTTGGAGAACTCATGGAGTCGGTGTGTGTGCATGCGTAGTAAGTTATCGCAGACGAGTACAGAGGACTCATTGTTGATGGAGGTGGTGGGCACCAAATCGGGGCTTCATCCATTTCAGCGGTAGGCAAGCGCGCCTCGTTCTGTAATGATTTTGATATCGGAAAACGAAGACGAGCCATTGACCTTCAATAAGGGAAAAGACTCTGCCTTAATGGAAATTCCCCATTTTTCTGCACTGTTCCCATAAGCTGTGGGAGCATTATTTCAAGCCCATTACTTCCTAATCACATTGTAAAAATCCTTGTGCCTTTCATCTATCCCACCCCCTCCTTTATTTGCGATCCCTTCTTTTTTCCCCCTTCCCTCTCTCTTTTGCACTCGCTCGCTCCGCTCTGCGTTGGTGTTCAGATTCTCAAGTATGAATGGATTACTCCGAAAAAGCTGTTACTCAAATTTGAGGTCAATTCCAAATCCAGTAGAGAGAGCGAGAGAAAAGAGAGAGAGAAAACAAATAATGTTGCATTATTCCTCTACCCATAGTGACCTGCTTTTCAACAGTTCCTCATCTCCCTGTTCTGAGCTGAGGCTTAGTTCCCATTGATAGAAGGTAATCTGCAGCACAATTTCTCCTCTAATATATTTACATTATTGTGTGGGCCTAAAAACAGTCTTTCATGGCTCAGCGAGGCTTGGGTCGTCTGGAGAATTTGCCTACAGGATTGAATCCTAAACAGATGTCAAACAGAATAGGGTTATAATGATACAAACAACAATGGCGCACACTTTGTCTAATTACAACTTTTAATCAGACTGTTTTTCGAACGTACGTGCGGTGAGTGAAATCGACGTCTTGCGCAACTCGTCTCTTAAAATTGCTTATTTAAACATGCAGGATTCGACCCAAACTCTGTGTACGCTCATTGTTCAGGAATGACAGTTAGCTCGCACCGATTCGGTCAGAGGCGGTGATAAAGCCAGGCTCAGTTTGCTCGCAGTCATGGAAACTAGTTATAATCTAGAGAGGGAGGCAAATAGAGAAGCAAGCTGACCTCCTCGGTATCAGCAGGTTATCCTGCCCCGCAAATATTAAAGTAAGTATGTCTGCTCTGCCAAGAGGCCTGCACAATAGGCACATTTGTACAGGGAAACTGGATCTGGTGGACGGGAAACCATAAACTGACTTGGCAGACTTACACAACAACTGGATGTCATTGAGTCGGAGAGACCTCTGCCCGTTCTGGGGGGAACCGAGGGAATGCGTGAATGCTATCTTGGCTCGTAGCTGTTTTGTTTTCTATTCGGTGAGGCTAATATTAAGGATTCCGAAGCTAATGATAAGTTAATGTCCATAATTAGGAAGCCACATACCAATAACACAGCTAAATGTGTGTATGAATGTGTCCGTGTGTTGGAATGTAGAATAAACAACGTCAGAAGGCAGCGAGTCATTTTCCGTAATGTATGTAATAAATATGGCTCAGATTGTTTATCCAGCCTTCAGCACTTGAAATTGGCGCTCGAGGAGAAACGACGGATTTGTGAAATTTATTATATCTGTAAAACAATCCCCTTTTTCTGAAAATTATCTACCTGCTCGCAGTTTAATTTCTTAAATCCCAATTAGTACGTGTTTTAGTTCAATTAATTGATTGTGTTTTATTAGTAATACGAATTTGACAGGAACAAAAATCCTCTTATTGAACTAAATATGAAATGTTTGTAATAAGAAAAGAGCCCCCTCGGAGAGAGGCAAAGTGCATTAAATCTAACGAAGTGCATTACACACATATTAAAGTAATTTTCTCTCCGCCTAACAGAATTGGCCCAAAAAAGAGAGGGGTAAAAAAAAAAAACACTTTTAACTTGTCATTGTACTTCAAGGTATATAGGTTTTTCACTCCTTAACTTTGAAGTAGGCTGCAAAATGTGCAGGTAGAAGGAGGATGACATCTAATCATCAGCAACTTCAAAAAGCATGCTGCCACTTAGCACTCCAAAAGCTAATGTCCCCAAGACATTCAGAATGTAAATTATTCAAACTCATTTAGCGTCGGCAAATTGGTCTAAGTTCAATCAGAAAACAGACTGACACTGAACAAGAGGAGCAGCCTAATTGTACTTGTTTGTCAAATGAAAATTTCATTTGGGTGGAAATGGAGGCTCCCAGCAAATTCTTTTAAGGTGAGCTCCTGGTTGTATTATCAGCTAAACACAGTAAAATCCATAATCATATGGCGATAATGAAAATGGTGCCAGTGTTAACATTCAGGCTTTCTTTGCCCTGGGCGAGCGGTGATAAAAATTAAGTACCATAGTCCTCTGGCAGGCACATTGACACCCAGGCTGGTCTTTAGCCTCTGCCATGCATTTTTGCATTTTAAAAACTTTATCAAAGCGCTGTTGCAATGTGGAAAATGTCAACGCGAAATGCTCTGAAGGCAAATTGGAATTTCATTAATTGTAAAATTATTGCTTTTGACTGATGTATTACTATGCTTGTTAAGAGCTGGGAGTGGAACAGACCTGTCCCTGTCTCTGCCGCACACTCCCATCCCTCTCAGACATGCTCGGAGACCAAACTTTTCAGATCTGCTTTCGCTTGGGATGACCAGTTTGGGAATGGTGTCAAGGAGAAGTGAATCATTCTGTCCAGGTGAATTTGCCTGTCAGCACTTGAACGATGTGTCTTTTTAACCCTTGTCTTTTGAGATGAATCGAAGACGGTGTTCGCAAACTCTAACAGAAAGAAATACACATCTCAATGATCTCATCGGTGAAACAAGCAGTTGATTAGTGACGTTGTGAGATTCTGCTTTCCTTAAATCAATATGAAATTACATTAAATAAAGGGAGCAAAATGCAACCTAGATTGTTAAATCTCAACAAGAGTCTGACATGCAAATAATGGAAAAGGAGTTTTTCTTTTTTTATGCGGTCCAGGCATTTTTTTTTTTTTTTTTTACAAACCAAGTTATCTTATAATTATTAACTTGCATTGCTATATTTTGGGATTTTTTAATCTTTGTGAAACTTGCCTTAATAGCAATTTTCTGTGCCTCTACTTGGATAATTAATAATTGACTTGTTTATATCTCAATTTATGTTCACGGGAATTGTCATATTCCATTATATGAATGGAGTTTGTGATATCTTCTTTATATGAACCATAGGAAAGTACTTTCTGGATGATATAAAATTCTCAATCAATCATCGCAAAGAGAAAATAACAAAGAGAATTACAAGTGCATTGTCACTGGACTAATTATGAATCAAATGTGTTTGGTTTGGCAGAACATATCACAGAGAAAGCTGATATAACTCGGCAACCTGGGTAATTTGTGTATGATTTATTTAAAAATAATTTGAACCATTTGTCTAAATTATAATTGGGGAGCTATTTCAATTAGGATTTGTAATAGCATTTAAAACTAACTTATTTTACTGTAAATCTACTCATGTCACTTGTCTTGGTGATGAGCAAACTATTCAAGGAATATTATCAGGTACAGCAAATTTATGGAATTTTGCAGTCAACTTCTGTCCTCTAGTGGCTGTGTGACAGAAGCACAAATGGTCAATGTCACTGATTTTAGAAATCTGCAAATTAACTTGAACCAGTGTTCTTATTTGCACAAAATTGACAATACTATCATTATTGTATTAATTCTCTAGATATTAAGTCAATCTCATTTGCAGTTATTTCACCTGATGGCACTCAAACAGTCAAAATATTTCTGAAATATCAATATATCATTAAAAATAATTGATTATTTAAAGGTGCTATACACCATGTCAGGTTGTTAAACAGGCCTAACTCTTCAGAGCCTTGACTTTTTGTAATGTCCTTAATCTATCCACTCATCTAACGCTGTTTACAACATTAGAGCAGCATATCTCTCTATGTGTTCTGCTCTCACTGTTCACTTTCTGTAAGAATAACCTGCGATAGGGTTAGACGGAGATCTGCAGTCATTCCCGCGGTTGCGTTCTATCAGTACTCTCTTTGTGCCGCGGACGAGTTTTAAGCAGCGATCAGCCAGGCACGCGACCCCAGCCCTTGACCTGCTCTAATTAAATACTGGATTAAGCTGGAGGAAGAGGCCCGCATATATTTCAGGTTAATGTCTGTCTGTTCAAAGCCTTTTAAAATGAGCTAAGTGATGCGTTTAACTTTAGGAAGCTTACCTCCTCCACATTGGGTGTCATGTTAGTCTCCATACAAAGACTGTGTTTGTTAGGGATGTTGAGCAGTTGTACTGCACACAGTATTTCAAGTGAGGCCCGAGAACACGGTGAGAGATCTAGAACCCCACACGAGTCTATTATTTTCAACAAATATGCTCAATCATTGCCACATTAAATCTATAAAGATATAAATTGACTGAATTAACCGGAAGGTGCACCTCTAATCTAAGTAATTGAATGGCAATATGTAACAGACTTGAATTTGATAGGTGTCAAAAACCCTTATTTTAAGTCAAATAGGTCTTTGGTCTAAATTTAGCATTTAAAAGATGTGTAAAATAGAATAAAAGTCTGTGAGATCAGATCTGTTCATCAGTTTGTTTACTCATTCAAGATGTGAACAGGCCTGGAATATTGGTCTGTTTTAATGGAGGTCAGTCTTATGAAGTTACAGTAGGGTTTGTTCAATGTGCAGTTGTAATTCTGTAAAAAAAAAAAAAAAAAACCACTTTATTATATTTTAAAAAGCATAACACTTGGTAAATGTGTTGGGAATACTTATATAAGTCATTCAAATGTCCTCAGGAAATGTTTCTTTTGTAAATTTCTTGTTCCAATATAAGGCCGACATAATGCAGTAATATGCAAATAAATACATGCAAATTTTGAAATAATAAAATTGCTTCTGGACATTTGCAATATTTTTTTTTCAAACAGTGTGTACAATACAACCATGAAATTGCTTCTGAAAAGCCTTTTAATAAAAAAATAAATCATTATTACTGTAAATCACTAATGAAATGGATGCTTTGACACATTTTACCTATTAGCTGAAATTGTAAGCATATTTATTTCGATGAGCATAACATGAAGGAATATTTGGTTCGAGTTAATGTTTAGACGAACATCTTAAGATATCTACAGTAAACTTAAAAACACAGCTCAGCAAGGTTACATGCTTATTTGCTCAAGGCACTGTGATAGAAATGATAGCAGTAACTGTCTAGTTCATGAATGAACTAGAACTTTCTTGGGTTTGACCCCGTGGTCTTTGGATTATTAGAGCACATCTTTAACCGCTGAGCTGCCACCACCCTATAATCTTGCTGTTAGTTTAGCATTTTAAACAAGTTTTTTAAAAGTTTGCAATCTCAGCTTTCACAGCTAATATTCTTACTCCACATACCATCACGGACACAAATTACTGCTGCATATTTCTGCCGAGTAAGATTGGCAGCGCTAACAGCGTTCATTTCTGGGATTCAGTTTGGTCTGAAAGGAGCATTTAGGTATGAAAATGAGCCTGCCATACCAACTTTCTGTTCAGGATGAAACAATTACCTTGAGCCAGACCCGCACACACTTTCTATAGATAAATAGGACTGATTAATATCCACTTTGCGATTACTGTAGAGCTAAAGCTGCCATTCCAAATTGAATGCTTATCATGTTTGAGCTTTTTCAGCAGAACACAGACAGTAGATGAAAGCAAAATGATCTTTAAATAGTGGTTTAAGATTGTGCTATTGATAAGTTATTTCACAACAGTTTTGATCAATGAAGCGTGTATTCAATATATTGCCTATTTAGATCCTGGTGATTAGTTTAACTGGACCTTTAATGCCTCTTAAATTATGTGCACTGCAGTAATCTTTTTTTACTGCTTTAGTGTATTTTTAATATTTCTGACAGAGGTACCCCGTAATACACGTTTATGGTGAGACACAAGGAACTCGTGATAAAAATGAATAAACCTACTTTATTATATATATATATATATATATATATATATATATAAAACGGAATAAAGTCTTTTATTATTTATATTATAATACATTTTGATTTTATTATTTATATTATAATAATGCTATATTTTATTCATATAATTATATCTCTTCGGTGTATATATTTATATTAATTTATATAGAATATGTATACATTATAATGTCTCAGAGTTAATACAGTGGGTTAGTGTCAGACAGAATCTCGTCATTCTTCTGTCATGTTCGTAGATTTACCAAGCACTTGACTGTGTTTGTAAAGTCAAAGGTAGTGTGTCACCCACACTTCTTGGTATTCCTGTCGACAAGGACTCTTATCAACAGAAGACAGTCTCAATGCTAATTTTCCTTTCACCAGTCTGACGCCTGTCCAAATAACGATTGAAATCTTTCAACACTGTTTGCACACCATTTCATATGAGCATTTTTTCCAGGCCTAAACTCCATTTAAGTTTTTAATAATAGTTTAAAACCGTCCTCGTTCAGGTAAACACAATCTGATTACCGCCAATGATTGAAAATGTGCTTGGACAGTGATTGGTTTGAATTATTATTTTACTTCCTCTTTTTTTTTTTAAGGTTGAGTGAGTAAAAATTCTGTTAAAAGAAATCTGTAGATATAAAATGGCATTTTGTAATAGTACTATGATAGATAGATAGTTGGATAGATAGTTCGAATAACAGCTGAGACGCACAGCATAAACAAAATGTCACACAAAACACCAAATTCCCTTTGGTGTTAGCACTCAGGAATTAAGGCTGCCTAAATAATTTCAACATCCCGAACAGGTCTGTAGAGTTCAGGGCCCAAAACTATTCTTTGATCGTTTTAGATTTCCCTCCATAAGCAGTCCTTTGTGTCTAGTGTGCTACTTTGGACAAGTGCTGGCCCACGGCTGCCTAAATGAGGTTATTCTGTTTCTCCCACTCACTGTAAATTTCAATAATTTGTTTGAGAGGCCTCTCTCTCTGTCACTTTTTATCATATTATCAATGACCACTCAATTTTCCCCCGGCTGCTCATATAGCGTGGCTCACCCCGGCCCTATTACTGTTCTGTAATGAAGTGCAATGGAGTAGTAATTGGTTCACATTATACCAGATCAGGTAACATTAGCCTTATTTCCTTATCGCAGTGAGCCCTGCTGCTGCCTCTCAATGAGAAACTCAACACAGCTTCCCCTTGCTTTAATGCACGGGTATCATCCAAATAACATTTCAGCCCATCCAGCAACCCCCTAGTCCTGTTCCAGTTTTCTGTTTCAAGATTGCTCTCTGCATTTAACTAAGCGATTGCTGCTTGTCTGCTGGTTCCTTCTGCTTGAAAACTCCCCAAAAGGCAGCAGCCATTAGAGATGCAGATACAGGGATAGCTTTTCCCGGCTCTGGGGGAAGTACAGTAAGTGAGAAGGTAATATAAGCGACAGGCTGTAAGATGAGTGGGGCTGTACAGTGCCCGGCTGGCCCTGTTTTCATTCAGGCCTGTATGTGCATCCTTTGTTCAGTTATTTATGTTGCTGCCTAAACTAAACAGGAAGGGCTGCTGGATAACAAAATGTAAATCATTTAACATGGAAAGAGTTTCCTATCCGTGATTAGTTCAGCGCTTCTCATGTGTTTTCCGAGGTGCGCCCTGTTGCCCAAGAATAATGTTGAGAAAAAAAAATGTATACAGAGATGTCGTTTTCATGTCTCAAAATACAAAAAAAAAAAAAAAAAAAAATGCACTTGAGAATTATTCAATGACTCTCATTTTCGTTGCGCTGTCAATTCATCTCGCGTACCTGATCTCTTGGGAATGTGTGAATATTTCTGCTGATGATTCAGTTTACACGTAATTACAAGTTATACAATCACGTGAAGGCTTTTAATTGTTACGGTAGCGCACCTTATGTTACGAGTTGGCGATTTTCGTAGATTATGATTACACCTGTTAAGCACCTTTTCTTTATTGATACAATCCTAAGAGGTTTACAAAGCACTTAACCTCACCCAGTTCAACGACACACTCTGTACATATTTAATGAACTGTCCTCTGCCAAACATAAACAGGTGTCAAGTGCAACACAGTCACTTGTGTTGATGTTTACAGATAAAGGGACACATATAACATTTCATGTCCTTGGTCACCAAGACTGACTTTTTAAATGCTCAAATTGTTCAAAATGTAAACGGTACATCATTTGATTTGTGATAACTATGAGCTTGCATAAATAGCTCGTACTACTCAAGGAGCTAATTATATCGACTGATGATAATAGTTCATTATTTAATTATACAGGTTTGTTTTTATTGACCCATTTATATGTTTTAAATTTTTAAAAAAAGTTTTCGAAGACCTGAATCTTTCTACATGTGGGCCTCAAGTCAACCACCCTTTCTGTATTAAAGCAGCCCAGCATACACTCGGAGGAAAATGGAACAGGATATTGGATAACAAGGTTAAAATACAGGAGCAAATATTCTCTTATTAAAGTCCAACAGAAGGGATTTAATCTGAGCTGCCTAATAGACAGTGGTTTAAAGAGGGACCAGAGGGAAGGTAACGGAGGGGTCAAGGTTTTGCTGTCTAATGGTGGAGATTGGAGAAATTAAGGGACTTTATTTCCACAGGAAATTCTGATGAAAGGTGGATTATGGATCACAGTGGTCTTCCCAATCCACCTCTGAGTCCAGTAATGTGCTCGGGCCTGCATTTATTAAAGCACACGTAAAGCTGACTGTGCTTTATTGTTACACAGGGAGCAAGGCAAGGACAAAGCAAGATCACAGAAGATAAGTCAGATCATGCTTTATTTGTGCTCATGTTTCCATGCAATATTTCATGTTTGTTTTTTGTTTTTTTGCCTGCCATACTAAAATACTGTTTTTAGAATGACAAATACAATGATGTTATTAAATGTGCTTGTCTGCACACTTTTAGACTTCCACATGAATTTTTTACCATACAAAATGGGGATCCTATCTGAAATAAGGAAAATAAATTTATATGATTCATTTAATTAGTATACTAAAATTTCCTACTAGTATCTTAAAAAATATAAAATGACTCTCAGAAAATGTTATTTATGTTTACATTTTCTAAAATGTACTTGTGAAAATATAATATAAACTAATGATACTATTGAGAAAGGAATCCAAACTATTGTACAAACTGTTTTTTTTTTGTTTGTTTATTTACTTTAAAAGTTTTTTTTTAACAATTTTTATAAATGTTTTGTACAATATACTACTAATTAATGATACTATTGAGACTAGAATGCAAATTACTGTAAACACCAATCAGGCATAACATTATGACCAGACAGGTGAAGTGAATTGATAACTGATTTTCTCTTCATCACTGCGCCTGTTAGTGGGTGAGAGATATATTAGGGTGCTTTTGTAGGGTGTTCCGGTCTGCAGTGGTCAGTATCTATCAAATGTGGTCCAAGGAAGGAACAGTGGTGCACATGGGGAGCGAAGCTGGCCCTTGTGGTCCACAGGACGAGCTTCTCTAGCTCAAATTGCTCAAGAAGTTAATGCTAGTTCTGATAGAGAGGTGTCAGAATACACAGTGCATCACAGTTTGTTGAATATGGGGCTGCACAGCTGCAGACGAGTCAGGGTGCTCATGCTGACCCCTATCCACCACCGAAAGCACCAACAGTGGGCACGAGAGCTGGAACTGGACCACTGTGCAATAGAAGAAGGTGGTCTGATGAATCATGTTTTCTTTTACATCACATGGATGGCTGGGTGCGTGTGCGTTGCTTACCTGGGGAACACATGGCACCAAGATGCACTATGGGAAGAAGGCAAGCCAGCGGAGACAGTGTGATGTTTTGGGCAATGTTCTGCTGAAAAACCTTGGGTCCTGCCATCCATGTGGATGTTACTTTGACACGTACCACCTACCTAAGCACTGTTGCAGACATTCCTTTCAAGGAAACGGCATTCCCTGGTGACTGTGTCCTCTTTCAGTGGGATAATGCACCCTGCCACAAAGCAAAAATGGATTGGGTACGGTTTGAGGAGCACAACAACGAGTTTGAGGTGTTGACTTGACCTCCAAATTCCTCAGATCTCAATCCAAATGAGCATCTGTGGGATGCTCTGAACAAACAAGTCAGATCTATGGAGACCACACCTCAAAACTTGCAGGACTTAAAGGATCTGCTGCTAACATCTTGATGCCAGATACCACAGCACTTCAGGAGTCTAGTGGAGTGCCTTGATGGGTCAGGGCTGTTTTGGCAGCAAAAAGGGGACCAACACAATATTAGGATGGTGGCTATAATGTTATGGCTGATCAGTGTATACTGTATATGAACTGTAACAGTTTTTGTTGCTTGTTGTAAGCAGGGCTGGCAGTATGCATCATGAATGTCGAATCATCGTCTTCGTCATTGTCATCAACAGTAACCTTACCATTTTAATGATAAGAACTGTTTTCTCTCATAAATCTTGTAAACCAGTAGCAATTTATCCGATTCTCCCAAAATGTCCAGCCATGTGTATGCTCTGCTGCCATCTGGTGGATTCATCTGAAAGCTGGAGCTGAAAGTTAAAGATTTTTATGATTCTGTTCACTTCTTGTCACTATTCTCCTGTATGCTACTCCCTGACCTTCTCATTCCTGCATTTCCCAGAATCCACTGGTACTTAGTTTTACTGCCAGTAACATTAATAGATACATTGTAGAGAGCATATTACAAAGCCTGTTTGTTATGAATCCACATGGGACAATGTCTCACTATCCACTTCTTTAAATGCCACCTCTAAAAATGGCCTGCAGAGGAAGTGGTATGTGAGTGTCCTGTCACAGGTGGCCAGCAGCACTGCAGTGACAGATGCGTCACAGCAACAAGTCAAGGTGAATGCCATTCATCTCTGGCAGGATCGTGCCACTGTGACCCACCCATGTGATCTGCTTTCACTATCAGTGATGCATGAGCTCCTTAAAATCTCTCCTGCTGGAACATCAACAAAGTTGCAAATTACCCCTAAGGATTTGTGAAAGCAACATATAAGGTCCATTTCACAGTCTGACAACTCCGTCCAACAAGGTGACACGAAAGCTCGATGTTAGGTAAGGTTTGTTCTTTTATCTTTTTTTATCCTAAAAATGTCAAAGTTTTGTGTGAATTCTCATGTATTTTGTTTTCCTTTTCTTAAAGAGACATGCAAAAAAATATCCAGGACAATCTTAGAAGGCAAAGGGAAGTGATCAGATGTAGACTGAAGAAACTGAATGGCAAGCAAAATGAAATCAAAGTGAGTCAGAACTATCAAATAAAATCAAGCACTGGTTGTTTGAATATACAACAAAAACATTCCAGTATTATTTAACCTGTAACCTATTATTTGCACGTTTATATAAATATATGCCAATTTTTGGGCCTGTTACACTATACTGTTCAGAAGTTTGGGGTCAGTAATATATAAAATTAAAAGAAATTAATTATTTGATTCAGTGAATATGCATTTTTATTGGCCATAATGATATTTGTAATGTTACAAAAGGTTTCTATTTCTAACGCTGTTATTTTTCATCAAAGAATATTGAAAAAACAAGACATCAGTTTCTACAAAAATATTAAGCCGTACAACTGTTCTCAACATTTCTTCTTATTATTGTCAGTGTTTCTTGTGCTTTACAGCCGTAAATTACAATGGATCATGTGACACTGACACTGAGTAATGGCTGATGAAACTTTAGCTTTGCCATCACAGGAAGTAAATTACATTTGAACATATATTCAAATATTAAATTGTTATATTTAACAATATTACTGTTTTAATGTATTTTTGATCAAATGAATGAGCATTGGTGAGCATAAGAGACTCTCAAAAACAATAAAACGGGCCAACCCCATACATTTGAACTGTAGTATATATGTATTAATTCATTTTTGATGAATTGCATTAATGATTAAAGAAAATTTGCAACATTTGAATTTAGGTATATGAAATACAAAATAACGTTATTTTGTCATTTTTATGGATCGCCCAACTGAGTCTATTCTAAACCATTTCCTCATCTTTCTCAGTCAAAGTCCTCTGTAGCGAGAGAGAGTATAGTGAAGAAGTATGAAGACATGCGGAGAGTTCTGGAGGAGGACTGTAGGATCACGCTGTCCCTGCTGGAGATGGAGGAGACGGCTGCGATTCAAGCGCTAGACAACCTCATTGAGACAAACTGTGTCCTCCTCCGAGACATTGAGGTCCAGCTCAGTGAAGGGATGACAGACAATGACATACAGCCTGGTGACAGGGTGAGCCTTTCATGAGCGATTGGTTGGACATATTGTTGTGGACTCTTTTTGCTTTTTAAGTTTTATCTTAACCTGCCATGGATGGTATGGGCTGTCATCATACCCAGCTAATAGGGAACATTCTCAGAACTTTGGATAACTGAACAAACATTCTTCCAGTAATGTTAATAGAATGTCAAATAATGTTTTCAAAATTTTAAAATGGAATGTTCCTTGAAAGTTTGTATAACCAAGAAAATTAAGGGAATATTTTGGTGAACATTCAGAAATAACTAGGGGAATGTAATGGGAATATTAGCAAACCCTCTTAGAATCTATTTTTGTTAGCTGGGTATGAAAATATATGAACAGCCAGATAATTTAAATGACCAAAGTTACATGATGAAACCAACCATC
Organism: Opsariichthys bidens; assembly: GCA_037194245.1. Lineage (NCBI taxonomy): Eukaryota > Metazoa > Chordata > Actinopteri > Cypriniformes > Xenocyprididae > Opsariichthys > Opsariichthys bidens. The sequence continues at coordinate 21,889,962 of CM074279.1, read as the reverse complement.
CATGCAACATAATATATTCTCACTATGTATTTCTCTCTCTCTCTCTCTCTCTTAGGTCAAAATGTATGAGGACAGGTATGTATATTTAGAACCGCACTTAAGAGAGATTGTTTTGTCACCATGTCAGGCATGCTAGCCTTTGACTGACACCATGAAGTCTGGATGACTCATCTGCAAAGGAATTATTATTGTAGAGATCATGTTTGACATCCATTTCAAGCAAACAGGTTTTAGGTTTATTTAATGTGCTATATTAATGAAACACTTTAGCATCCTGGAACAAACATATTCTCTTAAAAGTTTTCATCCTATAGCTGGATGGGCTTATTGAATGAGTTTACATGCACAAGAATATTCTGATACCATTCCGAAATTAGTCATATTCTGATTATACAAGCATCATGTAAATACAATAAGGAGATTGAAGCCAATATTCCAGTTTCTAAAACTCTGAGAACATGTCTAAAAAAACATCTGGAATAAAGTATCCCTATACTAATCTGAGTTTTGGGTCATTTAAGTTGTACTCCTTACTCATTATTTTCCATAACTGAAAAACATTTTTTTATCCAACCATAAATGTTAATACTTTTATTCAGTGAGGATGCATTGAATTGATCACAAGTGTCAAATGTCAAAAGACATTTATAATGCAGAATTCTATTTAAAAAAAAAAATGCTGTTCTTTATAACTTTCTATTCATCAAATGATCCTGATTTTTTTGTATCAGGGTTTTCACAAATATATTTAGCAGCATAACTGTTCAACATTAATAATAATAATAGTTTCTTGAGCAGCAAATCAGCATTTCAGAATGATTTCTGAAGGATCATGTGACACTGAAGTCTGGAGTAATGGCTGCTGAAAATTCAGCTTTACCTTCACCGCAATAAATTAAATTTTTAAAATAGAAAATTAGAAAACCGTTTTTAAATTATATTTTAATAAAATTTCACAATATTACCGTAGTTACTGTACTTTTTTTTACTTTCAAATACATTAAAAATCATATCACCTTTTGAATAGTGGTACAGCCAAACAAAAGGTAATTCTTGGTTGTATTGTATTAGATGTTAGACTAGATAAAATTCTACATGGCAAGAAAAGGCAAGGACGGACATGTTTAGACATGTCTAGAAGACAATAGAATTCTGTCTAACCAGAATTTTGAAACTTAACCAGAAAATGATACTAAATGATACATGGTCATTATCTCAGGACAATCCATATAGGTCATATAGAGGACTTAAGGTACTAATTTAATCAAAATAACCCTCAACTTTTTTTTTTTTTTATAGAGGACAGGTGTTGTCTGTGGTGCTGACATAAAAGTGAATATACTTTTGTTGGCAGGGTGCTGGAATTGTTAACAGCGACAGACCCACGTCTCATAAAACTTGATGAGACAAAATCAGATCAGCTACTGGGCCTCACCCATAATTTACTACTGTTTATTCGCTCTCAGATCCCCATTGCCAAGAGGCTGCTGAAGAGCTGTGAGTTATTGTGCTATAGCCCATAAAATTGTTGATCTTTTCCATGAATGACTTGCATCAAATGAATGCTACTTTTGAGCTCATTGACGAACAAATTACTGTACACTAGTTCTTTCAAAGATATAAACCTTAACTGTTCATTTTGTAGATTCCTCAGGAGTGGTCCTGGACCCTTCCACTGCCCATCCCAAGCTGATCATTTCATCTGGAGGGGACTGTGCCACTTTCACCGATGTATGGCAGGATGTCCTTGAGCATGAGGGCCGCTTTAACAACACCCTAAACGTCTTGAGCCTCCAGTGTTGGGACTCTGGCCGCCATTACTGGGAGGTAGATGTGAGTGGAAAGATCTACTGGGAACTGGGTCTCACCTACTCATCCATCCCAAGAAAAGGCCAAAAGGAGGACTGCTGGTTGGGCCGGCATGCTGAATCTTGGTGTCTGGAGTACTTTGATGGAGACTACACTGCCTGGCATGGAGGTATAGCTCATCCTTTGCCCATTTCCTCTTGCTTTCATCGGATAGGGATCTTCTGCAGCTTTCCTGGAGGTCTGGTGACATTTTTAGGGGTGGATAGCATGACGCCGCTGTACTCATTTTGTGCTGGGACATTTACAGACTCTCTACACCTGGCTCTTTGTCCAGGTCATGATCTTCAGGGGACAAACTCAAAACCCATTAAGATCTGTCAATCCTAACATCTTTAAAAGCTCATACCTGGGATGTATGTGATTTAGATCAACTAGGCCTCCCTAGAATAGGATTGTTTGCTTTCACACTGACTTTATGTATAAATTCCTTAGTTTGTCTTGGCAGGAGTGCAAAATAACTACTACAATCATTTATGAATCATTATATGTATATGTATATACGTCTTCACATTCATCATCTATTAGAAGTCAGGGCTTAAAAGTGAGCAGCACTTACAAAATAGTTGCATACGTGATTAAAAACTTGATATACTGTGGCCCTTGTAAATAAACAAAAAAAAAACATTTACAATAAAAATTATGACATACATATTGTATCTATACCAAATACTTATATATAATACTACATGCGTGCCATATGTACACCACCATTCAAAAGTTCAGCATGCAGCAAGATTCTTTTCATGTTTTTGAAAGAAGTCGATTATGCTCACCAATGTTTCATTTAGTTGAAAACAAACAAAAACAACAACAACAAAACAGTAATGATGTGAAATAAATCAAATAACTATTTTCTATTTTATGTGTTAAAGTTTCATTTATTCCTGTGAAGGTAAAGCTGAATTTTCAGTCTTCGGTGTCACATGACTGAAATCATTATAATATACTGATTTGGTGCTCAAAAAACATTTCTTCTATTTATCAATGTTGCAAACAGTTGCTTGATGCTTAATATTTTTGTGGAAATAATGATAGCATTCTTTGCAATGAAAAGCATTCTTTGATTAGAATGAACAGCACTTATTTGAAATAGAATTCTTATGTAATATAAATGTCTTTTGATCAATATAATGCATCCTTTCTGAATAAAACTATATATAAAAACATGTTACTGACCACAAATCGTTGAATGATAGCTTGCTAGTCGAGGCAAGAAACATTTCTTGTTACTGCTAGCTAGCTATACAGATACTAGGAAGGAGTTTCAGGCAGGGCACATTAAATTGGTCAAAAGCTGTCTGAAATTGTGTATTTCAAAAGTATTGGTTATTTTAAAATATTTATCCCTACAATGACACAAGATGTTGTTAATAATTAGTCAAAAAAATCTCAAACTCTACAATAAATCTGTGTACATAGCACTACTGGTCGATCAGAGTACACAACAAAAACATTGTGGTCGTGGTTAATCTTTTATGGACAGGCTACTGCCTCCCACCAATTTTATCATTGATCCAGTCCAAGTATTTCATGACTCTGGTATAGACACCAGGCTTGTTCTTCTCTCCACAGCTGTCTCCCCAGCTCACTATACCATAGATATAGTGTGTTTGATTCTTGGCACAGGTGAGAGGCCCACCAGAGTCACCCTGTCAGAAAAACAGAGAGATCTAAAGTGTTGACATCTAACAACAACAACAACAGAATTACTTTGTAGTAATTTTACATTTCTGTCCATGTTTCAAAATATCATTAGCTTTCAATATTAGTAAACAACTAAAAATGACGACCCACTTGACAGGAGTCAACTCCTCCCTTGAGATAGCCTGCGCAAAACATGCCGTCATCCAGCAAAGCCGCATATACTTTATTGCCTGAACACGCCGCCTGAGAAATCAGTAAAACCTGTGCATCAAGCAAATGCATGGAGCCATACTCTGCTACAGAAAGGAAGACAAAGAGAGTGGATTCAGTCCTTTCATTGATGAACCTTCAACAAAAACTCAAAAATAGACACATAGAGATGTACACGTCTCTGTGGCTCCCCATCCTGAAATGCTGCATTCTGCTCCATCTGCAATAGGTTCTTTGGGCAAGCAGGCGGCCTTCACAAACTGAGTTTCCTTAGCACATTCTCCATTAGTAGCTTTCAGTTTTAATAGAGCTGTATCACAAGAAAGAATTAAAATTAGAAATACAAGAAAATAAAACATCATAGAACTTCAAACATAGTAGTTTGTGGAGCTTCTCCTGGTTTGCATTTTTAAATTTTTTACTATCACCAAATAACAGATTAATTGCTTAGAATTGCAACAATATTGCGAAGAATATTAACTTTTGTTTTGAAGGTCTGATTCTTGTCAGGCTTTTATTTTGAAGTTCTTGTGTATTTATAGATTATCTTGATTTGTTCTCATGTCTTTTTTTTTGCCTAAATAAAGACATGTACAGCACTTGGGAGAAAGGAGTGAGTAAAGAATTATGCACCGAAGAAGGCTGCGGAAATGACGTAATTTTGTAGGCCAATTGGCAGTTAGTATCACAGTGGTTCCTTCAAAAAAAAAAACAATAGGTTTTTTCCATAGGCTTTGGATTATCACAAAAAACTAAGCTATGTGATAAACAAAAGTTTGATACATGTTTTGTCCATCAAGATCATTTTCACAGATAAACACAACTTTGTTTTGATCATCTTTCAGAATCCGATCCGGATGTAATCTTTGACAAAAATGCGATTTTTTTTTTTTTTTTTTTTTTTTTTTTTCTCTTCTTTTTTTTTTCTTTTTTTTTTTCCCCTCAGGTCACTGTTAAAAATGTTGCTGTTTTTTTTAAAAATGAAGCTTACCCACCTTCAAGTGTTGATTAAAATAAGAATGCATGAAGCTATGTTCAGATATTCAAACAAAAAATATTCTGGGGGCAATGAAAGTTTTGAGAAAATGATCAAAAATGCTGGCGGGGAAAGAGTAATATTTGTGCAAATACATGTCCACAGTACACACCAATATCATTGTAGACAACATCAGGGGTTTCCTTGTACTTCTCATGGATGATCGAGTCCTCCACGAGCACAGTCTGGTCTGTTGGCTCCTTTTGAACTAGATTTAATCCTCCCAATACAACACTGTAATCATGCTTTTTATCACTGTACACACAGCAAAAGGAAATAAAACTAAGCCATGGTTCAAAATAACATAAAAAAAAGCATGAAATAATGCAGATAAATTACATGTCAGACTTCAGATTTCTCCAGACTAGAAGTAAAATTTAAAATTGAGAGCTCATAAATTCATTGATTTAGGATGACAGCGAGACAATAGTTCATAATGCAGTGTAATATGAACTAAGGATGGGGCAAAAATAACTTGATGTTAATTTACACAATCCTGTCAATCAGTCAACTAACACTCACCTAATATGTGATTTGGAGAAAAGCACACATACCGCAGAAAAAGCAAACCAGACAGCAGACACATTACCTTGTTTGAAGTTAAGAATATTAATAGCTTGATTCTTGTTCATTTTAGCGTAATCAGTAATTATTGCAGTAATATAAATCAGTAATATATATATTCAGAAGAAAGCTATTAATATTCATAACTTCAATACTTCAATATTCTTAAATCAGTAATATATAATTAATTTATATTAATTTATATTACTGCAAAAAAGTACTTTTCAAAACAATTCAGCTCTAACCATTAGGATATAGTATCCTAGGTCTATCTTATACCCTAATATGTCTTGTGTCATCATTTTTCTGTGGTCATTGGGTGAATTATGTACTTAAATATTGTACTATAGGTCATACTTACATGCAGTGGGCTGCAGTCAGAACCCAACAAGGCTTGATAAGGGTGCCTCCACAGATGTGTCTGTAGCCTTGGACGGATCCTTTAGGTTTGATCTGCACTGATACTTGCCATGGATGGGCTCCAGGAATAGCTTTAAGACCCCCATAAATCCGGTTTAGTTGTTTTTTCGGCTCAGGTTTACCACAGGTAAGAAAACTCTTCGTAAAAGTAATATTTGTTGCTTTGGTTGGTGGGGCAGCAGTAAGGATTATTTGGGCAGAACTGGTGCTCTCTGGGGTTATGCTGGCATCTGGTGGGTGACATTTTTGGAAAAAGTGCAAAATCTGAGAATTTGTATCAATTGTATGATGTTGCTGTTATAAAACAGTTAAGTGAATAATATGTTAATAACTTACAATTACACACAACTTTATCAATTTTTGCTCAGCCATAAAAATAGTTCCAAACAAAGCTACTGTGAACAGAACGCACTTTCCTACTTATTCTGAAAATCTTAATCTAGAAAATCCCTTTTACTAATACAGTGGAAACTAAAAATACCCAATGCGATTCGACTGTAGCAGTCCTCTTGGAACTCAGCCAATCAAATTCAAAGGAAATAATATAAAAATCAATATCATTCATTCATTCTTACTAGACATGGCACATGGGTAACAATGAGGAAGTCTTACCTGTCTTAACTGGTGTGGTTGGTTGGAGAGTAGTTACTGTTGGTATAAACTTCTCTGTAAATGCAGCTGTGGTGGGTTGAGCTTTAGGAGTGGTGGTCACTGTTTTTTTTAGTAGTTATTGCAATGGAAAAAAGTGCAACAAAAGGAATAGCTGAATTTGTGGCAAAACTAAAGTGGAATAAAATTTGACGCAGATTTAGAAATGCTATGTGGTGTAACAAATACATCTGCTAGGTCAGAGTGGGTTCAAAGATATTACTATTGCTTTATTCATTCAGTTGACTGAAGGCCACAGAGGTGCTGTATGTTAGTGTTGTTGAATTGGAGGTCTTGATGGAAAAATATCAATTATAAACCATACTGTGACTTTATTATCAGTCTTACCAGGTGTGGAACATTTTCTGACATTACAATGATCCCATCGCAGTTTCTTGTTCTTCTTTATAAAGCACCATGGCTTCTTATCTCCATCAGGGTTTCTATGATACAGAGGGATGTAGGAGTTGCATTTTAGAGTTACTATGATTACAAGTCCACTGCTGATCAAGCCCAGATGTGTGCAAGAAGTGGAATCAAAAAGTCTAAGAGCACATTGAAAATAAAGGTTGTCAAAAATTATTTTGAACTTTTGAAGGATTTTGAAATTAGTAAAGCGGGAAAAAAAAACTTTTTTGTGTAAAATGATTTGCGAGGTCATAATTAAATGAACTAATTAAGTCTCAGGCTTTTGGTCCCAACGTGTTTTTAACCTGCAGAAGTTGTGAGGTCCCAGGCCTTCACTAGATGCAAATGCAGTTGCAGGAAAAGTTCCTTTATCCAGAATGAACTCAGAGTTCCAGTCGAGACATTCGTCCCCTTCTTCAGTCTCTGACACCTTTCCTCTGTATGACTGTCCATCCCCCTCATAGCAGTCATTTGGGTCTGAGGATATTCACAGCACACTATGATTGTGTATTCATGTTGTTGTCATGTTATAATAAACCATATCAGGAAATTATACCATAGAAAAGACCCTTCTAGATCCTCATAACAATGTTCCTAAGTTAGTCTTGGTTAAGATTAATGTCTCACATGGTATATAAACTGTAGAAAACTGGCATTCATGATTTAAAAAAATTATATTTACTTTTTTTTATCTTGAAAAACAAATGTGTTTAAATATGTAGTAATGTAAATATTCCTTCTACTCTATACAAATAATGTGTTATTTTTAGACAATTACACCTTTTGACTTAGTTTAAGTCAGTAAATCTTTTTTTCGTCAATGTATGTTGAAATTTACATGTTTACAAAAATGACACATTTTTAAATGAGCAATTTGTCTCTTATTTCTTAAAGATCTTTTTTGTTATTGAGAGATTTAAAGGGGTGTGTGTAATGAGAATAATATATAATATATATTATTTAAAAAGCTTTATATATATATATATACACACAAATATACATACATATATATATACACACACATATATATATATATATATATAATATATATATATATTTTAAAGATTAACATATATATACATATATAAATACACGTGTATATATATATATATATATATTTATTTTAAAGATTAACATATATACATATATAAATACACGTGTATATATATATATATATATATATATATATATATACACACACATATGTATTTATATATGTATATGTATGTTAATCTTTTAAATTAACTGTTAAAAAACATTTTTAACAATACTTTTAAAAAATATGTCATATGTCATTAATTCAGAATACTCACCGACTTGACAGTAATGTCCACTGAAACCATCCGGGCAGATGCATTCAAAATCACCCTCGTCTGCAACACATCTGCCATTGTTCTGACAAGGGTTTGGTGCACATGGAATGGCTAAACAAAAAGACATATATCAGAAATCGACAAGTATACAACCCAAATTTCTAAGAGATATTATTTTACCAGTTTAACTTTTTTGTCTGAGCATTCTAGAACCAAATCTGAAATGCTATGATCTGTTTGTTGAGTAACTGTAGATCAGTGCAGCATGAGTTCAGGGCCCTAAGTCTTACGTAATTTGCAGTTTGGTGGTGCAAATGGTGGAATACACTTGCACTTATAGTAGGGGGGAGATGAGGTCAGAAGACACAGTCCTGTCCCACAGGTTCCTCTTTTACAAACCCTTTTCCCTGAAACAAACATCAAATGCTTCTCATAATGACTTCAAAGGTCAATATATGAATGTGCAGGTGGTGTGAAGTGAGCTCATACCTCTCTGGCACCTTCTACCTACAAACTTCTCAGGGCATTTGCATTTGAATTTATCCCTTTTTTCCTCACACACCCCGCCATTCAGGCATGGATTTGGGCTGCATTTTCCTGAATTACCAAAGGAGGAAACGTTTATTTGATCATAGTTTAGATTTCAGTTTGATATAACATTTATAACTTTATATTATGTTTGGTTTGTATGTGAACCAAAATATGAACTCTTATTTTCAGGATTCTTCGATGAGTAGAAAGTTCAAAAGAACAGCATTCATTTGAAATCGAAATCTTTCGCGATATGATAAATGTCTTTACTGTCGCTTTAGATCAATTTAACGCATCCTTGCAGAGTATTTTTTTAATATTATATTAATTTCTTCCAAAAAGAAAAGAAAAATCTAACTTAATAACTTTTGAACGCTAAAGTAAACAATATGAGGAAGAAATCTGTTTAATGAAATACCTCTGAGGCCTTGAAGCTCAAACAGCCAGTCGTTAGCATCGTCATCTTCATCAGAGTCGTCTGAGGTGTCAAACTCGGCCTTCAGGTCTGATATAAGTCGCAATAGAACATTTGCAAAGATGTATTTGCATATGTATTACATTTCAACCCAAAAGCTGACTGCTTACCCTCCAATCTTCCTTTGCCTCTCTTTCCAGGATGTTTACCAGGCCTCCCGTGTTTATCACGGTGACCATGGCCTTCACGTCCAACATGCTTATCATGTTTGTCATGTTTCTCTTTCTTCAACTATTGAGAGGTGAGAAAATTGCTCAGAAAATGCATTCTTTTATCAAGATCAGCTAATATTCAATTATTAGAGAATCTAAATAAAAATGGTTACTGTTATACTGTATAGGAAAAGATTTGATTTTGACCATCATTTGACCAAGCACAAAACAAAACATAATATAGCATTACTTCATTTTCATTCTGCTTGTTAACTGACAGTGTTCAGGTGGGACACCTGATTTATCCATCATAAATTAGGAATCATTGATTTGAGTGATTTAAAAACCTTTTATACTTCGGGGCTGTTGAATGCTTGAATCTGATTCGTTTAGGAATGTTCAAAGGCGTGCAATTAATTTTCAGGGAAACGCATGGCTAAAGTAGTTCTAGGCAGATCTTAACCGCATTACGGTTTCATATTCATTTCAGTTATTTCAAAAGGCCCTTAACGTTACATCCTACAACACCAAAAGAAACAAACCCCACAGCGACACTGACCAAGCAAATAATTATAGGATAAAACAGCAAATTATTTCCATATTTTATTTATTTATTTTCCCACAAAATGCGTTTTGATATGTCCTGAAAGTACATCATCTTTTTCTCACTGAAACGCTCTCACACTTGCACAGAAACGTGTTGTCTACGCTGCTCTGACATATTAAAATAAGTAAATTAGTTTAGCAACTTAAAACCTACATGATATTTCTCACCAGCGAGGTAAAAACTGGCCTCTTATTGAGGTAGATAAACTTAGTTTCGCTACTAGAGACACTGTTGACAGACACAGACTCAGGTAGGCAAATTCTCAAATGGACTCAAGTAAGCTAATTCACATATTTCTCTCTCTCTCTAGCAATTTAAGTCTAAATTAATTTGTAAAATGTATATTTTACTGTAAAGCAAATGTAGTTCAGTACATTTGCTTTACGGTAGACTTCTACAACTTTTTACAATTTTTTTTTTTTTTTTCACTTCTGCAAAAACACTAACCTTAGGTCTGAATTCCCAAGCATTCATGAATTACAACAGTTTAAGTTTAGATATAAGCTCAAAATGGAAGTGACTTTTTAACAGGTTTAGATTAACACAAGTCTGATGTTGACAGTATAGTATATTCGTAGTATGTTCATACACACCTGTGCAGGGATAATGACAGCACAGAAAAAGAGGAGAAGCAGCCACAGCTTGAGATTCATGCTGGCCGTTGGTCTCTGGGGGAGTGACACTGCAGACCTACTCTGAGTCTTACAGAGTATAAGGTCAGTGTCCTGTGAGTGTGTGTGGGTGTGTGTGTGTGTGTATCTATACAAGTATGTTAGGGGTTAATAGGCATATGCATGTGAGGATCTGTGGGTCTGTGCAACTGACAAAATTCTAAACTTAACTTTGTATTTCAAAAGTTTTATCTTCAGCTTACCTATACTTGAGTGCAGCAAGTAAAATCTGCTACAATTCTTTGGTCATTAAATGACTCACATAGTATCTATGGGCTATTTCTTTAATATTTGAAAATACGTGAAAAGGAAGTGCTTCTGCATATTTCAATAAGTATTGAATTAATTTATCGACAAAAAGTCCTGCAGAGAATGTTTCTGGATTAATGGATAGGCTGGCAGTTCACAGATCATATTGACAAAGCAGGATAGTGTTTGTTTAATTGCAGACTTTGTCCGAAGTGTGGATTGTGAGAGGTCATGCTTGAGAGAAAAGAGAAAAGCTATCAGGATGAATACAAAGGTAAAAGGCAAAATGTATACTATAAACATATAAAAAGAGCAAAAAAAAAAAAGTTAAGTTTAGTCCACGTCTGTTTGAGCTTTGAGGCCATATGTATTTTAGTGGACTCCCAAAAAACTGTTAGTACTAATTCCATATAAGAAAACATTTGTATTTTGTCTATTATTTTGAACAGTCCTCAATGAAAATAGGTGGTGTTTATACAGCAGGGACTAATTAGATCATACTAATGCTGCGTTCCCTTCCCCCGGGAAGACGGACGCTGGAGCTGGGGTCACACTTGAGTTGAAGATGGACGTGTCCAGGCAAAACTTTCTTGTGAAATGTTTTGGAACACATAAAATGGGGTATTTTTGCACACGGTTGATGCTCTGAGCTGCCATATTGGATTCTGAAGATGGGAGGGTTGTTGCGCTTCCTTCGAGTTCCCCAGTCGCAAATCCCACTTTGAGGGGGCGTTCCAGTTAAAAGTTCCTTCAGGGCTTAGGAATTTCCCATGTTCTGAGAAAAAAATGGACTCTGGTCTCTTGTTTGTCTAGCAAAAGCTAGTAAAAAATCTTCTGTTCTACTTGTTGCAGGCCTTCAATATGCAACTCAAAAGGCCTTATTCTTCTTCATTAAGAGTAACCGAAAAATTCTAATATCTTTCTTTTACATGTAGACAACATCCTTATGTTACTAAAAGTTAACAAATCCTCAAATTACCAAATGTCAAAATATTCTGTCATTTGTCTCTATTTTATTTGTAATCCGATGTAAGTTTAAAGTGCAGTGCCTCTACAGCATCTTCAGTATCTGACCACAAGAGTGCACTAGAATATCTCTTTTCCCATTGACGCACACGAAAATACTTTACCATACGTCACCACCGAACTACAGCTTTTCAAAAATAGGCTAATAATTACTGTAATAATAAAAAGATGATTTTGAGAATGTAACATTACAGTTTAAATTTTTAATTAATGTTGAGATTTTTTTTAATGATAGCCAAAGTAGAAAATACACTTTAATCACTGTAACATAAATGTTCTCAATGGAAATAAGTGCATTACTAAATAAATAATACTGCATCAATGTATCTTTTTAATCTCTGGCCCTATTCACATAAACAAACACTGCCTTTTCTTCAGTGTTGTTTTCCGAGCAATCTCCAGCTGCCTCTAATTTGTGCATCAGTCACATGATTAAGACTATGATGAAATAGTGCAAGCTAACCCTCTCTCTCTGAATCAGACCCTCCATCCCAATGTGCATACTATCCACCCAAAATTATACTGAATATTAGTAATGTCACATACTATTTAGGATGGATTGTTTGTGTTATTGGGCAATGGACGATTGTGTAGGTCTGGTGACAGTGATGGTGATGTACAGTATGTGTGTTTAATCTTAAAGTGTAGGTTTAATAATGATAAAAAATAAATTAAAAAAGGAAAAGTTTATTATTATTATTATTATTTACAGTTCATTTTTTCCCCACAATGTTCTACACACAGCTATTCTGTAGTTGTACTGCAGTCAGGACAGATGGTTGGCTCTATTGCGTAATCTTTTTCTGCTATAAATCGTTTACAGAATGTGATATCACATGTTTATCCTCTTCAGTGTTCCACAACCACTTTCACTGCAGGTGCTCTGGCTGATGTATTCACCATGACCTACTTCAAGTTGTCCAAGAGCGATAATCTAAAACACAGCAAAATTAAACCAAAACTGTCTCATGGGCCTTGTATTTTAAAATTAGACACATTTAATAATACTTAAGAGACTGACAAGCCATTTCAGTTTCTTTTTTTTATTATTAACTTCTATATATTGTATAACAATGTACTTAGGCCTACTGATGCCTGGGTTTTCTGTCCTTTATACACGCGCATGACTTGCTATAATATCTAAAATAACATGAAAATATGCTGATATTTAAATAACAATTTCTGTTGTATCAACCCATTCATTCTAATTTTGCTTCCCATACCCTAATCATTATTTCCCTTTCCAGTGGGGTAGCCAGATTACATGAAGTGGTACAAATATGGGTAATATCAAAGCCCCCCCCCCCCCTTATATATACAAAGGATCCCACAACTTTCTGTTTTCCTTGGTTTCTATCAATAGATCCAATCTAATTTCCTGAGAGAGAAAGAGCAATTCTCCTGAGTGAGATAATTTTATTTCTCTCCCACTGTGAGATTGCAGTGACGGCTGTGTATTTGGCCTTCTGAGAATGTTGTTGACGTTTTATCCAGATTATCCATCTTTATTGGTCTATACTTGGCATGCAGTCATTTTCTATCCTCCTATGTAATGATCACTGCGAATGATTCCCTACAAAATCGCAGTGCATTTAGACACCCTTGAAACTCACCAGAGTAAAGGAATGGAAATCATGTTTTACAATGTTGTTTATATATAGTGTTATAATGATTAATATCAGAAATAAATTTTAAATATTGTCATCATGTTTTCATACTTAGTAGGCCCTAGTTTATTTTGTGAATGAATTTATATCAACCAAAGAAAATCACGGGATTGTGACGAATGATAAATTTACATAATTTGTACAGTAGAGTTGATGACATTCCTGCATAGGATATCCAGAATCTTGTTTGAGAGCAATGGACTATATCTTCAATATATATACTGCAAAAAAAGTGTGAATTCTCTACATTTTAATTTGTTTGCGTATTCCACATATGACCTTATATGTTGTTTATGTGATCCTCATCATCACACTCATCACTCATGCTTATTTATCCCATTAGGTAACTCAAGAAGAATTTAGCTCAGATAAGTGAACTATAGACTATTTTGCAGATAAACAGTCACACACACCCTAAAATAGATATTCTGAAGGCTGATCCAGAAATATGACTAAGTTTCTGGGGAAATGTTGATGTTCGTTTCACAGATAAACATTCCAGTTAGCTTAAAGGATTAGTTCACTTTCGAATGAAAATTACCCCAAGCTTTACTCACCCTCAAGCCATCCTAGGTGTATACGACTTGTTTCTGACGAAGATAATCAGAGAAATATTAATAAATATCCTGACGCGTCCAAGTTTTATAATGGCAGTGATGCGCTACCAAACAAGTATGAGCTGAAAAAAATGTCTTCATCCACATCCATCCATCAGGAACATATTCCACATGGCTCCAGAGGGTTAATAATGGCCTTCTAAAGTGAAGCAAAGCGTTTGTGTAAAAAAAACTATATCCATATTTAACAAGTTATGAAGTAAAATATGTAGCTTCCGCCAGATCACCTTTCATATTCAAATTATGGCGTCGCATCTGTTCTGTAAGTTAAATAGGGAGGGCGTAGGACGTACAGTGTAAGCTTTTTGAAAAATTTCGAAGGCGGTCTGGTGGAAACTACATACTTTATTTCATAACTTGTTGAATATCAATATATAAACGCATCACTTATCTTCAGAAGGCCATTATTAACCCTCTGGAGCCGCGTGGAATATGTTCATGATGGATGGATGTGGATGGAGACACTTTTTTCACCTCATACTCCTTTGGTAGTGCATTACTGCCAATATAAGGCTTGGATGCATCAGGATATTTATTAAAATTTCACCTATTGTCTTCGCCAGAAACAAGAAAGTCATATACACCTAGGATGGCTTGAGGGCGAGTAAAGCTTGGGGTAATTTTCATTTGAAAGTTGTAATAGTCTTTTCTTCATTATTATGACATATGTCCAAGTGAAAGTGCTGCTCAAACAAGAAAAAATGTAGTGCAGGACTTGATTTTGTCCATCGGGAATTGATTGGCTGGTGTGATCTCATGTGAGTGACCGGTCGTCCCGCCCTCGTGCCAGTAAACACATCATCAGAGAAGAAAAGCAATGTCGCTGCAAGAGGGAGGGGAAGTTATGCTGCATTCACGTGATTTCAAAATTACCATGAAGCTCTTTATACTTGTCAAACACCAATCGGCCGACACAGTGCCGCTTCAAGTCAAACACACCTTAAATCTGATTCTGCAGTGGTCAGGTGGTAAAGTCGTAGCTTTCTGAAGATTACGAGTTTACATGTTGTAAATACAAGTTTACAGTTTAGAATCATTACAGTAATTGACCCTTCGCAAACAGTTTGACTGACAGGCGATCTGACCAATCATAACGCCGAATCCGCCATCTTCTCCGACAAAGCCGTCAGGGAGTAGCCTATAGTAGATTAACGTGGTTAACTTGAAATATTGTGCATACTCGCATCCTTCCACGGTTGAAACAACATTCTTTCTGATGTCCATTCATGTTTATTTTATGCTATAAATGAACTAGTATGAAGAGATGATCAGTTCACGAGCCGTTTGAAGGATCTGTCACGACACATTAAGGGCCACTATACGTGTTTTAAACTTTAGAAAATTACAAAATTACAATATTTTGTTTCATTGCTCCGCGAATGTATTTTTCTCTGTGTGAGAACATGATGTGTGGCGCCAGAGGGTTGTCGGGCATTGCAACAGGGGGCGGGTTCTGCGAAGGGTCAATGACGACATGGCGTGAATGCAACTGGAGAAAACAACTTTTGGTTATTCCTATAAGTTGTAGCCTTGATGAAACGACAACAACAAAAAATCATGGTCTATTAAAACTTCGGTACCAACCCCAATGTTTAGACCACAACTTTTATCACCCGCAGACGCGCGCAGCTCTGGAAAAAATTAACAGGGCGCTATCGCTTTAAATGTAAAAGACGGCTATGAGTTTCCCATCCTACTATGATAAAGGATTGGGTCTTGAATATTAATTGCGTCACGTGACCGATTGGACGCGCCGGGAAGGTTTCCAAGCGACGTCAGCGCAATGCAATTAATATTCATAAGCCAAACCTTTTCCGTAGTAAGATTCGTCATTTCGCTCTGAGCTCAGCAGGAGGGAACTGCACATTGTTTTGGACAGGAGTTGAGCTGTCATTCCCCTCCGAGTGCATCTCTGAGAGAAACAAAGACGAAACGGCGACAACAGCGCGCGACTTATTGTCTGGAAAGGCATGCTCAAATCACGCAGTTGTTTTTACGACTGTGTTGGCGTAGTTTACGAACATAACTGCACATCTGTATCTTAAAATGTCGCGACAGGAACGATATAAATGATATGGTTTTGTTTTTGTGGGAATGACGCGCTGAGGTGGATGTTCAAGAACAGACTGGAGAAAGTTACGATATATATTGGCTAATAAATGAATGCATTGTGGCAATGAGAACAAACTACAGGAGTATTTCTCTGCTCTGTAGATGATTCCGAATCAAAAACTTGAAGTCTAATGAAGACTGTAACCTCATCTCTATGTTTAGATCTGAGGAGAACAGGAGGATGGATTTTGGCAGAAGAAGAATGTCTTCACGCTTCTCCACGAGCTGTTTCCTATGTAAGACTGAGGAGCTCAGGACGTACCTTTTCACGTTTTTGATGTTTTACCTGTTATTATGCACTGAAGGATCCTATTCCAAAACCTGTGATAAAAACTGCATCTTTGGAAGATGTATCAATGGAACTTGCGTCTGTGAGCAGGGATGGGCTGGGGATCAATGTCAACATTGCCAAGGGAAATTCAAGTGAGTAACGCTTTTCCCTCCGGGAAACAGGTTCATTGTTTGCAAACAACGTTTACATGTGTTGTTAGCAGTACATTAATGCGGATTACAAGAGTGTGGGATTGGAAAAGCTTTTCTCTTCTTGGTTAAATGTTTTCCTTACTGTTATTAAGAGCGCAAAGGCCAGAAATAAGCATTAGTCCGTTATTGCATACAGCATATCTTCAGAAGGGAATTAGATATAGGTTAGATACTTTGGTAATATACACTATGCATCTGCAAATGTTTTTAAAGAATTTTAATGTGCCAGACAAATATTAAAAATAGAAAACCACATATTGCTTCTTTCATAATACACCCTTAAAAATAAAGACTCAAGAGTGGTTACATGAGGAGCTTTTAACATTCATAGAAGCTTTGCATAGCTCAAAGGGTTCATTAGGTTATTAAAATGATCTACACTAAGAAAAATAATATGGTTTTTTTAGGAAATGATCACTGAAAGGTTCTGTGGGGAACCAAAAATGGTTCTTCTATGTAGCATTGCTGTGAAAATCCCCTTTTGGAATTTTTTAAGAGTAGTCAAGTCAGAAGCCAACATAGAGATCTCTTAGTCATGTCATAACTCTTATCTATAAAATCATCAAACACAGTATTGAGATTGTGGATTCCCATCAGGTCAAACTTGAATTTCCATTAAGGTTTACATGCAGAAATGTGGGAAAACTCTTTTGACTGAACCATTGTAAAGATAAAGCACTAAAGATATCTTTTTAAAATCTCCTTTTATTTCTCCGAGACAGCAATGCAGTGTATATGGAGAGCAAATTGAGATCTTGACTTTGCCTAAATATCCGTCCTCTAGAATATTTATCCTAAGAAACCGACCAGAGTAATCTTATATCTCATAAGAATTGCTGAAGACTAAAGAGGTCTCAGTGTTATCAAAAACTGCTTAGATATACTCAGAAAATCTGTAGTAAATAACATTTCTTATCACATTTCCCCAAAACCAGATTGTCTGTCCAATTCACATTAATTTTGTAGCTCTAAACTCTTACCATATGTGTCCACAGTTGTTTAATTTGTATTTATTTTATTAATCATAAGGAATTTTAGGAGTCAAAGTTGAAATTTAAAAGATAACTGAGAACTCAATAAAATCTCCTGAGCTATGAATGAGCACCTCCAGAGAATTGAACTCTCAGTGGCGTAAACTTAGGGTTTAGAATAGGAATATCCATTCAGTGGTTGAATAGTTTAATTTAGACTAGAGGCATAATTACATTTGGTGCTTGAAAATGGTTTCCTCCTTGAGTTCAAATACATTGTGCTCTCTAGTAAGGGATAATGATGTGGTGTGTTTAGAGTGTTTGAACTGGCCCTGTGACTCTGGTCTCTTTGAAGAATAAGCCATGCTGATTATGTTCAGTCGTCATGTTTAGTGACATGTTATCTTTTGCTAACGTAAAGTGGTACTTCTGTGGCTGTAGACGAAGTGTGAAAATAGGTACAGACTCCTATGAGTTGTTTTCAGCAGCACTTTCATCAGAATTTGGTTACTCTAATGCTGTACTGTATATCTAAAAATAGTCCCTAGAACATTATGGGCAGAGTGCCTTCTGGGTAGATGAGGAGCTTATAAAAAAGCTTAACTAGATTCCAAGGATCTGACCTTGTATTTCTCTTACCTTTGACAATCTCCACAGATGTATATTTCATTTCAAAATGCCTTAATCTGCCAGAGAAGTCAGTCAGAGAAGTCAGTCAGAGAAGTCAGTCAGAGAAGTCAGTCAGAGAAGTCAGTCAGAGAAGTCAGTCAGAGAAGTCAGTCAGAGAAGTCAGTCAGAGATTTAAGGAAAAGTTCACCAAAAATGTAGACACTCTCATACTGATTGATTCTTTTTACCGTGGAACACAAAAGTAGACATTCTGAAGCATTGTAAGAAGAACTGCATTATTTTGTATGCAGTTACTGAGTGGAAATGCTTTCAAACTTCAAAAAGACACAAAGCCTCATAAAAGTGACTTTTGTGCAATATTCTTTTAGTTTTTTCAAGTTCCACAATAACTTTCTGTGAGTAAGAGACCAAAGTTTAACTCATCTTTTAAGGACAGTCTTGTCATTGTGCATGGTTATAGGCCTTATGACAGACAGACAGACAGATAGATGGTAGATAGAGAAGGAAAGAATGTGTTCATTTGAAACCGGTGTATCGTGAGGTAGTTTGGATTACCTAACTCTACTTCTAATTGTGAGATGGATGGATGGATGAATAGATGGCTGGATAGATCCATCCATCCATTCATCCATCCATCCATCCATCCATCCATATTCCTAGCATGGCTTCATGTTTGAAATTAATGGATTCAGAAACGTGTTTTGTACGTCTCTCTGTAGTGGTTTGCTTTAGGGGGAAAAATGAACGAGCTATTCTCCGGTTATAATTTATTTACTCCATCCTGGTACATACTTGGTTGTCCTGAGGGAGTCAAGAATGGCTCCATAAAGATATTTCATAAATATTCTCCTGCTGATGGACTTTTCTGTTGGCACACTATGCCAGGGGGAAATCATGTAATGCCTTACTTCAGGCCCCATCTTAAAGAAAAGAATATTAAGAAAAATATGTGAAATGTGAGTTCTGGATCTTCAGGGGTCACAGTGGATGGCAGAATTTTCTGGTCCAATTGCATTTCCTCTCATTTAGACCTGTAATATTGTTGTGATGGAAAATTTGTGTCAGTATCACTGAGAGCGGAGCAGAAACCTGAATGCACAATGATAATCAGGCTTCATATTTTCTTTGCTTTTTATATGCATATTGTTGCAGTGGCGATTGGGGTCTGCCAGTTATTGTCAGAGTTATTTAGAATGGGTAGTTACTTTTTTGTAGCATAATGAAAATGCAGCATTAATGCAATAAAATGCATTGTTTGTGCACAACAGTTAGCAATAAATTTGTTGTTGGATCTGATACTAAATTAACAAAATAAAGCAAATAGATGTAAAACCATAACAATATGAAAGTAAGTTTCAAACCCAATGGGTAATTTTTATTAATATAATAAATATTCTTTTAAAAAGTTCTTTTCTACTTCAAGAATCTTTTCTGCTTTATTTTAATTAATCCAAAATATAAAACAGTGTATTATTTAAGCATCTGCACAGGATAGTTTTGGTTTCGGTTTCACAGACAAGGCTTAAGTCTAGTCCCAAACTAAGATGCATGTTTGAGCTGTCTTAACTGAAAGTAACTTGCACTGACATATCTTAAAATATGTCAGTGCCATTATTTTGTCTCAAGAAGCACACCAATAATGTTTTTTTTCTAAGGCACATTTAAAAAAGCTAATTCAAATCACATTTGTTTGTGTAGCGCTTTTCACAATATATTTTGTTTTAAAGCAGCTTCACCGGAAATGCTTGTTTCTACATTTCAGTTTAGAGAAATTTGTTATCAGAGGTGAAGTAATGTCCATATCTCCATAAATGTACAACTCTAAGATATTACAAATCATGCAGTTAGCGAACATTATGTTTTATTTACACAGAATCAATGATCTTATTCAAGCAGTTATTACAAGTGTGATCATAATGATTACAATATCTAGAAAGTTTGGCAGTTGTGTATGTTGATTCAGTGTTGGCATCATCTAAAGTCCTCACAGTGGTTGGTGTCATCTCTTCACATGAGTTGGCTCATCTGAATTTACATAAGAGGCAGGATCCAAACTGAAGCTTGTGTAATTTCTAGAAAAAGAAAAACAAATGGAAAGTAATGATCATAGCTGCTGTTCATAAGATTTAGAACAAAAGATAATCATGTGCATTTCATCTGATATAACTGGAGTATAAGTTTATGAGATGTATTATGTGAATGTTTGGCTGAAGAGGTGTGTCTTTAATCTAGATTTAAACAGGGAGAGTGTGTCTGAGCCCCAAAAATGATCAGGAAGGCTATTCCAGAGCTTAGGAGCCAAATATGAAAACACTCTCCCTTCTTTAGTGGACTTGGATAAATACCTAAGTATTGCCTAAAGTCCTGATTGTTACCTTAGAGTGTGATGGATAGTAGGGCAATGGAAGATCAATTAGATAGGAGCTATTTATGGCCTTAAAGGTCAGTAGCAATCCTTTGTAATCGATACAGAATTTAACAGGTAATCAGTGTAGAGATCATAAAATTGGTGTTTTATAATCATATTTTCTTGACCTGGTAAGAAATTGCAGCTTCATTTTGGACTTACTGTATTATTTTTGAGGATGCAGCACAACCACCTAGTAATGCATAACAGTAATTTCATTTTTTTCATCATTTAGCAGACGCTTTTATCCAAAGTGACAAGGGGAGCAATTAGGGGTCAGGTGTCTTGCTCAAGGGCACTTTACTCATTGTATCGAAGGTGGAGAGAGTGCTGTTTATTCACAATCCCCACTTTCAATTCCTGCCGGCGTGGGAATCGAACCTGCAACCTTCAGATTACAAGCCCGACTCCCTCACCACTGGGCCACGACTACTCCTACCCTAATCGAGTGTAGAGGTCATGAGTGGATGAACTAACTTTTCTGCATCAGAAACAGATAACATCTTCCATAGTTTAGCAATGCTTCTGAGGTGGAAAAAGGTTGTTTTTGTAACATGAAATATAATTTTTCGAAAGCCAAGTTACTGTCTAATATAGGCTAATACTCAGGTCTTTAACTGTCGAAGATGAAGTAACAATAAATCCTTTCAAATTGTATTTTAAGAGATTCTGTGTGCATGTTTTTGGACCAATAAGTAATACCTCAGTCTTAGCTGAATTTAATAGAAGAAAATTACTGGCCATCCAATATTTTTTACACACTCTGTCAACTTGAATAATTTTCAGATTTCATCTGTTTGTGATAAAATGTATAACATCATTATATGAGTAGCATTGACATAACTGGAGAGCTAATTCCATGTTTTCTAGTAATATTACCAAGGGACAGCATGCATACTGAAAAACAGAGGGCCTATAACAGACCCTTGCAGCACTCCATAGTTTACTGAAGTGAATTCTCTGTTTAAATTCGTGGGTATTGGATCTAGTAAACATGTTGTTATTGTAGAATATATCAGTCAGTTAGATCAGTTCCATGTGATTTAATTAAATCTAGTGTATGATTAATATGATGAGTTGGTCTGGTGACATTTTGCTTGATCCCAAAGGAGTTTTGTAAGTCTGTAAACGCAACTCCTAACACATTGTTAGTATTATCTATGTGAATGAAAAAATCTCTGACAATCGGCACTTAAACCCTTTTTGTGTTGTGCTTGATGCTTGTCAAGTCATTTCGCCATTGTGTTTACATAAAGAGTCATGTTAGTTATGTTGTCTCCTTTTCTACAAGTCTTCATTGTAAATCACAGCCTTGTGATTTGACCTCAGATGTATTTTTAGAGAGTTTGTGTGACTGTGTGGATGGATACATGTTATAAGAGGATGATGGAGATGTTAGTCGGAGCACTGCAATGTCACTCCCAGACTTTTGTCCTTTAGTGACTTTCTGCTGATCTCTCAGAGTATGTGTTGTTTATATGACCATCTGTCCATTACAGGATAAACTAATCCATCTCAAATGGGGAAAAAAAAAGTCTGAAATGGACATTCTCCAGCAGCTTCACCTTAAACTCTATCCCATAGACAATAAGAGTTTTTGGCAGTGTGTTTTGACTGGGCTAATTTTGTATGCTTATGTGTGGTCAACTTTATTTTACATTTACATTCATGTCATTTATATATTTAATGAAATAATATAAAATCTAGTGATACTAGACTAATTGGACAGTAATTAGAGAATTTGAAGATCAAATTATTAACAATGTGTCCATAATAGACGTTACACAATCTATTGACAGCCCCTATTGATTAGTAATTCTAATCAAATATTTTTGATTATGTTATAAAATAATGTTTTGTCGAATATTTTTGAATAAATTTGTACGTGTTTTTAACTTCTTTTTAAATATTTTTGAATGAATTGATTAATTGATTGAATTTTTAATTTTGATTTCATGCAATAGATTTGAGTGTGCTACACTTTGAATGTGTATAGAGTCAGGCTTGTGCAGTTATATTCTGTGTGCAACCACATTATATAAGACATGCCTGTGCACCATTCAGAATTGAATTGAGAATTCCAGTTCAGTTAATTCAGTTCCAATTCAATATTTTTAGAGATCAACAGTTACAGAATTTTGTTTTAATAACTGATACTGATACCGATTATTTGTGTATCGATGTCTGATAACCGATATGCAGGACCAATATTTAATGTTTTTCTTTTGCTTTTGTTAAATTTCAGTTTTTCTTTTTTAATTAATCTGCAAAAAGGTCAACAATTCTGTGTTTTTCTGTCAATATGGGGTACTGTGTGTACAATAATGAGGAAAAAATTGAACTTAAATGATTTTAACAAATGGCTGCAATATAACATAGAGTGAAAAATTTAAGGGGGTCTGAATACTTTCTGTACCCACTGTATAATAAAGAACAAGGCAGTCTATCAACTTGGCAGAAATGTAATGCTTTGTTTTAAACTATGTTTAGATGTTTATTAGGCTAATGAGTAAACACAATTTTTGAAGCACTCAAGTTTTCGCCATTCATCATTGAATCCAAAAGTACAAAACTGATGTCCGAATAAGGAAATATTCTTAAATATTGGGTAAAAAATATTGGTAAAAATGATCATAGGTAAAATTATTTCAATTCTCAAAATTCTTAAACCTTTCAAATCTTCTGTGTGTGTGATATAGGAGGATCTCTGTACCTGGGCCATATTGTTTCAACTGTCCAGAAATCAATAATCATTTCAACTAATGTCTCAATTTCACAAGGAATCACATAAACAATTCAGTAAGACGTTAATGAGTTATGTCAATGCGAGTTAAATAAGGGTTTATGTCAGTCAATAAAAAGTCTGTTCAGGCTCTATTAACAGCATCTGTGGCATGATGTTGATTACCACAATAAGTAATTTAAACTTTTTCCTGTCAACAATTTCAGTAATGCAACAGAAACCCGACAACAGCAGAGTATGGTGCCCTTTTGGTGCCTCTTTCTAGTTAGGAACCCACATGACTACCTTTGTTGCTTCACATTGCATTACAGCAATATCCTACAGTCTGCCAGAAAGGGACTTATATTGCATTTTCATGTTTAATCCTTCATCCCATCCCGGTGAAATATTAAGCGCAGTGCTGCATTCAGGGTGAGGTCACTTCTGAAGGCTTCTGACCTGTATTGTGTTTGCTTTACTGAGTCTCTGGTGTGTTTTCCAGTGCTCCTGCTGGGCTTGTTTTGATCGCCTATGCTGGAATACATCCTCTGCTCCTTTCCTCCCATCCTCCCTAGTCCTCTTTCTGTCGCTCTCATCTTTTTCCTCAGATTCTCTTTTTCTCCTTCACTACAGGGGTGACATTTCAAGAGGGAAGAGAGGGATGGTTCATGTGAAGTTCAACACAAAACCTGCATGTGAACTCTGCATTTAATTACCCCTCCTTATTCAGTTTTTTTTTTTCACTTGCTGTCTTTTGATGTTTTTTTTTTTCTGTAGATCTTGCACTTTTCCTGAGCTTTAACCTTCACATTTCAATTACTGTCATTCAGCCATATGGCTAAGGAATATATTGAATACTACTGAAGAATATATTCACAATGATTTTGCTGACAATGTAGGATTAAGCGTCCATGTGAATATTGTAATGTTAACTTGCATCTATCTATGTAGACATTAAAATGTCTATCTAATAATTAAAAAAATTTCCTGTTCACCTAATGTCTTTTTTTGTCTCGACCCTTTGGTCTTGTGTTTTGTCTTTTTATTTTTTATTTTCATTTTTTTTGCTTTTTCTTAATGTTTTTCTCTTCATACTCTGTTTCTGTTCGTCTCTTCCCGCTTTCCTCTCATGGTAAAAATGACCGCAGTCTGACACAGAGAGCATGTCAGTCAGTCAGTCAGGATCCCTGTGGGATTGTCCTCGACTCTGTGATATCACCTCGCAGGCATGATTCTGAAAGCTCTGTTCAGGGTGTGGTGCTCTGGACGCCACAGCGTGCTTTGATTATTTGAGTTGAACTCTGGGTCTGCTCTTGGCTGACTGCAGAGCGGCATCAGCGCACATGAGCTCTAGTTTACACAAACTGTGTCCGATTCCTCACAGCAGGGCCAGATGAGTAGGGCTGAGAGGCCAGGTCTGTTGTCTACAGAGACGCAGCCCTTCATCCTCCATGGCAGTCTTACAGTTTGGGAGGCAGTCAGTGTTTAGTGACTCCCCAGTAACTTCATGTGTTTGAGTAAACGCTGATCCCCTGGCTTTAAGTGGAGTAAGAGTAATTTTAGGAGTTGTTTGCTCTGTCATTTATTTATTTATTGTGGTTGAGCACATCAGACATGTCTGTCATGCTGCCAGGGGTTGAGTAATGTGACTTTTTGAGGTTTAAAGTGTAATCAACCCATGCCTCTCTAATATCATGGTTGCTGTTGAAATACTGTCAATACTGTCTGTTGGATTTTGTGGCATTACAGCCATTAATAGCCTAAAAAGCTAACAAAGTAACCGTTGATTCTATAATTTATGGGTCACTAATAGACTGTACAAAAAAGTACAATACAGAAGTATACAAAATTAATTATCAGTTTTCGACAGGTTTTCATATATGAACAATAGTTAACATGAACTAACAATAAAAAATACTTTTATAGCCTTTTTTTAATATTAAAAGCTTAGTTCATTTCTATACATACATTTTAAAAATGGAAATGCAGGAACTACACTAAAATGCGTAGTACTTACTTTGAAGCAGTTTTTCCACAAATAACAGAAAGTAAATAGTATTTTTTTAATATAATGTACTCCAGTAATCTTTGTTTTATTTACAACTTCAACAAAAATCTTTGACAACGCTTTATTTTACAGTACCATTGTTACATATGTTACATTTACTGTAGTAATAAATAGAAATTATGTATGATTACATCAATTAACCCTAAACCAAACCCTCATCCTACCTATAGTAAGTACATGTAGTTAATTGTCATTACTCAATACTTAAATGTATAATTACACTGTAATACTGAAACCTTAAAATAAAGTGTAATCAAATCTTTTAACAGTGTAACAGTGTGTAACTGTGCAAAAAATAGTATATTTGCAGCAGAGCCAGTTAAAAGTTTTGAAAAATTACAATTTTGTAATGTTTTTGAAAGAAGTCTCTTCTGCACACTAATGCCACATTAATTTGATCAAAAACACAGTAAAAATATTCTGAAATATTATTACAAATTAAAAGAACTGTTTTCTATTTGAATATATTTAAAATATTTTCATCAAAAAACAGAGCATCATTACTCCAGTCTTCAGTGTCACGTGATCCTTCATAAATCATTCAAATATCCTTATTTGGTACTCAAGAAACATTTATTGTTATTATTATTATTATTAATATAATTGTTCACAACAGTTATGCTGCTTAGTGTTTTTGTTGAAATGATTGACCAGTTCTCTATGGCGGTCTTTTATCATTTATATTAGCGATGTCCTGGCCACACTGATCATAGAGCAAATCTCACATGCTGCCAACACAATCCTCATGAAGCAGTTTTTAATCCTGAGCTGTAATCCAGCACAGTACAATCACAGTGGCAGTTCCTCTCATTAGGGAGATGGAACAGCAGACTTCAGCACTAATCGCTGTGATCTGGGTTTATGATCCACTTCCCAACCATGTTCTGTTTTGAAATGCCACAGTGTCTGTCCCGTGTGATCCTGTGGGTTGAGTTACTCATGACTGTTGTCTGAAGATGAGATCAGTGGCGGAGAAATCAACATTCACAAATGCATAAATAACTATTGCTGTGCAAATATTTTGACATCACTCTTGGGCTTGGTAATGTTCTCCTCACATTGGAGCATCAAGCTCTGTTTATAATAGCTTATAATATATACTTAGTTCACCACAAAGAGCTTCACAGGAAAACATAGTAGATGTTCATTTACACTTAGATGTAGTCTCATTCTAAACCGCTTTCTAAGACCTCACCCACTAATTACCACTTTTGCAGTCTCTCTGTGTGTGCATCTGAACACTTCTACTCCAGTCTGGTTTTTATTTAAATGATGGGTAATTTTGGAGGATTTTAACTGCCTGTTTATCTCTGTCTGTTGGACCAGGTTTGTTTTGGACTTAAAGGGTTAGTTCACCAAAAGTGAACATGCTTTACGTTGTTCCAAACCCCTTAAGGCTTTCATTCATCTTTGGAACACAAAAATGAAGATATTTTTTAGTAAACCGAGAGATTTCTGTCCCTCTATTGACAGCCTACACAACCACCACTTTGACTCTTCAAATAGTTCATAAAGAGATCATAAAATTAAACCGTATGAATTGAGCGGCTTAGTTCAAATTTTCTGAAGAGACACGATCGCTTTATTTGATGGACAGATTGAAGTCTTACAGGTGTGGAACGACATAAGGGTGAATAATTGATGTCAGAAACAATCATATCCCATCTGAAACGGTACATGCAATCACAAATGTCCCAATAATAACCGCTACTCAAATTTCTTACAAAAACTATTGCAAAAACTAATCCTGTCTGAAAAGTAGAGTGTCATGTGAGGGTCTAACCTGTGGGAATGTTTCAGTTTTATCCTGCCCTGTTGAAAGGAAATCCATTCTGTCTCTGAAGTGGTTTGATGGGATAAATTTGGATTAGCCTTGTACTGAGGAGGCAGTGATATTCAGTCGTTGATTCGGGCTGAGACAACTCTGCTGTCAGCATGACTTTATTGATATCAACTGAACAGGCTGTGCTGGTTCAAAGCATCATGTAGCAGGTGCTCTGCTCTCAGTAATCTGTGTTTGTGAGTCCTGGCTCCTCCACTGAGACCCTTTGTGGACTGTGTTTGTTTGTGCTTAACTGTCCTTAATACAGATAACATTAGAATTCACTGCTCTCTTGTTTTCATAAGCCTCAGGGAGTGGGTGTTTCACTATTATGGCAGTGTTTTTTGGCTGTTGGAAACCGCTTTTCCCAGCAAAAGATCAAATAAGGGAACCCCAGTCGCTGGGAACTCAGAGCATTTTACAATAAGTGTTGTAAAATTGTCATATTACCTTTTTCATTGAGTGTGCCACATCTGCTATTCATCCACACAATACCTTTCTATTTTTTAGCAGTATTGCTACTATTAACATATCCGCACCAAAATGCTCTGCTGTAAATTACCTTTAAATTTGACATTATTTTGCTAGTCTGAAACGGGAAATGTTACATTAACCTGCTAACTGCTGATGACTTTATTTGTTTTATTATATTTATGATAAAGGTGTTGTGAAAAATCTGATATCATCACAGCCCTAGTGTGAACGCAGGCTTATTCACACTGGCTTAATCTGAGTATGCCTACTTCCCTGTTATATAGTAGGTGAAAAATGGTAATTGGAAAAAAATAGTATGTCTGAATTCACAGTATTCATAAAACAGCATATTACGTAAAACAAGTATTACAGGATTTCTGGTGATATTCTGTACACTTTAGTGTACAGAAATGTTGCTACAAGTTACTTTACCGATATTCTGTGGCGTATAGTATAGTACTTTCTGGACACTTTAACACTAGAGCGGCCATGGGGTAAAATTTACCCATGACTGTTGTCATATGTATATAACAAATTTTCAATAAAATATCCAAGTCTCCCAGTCATTGACTTTTACTAAAATTATTTACAATCACCTGCTGTCAAAAATTGTTTAGATAAACCCAGATTAGAAAACGGGGCATTTATACCTAAACCGCCAGCAGGTCAAATTTACTTTGTTTTCACGCTGTTTGAGAAACATGTAGGCTTACTGTAAATGGTCATACAACGCATGTTCAAATGAAGATGTTTTAGCCAACTCATAAATGTTCAAACTTTGGATTAATTATTAATTTTTGATTTGCAATTTTTATTTTGTTTTGTTTGCCGCTGTGTTGCTATTTATTCAAGTCTGCCCATTTCCTAAAAAATATTTCCGATCTATCATTTAATGAATAAAACAATTTTTGTCATTACCTCATATACTATAAAACATATGACTAAACAAATTAATAATTAATTCGGTGAAACTGCGCTCAAATTTGTCGTTGTATCATAACGTTACATCCTATGCAGTGCGGTGAATTACTATTGCTCTTTATTGTCTATTTAGGTTATTTTAGTGATTTTAAATAACATGTATTTATTTCCTTCTAATTCTCATTGTCATTGCAGGCTGGTTTAGCCTATATTCACCATAAAGTGCTTAGTGTAGCCTGCTTAAAATAGCATAAACAACAGGACATAATATGTTTTTTTAGCCATATCAAAACAGTTTTATGTGCATGGGTAAATTTTACCTGCTGGCAGTTCTAGTGTTAATATCCCGTGAGGCCATGGGAGATGATTTGTGAATGGCAGTGAAGTGACACAACTGACACTGGTAGGTCACATGACAAGGACAACATGACAAAAAGTTGGACATCCATATTACATTCACACTAGCACATTCTTAGTATATAGAACATATATTTTTTAAAGGTCACTAAGTAAGTTTTTTTAATGCAGCCACTGTTGTTGTTTCAAACCTGTGTTTATTGAAACATGAAAAATTATATCTTGATAAATGTCTCATGTTACAATGGAAACCTGTTGGTTACTAACATTCTACAAAATATCTTCTTTGTTGTGAAAAATAAAGTTATACAGATCTGGAACAACATGAGGATGAGTAAATTATGACTATTCGTTTTTGAGTGAACTATCTAAGGTAGAGTCATTTCAGAAGTTTCACCAGGAAGGTTGGATGTGTTTCTTTTCTAAACTCAAATGTCAGTTGCATTTAAAAAAAAAAAAGGCTGTGAGGTTGAGATGTCCAGATCATCAAAAACGACAGAATCTGGGGGAAAGAATCTGATTTGTTTAGTCTGCGCTGTTGCGTTTCCCAGATATAAATCCCTTTAGCAAGCAATTTGATGTCAAATGCACTGCAGTATTAAAAGACTCCCTAAAACAACTCTAGATTTCTGAAAGATGAACTATTTCACAGTTTGGTCTGTATTTAAATGTCATCAGTCATGAGACCCTCACTGATTTTTTTTTACATCTAGCTCTGAAGGATTGTAGGCAAGCAGTGAAGGACCATTTAAGGCTTGGTCGTTGTGGGGTTCAATTAACTTTCTCTTGACCTTATTGTGGTTGTAATGTAAAAGGTAGTGGGGTTTTCATCCCTGGCTCTGTAGATGAATGAATGGATGGTGGGAAACTGACGAGCCGTGACTATACGCCAGAGACCAATGAAATATCAATCTCTGCCCTTGCTGACCCCATTGTCTGTAAGCATGAGTGATTTTTCATGTTTAATGAACGACTGTGTCAGCAGGTCAAGGTTATTTAAGAAAAAACAACCAGTTCTTTCATTGTTTCATGGTCTCAACAGTGCATCATTGTGCAAGCAGTGGATATCAACACACTATACAATAACACAGGCTATATTTAATCTTGCAGAAAAGGTGATGTGTTTTCACTGGAACTGACAGTTTACAAAAACTACTAGAGTTTTGTAGTGTGAGAAGAACCGAAATCCAATGACTCAAAGTCATGCATGGTGTGGGCGACACATTCTTGGTAGGGGTTTTCGTAAAGAGAGGTAAATATATACTTTTTTTTTTGACACAAAGCCAAAAAGGTTTGTTCACCCAAAAAATAAAAAAATATCCTGCAATTTACTCACCCTCAAGCCATCCTAGGTGTATATGACTTTCTTCTTTTAGACAAACACAGTCAGAGTTATATTAAAAAATATCCTGGCACTTCCAAGCTTTATAATGGGAGTAAATAGTAACTTGCATTTTGAAGTCCCAAAAAGTGCAATTATCCATTATAAAAGTAATCCATATGGCGCCAGGGGTTTCGTAAAGGCCTTCTGAAGCGAAGTGGTGTTTTTGTAAGAAAAATACCCATGTTAATAACTTCTATAAACTGTAATTACTAGCTTCCGGTAACAGCCGTATACAAGTCGAGTTCCAGCCGAAGAGTGAGGTCTACTGAAAATCAGGGCCAAAATTGTGTAGTTTGTGGATGACCTACAGTAAAATATTACTGTGGTGTGAATCTGAGAGGATATTGGCAAACACACATTTCTGTAATTGACTGATTACCTCAATGTTATTGTCTGTGTTTGCAGCCTGTCCACAAATCGGCCCAAATGGGTCAGAACTGGCACTGTTAGTCACATCTGAATCAAATTAAAATGAACTTGAAATAACTTTAAAAGATGATCTGTGAGTAAGCTGTTTTTAGCGATACAGCCTTTTGTTGACGGCACAGCAAATAGTGTCCGATAAAATTAGACAAATTAAATATTTTATTATTGTATCCATTGGACTGCAACAACCCAAGCTTAGAGAAAATACATCGCTCCTTAACTTCTGAAAACCCTCACCCACCATGGAAACTGAAACAAGTGTTAATTTTAGCCTGTACATCTTTTGTCTTCCTTAACATCAAAGGATAAACTGTTGCAAGAGCTGGCAAGTATGTCTCAAATAAAAACATTTACGATGTGGTACAGGGCACAAGACACTTGTTAACTACAAAAATGAAAATGTGTCTCCAAGTGCCTATTTAATTCTACAGTTCCCATCCTACAATAAACACAGTCTAAGAATAGTCCTGTCACCTCTTGTAAGAGTGACGCAGTCTCCATTTAGAATGGCAGTGCTGTTGTAGTGTAACAGTAGTGCTTTTATAGCTGAGATTTGGACTCTGCATTGTCTTGAAGATGAGATCATGCCTTGCTGATGGTCATTCACTAGTCCTTTTGTTTTAATCATAATCTAATAATACATACACATTTGTTAAATGTAGTTTGTGTATCTGAAGAGTCCCGTTGTTAGGTGTAACCTTGCACTATTTCATTAGTATTATATGATTGTGGTAATGCTATTGTTTGTCGGCTTGACTTGGCCGAATCGAGACAATTGCAAAATATTTACTAGGCTGGTATATCAAATTCCATGTCGTGATTAAAGCTACAGTCTTTGATTATGAAATTTCTTCCCATATACTGTTGTAGACTATCATTTTCAGATGAGGTTTGAGCAGATAATGAGGAAAAAAAATATTATTGTGCCCCTTCTTTGTCTAGTTCGCTGTTTAAAGGTGGATCCACATTCTTAAAAATGTGCGTTTTTAACTGGTCTTTCGATGTTCACTCCAAACTGTTTCAAATAAACGCATCGCAATTGACTTCTTTACATTTCTGGCTTTGCAATGAAATAGCTTGTGTTGATTATGGGCTCCTTTTGCCAGATGTGGTTTGCATTTTGAGCACACTATGTTTTTAAATAGTTTACAAATGTTTGTGGGTTAACTGAGAGAAGAAGAATGGGGAATAAAGGACTGTTATCTGAAATGCGTGTGTCTGTGGCTAAACTCATTCCTGTGCAGTTCAAGACACTTTATAGACATTAATGTTATGGGTATTTAAGCTATTTCTAACTATTGTGAGGAGACTCCAGGAAGATTCAGACTTACTTATTCGTACTAAGTTTGATCCCTTCCATTTCTTTTTCCCGGAGTCTGCCAGACTCTGGCTGCATCCAAATTCGCATACTTTGCTACTATATAGTAGGAAAAAAATAGTTAAAAAAAAAAAAAAAAGACCTATGTATGAATTCAAGGTGCGTAAAGAGCAGGCAAAAAGTACCCGGTTGACCTAGTTCTTCTGGTGAGATTCTGAAGTGTGCATATGATGGACACTTTACTATCCCATGATGCCATGGGAGAGGATTTGTGAATGGCGTTGATGCGAAGCAACTGATGCAACATGCTGATGTGATAATAACAACATGTCAAATGTATTGCGTCCAGATTACATTCATGCAATGCAAACTGTATGACTGGATGATTACCTAAATTCAGAAGCTCTAACCAACGTACTTTTCCCATGTTGGTTATTTCGTGCAGACAGTTGCTGCACATCACGTGAAGATCGCGAGCACAGAGGAGAGCGGAGAAACTCGTTGTCAACTGAAGTAGCTTAGAAACTCAAAAGTTATAGCACATATTTTTGTTCTTTTGAAGCAACGATTCATAATCATAATCGAGGTAAAATGTTCAATTAATCGAGATTTTGATTTTAGGTAATATCATCCAACCCTAATATAGAACAGACTTTTTTAGTGATCGTGTGAACTGTGAAGTAATTATTCAAAATAAATACCTACTTGAGAGTGTGCGATTTCAAATGCAGCCACTGTCTCTTTGGGCGCTATATATTTCTCACAAGTCGGCATTGCTGTATTTCAATAATGGTTTTGGAATGAATGGTCTTTTGTTCTTTTCTTCTCAGAGAGTTCAGGTGTTGTGAATGTTGCAAGTTATTTTTGAGGCATTCAACTGTGTGGTTGTAGCTCCGAAGGATGTTGTGTGTTCTGTGACTGAGCACAGTAGGACATTGTCTAAATATGTTTGCTTGGGGTAAAATACAGCATGTTTGTAATTTGTGGACCAATGTAAATCGGTTTCTGGGTGCCTTGAGGTTTTGTAATATGTTTGTCACCTTGGAACAATAGGAAATATTTCAGAAGAATCCAGGTTGTCCTTCCTGACCCAGACTGCAGTGAAAGTAGGTTACAGTTTATGACACATGAGTGAGTTGAGGAGAGATTAATAAGGCAGAATGCTTGGGGAAAGAAATTCTTGTGTCCTTCTTGGTTATTAGTGTTTCTCTTTTTTTCCCCTAAGTTACAATGTTAATGAAAGTAACGACAGATAATTGTGATGTATAGTGTAAAAAATTGTAAATGAAATGGGTTATTGAAGCACGTTTTACACAAGGACTGTTTTGAATTCAAAATTACATTTAATTCAATGTGCTACTTCCTGAGTGTGAAATTTACTAGAAATTGTACTAGCAATTTTTTCTACACTTTTTTTTTGTGTAAGTGAAATATGTGGGGAAAAGTGAAAAAAAAAAAAAAAAACTGTAGGCAAGGTCATATCAACTGGATATTGGTTGAATAGAGGCAAACTGGCTGAATGAAATCCTCAGTCGATTGTAAGAAAGAGGCAGGGCTAAAATAACTGACTAAATAACATTTTAAGTTATGACATTTTGATTAGAAATTATATCAAATAAAAAATGTGCATGAATGAATCATTCACAATAAGATCAAGAGAAAGTATGTTAATTTAATACAGCCTGCTGGATTGTACATCTTTCTCTGTTTTCTTTTTAAATCTGTGTCTGTAAAAAGTAATTTTAGTCCTTTATGACTTTTTTTTACCTTTTTCCAGTAACAAACAAGGAAATTCTTCAATAATTATGTCATATCAGTAGACAGTCATTGCTATTTCCATGCTACACAGATCGTTGAGAACTCAAAAACCCTTCCCTTTAGTTTTTCTGATGTTGCTGGTGAAATATTAATTTACCAAGTCACAATTAAACATTTAATAGACAAAGATACCTTCTCAGTTGTTGTTTTCCAAAACAAGCAGATGCATTTTTTTCATTATTGTAGGGAAGTGTCTGTTGTTTATAGTGCCATCCTGTACTAGCCTGAGCTTCATTTGAGCTTCGGCTTTCCTACAGCCATGCTCGGCCACCAGTGTGGGATTGACTTGGTCACAGGCTTTTTACATCAATATTTACATAGATATAATTGAAAAAATAATTAATCAAATTTTGTGATACCAGAATAATATTAAAATACATAAAAATGAATTTTATCGGATATGAACTTTAATCAAGCTGTGGATACTGCAACATAAAACAAAACATGTTTTTTTTTTACAGTCTTTATTTTTGATTGGCCAGTAATATGGTGTTTATGTAAGTTTGAGAGTGTCATTTTTCATAAAATTTCAAACACCAGTGTATAGAGTTGAGTAATTTCCTAAAATTTTTGAAAACAAACTTTGAGTGTTTTCTCTGGTAGCGGTTATAAAAAAAGCCACTATGTACCTCAAAACAAGGGTGATTCACTACTGTAGAATGCTCAAAAGAGTAGTCATAACGTTTGTATTTAATGTTGTGGTTGTCACTGTGGCCAAAAGTTTTGAGAATTACATAAATATTGGAAATTGGAAAAGTCGCTGCTTAAGTTTTTATAATAGCAATTTGCATATACTCCAGAATGTTATGAAGAGTGATCAGATGAATTGCATAGTCCTTCTTTGCCATGAAAATGAACTTTATCCCAAAAAAACCTTTCCACTGCATTTCATTGCTGTCGTTAAAGGACCTGCTGAGATCATTTCAGTAATCGTCTTGTTAACTCGAGCACAAGGCTGGAGATCATTATGTCAGGCTGATTGGTTTAGAATGGCAGACTTGACATGTTAAAAGGAGGGTGATGCTTGAAATCATTGTTCTTCCATTGTTAACCATGGTGACCTGCAAAGAAACGCGTGCAGCCATCATTGCGTTGCATAAAAATGGCTTCACAGGCAAGGATATTGTGGCTACTAAGATTGCACCTAAATCAACAATTTATTGGATCATCAGCAACTTCAAGGAAAGAGGTTCACTAATTCTGACAAACTCCAAGAAGTGATTATGAAAGAATTTTGTTCATTACTTTATGCTGTGACTCATTGCTGCCAGGGATTTCTACCCTAGTCGAAATCCCTGTTTTCATTTAATTTTACCCATGTATACATCACCCGGAAATCGCGCTGCGCTCACACAGAAATTTTCAGGAGAAACTTATCAACGCTGCCCTGCGACTTTTAATAAAATAGCTTTGTTGCTGAACCATCACTTTATATTTCTCAGCAATGAGGGCATAACATTGTTGGCAACCACGTTGTGCATTAAAATCGTTTAATGCACAGCTAGCCATGGATTATTCCTTACTCAATGCCTTTTTGCTACACAAAAATTTCTTAAAAGTTGCATTATAAATATGTGAACGAAACAAAAAGGCTTTAATGACATTCCCAGTATGTTAAATTCAGTTTACAGGATATAATACAGCTGAAATGGCGGTTGATGCATTTGATTTGGATAATTATTTGGTTATTTAAAATATTTCATATGAGGTAGATGTTAGTATATTATTACTTTCATATGCTAATATTCAGCTGCTAAAATGTGCTTGGCATGTGTTGATTTTTAACGCGTTCTCATTGGCACTCATTGGCGCCCCCTCCAGCTAGTAACAC
This sequence comes from Opsariichthys bidens, assembly GCA_037194245.1. Lineage (NCBI taxonomy): Eukaryota > Metazoa > Chordata > Actinopteri > Cypriniformes > Xenocyprididae > Opsariichthys > Opsariichthys bidens. The sequence continues at coordinate 21,854,111 of CM074279.1, read as the reverse complement.
CCTAGACAACTGCCTAGTTTCCCTCTGCCTAGAAATGTCCCTGATTGCTGCTTCTGCTGGTGATCTTTACCTCTAGCGCTGTTTTTGTGATAAACATGGTTTTTGTAGATAAGCTGATCTTTTGACTGATGCAGTTGCTGTGACTGGCTCTTTACTGCGCAGTAACATTCTGATCTTGGCCCTCCTCCACTCTCGGACAAATGAGTATTTTTTTTATTTATTTATTTTTTTGCTTCAATCCGTTGGGATTATGGCTCTTATTTCTGTGTTGTAGAAGGAGGGATGAAAAACGAGGTGAAAGGGAAAGAGGATGAATCGGGAGCAGGTGGTTGTGCCAATGTCACATGGCAGTTTGTTGGTGCACGTGGATGGCATTTCATTATGGTGACGTTGGATGCTGTACCAGCATAAAGGACTTTACTGGGCAGACTTGATGAGCTTGACAAGATGTCAAATGTCAGTAATTTTTTAATCATTGCCGATGTCTTTTCAAGACCCAATCTCACACACTTCATCTAATATCAAACATGCTTGAATTGAAGTTTGGCTTTAAGTAAGATTTTTTCAAATTCAACATTTTAAAGTTTTCCTAATATAATAGTTAGATGAAAGTGATGGTAACTCTTGGCGGAAGGAAAGATGTTTCCTGTTGATACAATGCATGAATGATAATTTTATTCATATTTTATTTGACTTAAATCATACATACATGGTTTGGAGTTTATATTGGAGTTTATTATTTCCATGAACCTTAAAGCACGAAGACTTTCCTTTTGGAAAAAGGAGCTCTTTAAGCATTAAGTGACTTTTAAAATATTTGTATAAAGGTCTGATTTTAGATTTTGATTTTCCATATTTTGAAACTATTACAATTTTTATATTATTATTCTACAGTGATGTGGTTTGCTGTGTTAAATCCTCCTTCAGAACCTAAAAAGTGCAGTGTGCTGTTTATGCAGCAGTACCTATTTAAGTTATTTAACCCGTTAAGAGAACATACATACAGAAACATTCAATGCATGTATTTGCTACTTTGTTGCAAAGAGAGTAACAAATGAGTTGTCTAAATTTACAAGCATACTGTACTGTATTCTCTCTTGCTTTGCTTTCAACAAGGCCATTTTGAGATATTTATCTATCTTTGTATTTTTCTTTTTCAGGTTGACAGAATCATCAGGATCACTCACTGATGGACCAGTTAACTACAAGTACAAGACAAAATGCACTTGGCTCATTGAAGGATAGTGAGTACCACTATGTCTAGCTAATCTCTCAGTATGTTTTTTTTTTGTCTCAGATGTTCTCCCAATTTACATCTATATTTAGTATTTACCAGATGTCTTTGTTCAAAGCAGCATACAAATTAGAATTTTAAAAAAGTTTATTGCTCTAAGCTAGCCCTGCGACATGCTATTGAGTTCCTCTAAAAACCTACGCCTCCCCAGGTCCACCTGCCTAGATCTGCTACGTTATGTCTATTTATGCAGCAGCAGCATATCTTACATGCTCACAGCAGCGTGTTTGTGTATCTATTAGCAGTAGCAAGTGTAGCGGATCTAGTCCTCCAAGACCAAATACATTAACATTACCATAATCAGTAACATGCTAAAACTATTCTGAGAGTTGCCATTATTGAAATAGAATATTTTTTACTCTTGTTATTAAGTGTCAAATTAATATATTTTCTGTTTTCATTTTAGCCCAAATGCTGTGCTGAGGTTGAGGTTTAACCATTTTGCCACAGAGTGCAGTTGGGATCACATGTATGTCTTTGATGGAGACTCGATTTACGCACCTTTGGTAGCTGTGTTTAGGTGAGTGGGACTGGAATCATTGTAATACACACACCCTGACACAGCAGATACACACTTCCCTAGTCATTTCATAATGTCAAGCAGAAATGCATTACATTGACCCAAGACTGACCATATTATCTTATGAACAAAAGAGTATTATATATGAATATATATTTATATTGCACACAAACAAAAGTAAACAAAACCATCAACAACTCCTTGTGTCCAATTTAGTGAAATGAACAGTGAACTTTAACCAGTCAACATGGTAGAATCAAATGAGACCACATCATCCATGAAGTGTGCTTGAAAATGAATGCTGATCTTTCATTTGTGTGAACTTGAGACATTTTAAAATTAAAATTTTAATTTAAAAATTCTTTTTATTTTACAAGCATTAAAATAAATTAACAAATTGCACTCCGTCTTCGTCTCCGTCCTCGTTTTAATTAAAATTACTTGAATGGAGAGTAATAAATGGCATGAAATCATAATGGAAAAAAATCTGTATCTTAGTTTTTTCAAAGATTTATTCAAATGTACTGATTCCCATTTGCACAAATAGAAAATTCTAATATCTCAAAGGAGCAAGGAGCATGTAAAAATATTTTTCAGAATTAAGGTCTAACCTGAATATGGACCTTAGTTGGTGAATGGTTTGCAAGTAAACATCGTCTGTGACCACAGTAAATAAGGTTAAACCAATTGTTTGTGGAAAAATTATACTAATTTGGTCCCACCGTGAACTATGAGGTTGCTAAGTGATATGTGCTTTTTTGAAGTCATCAATGCACATTATTTTAACTTATTTTTAAATAATCGTTTTTAAATGTGGAATTCTTGGTTGAAAACATTTCTCATGATTCTGCAAAGAAATCTCTAACAATCAGAGGATCAGAGCATCACTCCGTAAATCATTAGTGCCCAACCACTCCTGTGAAGCACTGCGAATGACGTTACGGTTTCAGACCTCTACTAACTCAGGTTACTTAAATGTATGTATATAAATATTTTGCAATAAATGTAAAATATAGTATTTCTGTATACTGTGTCCTTCCTGAAACGAGACTGTTGAAAAAGTGTGCGGGCACTGTTGCTCTTTATTGGAGACAGAGACTAGCTCACATATAATGCGGCACGTAACACATGATATTTGCTATTTTATGCATTAATATGCAAGGAAAAAGTCACATTGTCATAAGTATAATATATTGGAAGTATTCCCCCGTATATCTAGTGGTTACATTAGTTCAGTCACATTAAATGTAAAGCAGTCTGTTTGCTTCTCACTTTTAACTCTCATTTTCTTCTTCCTTTGAAGTGTTATCTCTTATTTTTAATGGGATGGAACTTGTGTTCAGATACCTGCTGTGTATTTTAGTGTGTGTGTGTGTGTGTATGCGTGTTGGTGTGCGGTATCTGGTCCATCGCATCTCTGTGTCCTATGGTGTGTCTGAGAGTCCCATCTGGTTATCCACTTGTTGTGTTCCTTATTTGATGAATATTGGACCATCACGAGCATAGAGATTTATTTTGATGCTGTTTGCTTATCTGCATGAGTGGAACATGTGAACACAAAGGAAGGAGGTTTTTTTCTTCTCTGATTTGTGTCATACTCTTGCATGTCCAGTGGCCTGGTTGTCCCAGAAACGAAAGGAAATGAAACCATTCCAGAGGTGGTGACCACATCCGGGTACGCATTGTTGCACTTTTTCAGTGACGCTGCCTACAATCTTACAGGATTCAACATCTTTTATTCGTGAGTATCGTTACACAGTGACAATATTTTTTTTAAATATAGTTTTTTTTATTATTGTCCTGATCACTCTCTCCCTGCTGTATTTTTCAGGATAAACTCCTGTCCTAATAACTGTTCAGGTCATGGAAGGTGTACTACAGGCAACTCCATCTCTAGCAGTGTTTACTGCGAGTGTGAGCGATACTGGAAAGGTGAGGCCTGTGATATTCCTTACTGTTGGGATGACTGTGGCAGTCCTGATCGTGGATACTGTGACCTCACCGGAGAAAAGCTCTGCGTCTGCAATGATAGCTGGCAAGGTGAGTTGCCAATAATTGTTCAGAAGCAGATGTCTTTATGAAATTACTATATCTCTACACTGTCTGCAAACTGTTATAAGTTTAAGTTCTCATACTTTAAAAAAAAAAAAAAATTCTGGAACAATTTTTTTTTAAATAAATTAACAGTTATTTTAAACTGTAACATTATTTCACAGTATTACTGTTTTTCTGTATTTTTGATCAAATATATGTAGCCTTGGTGAGCACATCTTCTTTCAAAAACTTTTAAAATATAACTGACCCCAAACTTTTGAAAGGTAGTGTACATTTGTGCATTTTTCCTCAATATGTTGATTACAGAGTTCCAGAACTCCGCGACAGCATATCCATGGAATATTCCAGCCACCTAAAAAAATATACTAGTAACAAAATCACAGTGAGTCCAGCTAACCTGTTCGCTTTTTGCGTAGCGGGCACGCTGGTCGAATTTCTCACTATAAGCTACACAAAAATCTGGTGACGCCTCTGTGCACGCGCAGTACTCAAATCAAGCAGCAAAATAAGAAGAGTTTGACCAATCATAGCACTGGATTCATTTCCCAAATAGCAAGTGGGGATAATTGACAAATGCATAAGGCCTATCATTAAAAAGATACTGCAAATCAACAGCAACACAAATTCACACTTAATGCGCAGCTTGTCAGAGCTGTACGACTCTGTGATCAGTCGAAAATGCTTCTCCATCTGAAAGCCAGAGGGCGCTCCTGCGCAGAAACTCAAAAAATGCCCTGCAGCAGAAGATAACACTTGTCATATAGCTGAATAAACAGAAGATTGAAACGCTTTGAGTAAACATGACCAATAAACACACAACTGCCTTATTCTGTGTAAGAAGCCACATCATCTCACAGAAGGATGCTCAACTGTTGTTATGAAGTGAGTTTGGAGTAAAAGCATGTTATTAAATGTTGTCTTTTGTTGGACAAGATGTTAATAAATGCTTCTCATGTCTGGAAAGATGTTTGACGCACATTGCTTTTTCAAATGTACGTTATTAGCGACTCAAACTCACAGTGCTTTCGGATGGATTGTCATTTAGAGCCATACTTCATTGACTAGCTGTGCATAAAAAATAATCGCAGCCTTTGCGATTTCATAAACACACTAAGAATCACTTTTAAGAAATAATGACGTTCAAGTTCAGTGTCATTTTTCGTATCTTGCGATAAATCGTGCAGCTCTTCACCAAAATGACATATTTAAGCATTTTTGCCAAAATTGCTTGACCGTAACTCCACACCCTTGCCTCATTTAATATACTTGGATAAATGAATATGCAAGTTAGCTGCACAGTGGAATTGCTCTTTACAACATCAGACACATAACTGATTAATATGATTAGCCTTTTGCTTGACTATGTTACACTTATATTTACATTTAGTCATTTAGCAGACGCTTTTATCCAAAGCGACTTACAAGTAAGGAATACAAACAAGCGATTCTTCATGAATTGGCAAATATGTTATCAAACAGCTAATATTGTGTTGCTAATAATGTTACACAAACCATGTTCCCGCTTGCCATGTCAGACTTAGACAGCTGCCTTCTAAAAATTAGTGTCCTTACAAACTCTTTAACAACTCAGAACGTCAGTGGAGAAAGGCATATAGTTCATCATAACATTGTAATATACATCATACACCCGCCATACTGCTAAATCTACACAATTTTTCATATCAACAGAAAAATACACTGGGATAACCATGTTTCTCTCAAGACTCCCCTGCCAGTCCACTGTTAATGATATGCAAAAGCCCGCCAGCACGTTGACGTGATTGGTTACAAGGTAGTTTGTGACGTCACAGACACTAGCGATTTCAAGAGTGGGTTTGAGAGTGTCTTTTTTCACTGACGTTTTAAGGAGAAAATTCTCAGTAATGGTGTTGACATATGAATTTGCACCACACATAGACACATTAACTACATTAACAACTAGAATTTCACCACAGGGTAAAGGTAAACTGTTTAGGGTGGATGTGGAAAGTTTAAATATTGAATTAATTTATCTTTATCTCCTCTGGAGTTGACGATCACGTGGGTGTGATCGCATGGATCAACTTAAAATACTCATTCATGTCATTCACAGACATGGAAAATTACCATCGTTTGGCAAATAAATAAATGATGGACAGTTACATACATATTACCAGCATTTTATCATGTAAGATTTTTGATTTACTTCAAACAATGGAATTTATAGTAATTTAAAGTGTTAATATTAATTAGCCAGTCCTCGAATGGCTTGGGTATGCATATCATTCACAGCTTAAATGGACTGCAGCCCCATATGACATAAAGTTTTCATTTTAAAAAGAAGTGACATCTTTTTGGTGTTATGTTATTGATATTCTAAGATGATATGCTGCTGTTTTAATGTCTTTATGATGGAGATGACTGGAAAAGACTGACCACTCTTGCATGCAAAGCTTGACATGAACTTGCACTCATTCTTCATTTAGAGAGATATTTTACTAACCACTAGGTGGCAGTGCTGGATCATTTTTGGATCTGTCCTTCAACCGTCTGCATGCTTAATTGCAGTAATTCATAGCTTTTTAACAGCAAATTTTGCCATCAACGTCTATTTTTTTCCACAAGCAATTTTGAATAGTTTTTTGTGGTATGGTTTATAATAGCATTTGAAATTCAATGTAAGATAGAGCATGATTGGTTGAGAGGTTTGAATTCTTAACAGTGTTTGTTGAAAATACAGCTCGAGTTGTTGACAGATCTGGTTCATAGCCCTCAGTGTTTGTTAAGAATCTTAAACTAGAGTTTATGACTCACACGGGTCCTGTGAACACTCACTTCTGTGTAGTTTTAATTTGTTAATGTTTGTTAATGTTTTCCTGTCTGACGCTTCTTTCCCATCTCAGGTCCGGATTGCTCTTTAAAGTTTCCTTCGGCTGAACCGCACTGGTTTCTGCCTAACGTGAAGCCTGATGGACAGTCACTAGGCCGGGCTTCTCATAAGGCAGTGGTACATGGGAAGCTGATGTGGGTGATTGGAGGATTCGCCTTTAATTACAGCTCCTTTCAGATGGTTATAAAGTAAGTTCTGCTGTCTGGTGACATTATCAGCTAATATTTTGTACTTCACTTTATAAAGATCACTTGTGTCTAAAAGAATCATACATGCACACTTATGTTTAATTTTGTGATGTGATCTTCAAAAGCCATTTTGAAAATGTAGGATTTTATGTTACATATCAACCATCTTGGGATGATTGCTTTGCTTTGATCCTTACCCATAATTCTAAATGACTGTTGCTACCTCTTTAAAGGAGCATTAAGTGATTTCTGAGAAACACTGTTGATATTCGAAATCGACGCCCAAATACACCCCTCTCTTAATTGCTCCGTCCATAAAATACTTACTATGCAACACAGGAAACCACTAACAGCTGGTGCATCAGACAGCTTCTGCAAGTCTGAATGAGTCGGCTGTGATTCAGCAAGATGCCACAGCATATCTTGGTTATGTGAAACAGCAAAAACCAATGTTACTGAAACAAATCAAGCTCAGCGTACGTTTACAGGCCTTCCCACTCGCTAATGTCTCTCCAGCGCTGAAAAGCCTTTTCAATATTGATGTGAATCCTGGTACTTTCCTGATCGTAACCATCTTCTTCCAATTATATTCCTCTGACCTTTTCATCTTTGGTAATATCGCAACCATTACTCTTTCTACAGTCTTTCTACAAATGTCCCACTTGCTCACTCTGTCTCCTCCCTCTGTTGCTGATTGGCTATAAGAGTGTTTTGGTGCTCCATGGATTGGTTCGATCCACTTTGTTTTTTCTCATATTTACACAGCCAGGACTATTTACAAACACATTTTTTATCAGCTTATGAACAACAGACATCTTGCAAAAATGCTTTAGGTGTTTATGACTTACACATTTTTTTTTAACATTTTCTCAGAAATCGCTTATTGCACATTTTAATATCTATTATAACAGTGGATAAATATGTAACTTTTTCTTGAAAACGCATACTTTAAATAAAGATTAGAAATAATATTTAGGGCTGCTTGATTTATCGTGATTAAATCGCGAGCTACATGGGAAAGGCTGTGATTTATATAATGTGCGGCTTGTCAGAGCTGTACGGCTCTGTGATCAGTACTAAGTGCTTCTCCATCTGAAAGCCAGAGGGCGCTCTTGTCTGTTTTGTAGCTATAATCTGGAGAGCAGCACTTGGGATGTGGTTCCAATCAATGGTGGACCTCTGCAGCGCTATGGACACTCTCTGGCTCTTCACAAGGTAAACACTCTATACTTTGTATGACAATGCCTCAGTGAGTGACTTAACTGTTTGCCATTGATATGCAGAACCGTTGATTTACAAATTAGATGTGACCTATATAGCACAAATAGTGTTTAGCTATTGTATGCTTTTTTTGGATATTTTTATATTTTTGTAGCAACAGTGCCAACTAGTGTTATTATTCAAAAATAATTTTTATAATTATCAAGTAAATGTTAAATTGTTTTTATCTGTGTAAAAAAAACTTCCTCTTACTTGTTGTTAAGTGAACCAAGTAGTAATTTTAATGTGATAACGTAAGTTTTCTTATGTCAGAGCTAATAAAACAAAATCAGCGTTGCATTGGCCGGGAATCGAACCCGGGCCTCCCGCGTGGCAGGCGAGAATTCTACCACTGAACCACCAATGCATACGTTTCAACGTATTTTCAGACTTCTGCTCACGTGAGTAGCACACGTAGCTTTTTAAACCAATGCAGGCAAAGCCGGTCAGGACACAGAGTTAAAACTGTTTATATTAAATTTTAAACGAGGGAAAAGAGAGCTGGAGCAGATAATTAAACAGTCCAGTCCGGTCCAGTGCCATATGAGGATGGGACGTACCTAAACGATTTCATGTGAGCATTGGTGGTTCAGTGGTAGAATTCTCGCCTGCCACGCGGGAGGCCCGGGTTCGATTCCCGGCCAATGCAGCATCCTTTTTCTTTCGTTAGTCCTTACAAAACAAAGATATAGGACTTAGGAAAATTAATGCTTGGTTTACTTGATGAGTTTTATGACAGTATGTCTGTTCAACAGGCAGAATGAAAGACATAAAGCAACAAAAATGCAGTAAGAATCGGAAAGAGGAAGTTGTTTTTCATTTGATCAAGTACCCATGGTTTTCTTTCTATAAACGGAACTTTAAAAAAAAAAAAAATTTGTCCGGTGTGAAAATTTATGCTGAAAACACATTCATGAGAATCACATACTTTCCAATGATTTTCCACTGCAGGGTATTTGTTTTCTCCACCCGAGCCTGTGATAATGTCTGCGGATTCATAAGAATCCTTATTCTGTTAATGGTTTTAAACTGAACGAAATAAGCAGGGGCTTTTTCTCAGTCCACAGTGTAAAAAGGTTTTACTGGGCTATTTTTAAACCAGCATAAAATAGCAGCGAATTTAACAACAGTTTAATGGACACAAAGACCTCACCCTTTTTCATCACACATTTAAACATAAACTTTCTCTCTCATTCACAGTTCACATTATGTTTTAAATTAGCTGCCTTCATTGTGGCAAAAAGTCCCTGGAAATGGTCAAATTAAAATCATTGTTCTATCCAAAATACACACGACTGTGTTTTTTTTTTACTAAGCTGTCATCTGGCAGATGTCTTTATTTGTCATAAACTGCTGTGAATGCACTTTGATGATAGGAATTCAGTAGCAGGCCCGTTAATGTGCATTTATAGAGGATTAGAAAGTGAAAGCTTGTGTGTGCGTGTGTATGTGCATGAATGTGAGAGTTCAGTCAGTATAATGAGACGGCCTTTTGCTTACTGTTTCATGAATCATAAAGTGGCTCTCTGCACTTTTATCTGAACTTTTATGTGAGGATATCCTCAAATTCTTCGTTTGCATTCTGATTGTCTTTAGGCCATCTGTTGCCTTTGAATATCAACTGAGTATGAAGCACAGGATGTATTTTATACACGTCAACTAAAATGTTGTCATTTATTAGGCAAATAACAAACTGAAACCACTGAATAATCTCTAACTAATAATAAACTAAAATAAACTATAACTAAAAAAAAAATATTTCATTTTTATTTTGAATGGCCTCCTTTGTCCTTGAAAACAGCTTGCACTCATGCTGGCATTGTTTTTATGTACCTTTCCACAATCTGTGTTGTCATTGTCTTCCAAATAGTTTCTAATTGCTCCTAAAGACTTGCTTTTGATTAAACTTTTGAGCTATCTTCCATCTTTGAATCAATTAAATTTATTTTTTATTTATATTTTAGCATTAGAAACACCTACTAAAGAGCTTAGACATATTTTTGTGGCTTAACCATTGCAGAAACAAAAAAGTGATGTTGGTTATCACTAATATTATTAGTTTAGGGACGTTATGGCACAAACCTTACATTAGGGTGATGGTCTAATAAATATGTTAAACGCTCATATGTATGATTTTTTTTTTAAGCCCTGGCTGCATTTATTTGATCAGAAGTACTGCAGCAGTGTCACTAGGCTTGAGTCTGTTCTCCATGGAGTCCTTTTTAGATGCAGTGTATTGATTGACTGTTTACTCAGGAGAATATGTGATCCTGTGATGCTGGGAAATTGGTGTCCAACTTTTGCTCAGCCTGAGGTGATGAAATGCCTCAAATGCTTGCACAGGAACTCATGGTGTCTTAATTTCTCTCCTCTGCTCTTTACAGGATGATATCTACATGTTTGGTGGGAAGCTGGAGGCAGGCTGCGGGAACATAACAGATGAACTGTGGCTGTTTGATACACATAGCCGTTCTTGGTCCCTCAGGACGCCCAGTCCTGGACTGCAAGCCCAACACTTCTCTGTGGAGGGACATACTGCTCACATAGTGGACGATAAAAATGGAGAACCTGTCATGGTGGTGCTTTTTGGCTATTCACCCATTTATAGCTACCTCAGCCACGTCCAGGAGTACAACATCCGTAAGTGTCAATATGCACCTGTTATTGAGAAACAATATTCCTCACACGAACCGACGGTGCATTCAAGTTATGTCAGAAAGAGCGTATTTGCAAGTTGAATGCACATGAACATCACCTTTGGATTTTCTTTCAAGCCTAGAGTTTCCGAGTTGTGCATTCTTTAGTTGTCAGTTTCTAAAATGTTGTTGAATTTTATGTAGCTTCGATCAAGGTGATTTCAACACGTCTGACGTTGTAATTACGACTTCCAAACTTGTAAATATAAACTTCCCAGGCGAAATTGAATGCACCATGAGTGTGTAGTTTCATGACAGTGTCTGTCTTGTGTTGATGTCAATCTGACAAATGCAGACAGTTCTTCTGGCTTCCAGCAGATGGCAGTGTATTATAACATATTATTAGCACAACACTTAGGTGATGAAATGGTGAGTTGACATGGCCAGACTCATTAAAGTGAAGGTTCTTTTCTTTCAGTGGTATTTTCTACTCGACTCGCTCCACTCTCTGTCACAAACACACCCACTGAAACACACTCTCATGCTTTAGGTCATTAAGAAGTGGTGGTACCTGAACTGCACTGTCTGGGATTGAACAGTGATTAATGTGTCTGAGCTCTGTTGAGACTCCACTTGAATCTCTCTTTCTTATGCTCTCCCTTTCCCCCTCTCGTTTTTTCTCAGTTCGGTCTCTCTAAATGAATACACGAGCTTATTAGAGCTGTTGAAAATGATGGAAATCGCACCCCACTGCGCATCTGTGAACTTGATGACACAAAGAACTTGGCGAAAACAGAATGAGGCAATATTTGAAGAGAAGTTTTCTTAAACTTGAGATAGGTACAAATACAGTGATGTAACAAGTCCAGATATTAATAAAAGGCAGAGAATGCTTAACCATATCCTCTGTCACTGTAACAAGTAGTCATGTGTAATTGATCACAGATGTTCTACCAGAGCAACTTAACCACGGCCCTGAAGTCAGCTAAATCTAATAATGTCAGCATATTAGATTTAGCTATGTAAATATCTTTCTTTCTTTTTTTTGAAAAAAAAAAAAAGTTTTATTTAACTTAATAATTTTTTGTTTCGTTTGTATTTTACACCAAACTTAAATGTGACATGTTGCGTTGCAAATATAAAAGCGATGTTGCATTGGCCGGGAATCGAACCCGGGCCTCCCGCGTGGCAGGCGAGAATTCTACCACTGAACCACCAATGCTCACATGACTTAGGGTCCTGCTGACACGGTTTCGGACCTCCTATCCTTGTTTTTTGTGCATCGTTCTTTTCTGAAAGACTGGTTTTGATTTTTATTTCTTCTCTGACGTTTCTATTTCCCCACGCATAGTTTCTCGGCTCCTCACTATATTATCAAACTTGTTTTGAGTGGTTTTAATTGTCATCCATTTAAGATCTTTGAGTGGGTCATCAAAAGTGTGTTTCAAGCCTATGTGGATGTGAGCTTAAATATTGTGGCATTTGAAACAAATCATATAATATAATGTAATACAGTATAATATAATTCTAATTCTTTAATATTGCTTTTGGCTCACACTGATTTAAGCAAATATCTAGATAATTTGAACAAAGATGTTTTTCTTTCTGCCTGATTCTTTCTTGTTCCTTATTCATAAGAAGTTTTTTTTCTCATGTTACCCTGCATTATATTGTTTGTATAATGCAAATGTGTGATACTAGATACACTACCTTTCAAAAGACAGTAAAGATATTTATATTATTACATAAACTATCTATTACAAATAAATGCTATTCTTTTGAACTTTCTATTCATCAAAGTTTCACAGTTTCCACATAAGTTGCACAACAGTTTTCAACATTGCTTGTAATAAGAAATGTTTCATGAGCCAAATCAGCATATTAGAATGATTTCTGAATGATCATGCAACATATGCGCATTTGAGTTTCTGAGAGTAAAGTCTAACTCTATGTCTCAGGTACTAACTCCTGGTCGGTGGCAGAGACAAATGGGGCGCTGGTGCAGGGAGGATATGGCCACAGCAGCATTTATGACAGCTCCTCACATTCCATATATGTCCATGGAGGATACAAAGCCCTGCCTGCCAATAAATATGGCCTAGTGGATCATTTATACCGCTATCAGGTCCACACGCACACCTGGTGAGTATCCAAACTGTGTACATGTTATGCTCTTTAACTATGAAAGTGTGTGTGTGTCTGACCATTTCATCCTCTGCCCTCTCCAAAAACACAACGGATGCTTTTCTTCCATACACTAATCAAACCCTTAGCACACATGTGAGCAGGAATCACATCTTCCCTAAGCCAGTAAGTGTGCTGACCAAGGCTTCCTGACGTGTGAAATATGGCTGTATTTACAAATAAGCTGGTAGTGACACTATAAATGATGCTAGGTTGTTGTTGCCAGACTGAGTTCTTTGGAGGCTTAGTCCAATAGGAATGAATCCAACATGTCAGACCTTTCACAAATGCGTTTTTACACTTCTTTTTGTAATAACTCCATTGAAAAATAAAAACCAGCTAAAAGGGATTGTTCACCCAAAAATGACAATTCTGTCATCATTTACTCACACTTAAGTTGTTCCTGCCTTTATACATTTCTTTGTTCTGCTGTACACAAAGGAAGATATTTGGAAGTTTGTAACAAAGCAGATCTCGCCCCCGATTGATTACCACAGTAGGAATAAAAATACTATGGTAGTCAATGGGGGGTGAGATCTTAGGACAGTTTAAGATCAGATGGACCTTACTGGGAGACCAGTTTAATCCAACCAAGATCAGCTAATTGCCATTTAACTCAGGCTGGTTTAAGCGTTTTATCCAGCAAGAAAGGCAGTCATTTGTTCACCACTAGTGGCACCAAATGAAATTACTGTTTTTTTTTTGTTTGTTTGTTTGTTTGTTTTAGACAGTGACAAGTTTCAGACATTTCCTAGTCTTCCATTGCTAAGACTAACTGGTAGTCCCACTCGAAACTTATGCTGTTGGTGTTTGGCCAACAATGTTGTCTTATGGTGCTACTAGTTGTACTGAAATTACACCCTTTACCTAAAACCCTAGCTTAGAAATGTTATGACATTTCTTTTATTATCATGAACATTGCATTGGCTTACAATTGAACTCAAAGGTACCACCAATGCTTTTATGAATGCTAGGGAACTCTTTTTGGAGCGTAGACAAAGCACAAAGTAGCAGTAGAAGTTAATTCGAGGTTTCTCTCTCACATTCGTTCCTTTTCGTGCTCAAAGACGGTTCACTTAAAAGTTGTTGGCTGCACAAAGAAATCTTTTGTATCCGTTTCTCCTAGAATGTCACCGTCTTCTGTGCTTGCAGATGGAAGACATTAAAAAACGAGACACATGCCCAGTTTTTTTTTTCTTTGCCTTTATATTTAATGTCTCTTTGCTTGGCCTAGCGGTGAAACCTTTCTCTAAAAGCTCTCTTACCCTTAAATACGAGGATTTCTTGCTCATGCACACACAGCTCGTTCCTCACTCTCTGGCGTTTGATTGGCAAAACAAGTGAAAGGAGCTGCACAATGCATCAAACAATGCTTCGCTTGGGGTGTTTGACAGAGTGTAGAGAGGAGTGCTGAGTGGATGCAGAGTGACACAGAGTGCTTAACCTCGCACACACAATCACAATGAGGTCGAAGCAGAGATAACAGATGTGATGGAAAGCAAAAGGGAGAAGTGGTGAAAGAATTTTGAGGTTAGAAATTTAGGGGGAATTTAAAAAGGGAAAGGGAGAGAAAAGTCACTTGAGAAGAAAAGTTGAAAATTAGTTACTAGTAAACTAATTTCTCAAATGTGTTATTATGAAAGTGTTTTATAGATGTTTATTAGGGCTGCCCCTGAATAAAGGTTTTTCTATTCGATTAGTAGTCATTTAAGCCATTAGTCGACTAATCACGTGTTTACATTAATATCTTCATAACCAGCGATTAATTGCATATCTATAAAACATGGCCTAATCAGCGCTCAAGCACAAGCATGAAGCTTTCCGCAGCGCACCGGCAAAAGTAATGATTATGAGTGTGTTGTGAAAAAAACAGAAGGTGACTGTCTAAACATTTTAATAATTTGTTTTTATGTGTTTTTGGCTGCACAACCATGCTGACTCGTAGTAGTAGTGCATGTTTCATATGGATTACATCATTTGAGAATAGTTATTTTCCATTTGAAATGGCTTTGTTTAAAAATAGACAAGCTTTCTATAGATACATTTTTCGTGTTTGTGAAGCAAGTAGACGCTGAGTTTCGGTCCATTTTGTGTTCAAGTTCAGTGAGATCAAGACGACAGAAAGCGTATCCTGATTGTTTTCATTATTTTACAAATGCACAACGTTTTACTGTTATTGTGAGTTTAGAGAAATAAAAGTAGATCCTTAAAAGTTGCCTCCATGTAAAGCAGTAAGCGGTCTCCACACAAACACTTGGATATGCACCTAATAATAATAGCGCACGTTTATGTAGGACTAGGATAACATTAGAGTGAGTGGACTTGTAAAGTTGCTACCTGCATTTTTCAAGTGATGATGAATAATATGCAAATGTTTGGATTTCCTGCCGTTAACAATCTGTCCCTCACGGACTATGCCACTTCCTGTGGAGAATTTTTTTTTGTTTTTCTGCGACTAACCAAATAATTAAATCTTGCTCGACCTAGTCTCTTCTAATCGACTAACGGTCTAGTTGACTATTAGGGGGCAGACCTAATGTTTATTGTATATTTTTGTGAATATGAGGAACCCCCCCCCCAACCCACAAACCCCATGCAGTCCACCCATGCAGACAGACAGAACACCATACTGAAATATTCATGAACATGTCCAGTGTAGTCCGATTTCTGAACGAATGATTCAGTACAGTCCGATTCCTGAATGAATGTTTTTTTTTTTATCAAAGTCAGTCAATGACATATTCTGAATCTCTTACTGAACTGCAAGTTATTATTACATCATGTTCGACTCGAAACCATTCTTCATGTGTATTTCGTGATTTTGCGTGCACAAGTGCGCTTATGCATACATATGTGTGTTTCTGTGCGTGGGTAGATGTCTCTGTGGTGCCATATTACTGATGGCGTCCGTCTGCGTATCTGACCTAGCCTGTGGAGAGTGACCTTCAGAGCAACTGTTCCATCCCATAAGCTAAACAATCATGCACATGCTGCATTACAATAGCCAATGAGATGTGTGTTTGCCTCTCCCCAGGTTTATTCTGAAAGAAAGCGGCCTGGCAAGATACCTCCACTCCGCTGTGCTGATCAGTGGAGTTCTGCTGGTGTTCGGGGGAAACACTCATAATGACACCTCGCTCAGTAACGGGGCAAATGCTTCTCCTCCGACTTCCTCTCCTATGACATAGGTATTTAACACCTGTGACCTTCCTTCTCTGATTGCACTAGTACTTCCTTAAAGGTGAAGTGTGGAATTGCAAAAGTAATGATTTTTGTCAAATTCTCAGTTGAGATCTTCTGAAAAAGAATAGTGCCTATATTTGGACATTTTTGCACTTCATGCTTTATAACATATGCTGCCAGCACACTTTGGATTCATTAACCATATACATTATAATTTATGACTCTTGACTATGCATGGATCCAGTGACGTATTATGAGATACAGAATGCATGCACACTCAGCGGTACAGTTACTGTAAATTGTTTCGTTCAAGCTGCTGCAGTGTGATATTACTGACAGTTCATTACAGAAAGCTGATAAGCCAGTGGAGATCTACTGGAATGCACAGTTGAGTCATATTGTAATTTCCCAGAATATTGCAGACATATGCAAGCGAGACACATACAGGATGCAATGACTGCATGTGTGGTGTCTGTAATCAAATCTTTGGTGGTAGCCTTATGGAAGACCTCCCAGTGCAGAACCTTTAAATAGTCTACATACCACCTCATCAGTGCTCTCACTTTTCACTTTTTGAAAGTTAGTGTCCGTGGCTCTGTTCCAAAACCTAGGGAACTCTATGTAGGCAGCATTTTAAGGCATCAAATGCTCAAGATTTGAAACCTGTTCAAATGGTGTAGCTGCCATCTAAGATTCCTTTATTCGGCAAATTCTAAAGTCAATCCCAGAATGCATTGTGTTGATCAGGAAAAAAAAACAAAAACTATAACATGGTGTACAAAGTGAACAAAACCGTGTTTGCGTCACACAACTAGCTCCATATGTAAACTTGCTTGGTTGCCCAATACAGCATTGCACTTATGATATGGAGCACTCTGGTACAATTCCCCTAAAAAATGAATCATGATACAAGAGCTTAAAGACTAGTAGAAGCAAACTTAAATGGCATGGTTTTCTTCAAGAAAAGTGGTTTTGTCTCATGTTTGCTTTTGTTACACTATTGTTTAGGTTAAGGGTAAGGTTTGCAAAAGTGATAGAGGCATTGACCTTTTAGTGCCACTCAGCAGGCATTTAATTTTCAAACTGCCGTTCAATATCCCATGTGATAAAACAGTTTTTTTTTTTCCCACAGTATTTGTGCATGCTATGTATTTTTCTGCTGATTAGAGTATCATATTGTTAGCTTAGCAACATGCTATAGCCAAACTTCACTGAAATCAAAACTGTTACTTATAAGGTTATCTTCAGTTAGGATATTGCCTTAAGCTCAAAGTATACTTCAGGTTTTATGCAAATGTTTGTTGTATGTGTGCAGCCCAATTTGTAGCCTTTCAAAGTTTAATGATTTGATTGTGAACAATTGGACAGACATTGGACAAAAATGAGACTTTCCTGTTCACATCTGACCAATTATTATCTCCAGAAGTTATGAATGATAAAATGGTCTTTGTACTCTTTTAACTCTATCTCCATCAATGTTTCCTCGTAAGGATGCCAGCCAGTGCTAGCATTTTTTTTTTTTTTTTGTCATATTCACAAAACTGTCATGGTGCCCAGAATATTTTGTTCTGTGTAAACATTCAATATATCATATATAGGAACAGAGAAAAACAATTTATTTTAGCTTCATTCATTCTTTTTTTAATCAACACATAAGTTTCATAAAAAAACAACAACATTTCAAACAAAAAGCTGAGAAATTAGGCTTTGTCCAGATGAGATTCAGAATGATGATCAAAACATAGATGGAGTAGATCGAGTCCATCAACGCCCCCAAATCCTGCACAGTTGTGTACCTCTTTGTGCGTTTGATATTTCAATAGCAACATTAGACAGTTCTGATATATATGCTGTTGAATGTGTGATGGTCACGTTAGCTTTTAATTGTGCGTAAGCAATCTTCTGTCCGCTCCTTCTGGTTTATGATCATCTTCTTCATTGCTGCCCTCTTTCAGAAGATGTATAACAGCACCCTCTACCATATAAAAGTGAAAACATGGAAAACCAGATGAACACAATGGCGGAAAAGTGTTGCATCATAAATGATGGAAAATCTTGTCAACGGTGGGGAAAGAGTTAAATTAGACTATTAACCTCCTCACACAAGTGCTTGCCAAAACGGATCTACATTGTTGGTGTCATCTCCAGTAGTTTGATGCTGTTTTTGTTCTGTCTCTTCAGTTTCTTCAGTGTGCCCACCTTGTTGAGCAACTAATTAGCACCAAAAAAATTCAAGGCATATGTGCGAGCTGAGTGTACGCATGGTTTGAAACGTCTATGCTGACACATAAAAACAGAAATATACTTTGAGATTTAGAATGCAGCTGCTAATGTAGGCTGCATACTGGACAGCAAGGCGGCTTGCTAGGTTTTGGAACAGAGCTCGTGAGTGCGCGTTGCTCCAGTCATGCAGATCATTTGTAAGTCTGTAAGCACACACGCAGATGAGGGGCTGTAAACGTAGGTTTACAGATATCCTCAGTATGACCTTTCTCAAGGCAAGACCTCTGTGATGGATTGCTTCTGAAACCTTTGACCTCTGTGGTATAATGCCTGGCCGTAGGCATCTGTCTGAGGGTATCTGGTGGTACGCACTCATTTCTTCATTCACTGAGTGGGGCTGTGTCACAGAGCTTTAAAAAAAACTTACAGAATGTTTTTTGCTTGTAGGCTTTGCGAGTTCACGAAACTTTCTTCTGCAGAGTCAGGCACTGTAAACTTTGACGACACTTTAAAAAATCATTTATTATGGGCTGATATTGAGAAAAAGAGTGTGCGTTGTGCTTTACATTGCACTTATCTTGAAATATTAAACACCAATTAACATACACAACTTATTTCAGCCATTCCTTGCTGGCCAACAGTGAATTTTACGACTGTTGTTTGATGTTATCTATGGCTTACATTGTCCCAGTGGAGAGAGGTGCACACACTATGGGTTTACTACGGCCTTTGGCAACTTTGGCTAATGTGGGTTTTTGAATGAGAGACTTTTACGAGGAATATCATTGAATGATTTAAAGTGTTCTTTTCAGTGCTGACAGTAATATTTAGCCATCATTAAATCCTCATAAAAAGCAGTCGAATGCCAGTGGGCCAGATGGTGTCTGTTATTTTATGAATCTTTTACAGTACCTTAGACAAGGAGGTTGTGGAGTCAAGGGAGGGTGAGAGAAAGGATGAGAGGAAGTGAGAGCTTGTGCTCATTCTTAGTGAATTCCTCCCACAGTGTTGACTACAGTCGACTGGCAAATATCACTTCCACCTGGCGCCTCTCTACTGCAGTATGTTTGTACGGTGTTTTGCAGCTCAAGTAAAGGCACAGGCTTGTGGACTCAGTGGATCGTGCTGGTTCTGTTCCGGTCTCAGGGAGTGGTCATTTTTGGCTTCAGTCTGGGTTGGCTCTGTGTGCTCGAGACACTTTGTCTGATTGCTCAAGTTTACTTGGGCAGCCTTGACTGGCTTTACACGTACTGGCTGCAAGAGTCTGTCCAAATATATACATCACTACCACTAAAGCTCTGGCCCATCTGCTCCACTCACTTAATTCATTAAAGTAGCAAATTAGGCAATTTTCTAATCACCAGCGGGCTTCCTGGAAATGCTCCTGTACAATTTCTCATAACTGTTGGTCTTCTGTTCTTCCTGCTGTGGATGGAGAGGGCAACCTTTCAGACCTGCTGCAGTGTGTATGAAACAAAGTGAATTAATGAACCCTTTTCTTGACTTTACACTGCGTAAAATGCTTTTTATACTTAAATGACTGTTTATTGGACTGATTATGTTTGCATTATGTGCAGTGATTATGCTCGTTTTGAATTGCACCTCTTTGCAATCCAGGTTTTCACTGCATCTGGCATTTTAAAGCTTGGTGCAACACTGTAAAATGTATTAAGTTGACTTTTACTGACAAATAAAACCCGCAGAAACCGATTGATTCAAAATTTACAAGCAAAGCAGTTCATCACTTTTGAGTTGATGAAGCTTACTACAACTTTGGATAGGTATTCAATTGATAAACGCTCGATTTCATTAAGATTTACATTAAGCTTTAAGTACACAGAACTCAACAAAACTGTTTTCTCTTGAAATCTATTTGTTCATATAATGCTAGAAAATTCTTAGATTTCTCAAAACAATATAAAACCTGTAACAGAAAACATATGGTTGGGGCAACACTTGGCCTTTTATTTGTTTCATGAATTGTTTTTGTTCCATGGAACTACATATAAATAAATAAAACCTTAAGTTTTTATTACTTTTAAAGTGTGTTGTCAAAACCAAAACTTTAATCTGTAATAAAACAAAGCATATAATGCCAACCCAGGAAATCAAATTCAAGTATTCTGTCCCTAAGGCTGTAAACTTCAAATTTAAGATTTGGCTGGCCACACCATAAATATATCACTGTGATCTAGTGAAATGCAGAAATGGAAGACATTAAAGAGTTGTAAATAATTTGGTTCTAGCTAACTTCTCAAAACCTTTTCTTCTGTTCTTTACAATTGTTTCGTGCCAAATTGTGTGCTATGAACCCAGTGGCATAAAAGCCATACCATCTTAGGACTTTTGGTCTCAGTTGAAACTGTTTTCATGTTACATTCTGATGTTACTTGTCATCACTTGTCTGAATTTTTCTAAAACTTTTCTAATATGGGTATTATCCTAGTGTAATTAATATTATCCATTAATAAATGAAGATTAGTGCATCCCAAATCATATTATGTGATTTAGTATAAGATTTTGACTTTTTCATTGTGACTTTGAAGCTGCCCAAGCTATTTTTTAAATGTATGAACCTACAATGAATGAATCTTAAGATAATTTAGCTAAATGAATGCAGTGTGGACCATCCCATTACCAGTGGCCCGTGTTGAGGAAAGTTACTTTTGAAAGTAATACGTTACAATATTTCTTTACTCCCCCCAAAAAAGTTACTTAATGCATAACTTGGTTACTTTTTATGTTAAGTAATGCGCTATATTACTTTTTTGCATTACGTTTTGTCATCTGGGCTAGATTTGCATGCTTAATGCATGCAAAAAAGGTTCTATTTTTGGTAAATGTAAAGGCTCTTTTCCCCCAAAAGTGAAATGAATAAACATTTGGCTGTAGAAATTTGCAACTGTACAATAGGGATGCAGCCATAAAAACAAAACAATGAAACACAGATGTTATGTTTAACTCAAATGTTATGTTAAAAGTAATTTTTGCTTAGTTATGGGTGAACTGGATCATCGAAGGTTAGCAGAAAAGACAGTGGCTAATAAAGTGAGATTAAATATGTGAAATATATTTGCAATTTTTAACATTTAATTGTTGCAGGTTTGCATAATATTCATTTATTATTTTGCATTCCATTGTTCATTCATGTCAGTCTATAAATGGGGAAACAAAGTTCCCCATTACTTATTAAAATGACTCGTATATTTTGTTTGAAAGTAATGCATTATTTTACTTGTTACTTGAAAAATGTAATCTGATTATGTAACTCGCGCTACTAGTAATGCTATTACACCAACACTGCCAGTGAGATGTTTTTGTATACTTTTAGTCTGTAGAATGTGAATTGAGACACAGCCTTAATTGTCCTCTTTTATTTGCATTAATGAGCTTTTTAATGTTTTTCAATTCCCAACTGTGGCAGGATCCCTGTCTTGTCCTCAACCCTCATCTCTTTTTGCCCAAGAGCAAACTA
The DNA here is from genome assembly GCA_037194245.1 of Opsariichthys bidens. Classification (NCBI taxonomy): domain Eukaryota; kingdom Metazoa; phylum Chordata; class Actinopteri; order Cypriniformes; family Xenocyprididae; genus Opsariichthys; species Opsariichthys bidens. The sequence continues at coordinate 21,832,224 of CM074279.1, read as the reverse complement.
AGATCCTCCATCTCTCCATTAATTTCTCTTCCTTTCTTTCTAATTCCTTATTTTTACTCCAAGTCAAGAAGAGGCATTATTATCTCTTTTTATGCAGTTTTTCTTGCAATGAGGGACTGAATTCAAGATGACACAGAAAGCAGTTTTCATTTGCGTACCCTCTTGCCATGTCTTCCCCAACTCTCGTACCTCTAATTAGATTCAGGGAAATTGAACCCTAATTAAAATTGTAGCGCTCTGGGTGAGAGGCGTTGTGAATCAGTTTTTTTTTTTCTGCACAGACCTTTTGTTTTAATACAACCAACAGACTAGGTAGCAGATTGCCTCTGCACAAAAACATATTTTATTAAGCTTGCAATTAAAAAGGGTTTGGTTTCCTTCCTACTGCTTCTACTGTTCTCTACCTCTGCTCTATCTGCTCCTCTCATCCAGTGTTTCTTCGCTCTGTTTCTTTGTCTCCTGTACATTAGCTATGGGAGTTGAGCCAATATCCTGTGAGGAAATGAATTCTAGGCAGAGCCAGCGATAACTATCAGAAGCAGTTTTACCATTTGAGAGAATATGAGTGTCACCTTTAGATCTGTAGAGGTTTGGACCAGGTTTATTGAACTCAGCCGTTGAATTACTCCAGCCATAAAACTGCATGGTGGCCTACAATGTTGGTCTTTAAGAAACATTTGTATATGCATTTGCAGATGCTTTTATCCAAAACAATTTACATTGCATTAAAGAAATATTTCCTGTGACACGAATTTTTGCAATTCTGTGTGATTCAGAGGGCACTTACAAAAAGCTTTAAAACAGGATCATGACTTCTTTTTTAAAGATGTGTTTCTCCTCATCTACATCAGTTGTAGCTTGATGGGAATAGAGTGGTATTTCTTTTCAATTCACACTCCTATAGTGATTCACACCTTTTATAAGTTGTTCATAAGCAGCTCCCACAGCTGTTTATTGGCTGCATGATGTCAAGGTGTATGATATTGGTAAATGCCAAGGTGTTCCCATCAAACTACAACTGATTAAGCTACATATGCATGGCAGAAAATGAGAAAGAGAACCCAGTTATAATGACTGAACTCTTCCTGACATTCCAGGACAATTTATCACGTTTCCAGATGTGTCCATTAACTAAGGATTGCAGGAATCAGGAATTAGCTAAAGCCTTGTTATGTGGTCATTTCATCTGTTTTCTGAGATGAAATTGTGTGTGTATGTTGGTGTGATCTTAGTTAAACAGCAGCCCGATCAGTACTACACTCAAGAGACCCGTTTGCAACCTGGCCACATTTTCTCCACTCCCTGTTTGCCTGAGAACTCTGAGGGGTAAATGCCAAATTTACATATTAATGCTGTGCCATTCTGTGTCAGCTTAGAAAGTATGTGATGCTTTTGAAAATTCAGAAATCAATACTTTTATTCAACAATGATGCATTAAATTGATCAAAAGGGATAATAAGGGCATTTATAATGTTACAAAAAAATGAATAAATTCTGTTCTTTTGGTTCATCAAATATATATATATAAATCACTGTTTCTTCAAAATATTAAGTAGCACGACTGTTGTCAGCATTGATAATAAAAATATTACTTCTGCATTTGTTTGATTAAACAAATGCAGACTTGGTGAACGTGAGGCGTCTTACAAAAACATAAACCATCATACCGATCCCAAACATCTGAAACGTAGTGTTCATTTTATTTATTTATTCATTTGTTTGTTTTTAGTGACGCAATAAAATTGGGCTGAAATGGGAGTGATTTCTGATTACACCGTGTCTACACCGGACGCAAGTGGAGCGATGTGACGCGACAAAAGATAATAGAACCCGTTATAATCTGTGATGTTGTCTACACTGGATGCAGCGCGACGCTAGTGACAAATCGTTCCAATTATGACACACTGACATGAAGGAGAAATTCTTTTGTGTGGCCTATGTGTGGCCGTTTTCTCTTTTGCAGTCATAAAGGCATATTTGTTCACTATCACTAGACAGAACTGCTCTGTGTTGTTGTGTTTGTGGTGTCTTGGTGATGCAGTGTGGTGCTTGAGCACATGTAATGTGTGGTGTTAATCTCTGCTGCTGTCATTAGTGGTGCCGTAGGGAGGCTGTGAGATGTTGGATGCGGCAATGTCTGTGTCTCACTCTCTTTCCTGTGATCTGTATATTGTTGTTCTCTTATATAAAAATCTATTGCTACAAAACATCTGTGCACAAAGGGTTGTTAAAGGGGTGGTTGATTATGTTTTCACTTTTTTAACTTTAGTTAGTGTGTAATGTTGCTGTTAGAGCATAAACGATATCTACAAAGTTATGATGCTCAAAGTTCAATGTAAAGGGAGGTATTTTCTTTTAAAGAATTCTGTTTAAGGACTACAACAAACGGCTTGTAGGGACGACAGTGAGCTTCTTCCCAGGTTGGTGACATCACTAACCCTAAAATTTACATAAACGCTGCCCCAAAGAACACGTAAAAAGAGGATGAGGCCATTTTTGAGCTGCTTTAAAGAAGAGGAAGAGTTGTTGTAGTAGAGTGTCGTTACCACGGCATCATTTTATGCCGAACTGCTTCACAATTGAGGGTTAATTTAATGCAGGATAGGCACAAAAGATTAACATGACGCCACATGCTAGGTGATGAGTTGAATCACCTTCACAGCAACTACATAAATTTATCCACAAATCGTTTAGAAACATCCAGATGTATTCTTTATGTCCTTAGTCTCTTCATCAGTGTCCGACTCCTGTTTGAACAATGTAAGGCTGAACACCATTACTGACAATCGTCATTTGGTTGTGTGTGAGATTCTCCAGCTTTGTTATTGTTGAACAACCGACGTGCGAGCTTTTAAAGCTCTGCCATCTTCTGGAAAGTATCAGCTCATTTGCATTTAAAGGGGCACACACAAAAACGGCACGTTTTTGCTCACACTCAAATAGGTGCAAATTTGACAAGCTATAATAAATGATCTGTGGGGTATTTTGAGCTGAAACTTCACATACACATTCTGGGTACACCAGAGACTTATATTACATATTGTAAAAGGGGCATTATATGTCACCTTTAACTATGTCTATATACTGTTTTCTTTACGCATCTGTCTGCATGTATATATGCACATTAATGCATTTACTAGCAAGAAAGTCTGTAGAATGTAAAGAGAGTGGTTTCCTCTCCCTGAGGATTAGTTGACCATGAGCGTGGCTAATTACTGAATTAAAAGCGTGCAACGAGCCAAAAGTGTGTCCGATCTGGCTGCCTGGGAGAAACATATGCCATAGAGCTCATATAACCTGGACAAACACGTACAGCTCCGAACTCACAGATGTCTCTGTCAGTAAAAGGTTTGGTTACACAGTGTTTTGTACACTGCTGCTGTGGCTTTCACTTGTGATGAGTAAAATACCTTTGCACTGATATTAAAATCTGGCCAACAAACATGTAAGGTAATGTAAATGTAAAATTAGATGAGCATTATCAGTTCAATATCCAATTTTGATCAATTAAGTAACGTTTTATCTCTAATATCATCTATTAATCAGTGTGGCTGATTAATATGGCTAATAATCTTCCTATTAGTGTTAGGGTTGTGAGATAATGTTTTATAATGGTATTATAATGTACTCTTACTTTCAACTACGTTTATGTATGTGTATATATATATATATATATATATATATATATATATATATATATATATATATATATTTAATTTATTCGCATGTGTGCTTTGCAGCATGTGATAAATGGACAGTTCTTCCAAATCCCAGTCTTCATCGTGATGTCAACCGTTTTGGACACACAGCAGTTGTCAGTAATGGGTAAGTTCTTGATGTGGACTCTTTCCATTCACTGATACCATCAGTTTATGTGCTCTTCCTGTACCCGGTTGTTATTTTTTCCACTGAATTTCCTTTAGTTAAACAAATCATGGGTCAGAGAAAAAAAAAAAAAAACTTGAATGTGAGGCCTTATCTTCTCATTTCCTTTGGAAAATTGTTTTGGCAATACAAATGAGTCTGTTTTCTCTTCCACTCAGCTCAATGTTCGTTTTTGGTGGTTTCTCCGGTGTGATTCTGAATGATGTGCTGGCGTATAAGCCTGCCAGCTGTGAGGCCTTCCTCGAGGTGGATCTTTGTCAGAGCGCTGGTCCTGGTGTTCGCTGTGTCTGGGTCGAAGAACGCTGTGTACCCTGGGACTCCAGCCATGCTAATGACAGTGTGCCTGCCTCCTTCTGCCCTGCACGCACCAGTAAGAACCTATCATTTTAAAAGCTTATGTTAAAACACTGGCTATGCAGAATTACTTTTGTGGTCAATTATGGAGGTATTGTGACCTGTTTTTGAGGCTTGTTTCATCATATGCTCACATTGAATTGATTTCGGATTTGAAGGAGTCTGTAAAAGTGGGTCTCGCATCACCCTGTGTGTTTTGTGGTGATAACTGTGGTGTTTTGTGGGCTGACTACATTATTCTGCCTACTACAAGAATATTTGACAGGAATAAATGGGTATGAAATATTGATCTGAGTATCACAACATTGCAGGAAACTAGGTGCCAAGAATAATAAGACTTTGAAGTAGTTTAGTAGTCATTATACAAAAATATTTGACCACAGAGTGCTGTGATTGACCAATCAGTATCGAGTATTCCAGTGGGTCATATAATAAGATAATTGAGGTGCCAGAATATACTGAACTGTTTAGATAAACTGTACTTTTTAGTCTGTATTAGATAAAGAAAATATCCTTAAATGTAGCATCATTTCCATAAAAATGTTAAGCAGAACAGCAGTTCTCCAAATTGATAATATTTAGAAATGTTTCTTGAGCACCAAATCAGCATATTAGGATCATTTGACACTGAAGACTGGAGTTATGACTGCTGAATATTTAGCTTTGCCATCACAAAAACAAATTATTTTTTTTAAATATATATATTTAAGTAGAGTATTTAACAGTTATTTAAATTGTGAAATATTTCACAATATTACTGTTTAAAATATATATATTTTTTTAAATCACATAAATGCATCCTTGGTGTGAGCATAAGAAACTTTTTTCAAAAACATTGAAATCCCAAATTTTTGAATAGTAGTGTAATTTATAAAATACAAGCGTTACAAATGTTTACACATCCTTTCATCTTGTGTGAATATCTATACACCTGCTCTACTATCCTACAACACCATCTCAGTGGGGTGAAGTTCAATGTACATCTGATTCAATTGAGTTAGACCATTAGCTCTGTGTGTCAAGCGCACACCTGGAGAGTATTTTTCCTTCCAATAAGTCCTCTGTCAGGAGATTATTGTTAAGCCACATATAATCCTATTTACACTTGATACATTGGGAGGCTTCTATGCAGAGCCACTCACATGTTCTGCTTTACCTTGATGGCGTGCAGCCTGTTTTCCACTGGGTAAATCCTGCCTGACTGTGGAAATGCCTGTTGATAATTGACTGAACAAAAGGTCAGTCGGCGCATAATAATCTCATAGCGATGTAATTATGATTGCGATGAAACCAATCTCCAGTGATTGTGGATACAGATGTTTTTTTCTGTGGGCAAAACTGGACCTGAGAGGATTACTGCAATTACTGCATGGAGTTTGGAGTTCTATCAGAGGTGGATTGGACTTTAATTAAGTAATGGAATGACACATGAGTTCATGAAAGATTATCCTGTATTGTGTGTATCTCAGAGAACTGTAATCGTGCAGTTTATCATTGTACGTAGGCACTATTTGGGTGGTTGCTCTCTGTATATTCTCAATAGTATCTGGACTTTTAACTACACACTACGCATGTTCCTGATATTATGCATTGCGTGTTTATAATATATACTACCAAACTACCATTCAAAAGTTTGAAATTGGTAAGACTTTTTAATGGTTTTTGAATTTTAAAGTAACTTTTTACAATTATATTTTAAAAATATTATTTATTTCTCTAATTTATAGTAATATGCTGATTTGATGCTCAAGAACTGTCATTCTGACTGTATGACAACCAAAGCACAACAGAGATATTTAAATACACACATACTTTTCTGAGGTTTAAAGCCTTGTGTTTTATGTAATAGATTTTATTGGATAAAAAATTGTGCTTTTGTGCTTTTCCTGGACTGCTCCGCATTCGTATAAATGTACACAAGACTGGAGCGGCCGAGGCCAGATTTTTACTTAATAATGCATTAAATTTTCGGTTTGTTTCTCGCCAAACCCTTGTATACATTCAGAACACTTGGAATATTGGGAATATTGGGAATATAGGGTTGCATAGAATTATTTTATGAAATGCTTGCGTCCTCTTAAAAAAAAAAAAAAAAAAATCCTTGATGAAAGTCAACATTTTCTGCAATTAAATGAATACGCGTGAGCGGGAAATTTATTTTACATATTTTTTGTGTTCCGATAAAGGTAGCAAGGCTTTATAACCATTATCAATTTGAGTAAATGATTACTGAATTTCCATTTTGTCTGTGAACTGTCACTTGAGAATAAATTTGAGTGTAATTTTATTTTCACTCTTATTTACTTTCTGCCATCCTTGTAGTTAATTTTTGTCCTGGATTTTCTCATTGTTAATCCTTTGAAACTGTTCCAGACAAAGCCAGTTCCTGTGTGACCTCTCTCTCTCATGATAAAACCGAAAACATCCTCCAAAAAGAAAAGAACCGGAACAACAGTACTTAAGTGTACTGTTCATGTCTGAAACAAACAAATTCAAACTCAAAACAAAAGTTTCTTCTCTGTCCTTGGCTCTTCCCCTCGGTTTTCTGGTTTTATTTTTGCTGTGCCCTGTCCATGTCCACCTCTGCAGTTCAACTTTATCCCTTACCCATGTGTCATTGTACACACTCATTTTTCACCACAGTTGTGAAGTGTTTCACCTTGAGCTCTGAGTCAGACCCTTGTACCCTCCAACCTCCAATTTTTGTTTCATGCTAATAAGTAGATATTTTCCTTGTCTCTGATGATGCTTGTTTTTTAAACCACAGATGCAGCTGATAAACAGTGTCAGCAGTTTTCTGACTGTGCGTCCTGTACAGCCAACACCAATGACTGCCAATGGTGTGAAGACAAGAAATGCATCTCTTCTTCTAGCAACTGCACTGTGGTATGTCAAATGGAGGCATTACTATTAAATAGATTCAAAAGCATTTATAGCAAATAAATATAACATTTCTCTTTGCTGTGTCATGTTTTGTCTGCGTTCAGCTTACAATTGAGCTTGCCCGCCACCCTCGAGGTCCCATGTACCTCAACCCTCCCCCTGCCATGCTGTCTGAGCACCAGCTCTCTATTTGGAGACCCGGTGTGCGCAAAACCGGCCAGGTGTGCAGTAATATAGTTTATGAAAAGATTGAGTGGCTTAAAGAATTAGTACTTGTAACTCCTTGATTTCACTTGTTTCTTCCTCATATAAATGTTCTTGAGGGTTTCCATGGATTACTTGCAAAAATACAACACAATGTTGCATGAAACCTGCTTGTCACTTTTAAAACATGTAACTAAAGTATTTGACATATCTCTTTTCCATCCCCTTGCTTTTCAGTCTGTGAAAAACTATACCAAATGCAGTGTTCGAGATGAGCAGGTTTGTAGCAAACTGGCGAACTGCAGGAGTTGCTCACTTAATATCAACTGTCAGTGGGAACTACAACAGCAGGAATGCCATGCTCTTCCTGGTGAGCTGAAGGATGGTGTATGGATGGATGGATGGATGGATGGATGGACGGGCGGACAGACGAACGAATTGACTAACAGAGCAAATGAATGTCCATATAAGCAATGAAACAGGGATTAAAGTGGACATTAGAAGTAATGTATAGGGCTGAGGTCTTCAACCCTGCTTCTGGAGACACACTGTCCTGCAAATTTTGTTTCCAGCCAGCTTCAACATTTGGTCAGGTGTGTTTGCTTAGGTTCGGAGCCAAACTCTGCAGGGCAGTGAGTCCTCAGGAGCAGGGTTGAAGACCTCTGGTCTAGGGCATGTGCAATATCTAACATAATATTTGTATGGGTTTTGTTGGAATAAAGACAAGATAAAAGGATGAATATGATGCAGAGAATGTATTGTATATAACTGAGAAAAGTATGATAAGGAATTAGAAGTAATAATAAAAATAAAACAAATATATACACTATTTACAATGGCAGGATGGAACTAAACAACTGATGTAGAGGGTAAAAAGATAATAAAAGATTAAATAAATCATCTTCAGTGTAGTTAACCCTAACTAAACGACACTACCTATACAATTCCCAAAATTTAAGAGGGCGGCACTCACTAACCTAGTGTGCCTAATACAGCTCAAAAACTCTTTGAAATGACATTTATAATGATGCAAAATATTTCAAACAAATGATTGTCTTTTGAACTTTGTTTATCAAAGGTTCCTGAAAAAAGTGTCATTGTTTCCACAAATATTAAGCAGCATATGCATTTTCAACTGTTATAATTATATGTGATGTTTCTTTTGGCATCAAAACAGCATATTAGAATGAGTTGTGAAGAATCATGTGACTCTGAAGACTGGAGTAATGGCTGATGAAATTTCAGCTCTGCCATCACACAACTAAAAAATATGTTTTAAAATATATTACAATAGAAAACAATTATTTTAAATTGTAATAATATTTCACAGTATTGCTGTTTTACTGCAGTTTTGACGCTGCCCTGGAAAGCATTAGAGAATTCTCTGAAAAAACATTTTTTTTTTTTTACTTACCACAACTTTTGTCAAAAATCGTCACACTCGTCTCTGACAGTCCTATGCTCTGGAAACAGCACGGAAGTTATCCATTCTTTTTAACACTAGGCAGTCACACACACTGTCTACCTGTGATCATATTGTGCATTCAGGTTTGTTGACATTAAGTTTGCTGACCTGGTGATCTTTGGAGAGTAAGATTTTGGGAAGGGTAAATTTAAGAAAATGTCTAAAATTGTTTTGAGTACATGTTATGTGAGTTTGTGGGTCAGAATCAATGGAAACACATTTCACACTCTCAGGGCATCTCTACCTGACTTATTTGAACTGATTTAGTTTGAGAGCAGGAAGTGATGCCGTTGTTTGATGTATTATTAACATTCTTTTGTCTCCGATGGGAAGAAATGTTTTCTTCTCTACAAGACAACACTTTGCACCTATGCTCTACATTTTCCAGTCTCCAGTAAAGATGTGCACACACACACACACACACACACACACACACACACACTGGGTTTTCATGTTTTATGAGGACATACCATAGACATAGTGGTTTTCATACTGTACAAATTGTATAATCTGTCCCCTAAACCTACCCATAATGCATTTTTACATTTTCAAAATACTTTGCTTAGTATGATTTATAAGCTATTTTCAGTGTTGGGGAAAGTTCATTTTAAAAGTAATGCATTAGAATATGGTTACTCCCTAAAAAAGTAACGACTTGCATTACTTAGTTAATTTTAATGAAAAGTAATGGGTTTCTTTACTTTTGCATTACTTTTTCTCACCTGGGCTGGGCTTGCTTGTTTGTTTTTTAATAACAACAAAAAAGTTCAAATGTTAAGGTCCTTTCACACCAAAAGTGAAATGAAATGCATATTTACACCTGTACAGTAGAGGGAGCAGCTCAAACAGCAGTGCTGCCATTCTGGATTAAAGAAACATAGGATACAGGAGATGCAAGTTCAACACTCTCATTATTTCTAAATCTAATCAAAAGACATGTTTGATAATTAGTATGGTTGAATTAGATCATTGAAAGTCAGCAGCAAAGACATTGGTTCATAAAGTGAGATTACATAAATTTATTTGTGTAATTTAATACAGTGAATTATTACAGGTTTGCGTAAAATTCTGAGATTGCATGTCACAGTTTTTGTGCAAGTGAAATGAGTAAATACATGTTCAGATTTAGTCTAGAACTACAATAACCATGTTCACACAGCGCACACAACACCTCTGTACAGTCAATGAAAGTGAAGAAGTAACTTGTGTTACTTTTTTGAAAAAGTAACTTAGCTATTTTGTTGTAAATTGAAAAAGTAATGTTACTTTACTGGTTACTTTAAAAAAGTAATCTGATTACGTAACTCACGTTACTTGTAATGCATTATCCCAACACTGGCTATTTTCTTTATGGGCACCAAAAAATGTCCTCACAAGGACAAGGATTTCAGACATTGCCATCTTTGTGGGGACATTTTTAGGGTTTACCAGGACCACACACACACAATTTTGTTTCTCTATATTCGTGCAGAAATTGCATAGTCTTCCAATGATTTTTTAAAAAGAAAATCAGGTTAATGATATTTTCTATAGCGTAACCCAACCTCTACCTCTATGCATGGTTAATGGAGCAGAGGTAAAGGAGCACAGTGACCTAAATGGTACATTCAGGGTTTGAGCTGGTCATTCTCAGGATCTTCTCAAGGACATAAACTAGAAAGAAACTTGTCATATTTGCTGTCATATTTCTGACTGATAGCTCAATTTGATGGCATACATGGACTTTATCTACAAAAGACATGAGTATATCCAACTGTGGAAAATGGAGACCTTTGGAGCTGGTTAGTACATCACACACAAGTTCTGACCTTACCCAGAAGGCCAATTGCAAGTGCAGTAATTATTCAAGTTTGCTGAGCTATTTATCCTTTTTTGGTTGAGCAACCCATCAAAGAACCCACAGTTTATTGTTCTTTTTCTCTTTTCTGTGCTCTGTTGTTTCTCTCTTTATCATATGACAGCCTTTATCTTACAGTATAATCAGCCACATTTTACAAAACCCTTGAAAAGAGCAGAAAGGAAAGTGAAAATGGTTATTTTATGCTATTTTTAGTACTGTGTGGTTTTATAATTGACTTTAACTATGTGTATTTACTTTTGTTTTGCTTTTCAGGAATTTGAGGGGTCTGTCTGAATTTGGGTGTTTGTGGTTAGCAATCGCCACGGTTAATTATTGTGCTGCTCACTGTAATAAGTTCAAAACCCAAGGGTAGCATGGTTCTTAATTACATAATGTAGTTTGATTTACACTGCTGTTCAAAAGTTTGGAGTCGATAAGATTTAAAAAAAAAAAAAAAAAATGTTTTTGACAAGTTTCTTATGCTCACCAAGCATACATTTATTTGATCAAAAATACAGTGAAACAGCAACATTGTGAAATATTATTACAAACGTTAATAAATGGTTTTCTGTTTTAATATATTCTAAAATATAGTTTATTCTTGTGATAGAAAAGTTGAATTTTCAGCAGCCGTTGCTCCAGTCTTCACTGTTGCATATTAAAAATATACTAATATGTTTTTTTTTTTTTCTAATTTTCTGCTCAAGAAACATTTCTTCTTATTATTATCATCATTTTTGAAAAAAGTTCTGAAAAATAGTTCAAAACCGTAATGGTTTTGTGGAAACTGTAATACAATTTCTTTTCAGGAATCTTTGAATAGAAGCGTGTAGCATTTATTTAAAAAACAGAAATCTTTGTTTTACAACATTATAAATGTCTTTACTGTCACATTTTTTTTTTATCCATTTAATGCATCCTTGCTAAATAAATACTCAGATTTCTTCATATAAAGAAACTAGTTTATTTATCTTTTTTTTCTTTTATAATACATAGAAAGCTAATTATTCTGATCAGCAATATCCTGACCAGAATAATTAGTTTCCATTGTTTAAAGGTCTTGTGTGAGTGTGGCCAAATTTGGATAGAAGCCTGATTTTGTCCTGGATTTCTCTGCTTTTTTACAGCACACTTGTGTGGAGAGGGCTGGAGTCAGGTTGGAGATGCATGTTTAAGGCTGAATGCCAGTAAGGAGAGTTATGATAATGCCCAGCACTACTGTAAGAACCTGGATGGCAACATTGCCTCTCTAACCTCAGCCAGGCAGGTAGACTTCATACTGGATGAGTTGCAGAAGTATCAGCTGCAGGGGAGGGTGAGTCAAGCATAATCACTTGCCTTTGTGTGGAGGTTTACATTGATTTGTCTCAGTATTGGTGTTGTTAATCTAGAACACAGTCATAGCAGTTACCAAAAGTTTTTCTAGATCTGCTGCATACTGATTAGCTGTGTTGGAGGTGATGCATTAAAGTAATACAAGTTATGTAATGAGATAGCAACTAATACGCTAATGGAACCCATTTATTTACTTACTGCAGTGAAAGATTTATGTGTTAAAATTAATATAAATATTAACAAAATAAATAAAACTATGACAAATTATTAAGTAAATGCTTGCTTCAAGCTTTTCCAAAAAACGAACAAATCACAAGCAATTTATCATACAAGCATGAGCTAGAGTAATACTGCCTGTTTACGTTCACTTAATACTTTGCCAAGACAGGAATTTTAGCATTAGGGCACTGAACTGTAGAAAGACTTATATTGCTAGATTTTTGTTTTTAATATATTGATATCAGCATTGAAATACTAGTACTTCTTTTCTAAAGGCCCTTTCACAACAAATACGATGTAAAGCAATGGAATAATGCTGACATTTACATCTTTTTTTGACTGACACAAGCATTTCTGTCTGGGCTCCTGATTTGTTTACTTAAATTAGTTCTCGATTGCAAGTATATTTGCCTTCCACTGCCCTAAATTCCATTTTAAAGTCATTCTTAAACACCCTCAAATGTGCTGACAGATATTTTTGTCCAAGTAAACAAAAATCAGAATTTACTATTTACTTGGCAAGTGTCTGTGTGTCAAGTCCAGATGTAATGCTAGATGTTTCGGTGCGTAAGTTTGTTTCTAAATGTCAGTAAAGCTTAAACTTCAACTTTACATGTCAAAAAACCTTACTCATGCCTTCAGTAAAAAGCTATTCTGCACAAAATCTGCAGCGTCCCCCTGGTGCCGTGGTGTAAATATTTGTCATGTGTTAATTAAAAGGAAAGGAGTGACTCTTTTCGTAATCCGCTCCCTCGTTGATTGCGGCGTGAGCCTCAGTGTTTAAGCAGCTTTTGTCCTTTGAAGATTAACACAGTTTTCTAAAGGACCCACCTTTGATGTGAAAAAGATTCACACATGACGGTTTCTCAGTTGCCAGTATTTTTTCTCTTTCCTGTCACTCACACAGTCACACTTACTCCCTGTGGCTGAGCAAACTCTTTCAAAGATCTTAAACCTTTTAATCAAAGCACGCAAGACCTTTTCATACAGGGGAGTTGTTCGTTTGAATGGAAAATCTGAGGGGTTTGGGGTATGTCAAATTCAGTTTGTTTTGCCTTGAATTGATAATTAAACTGTGCATTGGCCTTTTGCCTTTCCTTAAAGAAGAGAGAATAGAGAGAACACAAAAGAATACAAAAGTGTATTCATAAGACTATAGCACCTCTTAAACAGAGTAGACAGGCTTATTAGCCATCAAAACGTCAAGGTGCTCTGAATGAATGTCCAGCTGGAAGTCTGTAATGAGGCAAAATCAAGTTCAAATCGAGTTCAAATTGAGGTTTATGAAGATGAACGCTTTATTTCTCTGAATTTACCGCAGTTGCAAATATGTCTGTCTGTTTATCGTTTTAACTTCAGACGTCTTTCTGTTCTTCACGCTAATGTTCATAATCGGAGTATTTATGAACACAGAGCGATAACAGCTCATTGAACCTGTGTTCAAAGCGACTTTAATGCATTTAAACATGTTAGATGTGTGGGTCACATTTCAATACCAAGTATTTCATGCTTTTATTGTAACTTTTTTTTCTAAATGAAATATCAAATTGAACTTTAATTCTGAAATTGAAAACATGCTCATCATAGAAGAGGTCTGTTCAGGTCATTGTATGTTATTACATTTTTTAATGTAATAATAATAATAAAAAAAATAACCATCATGCTGCTGACACATAATTAAGCTAGTTTTGTCTGACCCTGTTTGGATACGTTTTGTATGTTGCACAACATTTTCAAGATATAATCTAATCATCTTCCCTAACTGACTTTAGCCATTGATACCCAGCCCTATGCGGATGTTACATGTTTAGTGTGTGTGCGTGTGTGTGTGTGTGTGTGTGTGTGTGTGTGACATGAACATAGCTGTTTTTTCTCTTGCAGAAACTTACTCCCTGGGTGGGTCTAAGGAAAATAAATGTTTCATACTGGGGGTGGGAGGACATGTCTCCCTTCACTGCCAGCACGCTGCAGTGGTTACCAGGGGAGCCAAGTGACTCAGGCTTTTGTGCGTACCTGGAAAGAGCTGAGGTTGCCGGACTCAAAGCCAAACCCTGCACTGCCAACGCAGAGGGGTTGATCTGTGAGAAGCCAGTTGGTGAGAAAAGTTTTTGTTGGTTAGTTGTTTTGCAGTTTTTTTTTGTAACATGAATCTGGAGGTGATTCAACGCCTGCTTTGTGGTGAATGCTGCTCTTACACATCAGACCCAAACTGAATCGGCTCCCACAGAAAATTCTGACGAACTGGGAAGTCTGGCATTCACACAGTTATACACATCCCTTAGTAGACTTTTATTAAATATATTTTGTCTTAATTTGTTAATGCTTTCAGTTAGCAGTTTGGGTGATTGTATTCTCAGCTCTGTTAACATAAACTTTGTGAAATGCACACAATTCACAGAATTTCCCTCACATTTTATGCAGATTCTGTCTGAGCCGGCTCATGACTTTATATGATATATATGTCAAGGTGATTTGGTGTCTGCAACTTCCATAACATACTTTTCCATGGTGTTATCACACAAATGAAGAAATGAGCATATTACTAGGTTTTATTAAAGTTTGATGAAAAATAATGTCCAGTTAAAACAAAGAGCTATAGTTCCTTTCTTTTCTTCCAATTTCTTTGATTATTTTTCGGTTTTGTAAATGAGCTGTTGCGTGCTCTCTCACATCTTCTGTTTCCTTGGCTGCGGTATGTTTATTGGACTTGTTTGAAACTCAAAGGAAGCACAAATTACAGGAAGCACAAATTAGGCCTTGAACGAGAGTTGGACACTCCTCCTACAGACACATGCAAAGAGCATAAAGAATGAATGTCAACTCATCCTCCCCTCATCTCTGTGTTTATTCTGCTCATTTTCATGTCTTATTTATGTTCTTTTGTTCATTGTGCTCATTTCAATTCTTTTTCTCACTCTGCAGGAGGTACAAAACCAGTTTTTGGGGAAATGTGTATAGAAATTGTCATGATCATAAATATAATAAACACTGTTAACACCTTCATCTTTTAAGTGTGATAAAGATGCAGAACTATTATTACCGCTATAGAGTATATTACAGTACATAAATGCAATGGCTGCAAAACTCTGAGACCAAATAAGTAAAGTCTTAGGATACATATTGGACAAATTAAAACTTTAGTCTTTATTATGTAAAATGAACAAGAAATGTTTAAAGTTCTGTTTCTCGGTTGCTAATCAAATTTCTTGACATTGATCATGTGACTGTGCAGATGTTCTTGCTTCCATTGAAGCATTAGAAGCTCTTTGAAGCATTCTCAAATCAGATTGGATTACTTGATCATCATGTTTTACACAAACTTGTGGAGTTTATGCCAAAATTGCAATAGGTCATTGCAATACTGACTTCTGCATTTTCCTCCCTCAGTGAGCCCAAACCTTAGTGTGCGTCCATGTAAGATACCCTGCGCCCTGCGAACCACCTGTGCCAACTGCACCAGCCAGGCAATGGAGTGCATGTGGTGTGGCAACACCAAGCGCTGTGTGGATTCCAATGCATATGTCATCTCCTTTCCCTACGGCCAGTGCCTCGAGTGGCAAACTGGAGACTGTGGAGGTGAGTGCTCGCTTGCACCATCAAGGACACACACACACATTAAGATACATGGCAGACTAGAAGCTGAAGTTATGAGTACACACCATTCTGGTGAGCACACACACACACACACACCTTCTAACTCGTTTACTTTCCACCTTCTCATTTTCCCTTCTGTTGTGAGCCTAAGGGAGATTGAGTTCTGAGAGAGCAGATGCTGTGAACTCTATGCCTGCTGCACAGCCAGGTATCAAACTCACTATAAACTCCTGTCACACTCTGACTGGCCTCTACCGGAAAAATCTATAAACTATTGACGTCTGTCCAGCCTTGCACATGAGACTGAGACCCTGCACAAAGAGAAGAAAGGCATTCAGATCTTCGCCTCAGTTTCATCTTATTCGGACTTTTGACTTGTGGCATAAAGTCATCATTGCAGGATTTCTGACCAAGAATTGCCCACTTGGACAAGCAAGAGCCAATTTAACAGGAAAGTAAAAAAAAAAAGAAAGTACAATCCTGCTAACATTTATTCACCCTCATATCTTTCAAAATTTCTGCAAACACAAAAGATTTTTATGAATGCTCGGAATCAATCAGTTTTGCTGACCATTTATATCCATATTTATATTCTCAAAATATGTTCTTCGGCTTTGGACATTTTCATTTGTGGTACCATCTATGGGCAGAATTTGATTCAACTTGGCATGCATCCTCAGAATGTCTAGAGGTCTACAGTATGTATGCCAAGTTTTGTTTGCAGATTCATTAAATTGTGCAAGGCTATTGTCAAGGCTTTGATGTATAAAAATTCATTTGACAATTTTTTGCCTGTTGAAAGCTGCTGTTTGGAAAAATAATTATTTTCTTAAATATTAAAGAAAGCAGAAAAAGCTGTAAACAGAAATTAAATGTAGGAAATGCAAGGCTAAAAATTTAGTTTTAAACCCTTATAGCTCTAGAGATATGAACAGAAATTCAAATTTAAGTTTATATTATAGTGCCACCTAGTCGCAGACAGATATGTGTCAATGTGTTGATTAGTGGGGGGGATTTCTGACCATCCCACCAACTTTGGTGTCTCTACAACTTGGTACAGACCTGGCAGAAAAAGAATGTGAACAATAAGAGAAGGAATAATAAGAAAATTGGAAAACAAATAAAATAGTGTTCCAAAACCGTTGGTGCGTGGACCCCAGGATTTTTAATTTTTTTTGCAGGGAAATAAGCACAACAGCTTTATGTTGAGCTTTATCAACCAAAACTTTAATAGAATTTATTTTTATTTATTTTTTTTTTATCAAGATTTGATGTCTCTAATCTGGCAAATCGAGTGAATATTCCATCATTAAAATAATAATAAAAAAAAACAGCTTTGTTGTTTCCGTAAAGCCAATCACTCATTGAACTCTTGATTTCAGCCACCACTTGCCATTTCTATATACATCATGTGTCAGTGTGTGAACTGTGGGCAGTTCATGGGTGTGCCGTCTGAAGCTGAGGCTATTCAGATCTCTGCTCAGTCACTTTACGATTCAACAGCTCCTCTAGTTCCTTCTAAGTAGTTTTGCAGAAATATCCCTATACACAAGAGCGATATCATGTGGTCCAAAACAACACAGAACCTTGCCAAAGTATCTGAAATGACTGATGGTAATCGTCTCAGAAAGGCCTTATGAGTAGCTGACGCGGACCTACCTTGTATAGTCATCAGCAAGTTTGTAGACGCATGGAATCATTCTTTTCTTCTGCATTAAGAGGCACAGAGCTGGCATTGTAATGTGGCGTAAATGAGCAGCTGCAACAGGGACGAGAATAAAAAATAGATATTCTGTCCAATTGAGAGGCGTAATGCTTAATATCCAACATATTTCTCCAGAAAAAAACACTACTACAAAAACCTGGCAGGTGAAATTGCCTGTCTATAAGGTCTCAGGAAGTTGAAAGTCTTTTCATGGCCTTGAGACCCTGAGACCACAAACTGCCCTTCCATTCGCCATTATAGAGTTACACAGATATTACTGTTCTTCCTCTGTGGATGTGCTGGTCATTGATTTTATCTGGACTGCAGAGACTAAAGGCCTCCAGTGCATTGTTAACTGCGATGTTGATGGCTTTATTTCATAGAGGCAATCTGTCAGACAATAAACATCATTAAGGTCAGCTCTCTGATGGAAGTGAATTGCTAGAGGATCCCTTTTCTTTCTCCAAGGAGTCGGTTCATGGCCACGGCAAATATTTTGCTGGGTGATTTTTTGGTGTGAAATGCCCCATAGATGTACCTGTTGTGATGAAGGATAATTTAATTATAAAAAGTGCAGTTTTCATATTTAAACAAAGGCCCTCACAGAGATAAAGAAACAGCTTGACAGCACAATAATAAGCACCTAATCAAAATGGAAATGAACTTCTTCACTAGCTCAATGTACTCAGCAAATATAGCCTTTTCAATGCGGAAGTTGGGATAAAAGAAATACCATATCGTACAATGCGACAGCATGTTGCAAGTTTGCTGCGTCCATTGTGTTGTACTGTTAAGGTGTGAAATGGGTTTGAAGTATTTGTAATTTTTGTTTTCAAAAAGTCTTTGTTGAGTCTTTAAACACAGACAAATGTGGGAACATTCTTGAGGCTAAAAGTAAAGCTGTACCGTGAGTATACTTTTTTCATAACTTCACACGTCCTTATCCTTTCTGTTTAAATCTATAATCATACAAAAAATTATCTTTCTATATGTCTAGTCATTGTGAATAAGTCTCAACATTAAAAAAGGTTCCCCCAAAAAATACTTTACAAAAGAAGAAAAAAAAAAAATATGTACACTACAATTCATAAGTTTGGGTTCAGTGTTTTATGCTCACCAACTGATTAAAATAAAGTAAAAAAAATTTTTTTGAATTTTTTTGAATTTTTTTTTTTTTTTTGAAATTTGTAATTTATTCCTGTGATGGCAGTACTGCATTTTCAGCAGCCATTGATTCAGTCTTAAGTGTCACATGATCGTTCAGAAATCATTCTAATATGCTTATTTGGTGCTCAAGAAACATTTCTTATTATTAGTATCAATGTTTAAAACAGTTGAGCTGTTTTTTCACATTTTTCAGGATTCTTTGAATAGAAAGTTCAAAAGAACAGAATTTATTTGAATTTTTTTTAACATGTGAATGTGTTTACTGTCAGTTTTGATTCATTTAACATGTCCTAGCTGAATAAAAGTATTAGATTATTTCAAAAGAAAAAAAATCGCATTGACCCCAGACTTTTGAATGGTATTGTACACTTTCATGAGATGAAGACTCATCCGTATGACATGTCTAAAGATGTGTGTAAAAATGTTATGATCAGTTTTTGAAAAACCCATTATACAGAATATTGAGGGGGACATGCCTCCCTTAATGTCTATGGGATTTTGCATGTGACTTCCTGTCTCTGGAAAGTTATATAGACCGGGCAATAATTCTCTATTAAAATATTTTCTTTTCCGCTTTATGCTTGTTAATCCTCAATGCAATCTATTTGACAGGTGTCCCTGTCCCTGGTGAACCTCTCCACAAGGCAGTTCTTGTCTTGCTGTAGACAGAGATTTCATGTTGTCATTGGGTCAGATTTGCCTAGATTTCAGATTATGAATTATACATTTATAAATGTTTTAACACTTGTGTTCAAGGTTGATTTGAAGGACTGAAACGGAGCTCTTTTGAGAAAAAAAAAAAATCTCAGCATTAAATGTTGTATAGATTTGCATATGTAATGAATGTTTAGGTGTCCTTGGCTAAAGATAATCCTCCCTTTTTGTTGCTTAGCTCAAAAAGGGAAAGGAGGAAGCGAGGGAGAGATGTTACAGTGTTTGTAATTATGAAACACCTCTGTGATTGTGCCGAATGCACTGCACGGCAAAATGAATCATTGTACTGGGCGTGAATAATGCAAGAGGAGAGAGGAGCTTCTGGGTAAAAAGTTCACCTAACACATCTGTGCGGTATGGAAATCTAGATCAAGAACCCAAAAGAACATGCAAATATTCCACATAACTTCCTCAGAATGTCAGAAAACTTTTCAAATCCTTTTTCTTTCCATGTATTATATTATTCATTGTTATAAGATGTGTATACATCCTACAGTAATCAGAACAGCTTCAATTCACTCAGTCAGTGGTTTGGTATTCATGCTGGTAAACAAATACAGACTAATCCTTTCACACAGTAATCCCAGTAAATAACCATAAAATTACCGGAAGGACTTTACCGGTAAATGCACAAATATGTTCACAAAAGCTGTGGCGTTCTGGCTTTTTACTGGTAAGAGACCATTCATACATCAGCAGCAAAATACCGGTAAATTCTGTGATGTCAGTAGTCGGGAATTATCTTCAAACACTGCGCCGTTCTCTTCATTCGCCTGCATGAGGAGAAGCCCTTTAGTTTCTGACAACTATTTGACAGTTGATAAAGTATTTTAGAGCTTGACGTAGTTAGAAAAATTACTTTAAACATCATATTTGTGCCTACATTTTTTGTTTTTATTGCTGAAACTTTATTCACCTGCGTATAGACTGAAAAAAAGATGCACAGTCCGTGTCCAATTCTTTCCACTTTAGAAAAATGAAGCCAAATATCCCAGTAATGGTTGTTGCTGATTTACGTCGACTCATTCGCAAGCACAGCTGTCAGTCATGACGTTACACCCCATTTTTATTGCATCAAATAACTAACTTAAACCAAACTTAACTGGAAAAATAACACATCTGCGTGATAAGAACTACCTAAAATGACAAAAAAAAATAGTTTGAAGTTTAATTGGATTTTTATCCTTCAACTGGGGACGAAATCGAAATGCTTTGGCTTCACTTTTCAGGACTTGTGCGGACTTTTAGGTACTTTTTATGGATTAACGCAGAATTGGAACACATTACCTTTAACTGTAAGTAACTTTCCAGTAACACTGTTGCCATCATCTAATATTGCCTCACAGCTGATCTTAAAAAAACAAACAAAAAAAAAAAAACCTGTCAGATGTACTTTTTAAAAGTCACTCTCCAAAACCTTCACCCTCTCTGCTCCTCTTTGCAGGAACAAGCTGCCAACCTCCACTTGAATTTTCGAGAACACCTTTTAAGAAGCAGCTAAAGACACAAATCTTAGACAAACGGTTAACTACCCCACATCCCTAAACGATGCAACCCCCCTTTATCTTTGCTTTTTACAAATATATTACCATAATAATATTTTCAATTGAATCAACTGTATTTGTAATATTGGCCAGGAAGACTCCTCGTAGATTATAAAACTATGTCTTAAAAAAATCTAAATAGAAAAAAACCTTATGTCTCCAAATAGCTCATTTTTTGTGCTATTGGATAAGGTAAATGATAAGGTAGGTCAGACACTGTGGCACTTCAAACAGCTCTTCTTTCCAGTCTTATTTTCACTTCTGAGTATCACACTGAGTGTTTTGGCGTTCCTCAGTGTGCCATTCTGCCCTGTTTTTAATGACACACTCCACATCTCTCAGAATCTGCCCTCCCATTAACCCCGAGACACTTTTTGACCCTCACACTGTCTAAGGACCCATTAGATGGGGTCTGGTCGAGGGGTACATTGATGGACGCTTCTTCTGTCCCTATCGCCTGCATACATTTTCTGCTCCCAGACACAGAAATGTCAAAAAATTAAGGGAGGTCATTACTGAGGGGTTCAGAAAACTTTGTTATAAAAAACCCCTACTGGCACAGAGAATGTAAATCATCTGATTCTGTCCCACGTGTCTCAAATGTCCAGCACTCTGAATGTCACGCACATTATATGAATACACATTCATATAGTAATTGCTCAAAACACAATTTATTTTGAAAATTAAAAGGTCGTTCAACAACAAATAGGCGGAGTAAATTTCACTGCTGGGAAGAAAACTAATATAAAGCGATTTGATTTGGTATAAAATGCAAGAAGTCAAGTAATACAAAAGACGTGTGGCAACTCCTATAGGAGATGCAAACACTTTGCTTTTTTTCCCGCCTTGTGAATGTCTCATGTATAGATTTGTCTTGTGAGTTTCACTGACATTTGCATTCTCTTACTTAAAAAAAAAGAAAGATTTAATTTGTCCTGCATGGGAATAATATATGCTGATATCTTGGTCTCTAGGCCTTTATTTTTCTCTCTTTTTTGCACTGAAGAAAACAGACCCTTTGTAAATAAGCCTGTGTGTGGGCTGCTTCTACTCATAGGAGAAGTTTATGGGCAGTCAATGTTGAAACTGTTTTATCATTGTTTGGGCCTGACAAGTATGTAACGTATCTAATCTTACATAAATAACCAAGATGTTTTGCTGCTAGCCTGCAGTAGATGTTCTATATGGCCTTATCGCTTGTGTGAATGATTGATTTTACCAGGTGTTTTATTGTTTAGATAAATGTTTACCAGTGTTACTTTAGTATTATTTACATAGTATTTATTAAAGCTACACAATATAAACATTTTGGCCCATTAGCGGTTAAAAAATAAAATTGTATTCGTCTGAAGGAAGAACATTGTTTTCATTGTGCTTTGGCTCTGTTCCTCTGAATAAATGATTAGCTATTTCTTTGTTTTTGCAACTCACAATTCCCTAGAGGTTTGTATTATGAATAAACTACGGTCAAGTTTTCTCGTTGTGATGACAAACCTCAGTTCCCTTTCAGTCGGTCACGTTCGACGTACGTCAGAACTGAACCGACGAATTGGGATATCGCACGAGAGCCCTATCATCTTCGAGTGTAAACTAAACGAGCCAATGAAGATTGGCGTGCGAGCTTTCGCGTGCCGCACTCCGCCCCCGCGAGCGGGTATAAATACGGAAGCGGCAGCGCTCGCACTTTGTCTTTCGCTTCGGAGCCGTGCAGTTCTCAAGCTGCAGCATCGGAGAGTGTACGAGAGCTTGAAGAGTGGTGTTGGTGTGAAGGCGCGTCAGCGATCCCGCGATTCAACGGCCAAAAACAAACTGCTGTTATCACAGCAACCTGAGCAGAAAGAGAAAGTAAAGGTTGCGATTTGGGCCGGATTGAGTGCGCGCTGCTGGTCTGCTGATACCTGCAGCAGCGCTGCGGTGATTCCCTGTGCGCTTCAGCACATTCCAAAAGAGCTTCAATTTCCTTCACGAGCGTTGAGTGCGTCTTTTTCAAGATGTCATTCCGCTCGTGCGCTGCTGGATGCGGTCGTTCCCTGTCACCAGCTGACGGGCACAATCGCTGCATCACGTGTTTGGGCGTTCAGCACGCTGAGGCAGCTTTTGTGGATATCTCATTGTGGGAACATGACTATCGCGGTGTTGAGATCGCGGCTTGCTTACCTTGGTTCTCAAGGCCAAGCCCCCGTCCCTGTCCCCCGATCTAGCGCCCCCCAGAGGGTCGCTACTTCCGTGGATAGACCGGGAGATCTGAGGATCACGGTCAGGGCTTCCCCGCCGAGCCAGTCTCCGTGGGCCCCTGGTCCCTCATACGCGCCGCAACCCGTGGTGATGCCAGAGGAGCGCGTTGGTCCCTCTCTTGAGCGACCAGCCGTCTCTTTTGGTGCGCCGGCTGATGATCAGATGTCGATCGCGGCATCGGAAGGCGGGTTTGAGTCCTCTGGGGATGAAGGCTCTGATGCGCTGCCTCCTTCTGGGAGAGTGGCGTATTCCGAGCCCGATCCAGAGTTGACAGCCATGCTTGCCCGGGCCGCCGGGAGTATCGGGCTCGAGTGGAACCCTCCACCGTGTCCCGAACCCTCCCGGTTGGACGATTGGTTTCTCGGGGCAGCCCGTGCTGGTTCTCAGCGCTCTGCCCCGGTTCCTTTCTTTCCGGAGGTGCATGAGGAGGTGACTAGATCGTGGAGGACACCTTTTTCTGTCCGAAACCGGTCGGGTCCCTCCTCCGCCTTCACCGTCCTGCATGGCGGTGCAGCCAAGGGGTACGTGGGGATCCCCCCAGTCGAGCGCGCCGCCGTTGCGATGCAACTGTGTCCGGCGGCCGCCAACTGGCGGGGTAACCCGCGCCTCCCGTCCCGGGCCTGTAGGTTCTCGTCCAACCTAACGGACAAGGCTTACAGAGCCTGTGGGCAGGCTGCATCTGCCCTGCATGCCATGGCGTTGCTGCAGGTCTACCAGGCCAAGGCACTTCGTGACATGCCCCAGGGCGGTCTTGACCAACAGCTCGTGGAAGAGCTGCGAGCTGCCACCGACCTCGCCCTCCGGGCGACGAAGGTGACTGCACGCTC
This sequence comes from Opsariichthys bidens, assembly GCA_037194245.1. Classification (NCBI taxonomy): domain Eukaryota; kingdom Metazoa; phylum Chordata; class Actinopteri; order Cypriniformes; family Xenocyprididae; genus Opsariichthys; species Opsariichthys bidens. Next base: position 21,808,253 of record CM074279.1, on the reverse strand, counting down.
GGTTGGTCAGGCGATGGCCACGCTGGTGGTTCAGCAGCGCCATCTCTGGCTCAACCTGGCGGACATGAGGGAGGCCGATAAATATCGGTTCCTGGACTCCCCTGTGTCCCAGGTTGGGCTATTCGGCAACGCGGTCGAGAGCTTCGCCCAACAGTTCTCGGCTACACAGAAGCAGACGGAGGCCCTGAAGCATGTCCTGCCCCGGCGTGCAGCTGCTGCCTCCACCCAGCCGCCGGCGGCGGCCTCTTCGTCTGCTCGTCGCCGAGGGCGCCCGCCTGCGTCGTCCTCCGCCCCTGCGAAGTCTGCAAAGCAGCAGCCTTCACCTAGCAGACCGCAGGGAGCCGGTCGCAGACGTGGTGCCCAGCCCGCTCAGCCTGCAGCCAAGCCAGGTGGCAAACGAACCAGAAAGCGGTCCTGAGACGGGCGACCCGGAGGAAGTTGGAGCTGCTTCTCGGGAGACGGTGAAGGCACCGCTCCCTCCCCCGGAGGAGGGCCGGGTGGAGAATCCTTTGTTCCCTTTTCTTTCTGTTCCGCCGCTGGCTCCCCGGAGTCCAGCGGTACCCACATTCTCAATAAAAGAGCAGTTTCCACTTCCTCCGGGTCACAAGAGGGCGCGTCTGGCGGTGTGTCACGCTATGCCTGGCCACCCTCAGCCCCTCTCATTTCGCCAGCAGAGGGCAGTGTGCTGGTCGAGGCCGCCCTCGTGCCGTCTCCCACGCGCACTGTCACTCTGCGGAGCCAAACCTCACTTCGGGCCGCTCTGCCGTCCGAGTCAGGTTCCCTGGCTCCGCCTCGCTGCCCCCCGCGGGTACGTCTGTCGTGCCGTTGGTCCCGCTGGTGCGGAGTCTGGGAGCCTGGCAAGCGCTTCCCAGCCCGTCCCGCTGGCTCATCCGCACGATCAGACTCGGCTATGCGATTCAGTTCGCCCGGCGTCCCCCGGTGTTCAGGGGCATCCATTTTACTCGCGTGAATGCGAACGATGCTCCTGTACTTCGGGCGGAGATTGCAGTCCTACTGGCGAAGGACGCAATAGAGCCGGTCCCTCCAGCCGATTTGAGGTCAGGGTTTTACAGCCCCTACTTCATTGTACCCAAGAAAGGCGGTGGGTTACGGCCAATCTTGGACCTGCGAGTCTTGAATCGGTCCCTTCACAGGCTGCCGTTCAAGATGCTGACGCAGAAACGCATTTTCGAGTGCATCCGTCCCCAAGATTGGTTTGCAGCGATCGACCTGAAGGACGCGTACTTTCATGTCTCGATTCTTCCTCGACACAGACCCTTTCTACGGTTTGCTTTCGAGGGTCGGGCATATCAGTACAAGGTCCTACCCTTCGGGCTGGCCCTGTCGCCCCGTGTCTTTACCAAGATTGCGGAGGCGGCCATTGTTCCGCTCAAGGAACAGGGCGTTCGCATCCTCAACTATCTCGACGACTGGCTGATCCTAGCTCACTCGCGAGAGCAGTTGTGCGAACACAGGGACCTGGTGTTAGCTCACCTCAGCCGGTTGGGTCTTCGGGTCAACTGGGACAAGAGCAAACTCGCCCCCGGGAAGAGGATCTCTTATCTCGGTATGGAACTGGACTCGGTCGACCAGACTGCGCGTCTCACCGAGGAGCGCGTCCAGTCGGTGTTGAACTGCCTGAGGACGCTCAAGAGCAGGACAGCGGCCCCACTGAAATTATTTCAGAGGCTCCTGGGGCATATGGCATCCGCAGCCGCAGTTACGCCGCTCGGATTGCTTCATATGAGGCCGCTTCAACACTGGCTTCATGGCCGAGTCCCGAGATGGGCGTGGCGACGCGGTACGTTCCGTGTGGCAATTACACCGAACTGCCGTCGTACCCTCACTCAGTGGTCCGACCCCTCGTTCCTGCGGGCTGGAGTTCCCCTGGAACAGGTGTCCAGGCATGCTGTGGTCTCCACGGATGCCTCGTCCACCGGGTGGGGGGCCGCGTACAACGGGCATGCAGTTTCAGGTCTGTGGACGGGGCCTCAACTGCAGTGGCGTATCAATTGCCTCGAGTTGTTAGCAGTGCGTCTTGCGCTGGGCCGCCTCAAAGGGCTGCTACTAGGCAAGCACGTACTGGTCCGTACGGACAACACTGCGACCGTAGCGTACATCAACCACCAGGGCGGTCTAACGCTCCCGTCGCATGTCACAACTCGCCCGCCATCTCCTCCTATGGAGTCAGAAGCATCTGAGGTCGCTTCATGCCATTCACATCCCAGGCATGCTCAACCGTGCAGCCGACGAGCTCTCACGGCAGCCTCCGCTTCCGGGAGAATGGAGACTCCATCCTCAGGCGGTCCAGCTGATATGGCGTCGCTTCGGGACCGCTCAGATAGATCTGTTTGCCGCCCCGGACTCGACCCATTGCCAGTTGTTTTACTCCCTGTCCGAGGGCACCCTCGGCACGGACGCACTGGCACACAGCTGGCCCCGGGGCCTCCGCAAATATGCGTTTCCCCCAGTGAGCCTTCTTGCACAGACGTTGTGCAAAGTCAGGGAGGACGAGGAGCAGGTCCTGCTAGTTGTGCCGTATTGGCCCAACCGGACCTGGTTTTCAGAACTCATGCTCCTCGCGACAGCACCTCCTTGGCCCATTCCTCTGAGGAAGGACCTTCTGACTCAGAGACGGGGCACCCTCTGGCACCCGCGTCCGGACCTCTGGAATCTCCATGTCTGGTCCCTGGACGGGACGCGGAGGTTCTAGGTGGCTTACCCCAATCAGTGGTAGACACCATCACTTCCGCTAGAGCTCCCTCTACGAGGCACCTCTATGCCTTGAAGTGGAACCTGTTCGTCGAATGGTGTTCTTCTCACCAGGAGAACCCCCGATCTTGCTCGGTCAGGTCAGTGCTTTCCTTCCTGCAAGAGGGTCTGGAGAGAAGGCTGTCTCCCTCCACCCTAAAAGTGTATGTTGCCGCTATCGCTGCACATCACGATGCAGTTGAAGGTAAGTCGCTGGGGAAGCATGACCTGATCGTCAGGTTCCTGAGGGGGGCGAGGAGACTGAATCCGCCTCGCCCACTCTCTATACCCTCTTGGGACTTGTCCCTGGTGCTTACAGCTCTCCGGGGACCCCCCTTTGAGCCTTTGCAGTCAGCAGAGTTAAAAATTCTGTCACTTAAAACAGTTCTCCTGACTGCACTGGCCTCCATCAAGAGGGTAGGGGACCTGCACGCTTTTTCGGTCGACGAATCGTGCCTGGAATTCGGGCCGGCCAACTCTCACGTTATCTTGAGACCCCGGCCCGGATATGTGCCCAAGGTTCCTACCACTCCCTTTAGAGATCAGGTAGTGAACCTGCAAGCGCTGCCCTCGGAGGAGGCAGACCCAGCCCTGGCTTTGCTCTGTCCCGTCCGCGCTCTGCGTCTGTACGTGGACAGAACGCAAAGCTTCAGGACCTCAGACCAGCTCTTCGTCTGTTACGGAGGCCAGCAGAAGGGAAAGGCTGTCTCCAAGCAGAGGATGGCCCACTGGATAGTGGACGCCATCGCCTTGGCTTATCAGTCCCAAGGCGTGCCTTGCCCGCTCGGGTTGAGGGCTCACTCCACTAGGGGGGTAGCTTCTTCCTGGGCGCTGGCTCACGGCGCCTCGCTGACAGATATATGTAGAGCTGCGGGCTGGGCGACACCCAACACGTTCGCTAGATTCTATAGCCTTCGTGTAGAATCGGTATCTTCCCGTGTACTCGCCCCTACTGGCCGGTAGCGCGAAGAACCCTTTCTAGTGTCCGCTTGCATACGCCACTCCCGCCCGCTGGGCCGGATACGTGCGTCTATTGCTCCAGTAGAGTTCCCCAGTTGGCGAACCCTGTTGAGTCCTCCGCCACCCCTTGCGGCTCCGGACATTGCGGAGTGTCCGTTGCTAGGCTTAAGCACGCATACTGCCTCTGCTAAGCTGGGTTCCATATGTTGTGACCCCTACGGCGGTCCCATATGTGTAATGTCCACGGTAGCCTTCCTATGTAAGCCCGTGTCTTTCCCTCAGCAGAGCCCGCTCTGCTGTCCCTGCTAGATGTGTCTCCCCCCTACCTAGGCCGGAGCCATCCCAGGGACTTCATATGTGCACTGCCCACGGCCAGTCCATATGTACATTCCCACGTAAATTTCCTCCCTTCGGGTAGGTTGTGGTCTCCGCAGCGTCCCCAGTGGGCACGCTTTCCCAGTGTTATCCAAGTCTTACTGAGTGGGTCATGCGGAACAGCAGTAGACTTCCCTGGCGTAAGTCCGGTCCCTTCTCCGTCCCTAGTGCGCGCCGGGATGCTGCGACTTACGTTGGGCGCTGGAGGGGGTCAGTAACTGTGGCGTTTTATTAGGGATCCCAATTCGTCGGTTCAGTTCTGACGTACGTCGAACGTGACCGACTGAAAGGGAACGTCTCGGTTACGTATGTAACCCTCGTTCCCTGAAGGAGGGAACGGAGACGTACGTCCCGTCGCCACAGTTCCTGTACCCCGCTGAGCGCGGACCACTGCTCGTCTCCTCAGCGAAAAACAAAGTGCGAGCGCTGCCGCTTCCGTATTTATACCCGCTCGCGGGGCGGAGTGCGGCACGCGAAAGCTCGCACGCCAATCTTCATTGGCTCGTTTAGTTTACACTCGAAGATGATAGGGCTCTCGTGCGATATCCCAATTCGTCGGTTCAGTTCTGACGTACGTCTCCGTTCCCTCCTTCAGGGAACGAGGGTTACATACGTAACCGAGACGTTTCACACACTACTCCCACATCATACACGTGCCACGCTTGCTGGAGCTTTTTTTTTTTTCTGTGTACAGATATGATGGCACATGGAGGAATGATGTATACCTGTGAAATTCATTCCAACAGTTTTAAATCTTATAGATTTATCAAAGTGTATCTGAGTAAAGGCATGGTTTTGAGGATAGATTTTTTACTCTCATTAATTACATTTATTTTATCATATTATAGCTTAAATATATTGAATAAGCTTTTAATTTTATATTTTCAGTTTTAAATTGTTTTTTTTTTTTTTTTGCTGCTTTGGTCATACTATTTTCTCTTCTCAGTTTTAAAAAAAAAAATCTATTTAGCTTCCATTTAGGTTACACTTTATTTCGATGGTCCGCTTTAGATACCTACCTTTATTTCAGTTTTAATCATTTAGTGCTTCAACTTAATTTCAGTTAGTCCCCAAAGCAACATTTCTAATTTTTTGTTAGAAAGATTAAGAATCTAATATTTTATTTCAGTTCTATATCAATTAAAGTACATAAAACAATCTTTATTGTCATTGTATGAATACCGGAGTACTCAACAACGAAATGAAATCTCAAAAGATGCCTAAAACAGCAAGTAATAAATAACTAATATAATAAATATAGTAACAACAGACAGTATAAAACCAATATAAACAGTAGTGCAACCACAGTATATTGCCACATAGAATGAGGTAATGCAGAATTACTTTTAAACATCAATATTGCACATATGTTCATAATTATAGCAACATTCACAACATGATGGTGCTGTGGAGGCATATAAAGCTAAAAAGGTTAGGAAACACTCATTTATCTTTTACTAATTTATCTAAATATTTTCTCTTTTTAGCTCAGAACTGTTCAGGTCATCGTACATGTGGCCAGTGCCTAGGACAACCTGACTGTGGGTGGTGCGGTGACCCCACAGACACAGGTCAGGGCCAGTGTATTGAGGGATCATACCGTGGACCAATGAGGAGCCTGAGCAGACAGAGCCGAGAGAGGGTATTGGACACCGGTATCTGTTCAAAGGAAAGAGGCTATGACTGGGCCTACATAACCTGCCCAGGTACACATAAAAACACACATATGTGCACTGATCAAAGCTCTAAATTGTGGTGTTTGTGAAAACAGTCTAATCAAATGAACACACATTCTTCTCTCTATGTGTTTCAGCGTGTCAGTGTAACGGACACAGTGTGTGTGTTAACGGCAGTGTATGTGAGCAGTGCAAGAATCTCACAACTGGGCCGCAGTGCCAGATATGTCTACCTGGTTACTACGGAGATCCAACTAATGGAGGGAAATGCCAAGGTGAGATACTGCTCTTTATGTTAATGTGTACAAGTATGTGTCTGTCGGTGTGCTTGTTTGGAAATCAGAGAGTATGCCTCTTGAAGGAATAGTTTGCACACCCAGAAAGGAAGATTTTGTCCTCATCTGTTCACTCTTCCAAGCATGCGTGATTTTGTCCCATCCGTGGAACACAAAAGATATGTTTAGCAGAATACCCAGATGTTGTTTTCCATATAATGAAACAAAGTACAATCAAAACACACACATCAAACTAAAGTGTGATATTTTAGCTAAAATGAAATAGTAATGAAAAATAAATGAAATACAAAAATTAAATGCACACATTTACTCATAAATACTAAAATCCCTCTTACACTATCGTTTATATAAAATGCGTTTGTGCAAATTACGGTGCATTTGTTTGAATACAACTGACTACACGGAAGCATAATACTTAATAAATGTTTGTGGGCGCACATAGATTGACAAACAAATCGGCAATATATTTTCCCTTGTTTTATCTAAAAACAGATCCAGATTGTTTCGCCATGGTATGTTTGAATGTGCAGCGGTGTGAAAATTTAAGATGGCACAAAGAAAGATAATAAGTGAGTCTGTCCAACTTCAGTCTGGGAAATCTGGAAAGGAATGAGGCATGAGTAGAGGATCTTATAACTTTCATTATTTTCTAAACTACCCCTTTAAGGTATACATGTGACCACATGATATATCAGACAGAAATCGATGCAGTAGTTAATTCATAAACAGTCTGCCTGCATCCAGATGTACCACAGGATATCCCAGTGTCCCCCATCTAATTTTGTTGTAATGGTTAGTGAGGCCATATTTCATTACGAGTGCAGTATTCAACCTGACGCAAATTGTATTGATTTGATGTGGGCTCCGTGTGTTAGTTCATCACTGTGGCTTTTCTCCTGGTTTCCAATCACTGAGTTTATATACAAGCATCATCGCTCTTAGAGATGAAACTGTGTCGAGAGGTAGAGAAAGGCAGCAGAGAGGCGAAGAGGCGCATGGAAGGTGGTGTAATAACATCATTCTCTGTCGGACAGATGCACGTTTTCTCCACATTCTGTGACATTAAATCACTCTTAATCATTTTCTTATTTCCCGGAGTTGACTGCCACCCCTCCTCTTCGCCTATACGAGCAGTCCTGCACTCACAGCGGAGATTTGATAGATGTGCGGCCCTCCGCATTTCTCAAGGATACACGCTCTCCCTCTCTATTTCTCCTCCCTTTTTAATACCTCCGTGATTAAGAGTGCTTTATAGACTGCTTCTTGATGTAAATGTGCATGTGTGTTTAATACTCTGATTGTGGCCGCCACTAATCCAGCAGTGTCATTTTTCAGCGTTAGTGAGCGGAGGAGATTTACCTCACCTCGTACACTAATACGTTTAAGCCACTGATCTGTGTTAGATTAGACGAGGAGAGATGGAAAGTATGTGGAGAACAGGAAAGGCTGGATGGATATCTCTCACCGAGTGTGTGTGCGTGTGTTGTCTGAAGGAGAAAAGAGACAGGCCATCAAAGTAAGATCAGGTTAAAATATGACACATGGCCGGCTGCCCTTGACTAGAGAGGGGAAACAGTCTGTGGAAGATGGAGGATATGTGTCCGTTTGAAATGGCCCTCTTAGTTAGAGGACAACAGAGGGTAGACAGAGTCCAGGGATTTTGTGTATGAATGTGTGTTTGTATCTTAGAAAGATTCGGAATTCATGCTTTTCAAATGAAAGCTGTGATCTGTGATCATACTTGCGTGTGTGGGTTTTTAGAGGTATGGTGGTATGGTGGGAATTTTAAATCATGGTAACAATGTATATATATATAGTTACACAGACTGATACATATGAATTTGAATGAATTTATAAATATCCATTTTTTTATCTTATATATATATATCCTATTTTTTTCATAATTTTACCAATTTCAAACCACAACAATCTTAATAATTACTATTCATTTTGTAAATAATCCTTTTTAAGTGATATATAATGAATGAGGGCTGGAAATTAAAAACGCACAAATGAAGATCTTTTTAATGAAATCTGATAGATGTCTGTCCCTCCATTGACTGCCACTTTGACACTTTTACAAAAGAGATCGGAAAACTAATCCATATGAATTGAGTGGTTTAGTCAAACGTTTCTGAAGAGACACGATTGCTTTTTATGATGAAAATATTTCATTTAGGTTTTAACTCGCATGTAAATATTGATCAGCGAACATAAGCAGAAACTTAACAAAACATGAATGATGCACAAGAACAAACCTCTTGCGGAAGCTCAAACGTGCTGCGTAACACGATAATGAACTACATTGTTTACGCAGCACGTTTGAGCCTTCGCAAGAGGTTTGTTCCTATGCGTCATTCATTTTCGGTTGAACATCTGTTTATTATCAAGGTTTATATTTGAGTAAAAGCCTAGATTCAGTCTATTTATCATAAAAAGTGATTGAGTGCTTTTTCTGCTCTCACAGATCCTACAGACGTCCAAAAAATTTTCCATGCCTCACAATGGATTGAAATTAAAGTGGCTTTGAATGTGTGTGAATGGTCGTCTTCAGTTACCATATTCAGTAGCGTTTACCAATGTACTTGTTAGTAGACATTTACTGATTTTTTGTGTTTGTGTTTGTACCTGATAAGAGTCATTCTGACCCTACAGCGGTGCTATTCCTGGCCTCTGACTGGACAAGCACATACAACCAACACCCTCATTTTCCCCTCTCTTTATTTGACCTGTATAAGTCATTCTTTGCTTGAGGTATAAAACACACACCTGTTCAGTCACCCAACATGACAGCCGTAGCTGTACCTGCAGCATGAATGTGAAAGTTTTGGAATAATGTGTTTATTTAATCTCAATACAAAGATATACATTCCATAATTTTTATATAGGGATAGTGCACCCCAAAATTCAAATTTTGTCATCATTTACTCAGCCGCATGTCATTCCAAATCTGTGTGGCTTTTTTTCCTCTGGGGAAAAATGAAAATATTTTGAGAAACTTTTTTTTTTTTTTTGGCCATACAATGGAAGTTAATAATCAACTAAAATGTTTTGTTACCAACATTCTTCAAAATATCATGAAGGGTTAGTTCACTGTGAATTTTGCAAAAAGTATTCTTGTCGCTTTATAATATTAAGGTTGAAACTCTGTAATCACATGAACTGTTTTAAAAATGTTTTCAGTAGCTTTCTGGGCATCTAAAAATGCTGGCAATAGAGGCCTCACTGATCCATCGGATTTCATCAAAAATATCTTAATTTGTGTTTCGAAGATGAATGAGGGTCTTACGGGTGTAGAACGACATGAGGTGAGGAACTAACCAAAATTTGTGTTACTGCAGAAGAAAGTCATACAGGTTTGGAACGACATGAACTATTCCTTTAAATCCACCAGGATTAAAGCCCCTCAATTGCAGAAAAAAAAGAGAATATCTGTCTTTCAAAGATTGTATGAACATGAACTTGTAATAATGGCTTTAAAATCCATTTGAATCAGAGTTTGTGCTTTGTAAATGCTGTTGCCTTGGTAACGAGATAATTGAGCACACTCCCACTAATTATAGTGTCTGATGAAGATTCCCTAATGATTGTGAAGCTGGTGGAACTAGTATGACAGTATATAATGAGATTATAATGAACAGTTGGGAGGTGCATGTTCATATAGTCCTGTTAATTGCAACGCTACAGGTAAATAAACAGCTGTTTCTCCCCTCTTATTCCTCAATATGTCCTGATCCTGAATCCTGGTTTGAGCCTTTCCTCACGCTTTGCTTTAAGAAATCTGAAAATGTGGAAAACTGTAATATTACTGAGACAACAGAAAAGGGATTTAGTGAACCAACGTCAGAGCACACTTGCTTTCTCTTTTCATGTCCCCATTGTCTCTTTCTCCCTTTATTGCCTCTTCCTGTTTACTTCTGCTTGAATCCTCATTAGATACATCCTGGTGGTTGACTGCTTATTTCTAAGAAATCTTGCTCACTGAAGAGGAATCACTTCACTCATTGCATTTGTACTGCACTGATGCCACACAAGGTGATTCGTATTAGGATAAGTTGATGGGTACAAGCATATCTGCGCATGTATATCATATATATTTCTGTCTTAAACTATACAATTTTTGTTAATCTGTCACTCATGGCATCAATCTCAGTGAATACTAGCACATGGTGGCAGTCGTATAGAGCAGAGAAGAGGGCAAACTGTAGCATTAGACCCACATGGAGGAGAGCTCAGTTTTGCCTCTCGCCCTGAACATTTCCCCCTCCTAATCTCATTAAGGATCTGTTTGAGATGGCAGTTTGTTTTTCACACACAGTAAAGTCTCAGCAGTACCTGTCCCCTCCACGATCTTCATCCCCAACAAAACAACTGTGGCATCTAATCATGTTTTGCCACATCCAGTTTATGTTGTACAAGCTTCTGTTGGGTTTAGGGTGATTGGGGTGTATTCATTGAAGGTCATTCTTGGCATTCTTTATAAATACCTGTAAAAACAGGGAAAAAAAATAAATATATATATATATACACACATTCTATTTCATTTATCTTTTATTTAACAATACATATTTATACACTTTAAGTAACTTCTACAGTATTTGATCAAATAATAATATTAATTCATCTTAGAGCTGCATGATTTTGGAAAAAATGAGAATCACAATTTTTTTGTATAAAATAGAGATGCGATTCTCAGACGATTCTAAATCAAAACATGTAATTTACTACGGGTTCTGACAAAATGTTAATTGCTGCAGTCTATTTAAAACAGATTTAATTAACTTGAATTAAAAGAATCGGTTTGAGTAAATGATTCAATGACTTAGTCATGAACTGGTTTCATAACTGGATGAATCAGTGTTTTTTTTTTTTTTTGTTTTGTACAAATCTCTTGAATGAATGATTCAATGATGTCATTAATGACAAGATTTTTAAATCACTTGTCACCACCTACTGGTTTAACAATGTAATTGATTCAATCCTAAAGGTGCAATAGGTTATCTGGGAAATGCTAACTTTAGTTTGTTAGCGTTGAAAGCATACAATCCCAAATTCCCTGCAAATCACCATCCAAAACACATGAACTCGCACTGACCAGAACCTTGACAACCAGAGACAACATTATTGGATTACATCATGTGTCACTCACTGGTGATAAAACTTTAGAGTACAGTGAGTAACAGTGCTGAAAAAATGTATGTAAACAACTGTTTGTCCGCCATTCTCACTGTATCTGCACTGCGTACGTGAATGCGCTGATGACGTATGATTTCTGCGTGAACAGGCTGCGCAGTGGTATGCAAATGCTCATTGACTGACATGGAGCATGTGCTATCATTATGATTGTACCAACATTTTATGGTCCTATGCCTTCCACAGACAATATGTATTTATAGAAATACAATTAGACCACTTAACATAGTGATTGCTATCAGGAAATGAGACTTTTAACCAGCATAACAAAAAAATGTTTCTGTAGAGAATCACTTACATTTACATTTAGTCATTTAGCAGACACTTTTATCCAAAGCGACTTACAAGTGAGGAAAACAAACAAGCGATTCTTCAAGAATTGGCAAATAACACAGGAAGTGCTCACAATGCAAGTTTCATACATTGCTCAGTACCATAAGCTAGAGTAGGAAGGGAAAAGGGAAGGAAAGTTTTTTTTTTTTTTTTTTTATGAGGGGATTAAGTGTTCACGGAAGAGATGAGTTTTCAGCTGTCTCTTGAATATTGCCAGGGATTCTGCGTTCCTGATGAAAGTAGGGAGATCATTCCACCAGCAGGGAGCAGTGAAGGAGAATGTTCTGGAGAGTGATTTTGTGCCTCTCTGTGACGGTACCACAAGCCTTCGTTCTTTTACTGATCGCAGGCTTCTGGTGGGGACGTAGCGTTGTAGCAGTGTGTAGAGGTAGGAAGGTGCAGAGCCTGTGGTGGATCTGTAAGCAAGCATCAGCGCTTTGAACTTGATGTGAGCAGCAAAGGGTAGCCAGTGCAAAGAGATGAAGAGGGGCGTGACGCGGGTTCTCTTAGGCTCGTTGAAGACAAGACGTGCAGCAGCGTTCTGGATCATTTGAAGAGGTTTGATTGCACTTGATGGAAGACCAGCCAGAAGAGCATTGCAGTAATCAAGCCTTGAAATGACCAGGGCCTGGACGAGAAGTTGTGTTGCGTGCTCAGTCAGGAAGGGACGGATTTTCCTGATGTTGCGAAGTGCAAATCTGCATGACCGCGCCGTCTTTGAGATATGGTCTCTGAAGGTCAGTTGGTCATCGAAGATAACGCCAAGATTTCTGGCCGACTTTGATGGGGTAATGGTGGTTGTACCAAGCTATATGTTGATGTCGTGTTGTAGAGTTGGAGTGGCAGGGAAGACTAAAAGCTCAGTCTTTGCCAGGTTGAGCTGCAGCTGGTGTTCTTCCATCCACGTCGAGATGTCCGCCAGACAGCTTGAGATCCGTGCAGCTACTGTGGAATCATCTGGTTGGAAGCACAGGTAGAGTTGTGTGTCATCAGCATAGCAGTGGTAGGAGAAACCATGTGCCTGTATGATGGGACTTATTACGCCTATATTTTGAAGCGTGAAGTTACTTGCAAAAGGTGATTTACCCTATTTTGATCACTTCTGTAGACATCAGTGTTTATATCCAAACTATAAACTTTTTATCCCAGTATTTCTATGATAATTTGAATTATTGTAACACTGATAATGATATTGTGTAGTTGAAAAGGCTTGTTTGTGAAGCTGTTTCATACCTATAAATGACAACTCCTCTCTTTGGTCAGCGGCAGCGCCAACGCAGATTTGAATGTTCACTGTGATTGTGCTTGTCAGAGGTTTACACATTGCAAAATCGCTGTCATTTAGGAAAAAGATCACGTGGGTGTTTGAATCGAGATTGTGATCATTTTACTGATTAATAATACAGCTCTGCCAACAGTCTTTCTGTGACAGCTCAGCAGTATGGTACACTAGGACTGTATCTGCTGTCCTTTAGATCCAGTACAGTAACTCCAGGCTTTGAGATGTCTCCATGGAGCTGGCTGGCAGCATCTGCTGTATTTGGCTCAGGATAGTAACACATCACTGTGAGATGACAACAGAGGTCACGGGGGGGCACAGCACCAAGCTCAACTTCCTATCCATTAATTAAAACCTTCTGCCCCATAGAGGTCAGTGGAGAAACACTTACCTGGAACCAATTTACTCAGAATGACTGTGGCCTTCGCTATTACGTCTGTATGTGTACTTTATATAAAACTGCCTCAACTTCCGTTGCCACGTTTGCGTCAGAGTTGGGAATATTACATTTGGAGTTAAATTATAGTTCTTATACCTTTATATTACATGCATGCAGTGTGTAGGCTATATTATCTTATCTGGAAATGAAGCAGTGGTTAGCCCTCTAATGAGTCAGGAACGAGTAACCTTATTTAGGGTTCAGTTCATCTAAATTGATGAATGAGAAAGAGCAAGCAAGAAGTCAAGGGAAAAATACAAGAAGTGCTTCTTTTTTTTTTTTTTTAGTTTCATCAAGCAGATATGCCCACTGCACTTTTTATAGTGTTGATAATTATTAATCATCTTGGCTTAAAAATGTTTTTTAAAGGGGTGAGGACATTTTAAGAGGTGAGAGCTGTAGAAATCACCAAATAAATGTGCAGTGATTTATTAAGTGGAAAATGATTAATGATGGTATATGATGTTTCATTTCCTTTTCCCTTAATAGATTTAAACAGGGAATTTTCTTTCTTTGTGTGTTCTTACTTTTTACTTGTTGACTACACCACATGATATCATTAAATTGAATATTTTTTTAAAAATGGTATAAAAGTATTTCTAAACCATCTGAAATGACCATGGATATAAGAGTATAACTCTAACTCACATGTGCACACGTCTAATGAGAACATATGTAGATAGGTGATCCAGAGATGTTTGGCACACTGAACAGTTTTCACTTCTTAAACAATATGTCAATTTAGGTGTAAAACCCAAATACCCTCTTTGCTTTATCAGATGTGACTTTCAGACAGTCGTAAACTTGGAATGAAATGCGTCAGAGCCGTGTTCCTTTCAAGACTGGTTTAGCTTCCATCAGCTTTAATGTCATCTCTGTGTGTTTATGTGTGTGCATCTGTTTGTGAGGATTTATGAAAGCCTTCACTCTGGTTTTACCAGTTATGTTCCACGGTCTGTTTGCATACAAATATCAGTTTATCTCTTCTGTCTCCCTTTATTTTCATATTTATTTCCTTTCTTTCATTAAGCTTTATTGTGGATCTAAATGAAGCATGTCAGATATATGCTAATGTTTGTGTGCGTTATGAAAAAGTTTTGTTAGACATGGTTAGGTGACTACTTTCATTGTGAGCGTGTTTGTGAGTGTGTGTTTTGTCATTTCCAGGGCCTAAATGGCTTTTGGCAGAAATATTTATGAGTAATTGTACGTGTACGCATGTGCATGTGCTTGTGTGCGTGTGTGAGTGTGTGTTGAGAGTAAGTGCTGAAACAGCAGCTCCAGGCAGTGCTGTTCCTCTGCTATAATGTGAGTACATTTTACACATCATAATTTAGCTATAAATCTTATTGCAGCATGCAGAGCAGAGCCACCGACACTCTGCTGCAGCCCGTCCCCACAGTCCTGTCAAAATGACTCGCATACAGATGCACAAATGCACACATGCGCATAATATAAAAGGAACCTACATGTAAACGTTTGAGCTTATGTGAAAATCATGTATATGTGGCTCCTTGTCGTTATACTGATGTGATTTGAAGCCTTTAAGTTACTGCGCTGTTCAATGCACTGTTATTAATGTGTGTTTGTATTTTGTCCTGTATCAAACTGAACTAGAGTCTATACAACTAGAATAAACTAGGTTTTTACATTTTATGAAGAAAAGAAAATTCTGGGGTGGGGGGGTCTGTATATATACATGCATACATATATATATACAGTTGTGTTCAAAATTATTCAACCCCCCAATGCTGTAAATGGTTTTAGAGAATTTAGAGTACATTTGTAATTGAATTCAGAATGAAATCCTACAAGGACTTCTTAAAGAAGCATATGCAACTAAAATGACATCAATTGGTTTTGTAATACAGTAGTAAATGTTTCTTTTGTGAATTCTTCATTGACACAATTATTCAACCCCTTAAAGACTACCACTCTGAAGAACAGAGGTCCATTGAAGTGTTTTCAATCAGGTATCGAAAGCACCTGTGGATGTCAGGGAGCAGCAATAAAGCCTAATAAGCACCAATTAGGCAGCTTTAAAATGACTGTGATACTCAGCTCCTTCTAGACATTTACTGGTGTGGTTACAAACATGGTGAAGTCAAGAGAATGGTCCAGGAAGACAAGAGAAGAGGTGATTACTCTTCACAGGAAGGGCAATGGCTATAAGAAGATTGCAAAGATGTTAAACATACCAAGAGACACCATAGGAAGCATCATTCGCAAATTCAAGGCAAAGGGCACTGTTGAAACGCTACCTGGTCGTGGCAGAAAGAAGATGCTGACTTCGACTGCTGTGCGCTACCTGAAGCGTAGAGTGGAGAAAAGTCCCCGTGTGACTGCTGAGGAACTGAGAAAAGATTTGTCAGATGTAGGTACTGAAGTTTCTGCTCAGACAATACGGCGCACCCTGCGTAATGAAGGCCTCCATGCCAGAACTCCCAGGCGCACCCCCTTGCTGTCTCCAAAGAATAAGAAGAGTCGACTGCAGTATGCCAAAAGTTATGTGGACAAACCACAGAAGTTTTGGGATAGTGTTCTGTGGACTGATGAAACAAAATTAGAACTGTTTGGGCCCATGGATCAACGCTATGTTTGGAGGAGGAAGAACAAGGCCTATGAAGAAAAGAACACCTTGCCTACTGTGAAGCATGGCGGGGGGTCAATCATGCTTTGGGGCTGTTTTGCTTCTGCAAGTACTGGGAAGCTTCAGCGTGTGCAAGGTACCATGAATTCTCTTCAGTACCAGGAGATATTGGAGGACAATGTGATGCAGTCCGTCACAAACCTGAGGCTTGGGAGATGTTGGACCTTTCAACAGGACAATGATCCCAAGCATACCTCCAAGTCCACTAGAGCATGGTTGCAGATTAAAGGCTGGAACATTTTGAAATGGCCATCGCAGTCACCAGACTTAAATCCGATTGAGAACCTCTGGTGGGACTTAAAGAAAGCAGTTGCAGTGCGCAAGCCTAAGAATGTGACTGAACTGGAGCTTTTGCCCATGATGAATGGGCGAAGATACCCGTAGCTCGCTGCAAGACACTTGTGTCAAGCTATGCTTCACGTTTAAAAGCTGTTATAACTGTAAAAGGATGTTGTACTAAGTATTAAGATTGAATGTCACTTGGGGGTTGAATAAAACTGATAATGATGTGAGCAGAGAAAAGACATTTGTGGTTATTTCATTATATAATGTTATATTTGTCTGACCTACACGTGCCTCTTTGATTTAATTGTAAGCAGGATGACTGAATGATCAAAATCAATGTCAAACCGGCCAAAACAATCAATTTCAGTGGGGGTTGAATAATTTTGAACACAACTGTATAAGTTGAGTTACATATTCAGATTACTTTTTTCAAGTAACTAGTAAAATAATACATTACTTTTTCAATTTAGAAGAAAATATCTAAGTTACTTTTCCAAATAAATAACTCAAGTTATTTCATTTTCACATTTATTGACCGACAGCTCTACTGTGCCCATGTTGAGAGAAATAAAGTACAAAGGTGTGCGGTGTATGAACATGATGGTTATTGTAGTTATAGACCAAAGTGTGAACATGCATTTACTCTCCACATTTCTTCAAAATGAATAAAAACAGTGAAATGTAATCTCAGAATTTTATGCAAAACTATAATAATGAAATATATTAAATTGCAAAATTGCATAAATATTCTTTATGTATTTAATTTCACTTTATTAACCTTCAGTGATCCAACTCGACCAAACTAATTAGCACAAATGATATTTCTTATTTCTCCATCCATCCATCCATCCATCCATCCATCCTTCTTGTACCGCTTATCCGGGGCTGGGTCGCGGGGGCAGCAGTCTAAGCAGAGATGCCCAGACTTCCCTCTCCACAGACACTTCCTCCAGCTCTTCCGGGGGGACACCGAGGCGTTCCCAGGCCAGCCGAGAGTAGTCTCTCCCTAGGGAGTTGTCTAGGAGGCATCCGAAACAGATGCCCGAGCCACCTCAGCTGACTCCTCTCGATGTGAAGGAGCAACGGCTCTACTTTGAGCTCCTCCCGAGTGACCGAGCTCCTCACCCTATCTCTAAGGGAGCTCCCTGCCACCCTGCTGAGAAAGCTCATTTCGGCCGCCTGTGTCCGGGATCTGATTCTTTCGGTCATGACACAAAGCTCATGACCATAGGTGAAGGTAAGAACGTAGATTGACCGGTAAATCGAGAGCTTCGCCTTGCAGCTCAATTCCTTCTTCACCACAACAGACCGGTACATCGACTGCATCACTGCAGAAGCTGTACCGATCCGTCTGTCAACCTCACTCTCCTTCCTTTCCTCACTCGTGAACAAGACCCCAAGATACTTGAACTCCTCCACTTGAGGCAGGAGCTCTCCATCAACCTGAAGAGGGCAAGCCACCCTTTTCCGACTGAGAACCATGGTCTCAGACTTGGAGGTGCTGATCTTCATCCCAGCCGCTTCACACTCGGCTGCAAACCGTCCCAAAGCACACCGGAGGTCCTGGCCTGGTGGAGCCAACAGGACAACATCATCTGCAAAAAGCAGAGACGGGATCCTGTGGTCCCCAAACCAGACTCCCTCCGGCCCCTGACTGTGCCTAGAAATCCTGTCCATAAAGATTATGAACAGGACCGGTGATAAAGGGCAGCCCTGCAGAGTCCAACATGCACCGGGAACAGGTCTGACTTACTGCCGGCAATGCGAACCAAGCTCCTGCTTCGGTCGTACAGCGACCGGACAGCCCTTAGCAAAGGGCCCTGGACTCCATACTCCCAGAGCACCCCCCACAGGGCGCCACGAGGGACACGATCGAATTTCTTCCTCAGATCCATAAAACACATGTGGACTGGTTGGGCAAACTTCCATAAACCCTCCAGCACCCTGGGAGAGGGTATAGCTAGTCCAGTGTTCCACAGCCAGGACGAAAACCGCATTGTTCCTCCTGAATCTGAAGTTCAACACTCTTATTTTTAAATCTAATCTAAAGTTTAGAAATAAGAGAAATAAGAAATCTCAAGTCGAACCACAGATTTCTTATTTCTCTTATTTCTAAACATTAGATTAGATTTAGAAATAAGAGTGTTGAACTTCCTTCTCCTGTATATCCTATTCTTCTTTAATCCAGAAAGTCAGCACAGTTGAAAGGTTTGTTTGAACTGTGCCCTCTGTTGTACAGGAGTAAATATGCATTCCTTTCTGCCTGAGGCTTATTCATTTCTCTTTTGATGTGAAAGGGCCTTAACGTTTGCCAAAAATATAACTTTTAACTAGCGAGGACAAAAAAAGTAATGTAACACAATAACTAAGTAATGCAATTAGTTACTTTTTTAGGGAGTAACACAATATTGTAATTAATTTCTTTTAAAAGTAACTTTCCCCAACACTGTGTATATGTTATATATTTCCTTATCACTCTGTACAAGCATTTATAAGTGATTCTCCTAAGCCGACAACAACAATACAATCTTGAGTAGTAAAAAATGAATGTTTTCCTTTTGTCAATTGTCTCTTGTTGGATGGGATGAAAAAGCGATTGCAGTGCATGCTGGGGGAATTTGAACTGAGAGTTGTGTAAAGAACAGACCTTCAGATAAAAAGCCAACAAGCCATAAAGCCTCTTGATAAAAAGTCTGTGTTCTTTTCTTCTCTCTCTCTCTCTCTTTCTCTCTCACTCTTTCTTTGTTCCTCTCTTATTTATTTAGAAATATGACAGCCCTTTTATGGCTGTATCTGGATCCAAATAAAATCTGGTACTGGGAGAGCCCTCCCATGCTATTTAAACAAGTGAATGAAAAACATTTTAGTGCAAGGTTGCTCTGTGAAGGCAGCTAGTTCATTTTATAGTCTAATTGTCTAATATGACACTCTGGGCGGAAAAGGAATTTAAGGCATGTAGAATCAGCTGACATCAGTTTTACCAGAGAAGCCTCAGCATGTAGTGTTGCAAGTACAGCCGTTCTCTACAAATTGCACAGTAATTAAACCAGCTAATTAATGTGTACAGCATAAAGACATGCGACTAGATCAACATAAACACAGCCTCACCTCATCATAGTGTGCGATCACTTCTGTGTCATCGCTGTGTGAAGGTGATGAATGTACTGACAAACACCTGCATCCTTAGCTGCATAAATCCTCAGATACCTGTTAGGAAGAAAATTTAGTCATTAAGCAGTCATTTAGCAAATGCTTCAGTCCACCTCAGCTGTTGCATAGAGTTGTGCTATTAGTTTCGTAAGGAATTAAACTTAAGATTTTTACTTTGTCCACAATAAGAATAGGTGAGAAAATCCCTTAATCCCATTCATTTACATTGAACCATTACCTTAAATATTATATTAATTGGTATTGGATTCACAAAATAGCCAAATAACCACCAAGTAACTGTGAAGAACAGTAGCAACCACATAAAAATAAGCGCCCGTGTGTGTCAAAAAGTAAAAACATACATATACTTTTGGTCTTTTTTTCTGTGTGCGTGTGTGTGTATATATACATATATATATATATATAATATATATATTATATATATATATTTTTTTTTTTTTTGCAAACCCTTTTATCTAAAGCAGCATGGACTTGGGTTGTAAAGAATGGAATAGTCTCTTGTTTGCTTGTTTAGGAACCTCACCTCAGTGATGCTAATCTGCTTAATGAACTCTCTCTCTATTGAGTAATGGTCTCTGCTACACTGTGTTAAACTCTGTTTGTGTGTGTGTATGTGGTTTTATTCTGATATTACTATCTGATAACCTTTAATGAGAATTGCATCTGTAATGAGATGAACACTAGCCCTAGAGATGTAGGCTCAGGTTTGATAAAATAGTCACGTCTGTTTATCGGCAAACTGTGCCCTGCTTATTTATTGACTGTAGTAATTCCACTTAAAAGTACAAATAATCTAAAAATGGTACATTTATGAAAGTTCATAAGAGAAGTTATGAATTGATTTCCCATGTGAGTCATTATCTTGAGTCAGACTGTCTCATTGAATCAGTTAAACCAGTTCAAATAACGATTGTGGTTCTTGAGTTCTCAAAGACTCATTGTTTGACCAAAGTTACAAAGGATGTCAGTTCAGTCGGTGGCTATATTTGCAACACCTCCAGACAGCTATTGTATTTATGTCTGCTTGGATGAAAACCAAAATCATGAAAACTGCTTGCCAAACTCACATTTCAATAATATATTTCAAATCAGCAATACAATCTCACATGAGCTGTCTCATAAATATGGTTTCTTTCTCTAGGATTAAAGGAATAGGATTAAAATAGCTCAAATTTCAGGTTCATCCTGCCATTGTGCATCTGCAGTCCTAAGCACAAATCTCAGGAAACTTACTTTCTGTAGCCCTTTTTGGACAGTAATTGTTTCTCATCGGGACATAAGGTATTTTCAACATTCACAGGGGCTCGTCTGTTATTTTTTATTGCCGTCTGAATCCAGAATGTCTGTGTTTTTCTCCCACCACCAGCTTAAAAATCTCCAACCGAATTACCTAATGTTTTTTGAAAAACACCAAGGTCATGTGGTAATTTAATTGCCGTCCGAATCCACATCTCTGAGTTTACAAGAGGAGATCAATTCAAAATTGACCATTTAAATCCTTTTTTGACCACTGCGGAACACTGTACCATAACTGTTGCGCTTCACTGTAATTTTTATGCATTTTAAATATGTACACTTTTATTGCTGAAATGCTGGGAAGTGCTTACAAGAACAATATTTCATTACCGGTCCATCTCAGTAAAAGGAGAACGTTGGGGAAAAAAAACAAAACATGTAATCATTTGAAATGGGTCGTTACAGCAATACGATTTTAAAATGTATTATATACAATTATATACATTAAAAAGCTTTATGTAAATAAGTAGCTGTATTAACTTATCTGTTCTAATTTCCATCATTTTAAAATGACCCATCATTTTAAGAACAAGACAGAAAACAATTTGAACTACCGTGTGTCAATCTTCCTATTTTTAAATGGGAGATTTAAATAATAAATAGGACATTATTTTAATACGAATTAGCTGTATTATTCCAAGCATATGACATTTTAATTATAGCAGAAAATCATGCAACCATGTTGTAATGTCTTGTCTGTTTTCATGTCTATCTGTTTATCTGTTTATCCTGTTCCCCGGTCCTGTCCCTGTCACATGTTCCTTGTTTTCATTTAGTTCTGTCATCTGTCACATGTTCTTTTGTTATTGTCCGGTCAGTTCGATCATGTGCTCTTTGTTTTCGTCATCGTCATTATTAGTTCATCGTCTCCACCTGTGCCCGTTAATTAGTCATGTCTATCACCTGTGTTATCCTCATTATCCTCTTGTGCCAGTCTGTATAAATTCCCTCTGTGTCAGTCCTGTCCTTGTTGGTCGTTAACGTTACATGTTGGTGCTATTCCCGTGTTCCTGTCCTGTTTCTACGTTATATTAAATTCATTGAATGTTCATCGTCCTCGTCTTGTTCCTGCACGACACGTTACACATGTGAGCAGCGTGTTCCTGGGTTCCTGAGTTCACACAGCAACTTACAGTAGCATCTCGGATGCTGTCTGTATGAACATGCAACCAGACTCAAGCCCATATTTTCTTACCGGTATCCATAGTGACAGTAATGTCAAAGATGGCAACGTCCATAAAACTGAAGTCTTCTTATGCCTTTGAACACAACAAGATTCCAATCAAGCCACAAGTTCATCCATCAGATCTTCATTAACCGACAACAGCGTTTATATCTGGGTGGAGCATTTGAGTCACATTTAGAACACCAAACTGACGGGTGTAGCTGTGCTGGAGAACATTGATTAGATATAAAACCTTCAAATGACACACAGCTCATATGTCTGTCGCTGTAAGTTACCAAAACCACACTACTTTTACTTTTATAGTGATTTTGAGTCTTTTTTAAGCTTGAATGCTCCAATCCCCATTGATTGTAATTGCATGGGGAAAAAGCAGTTTCTCCTTTTGTGTTCCACAGAAGAAACAAAGTCATACACGTTTTGAACGAGATGAAGATTAGTAAATATTAGAAGTTTAATTTTTTGGTGAAGAGACCCTTTAAAAATGTCCTCACCACTTTTTGTCTTTCTAAATCTATGTCTTCTCTCTTCTCTCCAGCTTGCAGATGTAACAACCACGCTAGTGTGTGCCACTCCAACTCAGGGAAATGCTACTGTACCACTAAAGGGGTCAAAGGGGACCAATGCCAGCTGTGAGTATGACTACATTACCCATCATCAGCAATCCTCCCTGACATGAGCCTTTCAACTAAACACAGATTCCTCACATTATCATGCTCTCATTAGCGTCATAGCACATTTTATTCACAGATTTAACCCTCTCGTAAGCTCTGTCATTAATTCCCACCTAAGTGTCTTTCGAAT
Organism: Opsariichthys bidens; assembly: GCA_037194245.1. Lineage (NCBI taxonomy): Eukaryota > Metazoa > Chordata > Actinopteri > Cypriniformes > Xenocyprididae > Opsariichthys > Opsariichthys bidens. The sequence continues at coordinate 21,785,562 of CM074279.1, read as the reverse complement.
CCCAGGACATTAATTTTAATGGCAACCTCTGCTGTGCTGTGTCAGCGAGCCCCCTGTTCACAGTGGCAAAGGGAACTTATCAGTGACTTAAATAGCTCTTTTGGGGCTGACACCATGCCCTGTGTGTGTATGTGTGTATGTATTGAGGTCCATAAAGACACAGTGCTATGTGGAAGTATTTGTAACAGGCTACACCACCGCCACTGGCACTGATAATGTATTAAGCAGTAATGAGTTCCCCAGGACTTAAACACAGTTCTAAAAAGTTTCTCTTTCCACACACCCTCTATCTGTTTTTAAAGTGTCACTTATGTGAACTGTGGGTAGAGAGTTAGATGGCACACAAGCAGTATAACTTCAAACACATGCCTGAATCGCATGGATGAATTTGCCTTGTTTGTTGGTACTGCTCAATGTCTTTGTTGATGTTTCGCTCATGCAGCACATCACATGGCGGTGGAACTGATGTACATGTAGGTGTATTTACTCTGTTACTGAACACTGATGTGACTCATAGGCTCCAGTTGGAAAACATTATTTTCTCAAAACACAAAACTTTTGTTAGAGAACGGAAAAGCTTTCATTTTATCTTTTTTTTCAATAGAAACAAATTGTTTTTCATAGGTATACCCTGTATATTTTTTCTATCACCATTTACACCCCCCCCCCCCCCCCCCAATCACCATGAGCTTTCATGCCATTTCTAATCCTGGTACGTCCCCGCATATTTTCTGCACTGATTTTGAAGGGAAATCTGTGAAAAGGATTTATTTAAATATGGTCAAATGTTTTAAACAGATTTAGTTCTACACTGTACTTCACTCTTATCAGTAGGTACTGTAAAAGCATTAGGCATTATCAAATTGGCTTTCTTATCCACTTGTTTAACCAGTGGTTCTGGTCGACCAAATTCACCAGTTAGACCATCTCAAAACCAGCAAAAAACAAAATAATGGACACTCATGTTAGTATTTGCCAGTCATGGGTAGCTTTGTTATTTGCACACACCAAAATCTATTTTAGACTGGATTTATAATGAACTAGAATGCAGCTTTTGTATATAAAACAAATGGTAAATATGAAGTCATAAAAAACAAAAAACAAAACATTAGGTCAGATGAGTAGCCATATGTTTTGTTGTCCACTTGTTGTTGCACTCAGTCACCAATAAGTTTATTTGCGTGAAGTGACTAACACTCACATATACTTTCACATCACCATGGGAACCGCTGAAGTGATTAAAGCCAGTGACTCACCCAACCTGAGCAATGGCAGCCCGATCGCTGAATCACATGTCTTTGAGCACATAACACTGCAACAACCTTCCTTCCATGAAAATCATGCGAGGATTAAGTCACAATCTTTAATATGCTTAATATGAATTACCTTTTTTTTATCAGACAGCTTGTAATAGTGAAGAAACATGCAATATTTGTTGGAAATTTTTTCTCTTTTTGTCTACTTCACCCTCTTTTTCTCTTCCTACCATCAATTTAAGTTCCCTTTTTCCTGCTCTAACAGATCTGTGATCTCAGACTCGTTGATGCAGACAACATGGAGAAATGTAAATGGATATGAAAATGTATCTAGTTTTGGTTTGTATTTGGGTCTGGATGTTTACATCTGGAGTTCTGGGTCTGCATGTTTATCCGTGCCCCATTTTATCTTCAGTCGTGCCTGTTTCTGTGTTCAGGGAAATTAGCCGAGTAAGCTGGCCCAACAGCTGTGAATATATGCCTGTTTTGAGGATCTGATAGTCCTTTTTGCTTTTGTGTTTTGGGGGTAGCACATTACAAGTAACGTGAGATATGTAATCCGTTACTTAAAAAAAAAAAAAAAAATTACACAAGTTACTTTGTTTTCTCGATTTATTGACCGACACCTCTTCTGTCCCCATGTTGAGAGAAACTTTGGTATCTTGGCTTGTTCGTGCATCTCTTCTCAAAGTTTTCTTCTGGCATCTAAAGCAGGAGACAAGTGTCTATTTGCTCTCATTACTCTGCCATTTCGATGAAACAACTGAGATATTAAAGCAATCTCATTTATGTTTTATTTTCTATGGGTCTGTAGGGCCAAGGTTCACAAATGTTTTTTTTTGTTTCAGTGTTATTTTGAAAGCCGTCTAACAAGCAAGTCAGGGAATTCAGCTAGTGTTATATATATATATTATATATATATATATATATATGTATTGAGAGAGAGAGAGTGACAGAAATTGAGCGATGTTCTAAAATCTGTGAGACAGTGAACAGCAAGGTCGCTTTCAAGGTTCTTTTCTCTTTGTTGTTTTGTGTCTTTGTATCTGAAAGCGCGAGGAAGGGCGAGAGTCAGAGTGAGAGAGTGTGAGAAAATAAAACGAGAGAGAAAGACGGATCAAGAAAAGACAGATTGAAGGGAGAAAGAGAGGAAGCTAGCAGGTGGCCCATGGCCTGTTTTAGCCTGTTTCCTGTAATGAGCTGAACTGTCTGTTCAGCACGGCGGGAGAGACAAAGATGTGGTACTCGTTTAGAAGCAAGTAGAGAACGGAAAGGTAGTGCTGTTGGAGCAGTTCGTGAAGACAGACTTCCTCTTGGCTGAAGCCTCCTGATCTGGATATTGCATTGAGCTGCTAATGTTAGTGTGCAATATGTATGTGATACAATAGCGCTAGCCGATATGACCAAAATCTTATTTCACGATAGTTGTTTTTGCTTTAAATAATCATTTTTTATAATAAAATTTTCATGAAATTTCATAATTCTTATCACCATTTTTAATATCAATAAAAAAAATGACACTAGCCTAAAAAAACTCTCACAAGTAAACAGTGATAAAGAAAGAACAAAGAAAAACTACAATAGAACAAAGACACAGGTGAAATCGACAAACCTGAAAAACTCCAAGCACTAGAAATACTACATAAAATATATAAAATAATTAAATGTATATAAAAAAAATGCATAGTCTTTACTATGTGAATTAAATATACATTTATTCTTATAAAATTTATAGTGGAAGATTTTCTCTTTTTTGTTGTTTGATTAGCATTAATAATGACAGCAAGTAAATTTGGATGCTGTCTCTTTAAGACTGACTGCACCGATCCATTATAATCGAGCCTTGTCTTTCTCAACAGTACCTCCACTTAAGACACGCATGTCTCTGTTTACTTGCAAATACATGGTCACATTGACACATTGGTATGAGTATTTAAGCGTTCAAGCCCAGTTGATCGTTCGCTAAGTCCTGCCCCCTTTAGTTACTGTTGCCATGTCTGACAAGCCATACCGCTCTCAAGCCACACGTTCTCAAACAGTGAAAAATACATCTCGGAGCAAGACAGAGCAGGTTTTTTTTGACATGAAACAAAAGTTCAAATATTGCAATTTTTAAAGAAGTTTAAACAATAAATACCGTTCAGTGGCTTAATGTGTCATGACAGATCGCTGTAGCTCCTCAGTTCAAGCGGCTCGTGTAAAGATCATCTCTTCATAAAAGTTTATTCATAGCATCAAAAAAACATAAATGGACATCAGAAGGAATGTTGTTTCATGCACAGAAAGACGTGAGTAGACACAATGTTTCAAGTTCAAGTTCACCAATGTTAATGTACTAACTCCCCTGCCTGCTCTGTTGGACAAAATGGCGGATTCTGGATTATGATTGGTTAGATCGCCTGTCAATCAAACTCCCAGTGAAGCACTCAGTTCAGTTCTCAAGCGCTCAATGAGCAGCATAACTCTTTTTAACATCAAGCACGTCCCGCTCCTTTCATCACTTTGAAGTGTCAATACTGCAATATATTTATATACTGCCATATACACAAAGTCTCTAATGACAGACATCTTATTTTTTGGTAATGATACATATCGTCATATCGTCCAGTAGATTTTCAGTTAGATATTTTAATGCACCATAAAAATTCACTTGATTACCCTTAATATTTTTTCAATAACAAAATACATAATAAAAATGAAAAAATATTATGTTAAGCAAAACCTTTAGGTGCCATCCTTTCACTAGAAGATCTTTTGTCATTTGCATGCATCTTATTTTTAAAATATGTATAAACTCAAGACAGTGGATGATTACACATTCGGGAATCACCTGTAGGTTATAAATTCATTTTAATATATTCATCTCATCATGCATGTAAGGAATAATTGACAACGGGCTGTTGAATTATTAGAAATTCAATCACCCTTTGTGATAAGGAACTGCAATGCAGTCAAGACCTGCCTATAAATACTTTAGCCATGCGTTTCCCTGAAAATAACTGCACACCTTAGAATGTTCGTCAACCAATCAGATTCGAGCATTCAGCAGCCCTATAGTATAAAGTGATGTAACATAAAGTTACTCTTTATTAACATCTTGTTTATTGAACTGTTGTGTACACTTTCTATCTATCCATCCATCCATCTGTCCATTGTTTACACCCTTTACTCATCTGTTTATGTTTAATAAATTGTAGTTTTGGGGGTTTTAAATAAGCCTATAGTATTTTAGCAGCAGCATCGTTTCCTGTTCGCCACATCTACACTCATTTTGTTAATGTTTGTTTCATTTCAATTTAATATCCCTTTTTATAATGTCGAGTGTTTTGTCTGTTTGTGTGCTTGTGATCCACAAGGAAGCCGCTATTTAATTAGACAGGCCCTCCTGAGGAGTACTCAAGCGAGAACGTTTAAACCCTGCGAGCAACAATTGCGTATGCTTTTGTGAGACACGCACACACTGAGCTGTCTCAGTGTGAAATGTGGCACTCCGAGGATTTATCTGCTAATTCAGTCTCCTGCGAGCAGGCGCCACACACATTCTATTTAGTCAGGGTGAGGGTCTGTTACCGTGTTGCTAGAAGGATCAACACAGGGCAGTTAGTGTACCACACTCTTTTTCTCCTCTCTCTCACCTGTTCCTCTTCTTTCTTTCTTTCTTTCTTTCTTTTCAAACTAAGAGAGCAATACGACTAGACAGATGACTAGAGGGCATGCCCACTGTCTGACACCTGCTGTTTTCATTCTCCATCCCTTTATTTGTTCTCTCAGTCCTTGTCTTGTTAAGTCTTTCTCTCGCACTTTTTCTGGACCTCACGTTGTGCTGGACTGGGTGCTCTTGCTGTAATCTGCTGTCATTCAACAGCAAAGAGGTCAATCATACCTGCAGAAAGCTTAGCTCTCTCTTAGCATTCATCTCATTGGCTGTAGCTCAGCTGGCTGGCGCTGGACCCCCGAAAGCATGGAGATAATTAGCTTTTATTTTTATTGTTAAATAAAAGTACAGGAAAACAGCCTTAGCAGTAGGGTATTATATGGTGCAGTGTAAAGCCAATGAGAAGAAAAATGAGTTTTAAAAGCAAGCTGAATTTGAAGAGAATTAGAAATATTTGAACTATAATGAAATGTTTTGTTAAGCGTAGCACAGTGTGTATGGTTGTCCCACTGTGCTTGGTGAATACTCGGCATTAAAAATGTCTCTCCTCTCGAATAATATTATGTTATTGGAGCCCTGGAGAGGGCTTTTGTAATACCCATTTTTGCCTTTTTTATGCATTATGTCCTGAGGTGGTGTCACGCAAGATTCTGGTGCTTAATACAATACTGCAAAAATTGCTTTATGACATATGTTGTATACTTAACGCATTTCTGTATGATGCATTATAATGCATTGTATCTTTTCATAAATAATTGTAATCATCGTTAAAATGCATTGTAATCTTTACAGATTCCCTGTTACATCTGAAATTTGTCATGCATTTTAATGCATTATACTCTGTATAATGCATTAAAAGAGGTGATCGAGGAATAGATTAGTATCATAACTGTGGTTACAAAGATCATATAATGCATTATAAGGCGCATTACTTGGCATAATTGATGCATTTATAATACTAATATGATGCATAGGCTTTAAGTAAAGTGTTACCCATTTTTTTTCTCTCTACTGTTATGTAGTTCACTGATTTTGTGTACCCATAACCTACTAGCTGTGCATACCCATCGATATTAATTCATATCTACACTACCATTTGAAAGTTTGGGGTCAGTAAGATTCAACAAGGATGTATTAAATTGTTAAAGTGCCTGTAAAGACATTTATAATCTTACAAAAGATTTCAAATAAAGGCTTTGATTTTCATTAAATAATCCTGGAAAAAAGTCACGGTTTCCTCAAAAAATATTAAGCAGCACAACTGATTTAATAAGATAATAATAAGAAATAATAATAATAACAACAAGAAATGCTTCTTTCTCTCCATACAATGACTTCTGAAGGATCATGTGATACGGAAGACTGGAGTAATGAAAATTCTGCTTTTCCATCACAAGAATAAATGAAATTTTACAATCGATTAAAATAGTTATTCTAAATTGTAGTAAAATTTAACAGTATTACAGTTTTTACTGTATTTTTTAATCAAATAAATGCATCTTTTCTTTCGTCCTTCCTTGTATGATTCCAATGCAGACTCTTTCTCAAGCCCTCGGCCACTTCTCCACTTCAAAGGGCAATTTGGTGATTAATCATGCGTGTTTGCCCTGCTGGTCCATCCATCCATCCATCTGTGTGTTTATTGAGTTCTGAATCCACACACATGAACTCACTGCTTCTGCAGCATGAGGAGAATAATAAACACTCAGTGTTTACATGCGAGTAATGAGTGTTTGCTTTAAACTAGACCAGACATGCCACTGTGTTCTTCACACAGGCAGTCTCTTTCCCTCCCTCTCTCTCTCTCTCTCTCTCTCTCTCTCTCTCTCTCTCTCTCTCTCGTCCTCTCAATCACAGAGTTGGTACAGCTGTCTCTTACCATCCTGACTGAATATACTGATGTCAGGAATGGTCATTAAAAATAAATGGGCTTCACAAAATCATGTCTCCTTTGCCGTTGATACAAGAACTTTCAGATTTTCTTTTCTACAACGCAAGCTTAGGCGTTACAGTAATCCACTGTTAAACAAATGCATGTTTCTCACTTCCACAAACAGTGTATTTATGCTGTATATTCCACTCTGATACTAAGAGAGTCTGTGATAGGTTTGTGCTTTTGGCACAGCATAAAGGGTTTTGTTTGGTTTGTCAGTCTGAATTGATCAGAAATGTGGTCTCATCCTCCTCTTCAGGCCTCAGAGGAGCTGGGCACCTGACGGCCCGTCCACTATAATCATCTCAAGCTTGGCTAGGAATATACTACCTGCAGCATTGGGAGAAATCACCATAAAAATACAACCACACAGCCCTTTATGGTCCCGCAAACCAGCCACACTCACACACATGATTCTGAGACAAAGCAGCATAGTAGTTTGAGTGTTTGTTTACCAACAAGTGAGAAGAAGAATGTTATTCTCAACATGCTGATTCACTTATATTTTTTTCAGATATGAATTTTCATCAACCAGTAGGCGAGTCCAGTCTTCATTGTCACATGATCCTTCAGGAATCATGCTAATATGCTGATTTGGTGCTCAAGAAATGTTTCGTATTAATATCAATGTTGAAAACAACAAGATTTATTTTTTCAGGATTTATTGATGAGTAGATAGTTCAAAAGAACATCATTTATTTTAAATATAAGGCTTAAATGTATTACTGTCTATTGATTAATTTAATGTGTCCTTGTTAAAAATATTGCTAAAAAAATGAATTAATCTCGCTGACCTCAAACTTTTGAACGTAGTACTAGAGGGCATTTATAAAGAAATAGTTCAAACATTAATAACTATTGTCATGTTGTATACCTGTAGTAAATAATGATTGATTGAATTTTATTTTATTTTAACGATTCATCTGTTGATGTGTGGAAACTAGTTTCCAAGTCTAGTGTTTTTTTGTTTGTTTGTCACATTTGTAAATTATTATTATTTTTTTTGTCAATCTGTTTGCAGATGTGACTCCGAAAATCGCTACCTTGGCAACCCACTTAGAGGAACATGTTACTGTAAGTAACCCTCACTCTCTGTCCCTCACATACACACTCCTAGGGCTGGGTGATGATTATATCTTGATATTTATTGATAACTGATGATTGATAATAGACTGTATACAGTCTTATCTCTTTTTATATACGTTCCCCACCTTTTCATCATTACTAAGTCTATTCAAAATGTAAGAAGTAATCTAAAGTCACAGTCCTTAGGAAACTTATTGTCCAAATAAAAAGTACATTAAAGTCATTGCAATTTTTATAATTTAGATTTTTTTTTGGCTACATTAAGCATTACAAATACATTGCAACTATTCAGTGTCATCCAGCCCTACACACTCACACATATTGCCTGCGTCAAACTAGGCAATTTCAAACTCTTTATCCAGTGTTCACAAAGTAAACATTTACAGCACCTTCTGGAAGCATAGCAGAGGGAAGTGTTTCCCTCTAACCCCTCATCAGGACTCCATCACACAAGCATTCATCTATTCTTAGCAGTACAACGCCAATTGTGTTGTTCTTCTTGGCTTCTGTCTGCTGTTGCTTTATGTGGATGTGTATATGTGTCTTGTGTCTGAGTGACTCTTGTCGATCTTGTTGCTAAATGCCAAGATCTCAGCCTAAAGCAAAACACGTGTGCTCTTGGTTTCACCCACAGCTGAGATGTGTAGTTCACATGTTGCTTATTTAGCCAGATTGAGATTGGCTTAGTTGATTATGGTGGATTTCAGAGAGAGCCTATGTTTTGTTGATGATGTTAGAAAATGGCTTGTGACTGGAAAATGATTTGGATGAACTCTTTGAGGAGAATCATCAGACATGCCCTAGACATGATGTTTTTGGAGTGTGACTAAAACTAGTCCTTAATTCATCGCAATTTTACTAATTAATATATGGATGAATCACACAAAAAAACGAATGGATATAAGCCGCATATTTTCTGAAGCGAATCGATGCGCTTTTGTAAAACAAATATCCTTATTTAAAACTTTATAAAGTAAAATAGCTAGCTTCCGGCGGACGACTGCACGCAGAATGACTTTCACCAAATAACTAACCATGATGCAATGTATGACGTAGGATGTAAGAGTATCGTAAGCTTAGGTGCCTCTCACAGTTTAAACAAATAGGGCTTTGCAACAAAATCAAGCAGCTCCTCTTTTCTTATATCAAAATCCTCTGACATTTTTTTTTTTAATTCCCATTTTAGACTTCTAGATTGTCTTGTTTTGTCTCTCCTCTCCGCCTCTGCAATTGTCCATGCGTGTGGTCAGAGGTTGCTCTTCCAGTCATAAGGATTCATTTTTTTAATGCATTTTTTTTTTTACCAGCCATTCACAACCATTATAAACCTTGGAGGACCAAGGATATTTTTAAATATATCTCCGGTTGTGTGTGTGTCTGAAAGAAGATAGTCATAAACACCTAGGGTGGCTTGAGGGTGAGTAAATCATGGGATAATTTTTGGGTGAACTATCCCTTTAAATTCTAAATTCTTTGAAGTTGTAAATGTTGCAAATGTGCGCTCACATAAGTGAATTTTTTTGTGGAATTTCACAGGCAAAATGGTCAGTTGCCTATTGACAATAATGCATGAAGCTCAGCTCACAGAGAAGTCACTTTCAAACCAAGCAGCTTTCTGTTGGTCAACATCTGCGTGGTGAAATCTTTCACCCCCACACAAAATGGATTCCTATTATAATGACTGGATTTTGCCTGCAACAATTTGCTGAACAATGGTGAATGTGACCGCACCTTTAGTATGAAAAATAATATTGCTAAAAAATAATCCCTGGACGGGATGATTTTCAATGCTAGGGCTATATCACAGTAGTCAGATAAGATCTGTTTTACATTGCATAAATGGGACTGTCTTAAGCAATTATGTTAATTGTCAAAAATAATATTACAAAACCAAGCAACTGAATCTTTTTCAGAACAAATAAGAATTTTTATTTTTTTTTTCGGGTGAAATATGACACAGACATTCAGTCTGTTATCCTACCTTAAGTTGGGATTTCTGTTCCATTTTTATAGAAGCAGGAGCGACCAGCATGCCCTCAAGCCATAATCACTGATTCTGACTTAAAGTGTCTCAGATAGATATCTGAAGGTCAAAGATTGAAGCAGGAAAGCAGTCAGGTCTGATTCTCCTCCCATGCATTTGCTGCTTGAAAAGTGTTTACGCACAACTTTGATTTGAGAGTAGGAGGAGTGGAGTGATTATTTTTTTTATTTTTTTTTTTTAGAGATGGTGTTCTCACAATAAAAGTGTGAATGTAAAAGTCAGTATATTTTTCTAGAAAGCAAAGCCATGCTCATGTTCCTGAGTAATTGTCTCTCCTATCTTAAACAAGTTAAGCATTTAAATCCCTGCTGTATATAAAATGTTTTTTTCATAGTGTTTTATGGGCTAAACATTATTTAATTTGATTATTTTTTTATTTTATTTTGTTTGGTTTTAATGAAAGCATACTGTTTAACTGTTTTCGCAAATGCTATTAAATGCATGTGTATAAGTTAAAAGGTACTGTGATACTAAAAAGTATGATGCACCCCATTTTACCCCTCTGTTTTTTGTATTCAGAGCACTAGATGGCAGCCTTACAGCTCTAGTATTAGTCCAGTTGATGACTGACACAAGCACAGAGCGGTCATAACTTCCTCTCATGACCACAAAATCGGAAAAAATATACCAAAAAAAAATGTTTTTTTTTACACGGCCACAGAATAGAACCATCATCTTCTGGAGCAACGGACATAGGTTCCCCTGAAAATGACTGAGCTCATCCACATAAACTTCTCAAGACAGCAGGAAATGAAACCAAGTCAGTACTAAAGGAAAAAAACAAAAAACAAAAAAAACAAAACCTGTTTTAAATCATTACTCTTGTCACAACCACTTTTCCAGAAATGCCACCTGAGAGCAGATTTGCCCAACCAAACCAGGCTTATGTAAACACCCCTCCAATGCCACCAATGAATGTTTGTAAAACTAAGCTCCGTTTGATTACAGAGTCTAAGATAAGCAGAGCACATCCAGACAGCCAATTTGTTTTAATATTCACAGAATCATCAGTAGGTGATCCATTCTGTTCTTGACTGCAAACAGGTTTCAAAGCTGTTTTTTTTTTTTGGGGGGGGGGGGGACATTTGTGCTATCTATTACACTACAAAGGTTTCAGTTAGTAAGACCTTGAAAGGCTACCTTATGGCAGAAAGGTTCGATATTACGATTAATCAACACACATAGGAGAAAAGCACGTGTGAGGGGTTTGCAAGGCTTTTATGAGCAGATCAGACTCACATTCCCTGTATATAGAAGGATTTATTACCAATGCATTATTTATAATTGACCTCCCCTCCAGTCTCTGCAGCACAATACTGTTATATCACTTCATGATTGATAGCACACTGCATCATATCCTCCTGTGGTCAACAAATCCTTTCCAGCATCTCCGCTCTTTCCAGCTGAAATGAAATGCGCATTACAACGCAGATTCTGATTGGATGTGCTGTTGTAAAATGCAGATAAATGCACACCTTTGACATAATTTTTACCTTTGCAAATTACAATTAGCATAAAATGAATATTTGATAACTATAATGAAAATTTCATTTTATATTACACATCAATTATACTAATACTTATGTCTACGTTCTTCTCTTAAACCTTGAGCTTTTATTTTGGTTGAATATTGGTCAAATGCTGTAACTTCTGTCCAAAAAAATGTTGGAAATTATGCAAACGTTTAAGCGCAAGTGAACTTAGTGCATGCTGCGTTCCCAAATGGACATTAAACTCGCATGCCGCAAGGCATCTGATTTCAGTCATGGTTGGTTAAAATAACCTTTGTGATATCTATGATTACACTCCAGTTCAGATTAAAGCAACTGTTCCTCTCCATTTCATGCTCCTTGTATGGTGTACTAAACGCTAAAGTGTACACTGCAGCTGGCCTGCAAACTCTCTCACAGACAAACACGTATAAACACACACAGCAACCACAAGCAGCACTCCCGCTCCCAGCGTCCAGCTGTTATCTCTTACTAGCACTGCTCCCTTCAATCTGTCAGTGTGGATTTCATCACACGTGTGCTGCGATTCAGTTGTCCGGCTTCAAAATATATGGGGCGGACACACTCGCTAATTTGACCAATTAAAGCCATGAAGAGAGGCTAGTTGGAGTGAGACAAGTCTGACTCCCTAAGGGAACATCGGTGACATTTACCCGCTGAGTGGGATTGATGTTTACGCTTCGCCTTTGTAACAGGCTAATTCAACCAGCCTTGAACACACTAATGTCTGTTATCACAAGGAGAAAAATCAAGGGCCATCAAACATGATAATACTAATGATGACGATAAATGCAAGTCACCGTAACGGTAATTGAATGTCTCCTTCACTAACATAATGGATAGATATTTATTGCAGTATAACCTCGAGTGTCATCAAGGTCATGTTACAATTGCCTTGTACATGATGAATGTTATGCAGTCAAAGCTGTCATCAAACCATTGTCTTAATCGGACTAGAGGTTCTATTTACCGTGCTATATCATCTTCTAGACCATTGGTGACTCGAGTATTTTGTTTTTCTTTCTTACTGTAATGGGTACTTGTAGCTTTACTTCACAGCACTACATTTTTATTAAGATTACTCCATTACTTTTTCAGAAAAGATATAAATTATTGTTATTTTGAAATAAGAAAATAGAGACCCACTCTGAAATGTGAAAGTGATGTCCAGTTTATGAGCAAATCATTCTTTTAAGCCAATTTCTTTTGAAACAAAAGTGTTCACAAATCACACTGAACGATTCTTACCAAAATTGGATGGATCCGTTTACAGCTGTTCTCGAATCAACAGCTGGCTGATTCAATGATCCAGACAATTTAAAAAAAAAAAAAATGTTGTTTTCATTTGTTTACACACTTGTAATGAGTTCAACGGATATCAAAAGTTTAATATTTTGATTAGTTAATTTTTTGTGAATCAAATTAAACATTTGCCTATCTACCGATTATGTGTATTTTATTTCTGTTTACTACTGTTTGGGAAAGATTTTTTTTTTTTTTTAAATGCTGCGTTTCATCGAAGAATCCTGACAAAACTGTTCAACAACATAACTGTTTTCAACATTTATAATAATATGAAATATTTCTCGAGTGCCAAATCAGCATATTAGAATGTTTCCTGAAACTGGAGTAATAGCTGCTGAAAATTCCGTTTTCATATCACAGGAATAAATTACATTTCAAAATATACTAAAATAGAAAACAGTTCAATTTATAATAATATTTAACAATGTTTCTGTATTTTTGATCAAACAATGCACCCTTGGTGAGCATAAAATTCTCAAAACATCCCAAAATGTCCCGAACTTTTGAAAGGTACACTTTAAAAAATTCTGGGTTAAAAACTACCAAAGTTAGGTTGAAAATGAACAAACCCAGCGGTTGGGTTAAATGTTCTATTGCTTAATAATTACTTCATTGTTTGCTTAAAATGAACCCAAAGAAATAAACATTTATTGAATTGCTATTAATAAATGTTCACCTTTTGATTATTATTGTTGCCTCTACTAATTATGTGTTGGGTTTATTTATGGTTAATTTATTTAGTTGGGTTGAATAAAACCACCTAGCACATTGGGTAAATATTTAACCCAACCGCTGGGTTAAAACAACAAAGTCAGTTTGTCCATTTTCAACCCAACATTTTTTAGAGTGTAGTGTGTACTTTAACTTAAATACATGATTTGTTAAAGATAACTCTGATTCTCTTTTATATTTAAACCTTATACACTGATTTACGGCCAACTTTCCACTGGCTGAATCAAAGCCATTACTGCTTCAGACATACTTAGATGAGTGTCCCACTAGCCAGCCAGACATCCTCAGGTCCCTCATCAAAAACTAATCAAGGCATTCTGCCTAGACAGCTAAATACTTTTAGTCAGGCTGCTTTATGCTTGCATACAAAGTCACTTTTATTTGGACATCTAAAGCCCCATCTTATTTTCTTAAGATAATTGTATTGGCTTTAAGCCTTAGATGTAGATATCTTCTTCAATCAAGACAATGTTACAGTGCACGAGGCTGAATTAGGGCGTTCTTTACCTCCATTGCATTTTGGTCATGCTGATGTTATGGATAATAAATTGTCATTAAGATTGTACAGGTATGATCTAATCAATCCAAAACCTCAAATGTCAATTGATTCTGTCTATTTATGCCTCTTTATTTATAAGTGCTTTCAAATGTCTCTGTACTGCAAACAGTCAGTGATTGTCTTGCATAGTTGAAATGCTGTTTTATATTACATCCAGATGACTTGTCACACTACAAATAGAATATTCAAGCCAAGTGCATTCGAGCTGTATACAGAGCAGAACCTTTGCATGTCATACTGCACAGTGCATACTGCAAAAATAATACAAGTTGTATGCCGTCACCATGCACGTGTGTTCAAAAAAATTTAGCTACATCATTTAGATGCATCATACACAAAAAAACTCAATTTACAAATAAAATTACATATAATTGGTTACTTCATTCAATTATACTCAGCTCATCGCATTCAAAGGACCATGTGAACCAGTGTATATTTAGCTTCAACTTATTTAAGGGCAGTGTGCCATTTTCTTTCGTGCTTCTAAAAAAGATGACTCCAGATGTCCCTAACTCTCTGCTGTTCTCATTACCGCCAGCAAGGTGTTCAAAATTGAGGATGATAACGTTTATGGTAGAAGACATTAAATAAAATACCTAGATCCCGTTTGCCAGGGATGGCTTTCTGCTGTTATTGCTTCATTTCAGACCTCTGAACTTGGAAATGAAATGTGTTCTGCAGGATGTTTAGAGGAAAATATACTTTGGCTTGATGAGACTGTTATTTGAGATTCCTGTAATGGCTTTATTGAATTATGTATTGTAAATAAATGTGTGCATTTCATGGCCACAGCACGTCATAAGACAATGATGTTGTCGGTTGTAATCAGAACATCCTCTATTGGCTTCTTATGTATGTTTCATTTTATTAGATGATGGTGAAAATAATCTGGAGTTCAAGAAAGGTTAATAATCTCATATGTTAATAATTTCATTCCTCTGAAATAGAATAGTAGCACATGTTTTCATACAGTTTCACTTGATTAAATTAGCACTAAATAACCACATTATTTAGTGTTCTCTGATTTCACTCTAGGGGGAATTTGATTTACTGGCTAAATTTATGCAATTTTAATGCAATTAATTGGCTTATTAAAACCAAATTACAGCAAAAATGTTGGAACCAGTGAAGATATTCCAGCGTATTGTTATTTATGTTCGTTTCACATTTGCGTTGTGCTTGGTGAACTCCTTGACACGCATTCACTCATGCACACATATAAATACATGCAGTCATGCAAAAGAACACAGATGCACGCTCAGAAGTATTAATATATCATCACAGCAGGAAGTGTAAGAGAGTGGGCAATATATAGCTCTAAGTGTCTTCCCAAGCACCATAGACATAACTGCATGTGTATCCTACAACCCAAAACAGCCTGTTGATCTCCCTCTTTGATTTTTTTGCTTTCATTTGTCCCCTTCATGGAATAGAAAAACTCTCTGAAGTTTTCCAAAGACCCTTATGGGATAAACATAGCTTTGCTGTGTACCTGGGGCAAAAAGAGAGAGAGAGCCAGTAATAATCTCTCTATTTCTGTGACAACGGAGGGTACTGAGTGGTCAGAGGAAGAGATAAGCTCAAGACGGCCGCTTTGATCTGATCTGTGGTAATTTTCCATCTCTCTGTGGTTGCGGAATGAACACGGCTATTTGTTGAACCTAATATCCTTTAGTTTCGCTCGCTTTCTGTGAACATCCCCCAATCTGCTATGGTTTATTGTGCATTTGTTACGTCATGTGCAGATATGTAGAGATAAACATCTTTTGAACAAGGCCTAGAAGTTTTTTCCTTGGATCGGCTTGGTTCAGAGGCGGTCAGATTGATTTTGTTAGATTGCAGCTGTTCATTTGAGGTTTGAAATTGATGTTCAAGGTTGATGATGTGTTCTAAGGGTCATGATGAGTTCGTTTAGCAATCCGTTTGCAATAAATGGAACTCTAATCACCAAAAAAAAAAAAAAAAGAAGAAGAAGAACAAGGCCACTATTTCTTTTGAAAAAACACATACATTACTAATTGTTAAAGTGCCTCTATGATGCTATTTTAAAGGTTCCTAATTTTGTTTGGACGTCTTCAATGGTTGGATGGTTAACATCTATCCAAGGTCAAAAAACTCTTTTCTCATAATATACATTGTACATCACCTCATTTCTCAAAGAGTCTGAAAATGGTTTGTTCTAAGATTCAGTCTTTCTAATTCCTTCCTTTCTGTGAGCCTACTCTGCTCTGATTGGTCAGAGAGCCCAGTCTGTTGTGATTGGTCTGCCTCTAACAGGGTGTGTCGGAAACGAAACATAAATTACCTTAACTGAAATTCAGCTCTAGAGTCTTCTTCAGCACTTGATACAGTGATAAGAACTTTAATTGGTGTCAATTTTTCCAAATCAATTCCAGCGCAAGTCCTCGTACTTTTAAAGTGCATGAAAAGTGGATTTTGTAGCGTCTTCTCGACACGACGACAACACAAATCACACTCTTCCAGGCCTCAGCTACAACTATACTATTTGAGAGTGGGTCAAACTAGACGTTGTTCACGGGCAGCCAGTGAAAACCTTTAGCTGGCATTATGCAAATTTGTTCCATTGTTACGTAGGTATGTAACAGGAAGTGAGACTCGAATTGCTGATGACTCGTTTCAACGGTTCAGGATTATTTATTTATTTAGGAGACAATAACTTTATTTGTCATGCGCTTTGATCTTTAAAAACTTGTAGATGTTTTACATTCACAAACAGTTGTATTAAGCACAGCATCAAAGTTAATATTCGAAAAATCATAATAGGGGCACTTTAAGGGCTTTTAATCTTAAAATGTATAGTCGATTTCTAAAATGTCATAAATGATAACTGGAATCCAGCGAAAGCTTTTTCATCTTTTTGTGAAATAATGTCAATGACAGTTCAGTGTATTCTTCCATCAGTAGAGTTGATATTAATTTTGACCCGCTGGACAATCAAATCAATCCTCAGCCTTCCTCTGTCTGTTGCTATTTAATCATATGCCGTCTTCACAATTGAATCAGACAAGGTGACCTTTAGCTGCTCGTGCAGATGTGAGCTGTCAAAAAGTCCTTCATATCACAACTGTGTCTGAGTTTGTGTTTAACTTTGAAGAATAGCTGTGATTGCCATGATGTTGTGATTTCAGCATGATGTGGACATGAAGAATCTTTGCCAAGTTATCACTTTCATGTCATGTTAACAAATCTCATGATTTCTATCCTGAGACACAAATTCTAAACACAATTTTTTGTTTTTTTTCCTTCTCTCACCTCACTAGATAATCTTCTGATAGACTACCAGTTCACCTTTAGTCTGCTTCAGGAAGACGATCAGCATTACACAGCTATTAACTTCATGGCGAATCCGGAAGAGGTCAGTGAGTTTGTGTCATTTGTTCACAACCAAAATGATTTTGAACGGGTTGTATTCGATTTTGAATTTGGTGTGTTTTCAAAAAAGCTCCCAAATTTGGGTTCTGAACATACACAATATGACACCTTTCCTGACAAGCTGTTTTGTTTTGGGTTTTTTTGTATTGTTTTGTTTTTGGTTCATTTCGAATGCAAAAGTACTATTTCCAACTTTCTAACTCTGATACAACATATATAAATATATTATCAGAGATTTGATTATTCATTTATTTATTTATATTTTTTGTCTTCATGTTGTTTGTTTTCCAGACCAATAAGAATCTCGATATGTCAATTAATGCATCAAACAATTTCAACCTGAACATAACGTGGTCTATTGGCTCAACAGGTAAAGTATTTCATGTAATATTTCAGAATAATTACTTTGTAAAATAGTTTTGGTTGAACAAAGTAAGAATAGGACAGCTATGTGAATCCATTTGTCAAGGCATTCATAAAATGCTCTCTGATTTTAATTAAGATAAACAGATATTGCTCTTGCACAGACAAATGCCTGAGCAAAATAGATTTTCATTTTGTTGCCATTGAATAAACCTCTAGGACAAGCAGATATGTGGAGAAATGTTATAGATTGTCCCATGGGCCCAGATAAACCAGACTCCCAATGGTCACTAGAATAGTACAGGTAGTGTTCTGTAAGTGTCATTGTCATGAGAGCTGCTTTATAGAAATATTTAAGACTGAACTTAAAAGAGCTGTTAATGGAAAAGTCACATTTTGCTTTGTGATGAATAACTAAAATAAATCATTTTTTTATTCTGTCATTGTTAATGGAACAGCCTCTGTATGGATCATCTGGGAAACATAAATATAGACTGACTGATGTTCATGTTCATTTGTGATTTATTATATTATGATAGACCATGTATTCACGATTAACTCTTAAATCTGTTTAAACCCTTTGAGAAGCTCTTAGAAGTTTCTAGGCTTTGATCATGTTGGCATTCTAGTACAGCTTCTTACAATGCCATTACTCAGATGTTTTATAGTTGAAGGGTTGATCAGAATATTATGCCATGTTTAATCATGCGGAGGGTTTTGCATGCACACGTTGTTGTTGGCTGATGTGCACTTTGCTGATGCTGTGTTTTGTGTCCCTGCAGCGGGTACGATCTCTGGGGAGGAATTCCCCATAGTGTCCAAGACTAACATCAAAGAGTACAGAGACAGTTTCTCTTTTGAGACATTTTCCTTCCTTGCAAATCCCAACATCACTTTCCATGTTTATGTCAGCAACTTTTCATGGCCAATCAAAATACAGGTAAGATCAGCTGCCTGATTTCTATTACCTCAGCCAGGTCCAGTCCAAAACAGCCCATTCTTATTTATTAAGTGCAAATAAAGAAAACCTGTGGATAAAACCTATTTTTAAAATATTAATTTCTATGCATACGTTACATATAAAAATTGGATTAACACATACAAAATTGCTTATTAGATATTCATGAATAAATATTTTATAATTAAAAATATTGTATATAATTAAAAAAAAGTTTAGTTTCAGCTCCATCCCTTAGTTTGAGAATGCTTTTCTTCTTGTCATGTGCCAAACTATTAACTGATGCGCTTTTTATTTTGATATATTATATGGTAAATGATAAAGTTTTAAAATGATTACATTTTTGTTCAGATTTTCTGACTTTGATCAAAACAGCATCATGATCATCAATATCTTCATCATAATGGACAACAACAACAAATTACTGTAAATATCATCCATGAAATTTGTTTTTGATTTCAAGTCAAGCTCTCTAAGCCCTCATATCTAAATAGGGCACTGAGCATAACCATTATGAAGTGTGTTATGCAAAATAATATGTTTAATGATCCATGAGTCCGCTTTGTGCTCATCAATTATTTTGGAGTGCTTTATAAAAGCGCTGACAAACTGTACAAAATGTCTTCATTCTCTCGGCATTCTCATCTATTGAAGATTATTTTAAATAAATTATTTTTCAGTGTCCGCTGCACTTTCTGTTTAGATAATCTGATGAATTGGTAAAACTTCATATTTTTGAGACTAAGTTTGTTTTTAACTGTGGGATTTGTGTTGGTGAATTAATATGCATTTTCACTGGGATCCTACAATCATGGAAAGCCTGGACATATCAAGGCTTCAATATAAAAATATCTAGTACGTTTCTAAAAGGTCATGGCAGTGGTTGAATATACATATTTTTAGTCAAATATTACATTGACTCTAAAATTCGAGTCAAATTTCAATAAAAGTATTTTAAATTACTTTTCCAATAGAACCAACTAGAAAAGTTATGGAAATACCCCATATTTTTGGTGTCAGTAATATTTTTTTAAATGCTCTTATCAAGCTGCTCACCAAGCTTTTTGAAATCAGTAATATCATTGAAATAGTATTGCAATTTAAAATAACTGTTTTATAATTATTATATATAATATATTTTAAAATGTAATTTATTCATGTGATGGCAAAGCTGAATTTTCAGCTTCCTTTATTCTTCCTTTAGTCTTCAGTGTCACATGATCTTTCAGAAATTATGCTAATATGCTAATTTGGTGCTCAAGAAACATTTCTTTTTATTATCAATGTTGAAAACAGTTGTGCTGCTTAATATTTTTGTGGAAACTGTAATGATTTTTTTATTTCAAGAACATCTGAACAGAAAGTTCAAGAAAACAGCATTAAGATTGAAATCTCTTTTGTGGAATCAATTTATTGCATTCATTCTCAATGAAAGAATTAATTTATTTTTCTTTTCTTTTTTTTTTATTCTTACCAAATATTTAAATGGTGTATCCGTCAAAAAGTGTAGAAACTCTGCTTTTCCATTCCCACTCTGCTTTACATATTAAATGTAAAGGTTTTGGACAGAACAGGTGGTGCTCCTTGTAATCGGGTTGCTGAGTAAGCCAACACAGTCATCAGTCTTCCCAGCAACCCTCAGTCAGATGCTGCTGTTCCCTGTGTGAGAGTGCAACTGCACCGTGGCCTGTTAGTATCAGCCATGTATTGATTGTGGCTGTGAATCATTCCCATTAATGCATTTTTACCATAGCCACATATAGATGAGATAGTAACATAAGCCCTTAATTGTTCTCTTCAGGAGCCCAGCTCCATAGTCATCTATAGACCGATCTGAGTAACCTGAGAAGAACCGCTCCTCTGGCCCTGACCTTCATCACATCTGATGGACATCCAGTCAAACTGCTTTCAAAATAAAATCATCTATCCCTCTGATTTATTGACCTATTTGCTGCATAAAGAGAAAATAATATTTCCTCCTTCTAGCCGCAGAGAACGATGTTGCGTGTTCCTTTTAAATGACTCTTTTATCGACTAGAGAAATAGACGAAACTGTGCTCGCTTTCAGCTAGAGCAGTGTCTTTCAGTATTTGCTTATGAAAAGCTCATTTTGTTCATACAGAGTGATACTGAAAGATTGACACAACGACTAATACTCATGTAAATGTGTTTTCTATCATTCTCTTGTATCTTGAGGCTGTCAGTCAATCCGAGTACATGCAATACAAAGAGTATTTTATGTAGACTCATACTTCGTGTGGTTTAATAGTGTAGGTCAAGGCGTCGTGACCCTTTCACAGGCAATGTGCAGAGACACACACACAGGAAAAAGCGAGCATGAGAGGCCACTGTCGGCCCTGTGACTGAAGTGAGCTGCTGACATACTAGTGATTGGTATCACAGTTGGAGTTGCCTGCTGCATTCATCACCATCAGTCTACACTTTTCCATTGCCTGCAGTCAGTCTCTTGCAGTCACTCACTCCTCTTTCTCTCTCTTTATCTCTTTCATGTCAGACACTGGCATAGATTCTCCATTTATAAGAGAACTCACCCCGTGTTTAGTCTGAAAGAGTTGAATCAAATAATCAGATGCATAAATACTTTGTGTCAGTTTAAGAAAAAGAAAACAAAAACTTTATTTAGCATGGATGCATTACATTGGTTAAAAGTGACATTAAAGATATTAATAATGTTACAAATTGTTTATTTTTTAAATAAAAAATGTTTTGTATGCATTAACGAATCCAGAAAAATATCAACGTTTTTAGAAAAATTTAAGTGGCACAAGTGTTTTCAACATTGATAATAATAAGAAATGTTTGAGCACCAGATCAGTATATTAGAATAATAATTTCTGAAGGATCATGAGACATCAATGACTGGAACAATGATGCTAAAAATTCAGAATTGCCATTACATTTTAAAATATATTAAAAACATTTTTAATTGTTATAACATTTACAACATTACTGTTTTTACTGTATTTTTGATCAAATTTATGCAGTCTTGGTGAGCATTAGAGACAGTAAAACAGTAAAAAAAACAGTAAAAAAATCTTTCCAACCCCAAACTTTTGAACAGTAGTGTTTATATTATCACAACGTTTTTCCTGGGAACGTGAAACATTTGCGAGAGAACACAAAAGCATTGACAATTTTTCCTCCCATCTCATATTTTTTTCCATCACCGTGTCCCTTTAGGGGCTCCGTACATTTCACATGACATCCACACAAATTTTCAATCCTAATAGTTAGACCTTTTTTTAAATAAACGGAATGTTATTGTCAACTACAAAACAAAAAAGAAAAGGAAAAAAGGGGGGAAAATCACATATATTAATCACCTATTCTCAGCACTGTTTACACATGTGGTTTGCCTTAATGCTTGCCATTATTTATATCTCTTCCTATTAATCATGAATCTGCACTCATGATGTAAGGTAACATGGTTATCAGGTTTAATCCAGATCAAATCAGCCTGGCCCTTCAGACTCATTAATGGGTAACAGTAGGAGAATCAGGATAGTCATGTGTAATGCTCATCTGCAAAGGAGACTGCTCGGCTTGGGAAAGCCTACCCCGGTGATGAAAGCATTTCCTGCCCTCGCTCTGCTCCCCCTAGGGTTATCACTTCAGTCTCAGGATGACATCAGCTTAGAGCTGAGGGCTGGTTTGGGGGGCAGAGCTCACAGGGATTTGCCTACCCTAGTGGAACAGACTTATATTTAGTTTGTCACTGTGGTCCTGTACCTCACCCTTCCAGTATTTTTCAGTCCACAGTGGGCTGCTTTACTCACCCCTTTTATTTTTTGAAGATTTAGTGCTTTAAAATGAGCAGAACGTTTAGTTAACTAGATATTGTGTTGAAGTTTCATATCTTGTTTTGTGTAGGTTTTAATCACATATTAATCAAATGTAATATCATTCAGAAGAAGAGTAGTGACTAAACTGAACAATTGTGTCCACAATAATAATTGTCAATAGCTGAACATATGATACCATATAAAACCATAATGATGATTATTGCTGTTTACATAATGCGTATACATGGGTGTATTTTGAAACATCAGTGTCAATATCATCTTAAGTGTCTTATCGTCTATCTGCAAAAACCTGGTCCAGTTTGCAGTTTACTCTGGATAAGAACTGCCCATTTAGACAAGAAAAGACTGTTTGACCCACATGTAAATTGAACCGACAATTTTTGGACACAGTGGAGAGACTGTGGGACTCAGGGGTATCCCTGAGATTATGATGCACCTCTGTTGTATCCTCAGTTCTCTTCCTTCATTTCTGTGACAAGGATTAAGTCAAAAAGATCAATAAATAGGCTTTATGCCGAAAATCACATGAACAAACAAGAAAGCAGGTCTTATTGCTTGTCGGAGAACGTGTTAACAGCAGTGCGAACAAGCTAACCTAGCTAGTTCTTTTTATTGTTGCTGTTTTGTTCGATTTAAATAACTAAATATTAGTGAGAAGAAGAAAAAAGGCCTTTTAGTTATCAATCTGCGCATGCAATCGACATTGGTTATGCTCATCTTTGCTTTGCTCCTTTGAAGATTTATTGAGTAAACGGCTGTATGTTTAACAAAGCACATAAAAAGACCTGAACCGGAAGTAATGCAACCTGTTTTACAGAATTTGCAAGTTTATCGCGCATAACCCCCATTAAAGTGCTCATAATATTCTGCTATAACAATACTCTTTTATGCAATTCTTATTTCCATTAGTCTCATGGTGGGCATAGATTTCTGTGTTGTATAGCCATTTTATCGCATCCATTCTGGACCAAGGAATTGGTGGGATGATTTGATTTTCTCTACACAAATACCGCTTATTTTCCCCAGTCCAGTAGACATCATTAAATAGAATGCCTTTAGTAATCTCATTTCTGACAGACAGTTTGCGGTCTACCTCAACCTCTGTCCATCTTGGACATCTGAGCAAGTCTCTTTGGATAAAGGGAAAATTGAAACGGTTAGCCAGAAACACAGTGGTGCCATATCTGTTGATAGATTTATCACAGCGGATTGGCTTTCATAGCGGTGAAAGAGGATAGGTAAAGCTAAGTGCTCAGTGCTCCACAGTATGAGAAGGGCATGACAGCAGAGATTACTTCATATGCTGTGTCTGTTCTCGCTTGTTCTCCCCTTTATTATATGGAGATAGAATGGGGGGAAAAGAGCAAATCTGGCACTTGTGTAAATACTGAGAGGGCAGAAATAGCTGTTACATATTTGCTTTTCTTTTTATCTTTACTTTAGTTTAAATAATTATATATATACCACTGTGAGTGTGTTTGTGTATGTATATATAATTAAAATATTTATTATTATTATTATTTGTACATGCGTTCCTTATTATTATTATTATTATTTTAAACCATACCACCCATAATGAAACTGTAAAACTGTTAATTTTATACATCAGTTCAAGAAAAAAATAAAATGCAGATAAGTTTTATGTTAGTGGTCAATCTGTATAATTTTGGATCACAATATTTTGTTACAGATTTATTAAAATGTTTAAGTTTTTCCTTCAGCAGTAATGCCAATCCAATATAAAAGCAGATGCAAGTCCATAGATCACCAAGACCTGACTTTTGGATGATTTGATGCCAGATATATATTGTATAATATAGGTGAGCTACATCTTTGCTCATTTGAATATTGTAGGTGTGCATAATATTCAACTAATATCTTACTGCAGTCATTAGGTTCTGTCATGAATATGTTAATGTACCATCTGCAGATCATACCTTCATACCTCTCTCTCTCTCTATCTACCCCCCCCCCCCCCCCCCCCCCTGACTTCTTGAACATGTCCAGTTCAAGAAGTCAGATATCATACTCATGAACCTTTTATAACACTTTTAATATTCCTGGGAAAGGTACAGGAACATCTATTTTTATCCTTTCCCTTGCACTCAAACACAGAGTTTTTCAGTGACCAGTGCTGAGGTTAGCAGTGTCCTGTCCTCACCTCAGCTCTTTATATTCTTCTCACAGAAGCTTAGTAGTTGCCTTTAACTGCTGCCTTTACCTTTATCTTCAGGCCTCGTAGAACCTCTGAATCACCCAGACTCTGCTTTGCCTAACCTTAGAGTTCTTGGTCCTCTAAGGTGGTATTGAACTTTAAAAAGCACATGCACTCAATAATCACTTAGCCTCTGATCTCTTTTCAATTATGATGTTATGATGTCCACTTTTAAACTAACACTAAAATGCTAATTCTCATGAGCTTCCAAGTTCTTCTGTCAGATTGCTGATATAGTCACTGTGCTTCTGGACTTTGTGCTTCTCAGTTTAACTTTGCATTAGTACTGTTAATAAATAAAGGGAAAAACATGTATTTAGGGAAGGTAACGACAGCCTAGTTCAGGAGCATTCAAACTGGGGTCTGCAGAGATGTTCTAGAACAGTGTTTCTCAACCAGTGGGTCACAAGAGCATTTTGAGTGGGTCACAGAGTCAAAGAAACAAGAACAACAAAAAATTTAATGTTAAATATTTTTTCTGAAGCGAGAATTTTTTTTAAATGTGCTTGAACACTGTTGACTCTTAACAGTTCAAGTACATAGAGCCTGAGAAAAACGAGTTGTCCCGATTCAGTAGCTGTCAGATGCGATGTTGTCGGGCTATATGTCAGTGTCATTATTCTTATGTTATTTTCATATTTTGTTACTAAATAAAAAGTCTCTCACCTCAGAAAAAAACTTAAAAATAAACTTTCCTGTCCTATCAGATGTTATAGTGTGCTTGCGGCAGGCACAAATGCAGTGGCATGCGCTGAATATCACTTTGCTATAAAGAGCAAATGAAATCATGAGCATGCTACATTGTAGCTACGTTATCAATTAGTAAGTCATGCAATTATCAAAAAAGACCAGTAAATTATTTTGTCCATTAGCTGGGAAGGATTTGCATGCAGGTATAATGTTCATTCTATTCATCACGATTACTGTATGTTTTATTAATTCATGTTAGTATTGTGAATTTACCATAGTAACTGTAAACTGCATAACCTTTACCCAAAATACTGTTTTATTTTCACTTTGTGTTGTACTATATTTTTGTTGACTGTGGTGGGGTTTTTTTTTTAAATTTGGGTAGTTTGCTGACATTTTGTCAAGAATCTGATCTTATGTAGCTATATGCATGAGTTTAAATACAATTTGAGATCATAGCTACAATCAGGGAGGAAAACGAGCTTCTGATTGACGCCCATAATCTGCAGTTGGTCATGTAAAGTATTCACCATTAAGCCAACAACATGACAGAAAACAAGAAACTAAGTTGCTTAATTTGCTGTTAGCTTCATTCTTGTAACATGCACAAGGCCTTTGCAAGCGCTGCTCGATTCTAGTGCATTAGCAAAAAAATTCATAAAAGTGGGTCTGCCTGCATGAAACCTTTTTTCCTTGTTTTTTCTTGCCAAACTGTTCCTCCACATTGCGTTGGACAACAACTAAATGTAAATTAGATGTATAAGAAAGCATTTTAGGATAATTGGATGCTAATGCAAAATTAAATCAATACATTTAGTATAAGTTGGCATTGGATATTATCACACTTTTTTTCCAGTTAAAAGAGAAGTTATGGTAATTCTTATGTCATCCCTACTGTCTGGCACACTGTTCCACAAACTTTCTTCATAGTCCATTTTTAGTAGCCTAACATCTCGCTAACTTCTTTTGCCATCATGTCAAGTTAATACTATACGAACACTCTCAAAAGAAAAGGTACAGCACTGTCACAGGGACAGTACACTAAGGTACAAAAGTGAAATGGTACATCTTTGTACCTTACTTATCTTTAAATGGTACATATTAGTACCATTTCATTTTTGTACCTTAGAGTACTGTCCCTGTGACAGTGCTGTACCTTTTTTTTCTGACCGTGTTCCTTGTGTGCAACTATGTGGTAAATTATAGCTTGATCAATCTAAATAAATTACAAAAAGGAGTATGATACAGTATGTGCTGAAAACCTCACTAGCTTTCCTCGCCCATCTGCAATTAAATCTGATGCTGTAGTTACTGTGAGTGCAGCAGACATGACTCTACGAGCAAGAGGTCTGGCAATAACAGAGATGTGCGCTTGTTCATAGACCAGCTTGTTTCTGCTTTAGTGAACTTTGGGCCTAAATTCCTGTGCCTGACCATCAATCACCATTTTCAGGTCGTTAAATCTCTTCTGTAGATATCTTAAATCTACAAGGTCGGGGAAAATGCAAGAGCTTGAATCTGCTAGCTAGCATACCCATAATGTTCTTTTATATCCTCAAAGAGCTCTTTAATGGAGGTGGTGAAGTCAGGGTTATTAGCCAGAAGCTGGAATAAGATTGAGAGAAAAATGCTGATGGTAGGTAAAGACATCATGAGAAACTCAGTGCTTATTAGGGTTTTTATTATTTTAATTGACAAAGAGATAGCAAGACATCAAAAAGCATGTGTCTGCCATGGCTTAAAAGCAGCTAGGACTGAATTTTTGAAATATGTATCTTATGTTCATCGAGACTTCATTTATTTGATTTAAAAAAAATATGAATATTTTCTATTTAAATATATTTTTTTAAATATAATTTATTCCTGTGATGGCAAAGCTGAATTTTTATCAGCCTTTTTTCCAGTCTTCAGTGTGACATGATCCTTCAGAAATGGTTCTAAAAAAAATGCTTATTTTGGTGCTCAAAAAACATTCCTTACTATTATCAATTGTAGCAAATTGGCTCAAAAGAAATACGAAAAACTTGTTATAATTAATTATTGTTATAAAAAATATCTTAACTCAAAGTTCTGTCTGTGGGAACTAGCATATATGAAGACAAAAGGGCTACAAACAATAGAATACTGTTAGATTGATCTACCCTCCACCCATCAGTTTCTGCGGACCAGACATCTGAATGGGCCATTTGGTTCTCACACTTTACAGACACAGATAGTGGATTGCATCTGAGGCACAGTCACAATGTCAATGCATCTAACTAAAGATGGTTGAAAATACACAATATTTCAACTTCCACTTTTGATCTATTTAATGCATCTTTTATTTATTATAGAACCCTTTCTACACCTGGTATTAAAATGTATTTTGTACCTGGATTTTTTTTTTTTTTTTTTGCCCAGACTATATTTGATCCATAGTCCCTTTTGGCAGGTTGATGTTAAGGACAGGAAGAAAATATAAACAAAATATTAATACACCAAACTAAGAACAAGATAAAAAAAAATATGAGAGCAGAAAAAAAATAAAAATAAACCAAGAATATCGAAATAAAATTACAAACTACCAAAACATATCCATAAATCACTATAAATGATCACAATTTTGATGGGTCAAGAGCCATGTTTTCTGCTTTTTCGAGAAACCACAATGTCTTGTTAAATGTTTTAATTCTTTCAGCTCTATGGGAGTCTGTTCCACTCATATGTTCCTCTAAACGCAAAATATAATTGACCAAAGGTAGTTCTTCCTAATGACACATTACAATCACCTCTAATACCGGCATGTGTATATCGTCCTGTTATCTGATTTATATAATCCTTAAAAACATATTTGCATATTCAGATCTGACTGCATTTATTGCCACTTTCATGTTAGATTAGACGTTGTGTTAACCGTAACATTTGCCATTTCTTCCATTTCTTTTCTTTACAAACACCTCAGTAAAGTCAGTAGAGATTAGATATGAAGAAAAGAGAAAGTTTTAAATTTCTTCCTTGTGGGAAGAGAAATTAGTTTCCATTAAAAATAATTTGTTAAATAATCAGATATTGCTGAAACCCTGCTACACAACATTTTGAGCTTCTCCATCATGACTCATGTGCACTGTAATGGAGCCAACCTTAAGAGGGCGACTCACTTTTGTGTACAATTAAATACAATACGTATATATCTCCTGTGCATAGATCATTTATCAATATTTCTCAAAAGCTGTACTAATTATTTTTTAATTAAAAAAATAACATTGTACCTTTAAGGATTTGCTAATGGTGATTGTCTCAATTTGTGCATGTGTCAAAATTGAGCCAGTATGATGACAATAAAGAGCCAACAAATTAAGAGTGGGGAGGAGTCAAGAGCACTTTGACAAAGGTACCAGCTCCAGCCACCAGCTCGGCCCGCTTAATGGCCAGTCCCTCTGGCAAGAGAAATCAGCTTTTCTCAACACTTTCTTTCTTTCAGTTTTTGATTGTCATGCACTTTCACAGCAAAAAGCAAATGCCAGTAAATCACTTAAGGGCTGACCAACCCTCTCACTTCCACCTGCAAGCACACACACCCCCCTATCCGCTCCTCTCCATCTATCCTAATGCTTCTTTCTTTCATCCAGAAATAACAGCATGTTTATGATGGTTGGAAATGTCTCATAGATGTGTTAATCATCATTCATAATCATTGGCTATGCACCCTGGCACTCATGAACACATGCAATGGGCACACATCTGTATATGTGTGTGTAATTGCCTAGCCATGTACCTAGCTCTGTTTTTGCAGTCGATAATAGCATGTCCTCTAAGAAGAAGAAAAGTGCAAGTCCAAAACTCATTCGAACTAAGTAAACACATTTTGTTGCCTGAACTTCTAAAGCACGGCACTTCTGGAAAAAATAAATCACTTTGATAACATCTGACATTTACAAATCAATCATAAAATGACATTTTCTTTTATCAGATGGTCGATTTTTTGATGGAGATGGAGTGCGGATTAAGATTTAGATAGGTTTAGTTGGGAAAATTATGTATTGGATTCTCATAAGCAATCGATGTGAGTGGTCTCAGATATTGAAAAGGCAAATATTTCGGTCATGTAGCTAAAGTAATCAACGAATGGACAGGAACCAAGGATCTTATTTGTGGGGCTGATTGCAACAGCTGAGAAATCAAATGCATTTTATATAACAGACTGTAGTTATTGTACAGCTTACGTAAGGGAAGAAGGGAGAAATGTTAATCTACTGAACCCCATTTCAAACACCGTCTAGTTATATATTGTCACATGGTACGTTGTGTAATTTAATGAATTAGCCATCACAGACGTTTATTCCCAGTGACTTTGGGGCTCTTTCAGTCTAATAAATATAATCAAAACTTAAATATGTATTGTATACATTGACTATTGTAGCTATTAAAGGCACACTATGTAGATTTTCGCCACTAGAGGCCGCTTATTCAAAACAAAGGCTTAGCTTTATGACGCCTTGATTTTGCGGAATCACAGATGTTGTCTTCACTTGTACAGCTGGTAGAAAAGAATCAGCCAGAAATCATGTTCAAGTATGAGATTGTTAAGGTCACTGTAGTACGAAGAAGAGCAGGGCTGAGTGCTGTGCAAACAGAAACGAGGCTGCTGGAGCAATTGCTAATAAGAGATATGCGTGACAATTTTTTTTGCCATAGTCACCGCTTCCACTTCTTCCGGTTAAGTGTATGTGGGGTAAAGCAGCACTGTTTTATCATATTAGATATATTTGTGTGTTGAAAGTTGTCATAGTGTTACTCTGTGTGCGCTCGGTGTCTGCTATGAGACATTTGTTGCACACTGCAGTAAGCTAGATTGATATTAGGCATGGTAAAACATGGTATTTGCTGTGAATCAAGAAAACAAGAGTTAAACAGTAAGATTTGCTGTTTTGAGCTATATAACATGATTAGTTTTCTGTCAATGAATATATCCATCCAAACAGTTGCTCACCTGTCTAATAAAACACATGATATATTAAAGCGTCTGTGGTGTTTCCTCGGTTTCTACGAAATAAAACCAGAAACCGAGGGTAACGCGGGAATTATGTCATTGATAGGCGCCACAAGGACACAGCCGTGTCCTGGTTAAAATTTCGTATCTCTGGATTTATACATTCTTGGAAACATTTGGTATAATGTTAAGTACACGAGTCAAACAATATATAACATTGTTCTAGTGGTTTTTGGATATTTTAATCCAAAAATCTTACATATTGTGCCTTTATTGACCAATAACAGATTTTAAGCTGTACTGTAACTGTCATGCATTATAAAAATTAATTTTGATTTGGTTAACTACGTGTTTAAATGTTATCCCATGGTCATAAAAATTGCATTGTAGTGGTTTCATTCCGTGTGGTTCATTCCATAAACACTCCTACAAAAACAGCTTCAGCTTCTCAACACATTTACTTTACCATAACTATTCATACAATAGAATATGCAAATTTAACATTCATTGCCATAACCATTCATAAATACTCTAGTTTGTGCAATAATAATACAATTTGTGAATACTCAAAAGCATATGTAAACTTCGGAATTGATTGGATCATAGGAAGTTGGGTGTTGTTAACTAAATGGAGACAGATCTGAATGCAAGTTTGCAGTCAGTTGTGGAATATATATTCCCCACTCTCCACTGAGACATACTTCATGAAGAGAGCAGGAATAAATGTTTTTGATTAAGATAAGTCCTCGTGAATAAAAAATAAATTAATAATGATGTTAAAGGATAAATCATTTATGATAAACACTGTGACATTCTGTAAAAAAGAAGAATTGTCCATTTTGATTTCATGGTGACAATGTGGTTGTTACTCCTGCGTGTTAATTGTGGAATTATTAATAAAAACTTTTATTTGAATCATTTTTCATCTTCAAGTGATTACTACTGCCACAACACGTGACCGTAATTAGAACTTAAATACAAATGATACTAATGATAAAGTAAATCTTTGGTTTTGATTTTATTCAGCATTATTAAATTGATCTAAGATTTTTTTTTTTTTTTTTTATTAACAATTCAATCATAGTTAGTTCTTAGTTCTAATTGCTTTGTGTTTTATTAATTATATGAATAAATGTTTTACAGAATAATTTGTTTTTTTAAATATTATATATATTTATTTATTTTATTTTATTTTTTAAAATACTTTCCATTATGCATATTATAATATTCCATAATGTGGATAATAGCAAGCTGTTCTTTGCACAAAATACTTGTGTTTTTGAGCTTTAGAGTCTTACACTATTTAAGATTGGGGCAATGGACTTGAGGTTATGTGTGGGGAAAATGCAAGCTGCTTGTTTTCTAAGAAACCTTGCCAAGTTGTAGAAATTAATATGCCATGAATATGTAATAAAACTACTCTCATGTCAAATAAAAATTATTTTGATTAGAAGCATTTATTATTCTACAGAAAGTTTGCAGAGTATGGTGCACAACAAATTCAAGTTAAATTAGATAAACAACATGAACACTTGATTAAATTATGTCAAGTTTATTATAGGCCATCTGTTTTTAGAAAGCTTTTAAACATGATTCAACAGTAGTTTATTTTTTTGTCACCTAGCCCAGTATTCATAGCGTTTTCCTTTTTCCCTTTAAATTTAAAGCCATTTGGTGATTAAAATGCTCTGTAAACCAATGTGTTTTGTTTATTACAGAAACCACATCTTTCCTATTATTTTTAATATGACTATACGGCTGTCAAGAGAATGCAAAATCGATTTGACAATATTATATGCCCCGTTTTAATTATATTTGGGCATCCTCCAGTAATGGTTTTATGTGATATTTTACAGGAGTAATAATAATCTAATATCTCTAACGCCTTTCTTCTTCTTTTTTTATAGATATCCTTCTCTCAGCACAGCAGCATCATGGACTTGGTGCAGTTCTTTGTCACATTTTTCAGGTATGCATACTTCATTCGTTTAAACTAATTGTTCTGTGTAATTAAACAGAATAATATTTGTGAATAAATTAAACATTTCCTTATTATGTAATATGCATTGAATTCTAGCTCTTGGAATTTAGTGAGATAAGCTTGCTGTGAATGCAAGGATGCATTAACCTCACCATCCAGAAGCCATTAATGAAAGCTGGCTGATGAATAAGCACAATAGGTGTAATTGTGTAGGCTGTGATGAAGCCAAATCTCTTGCTGTCTCCAGCAATGAACGCGTTTTATGTTGTTTTAAAGCATGTTTATAAAGGACACATTTTATTGCGATCAGAAACAAACGTGGTTTGAAAACGTTCACTGAAGATAATTTTTGTGGAAATGAATAGCAATGAGAAATTCATCATATTATACCAATTGCAATTGTCTATTTTTGTCTACAATTGTCTACAGCAAAACTGTAAAATGTATGATCATATATATATATATATATATATTATATATATATATATATATATATATATATATATATATATATATAATTTTAATGTTTTTTTTTTTTTTAGAACTTGATAGGTACATATATCCAGTAGAAGCATCATGTCTGTGATACAAAAATACAATATATGAATGTACACGACCATTCAAAAGTTTGGGTTCAGTATATTTTTTCCTTTTATTTATTACTATTAAAAGTGTGGTGTATGTAATATTATAGGGGACTATACAAAAGTATAAAAGTAATATAATATGTTTGCAGAGATTTAATAAACATGCTAAGTTGAAATACTTTTTTCTCCGAAAATCAATACTACAGCCATTATTCTACTCTGAAAAGTGTGTTTTTGTTTTGGTCTGTGTGATCCCACCCACTGCCAATTTATCTAATAGTATTTCAATATCCCGGGTTGCGTAAAAAGCCTCGGCAATGAAATCATTGTAAATTTGTGCACGAGCTGATAAACTTACATTGTGTGGCTCGTCGTGTTCCATTGTCAATTATGTTCGTACCTGTTGTATGTCCTCAATCTGGCAACCTGGATCAGCGTCAAGTCTGAGGACGATGTGGTGAGGGAAACAACTCTCTCCAATATTTTCAATTTTATCTGCAGTACCCATTTCAACCACTGGCTCTCAATATTACATACTGCACCTTTAAGGACACATTAAATTGATTACAAAAACATTACAGTAAAACATTTTTAAAATAGATTTCAAATAAATGCTCTTATTCAAACCTTCTTAAAAAACACTAAACCTATCTTCTTGCACTTCATTAAGCTTCGTTTTCAACTAATAATAAGAATAAATATTTCTTGAGGACCAAATCAGCATATCTGAATGATTTCTTAAGAAACGCATGAAACTGAAGACTAGAGTAATGGCTACTTTGCAAATACAGGAAAAAATAAAAATATAAAATATATTAAAATGGAGAACCGTACTTTCAAATCGCAAGAATATTTCACAATATTACTGTTTTTAACTCCATATTTGATCAAGTAAATGCAGCCTTGGTGAACACCTCTTTTTTTTCAAAAACATAAAAACTTTTTTAATGGTAGTATATATACAGTAATAAAGGATGATTTCGCAAAATAAATAAATTCTCAAAACATTTAGGCTCATGCTCTCATTGACAGTAAGCTGGAAGAGATTTTTTTATAGTTTAGATTTTTTAATTTTTTAAATTACTCATTTAAAATGTTGTATTTAAGGTTGAACATGCAATACTTTTAATTTGCCTCTTGAACAGCTTTCAGAACCATATGCACATATTTCTGCATATTTCTGCAGGTGATGGAAATCATCCATTTATGTGACAGCACAAGATGTTTTCAATTGCATGGTATCATTTTTAGTTTTCAGTAGTCATATGTGTTCAGAAATGCAATGCTCGTTGTTCATCTGGACAGTCAAATTACAGAGCTGAGTGACCACAGTTGTGTTTAAAGTGCCTCAAAGTGCAGCAAAATAATTACATGCCACCTACTCTGTATAAATAATAACATGCCGCCTGCTACAGTATGTATAAATATTGAAGCTCGTGCTAGACTGTCAGCCGCCCCTGTATTGTGTTTTTAACTGTCAGGTCAACACAAATGTCATGTAACGTCATTCCAACCTTTACATACCAATTTGTTTATCACAGAAAAACAGAATGTCGCTATGAATAAAGTGACATAAGAGTAAACTGCTATGGTTTAGTCATGCCATTTTTTATTATAATCTTTTTACTTATTTGAAACACAGCTTTACTGGTTTTATAAATGGAGTGTGCTGGAAAATGCACCACAACAGTGTAACTTTGACACCGGCCATTTATCTTTTATGCATCCATATTTGTGTGGAGTAATTTCCAGAGGATATGATTGTGTGAGCATGTGTGCCCTGACATTCGCAAAGGTTGAGGTCATGGCAATGGGGTTGCGATGTTTGCTATACAGATTCTTGGATTTATTATCCAGTATGAATAGAGAAAGCACTTTTTTTTGTTGTTTTGCAATTATGGGCATAGGAGTGTGTTGATAGATATCAAAGTTGAAGCTAGACGCTGGAGGGCTTTGTTATTTGGTGTGCATTTAGTCTTCTGCAGGCGAGGGACACATCTGATGTAATTCATCATGGCATTTGAGAGAGATTGGTGCATATATTTTATATCCCACCCCTTTTATTTTCTTTCTCGCTTTTTCTCACTCCTCCTCTCATATCTTCTGGCTGTGGACTCACAGCTCTGGTTCTCTTGTCGAGAGTATACTTGGAGTTCAAGCCAAGTGCCGTCAAAGCCGAAGTTCAGTCAAATGCCCGACTGTTTTACAATGCCAAAACAGACATCACGCTCTGTGGAAAATATTCTATTGTGGTAAATAAATAGAGTGTGCTGCACTGGCACACTTAAGTTATTTTAATTACACTGATGAATAGTGGTGTTTGTTTGTGAAACAGAAGTAAGCAGCATTGAGTATTATTGATTTGGAGCTCTGTCACTTAAGCCGTCACTGTTTCCTTCTGTTACTTTCTTTGTGTTCCTGGCTTGGCTGACAGATTGTTTATGAATTTGTAGTTTTTCTGGGGAAAATAAATGAGAATGTTCTCAATAGAATTGGACCAAGTGTCCACAAATTTTGAAACTATAAATAGATGAAGTTGCAGTGGGTATTTATTTACAAACAGTTAAATGTGTGTATATATATATATATATATATATATAATATATATATATATATATATATATATATATATATATTATTTTTTTTGTTTTTGTAATTTTTCAGGATTCAAAATGATCTCAATAGGAAGAAGCTCACTTATGTACAGTCTAATGTCGAGTAAAGAGCAAAACTGTGTGTAACATTTGAATGAGTGAAATTATTGGATATTCATGTGACAGTCTGGTGAGCCTTAAGTACTGCTAGAAACATAGGTGCACATTCCCTTCAGTTGTTTTTTATATATATGTATATATATATATATATATATATATAATATATATATATATATATATATATATATATATATATATATACCTCTGAAGGATTTTCTATGTCTGAATGTCACGATAACTGTGTAACTCTGACTCCCTAACCTGATTGGCTGTCAGGATGATGGATTTACCACTGTGCACCAGACACGCTAAAGAGGTAAACAAACACTTCTCTAGCGGAACACATGTGGGCCTGGTAAACTACTTACAGAGATTAAAGCAATTATATTTCATATCAACTTCATTCTGCATTCACAATTTGTTCTATTCAAAGTCAGATGTGGGATATTCCTATCTGTCTATGCTCTGTGCTCTTTATCTATAAAGGCATTTCATTAATCACTGAGCAGTTGTTGGTTTGTCAACAGAGGGGTTTCCCAGTAAGCACATTTTAGAGGATAAAAGAGGATGTTTTGCAACTTAATAGAGGATCTTTACAATAACATAAATTTGACTGATTGACACATTTTATTTGCTTAAAAGTGAATGTTTATTATAAACTATGTAGGCTATATCCCATTGGGTGCTGCCATATTTGTGTTGCAGTTAAGAACTTTTGGAAGTTGGAAATCAAACTTTAAGTGCTCAAGTTTTAAAACCATCAGTGTGTTAGCATTTTTGAACTTGTTGTTAATTGGTTCCCATTCAGTCGGTCACTTCGACGTACATCGGATGACCGTCGAATAGGAATCTCGCTAGAGAGGCCAATCTACTTCGAGTGAAACTAAAACGAGCCAATGCATATTGGCATGCAATCATATGCAACAGCTGCTCACCTCGCAGCCCGGGTATATAATGAGCATCTGGTGCATTGCATCTTCAAGTTTTCGCTTCGGAGCCGAACCTGTATGGAGTCTACGAGCGAGTGTGACAAGAGACGAAGCTTTGGTGGACTGCTCTTCATGAGAGTCAAGCGAACAGCACAGCAGCGGGGCCGTTCTCTCGTTTTGTCTTCTTTGTTTGTTCTGTTTTATGTGAGCAAGTGAAGCTGTTCTCAGCTGTAAAAGCCGTTGTTACGGCTGATGAGGGTGCGCTATAAATAGAGCGGTTAAAAGGCTGTTATCACAGCTGGTAAGAGCGGTTTCAAAGAGTGAGTGCACACGACAGGCTGCACTTTTCCCCTGTTTGTGTTGCCACGGTCATCCCCTGCGTGCTTCGGCACTCGATGAAAGAGTTTGCACGAGTAGTTCGCGTCTTTTTAAAGATGTCGTACTACTTGTGTGTTTCTGAATGCGGTCGTTACCTGGCCCCTCGGGATGGTCACCAGCGCTGCATCGCTTGTTTGGGCTTAAAGCACGCAGAGGCAGCGTTTGTGGATGAGTCATGCACCCACTGTGCGAAGATGACCATCGCAGAGTTGCGGTCTAGACTCCAGTTCCTGAAAGGTGCGGAGTCCCAGTGCCGCTACCTCAGACTAATCCTTCTCAGAAGGTTGCATCGGGCAGCGGCACTGGTGATTTGAGGATTATGGTGAGCACGCTTCCCTCGGGGAACCAACCCCCTGGGAACCCTCACTCCTCCCGCACTCTGCAGCCAGTAGAGCTGCTGAAGGAACATGGTGGACCACCCCAGAGGTGTGTGCCATCCGTATTCTCAAGGTGGTCTACACTCCTGTCACATGTCACAACTCGCCCGCCATCTCCTCCTCTGGAGTTAGAATCATCTGAGGTCGTTTGGTGCCATTCACGTTCCCGGTGTGCTCAACCATGTGGCCGACGAGCTCTCATGAGCTACGCTGCCAGGAGAGTGGCGACTCCACCCCCAGGTGGTCCAGCTGATCTGGAGAAAGTTCGGAGAGGCTCAGGTAGACCTGTTTGCCTCACCGGAAACCTCCCACTGCCAGTTGTTTTACTTCCTGTCCGAGGGAACACTCGGGACAGACACACTGGCGCACAGCTGGCCCCGGGGCCTTAACAAACTCTCACTCCTCGCGACAGCCCCTCCCTGGCCCATTCCTCTGAGGAAGGACCTTCTTTCTCAGAGATGGGGCACCCTTTAGCACCCACGTCCAGACCTCTGGAAACTCCATGTCTGGTCCCTGGACGGGGCGCGGAGGTTCTAGGTGACTTACCCCCCGAGATACTTAACACCATCTCTTTGGCACGTGCACCATCTTCAAGAAGTGCTTACGCCCTGAAGTGGAACCTGTTCATCGAGTGGTGCTCTTCTCGCCAAGAAGACCCCTGAAGATGCTCGATCGGAGTCGTGCTTTCCTTCTTGCTGCAAGGGTTGGAGCATAGGCTGTCCCCCTCCACCCTCAAAGTCCATGCTGCCGCTATTTCTGCATACCATGACCACATAGATGGCAAATATGTTGGTAAGCACGACCTGGTCTTCAGGTTCCTTAGGGGAGCGAGACGGTTAAATCCTCCTCATCTCCCCTCCATACCCTATTGGGACTTGGCTCTGGTGCTAAGAGCACTCCATTATGATCTCTTTGAGCCTTTGCAGTCAGCAGACTTAAAGATTCTGTCAATGAAGACTTTGCTGCTGGCTGCATTACCCTCCATCAAGAGGGTAGGAGACCTGCAGTCTTTTTCGGTCGATGAATCGTGCCTAGAGTTTGGGCCGGGTGACAGCCACATGGTACTGAGACCCCGGCCTGGCTATGTGCCCAAGGTTCTTCCATATGTAGCACAGCCCTAAGGTTAGTCCATATGTTCTTCCACATAACTCCTTCGGGGAAGGATGTGGCTTCCGCAGCATCCCTTATCCAATAGTCTCACTGAATGGGTTTTAGGGAACAGCAGTGATTGACACTCAGGCAAGGGGGTTTAGGTGGCTTACAACAGAGCACTGGGAGGGGGAAGCTCCTGTGGTGCTTTGGTAGGGATTCCTATTCGTCAGTCATCTGACGTATGTCGAAGTGACCGATTGAATGGGAACGTCTCGGTTACAGGTCCTGAAGGAGGGAACGGAGACGTACGTCCTGTCGCCACAGTCGCTGTACCGCGCTGATGCTGCCGCCTATCTGGTTTGGCTCCTCAGCGAAAACTTGAAGATGCAATGCACCAGCTGCTCATTTTATACCCACACTGCGAGGTGAGCAGCTGTTGCATATGATTGCATGCCAATATGCATTGGCTCGTTTTAGTTACACTCGAAGTAGATTGGCCTCTCTAGCGAGATTCCTATTCGTCGGTGATCCAACGTACGTCTCCGTTTCCTCCTTCAGGGAACGAGGGTTACCTATGTAACTGAGATGTTTTATGATTTGGTTTTTGGTTAAATGCTTGACAAAGGTTTGTGGGTAATGCAAGCACAAGTTAGTTTCACATTTTATTCTATGACGTAAAATACATCAGTAACACCTGACTTGTGTTTATTTATTTATTTATTTTTAGTTTAATTTTTAGCTTATTACTATTTCAGCTTCAGAGTTGCGTTGATTTGTGGAGATTATTTTGATGAGCAAAATGTGTTAGAATCAAACTTTTTTTGGTTTGCACAGAGCTTAGTTTGTGCAATAATCCAAAAGCCAATGTAATAATCCTATTGGATTTATGTTGAGGGATCCATGGTGATGCTAACTTCTGGGTTGGCCTACAAAGTTACGTCATTCCAGCAGCTGTTTAATGGAAGGCAGCATTACAGTATATTGTCAAAAAATGTAGTTGAAGAATACAATTATTATATTTAGGTTATCCAGTAAAATATAATTTTTTTCACTGTCTGATTCATGCATTTTATTAGCATATTGCCTCCAGCTCTTAACATAATCTTAATTAGAAATGCATTTCTCAAAATCTTCCTAAAATTTCAGAACACCCTCCTGAGAGACTGTAGGCTGCAAGCCTCAAGCAAGTAGATTGATATTTATCTCTTTCGGTTTCATCTAGCTTTGGTAAAGTTGATGAGCTTTTTAATCAGACTGTAAACTCTGCTGTCTGTCATGCTCATCCCAGAGGGTTCTTTTTTTTTTTTTTTTTAAATGTATTTTAATCCATTGAAATATTTGTCTTTCTAAACAAAGAGACCATTACACAGATTAGGTAGAAAATTTTTTCTTAAAAATAATGCCAATTAAAATAATAAATGGTACAATGGGAATAAAATAACAATACATAGTGTATATATGTTTAGAACAACCTCTTTTAGATGTACAGTAACTGCTGTATACTTTGAGCAAAGTCTGTACATTTGAACAGATTTTGCTGAAGTCCCTCATTAGCTACGAAAAGCCCCTTTGAATATTTTTTCTTTGAAGAGTAATTTCTTTTTCACCATCTCTGGTCTCTTATTGCTCCAATAAATGAGCAAGAAAAACAGTAACAATTAAAGACCGCTTAAGCCTTTCACCCACTCCTCCAGCTAATTGGTGACACCGCTATTCGGTTTAGCCCAATTACACACACTCTTTCTATCTCTATGTTGATTAACATTCATCCACCTCTTTCTTTCCTCCTCCTGGCTTCTGTCAGGACAAAACTTGTCCACGGAGCTGAAGCGTTGAATGAGCGCACTCACATCGCCGATGATGTTATTAATGTCCTGAATGCCTGTGCTTCACTGGATGGCATCTGGAGGCAATTCATTTGACTTGTGTAACTGACTAAAGCTCGTTCTCTCCCACTCGTGATTTGGGTGCAATGGGGCTTTTGTCCTCTGTACCTATTAGAGCGAGTGAATACAAGATTACGTGTTATTGTGACTCATAAACATAAGCAGGGCTGGGCAGGATGACAAATAGATACAGGAAGTGACTGTGATGGTGTGCATGTTTATATCCTCAGCTCAGGTTGTCTGTATTGATTGTGTAATCCTTGTAGGCTGTTTTGCTCTCTCAGGCAGCTCTAGTAGATTGGCTCACCTCATTCATCCTTCAGACGCTTGTTGCTACCTGCAAAGATCAATACTACAAGCAGATCACACACTACAAAACGTTGACTACACATACACGATGCATTTTTTTATATTTATTCATTTCATCTGCCATATACTTATTTTATATGTCATCTATTTTAATATATTATATAATTATTAAACTTTAAAGGATACATAGCACACAGTTTCTGACAATCTCATGTTAATCTTGAGCAGTATTGCATCCTTCATATCTCTGAAGAGTCTTTAGTTTTATCAGATTTATAAAAGACAGATACGCTCTACCGATTCTTTTCAAAAACAGCTCCTGCAGGCGTGCCGTGGTTGGAGCAAAATAGTCACGAGCACACGCAACTTTTTACGTAGCGATTATCTGCAAGCTATGGATGGTCAGCTAAACAAATGTATTTAAACAGACACAATACACCATCAAATTGTCCCTGGATAAGTTTTGATTCAGTATATGTTACTGTTTTTTAAATTACATGCACGTATGCGCCAGTTGCCAAGAAAACATACATTTGATGCAGTCTTACTTTCCGACTCATGACCGGGATCTTTTATCGCTGGTACCGCTCCATCTTTGAGTTTCAAACTATCTTTAAATCTAGCATCGAACTGGGCCTTGTTTATAAAACTATAAGCGCCAGTCATGAGGGCTCGAGCACCTACGGAAAAAGCACAAGATATTCTCCATTCATTTTAACCAATAAAAAATTGATTGCAGCTTTCAGAAATGACTTTATCCTTATTTAATAGTTCATTTTACTTGGTTTCTATGGTTTTTTTAAAAGACAAAATGTCGAAAGCCCATCAGTGTAATGTGTGAGCACAAATCTCTCAGCTCCACTGTTCTCTTAATGCTGGGTTCTTTGGGAAGCAAGGTTATTTTTCCCTCACGCCACAAAAACACACTCCTTTGGTGACATTGTTGATTTCGTGGTCTTAAAACAAAGTGACAAATCTTTCTTGAGCAAGTTTTATGCACCACTGCCGACGACTTCTGAAACCCAATCAAAGTACGTTGATGGGCGTGCTCTTGCTCTCTTGGTCTGCTTGATGTACGTGCATGCCCGTCCAGGAGAAGTACCCATACAAGGGATGCCACCGTTAATGACGTCATAAAAAAAAAAACTTTCCGAAACTTATATGAACCCTGAAGAAGTGTATTTGGGACTGAAACACTCCGTCATGCGTCCAACTCGTTTTTTGAAACTTTGGCCATGTTTATCAAGAGAATCCAACTTTTTAATAGTGTAAATAAGTCAGAATGCATGAAGTGGCATTAGACATCCCCTTTAAATTATACTTAATTATGTATAATAATTATATATGCTCGTTGGTTGGGTTGGGTATCGTTTGAATTTTAATGGTTCTGATTCTGTTTCTTACTGTTTCCAATAATTTTGATTCCAATAAGGTTAAAAAGAAAAAAAAGAAAGACAACTTAGATATAATTCACATTTATTTTAAGACATTTCATTGTAGCAAAATTACCATGAATGAAAATCAACTGGCTAAAGAACACGTACACAAGGAACTTTTGGTTTAAAAATACCATAGCAAAAACAATTAGCATAACTAATATAAACTTCAAACTTTAAGGCATGTAGACATGGTCAAGATAATCAGCTGAAGTTATATAATATAGGTTTTTAAAGAATTTTTCTGTATTTTTAACATAAATACTAATGTTGTAGGATTCTTTTTTTCTAATTTTTCAAAGCTTTTTCTACTTCAAAAACTGGTTGTCACACACAAACAGTTTTTTAGTTTGCCACTTATATATAAACCTAAAATGTGTAGTAGGCCTAGCTTAAGGATATACATATATTATATATTATATATATATATAATATATATATTATTCTAAGGTTATAATATATATCTTTTTAAGGGGTTACAAAATTATCACCTAATATATATGCTCTAAACGTACAACAGTAAATTTTATTTTTCTGACAGGTTCAAATCACTGCCATTTCCAGCTGAAATGTCCACTGAATGGCCAGCCTCGTTTTTATTTAATATGGCATCTACCCCCAATCAGGACGTTTGTCATACCATTTAAAAGAAAGTGCTTTTATAACTTTCTCAATGAAAGTGCTCTGGCATTATTGGGCCTCATTCTCCACCCATTAGAACCATTATCCAGCTCGTTAAGAATTAATTGCCCTCATCATTAATAGATTTAATAAGGGACCTCTGACTTGTGCTGATTGGGTTTTGAAATATGGTAGATGAAATGGTTGAAAAGGCAGTTTCAGGCTCTTGCGTTACCTCAACTACACTATGATTAGTCCAGTGCTAATTTTAGGATTTGAACAGCTTCAGATGTAATGAGCTAGTCCCCTTAGTATATGGCGCTTAAGCAAAGAGACTAGAAGAGCAATATTAGAACCCAAAACGTCCCCAAGCTGTGCATTTGCAGTAGGGTTTAAACCCTTCCCTTGGTGTAAATTCAAATTTCACGATCGTATAACACCTCATATACTTCTATTATAGATTCCATATTTTTGCAGAGCCTCACAAAGCCTCAGATTGTCTAATTTGAGATTGAACATTCTTCCTCTAGGCAGTGTCTCTGCGGCGTTGATGGTATGTATTTGTAATAATGCTGGCTGAATGGAGGCTCTGTTTGAATGTGAATGATGGGTAGATGACGTTGTCCCCAGATGCCCCCAGTTCCTCTGATGTCCATGTCAGTATATTGACCCTTTGTGAAGCTCCACCCCCTTTGGTTACTGTTAATTTTTGGTCTGTAATGAAGCGAGTCATTACCGAAAAAATAGCAGTTCAAAATGCTTTGCAAAGACATGGTTGCATGATTCATAGAAATAGTAATATGAGTAATTTTCTTTATCAGAATTAGGTTCATTTGAAAGGGTTTACTATGTCTAGTATTAGTTTAAGTGAACAGAATTTTTCTTTGCATTTCTACAATGCACTGCAATACTGTGAATTTGCTCGTGCCTTATGAATCACTAAATCACTACATGAATGAAAAGGGAAGTTGTTAACATTTAAAGAGGTCATGACATGAGTTTCATGTTTCATAGCTTAAAACATCTCCAAAAATGGCTCGTTTGGATAATGTGGGATTTGTGATGTCACACGGGCAAATACATCTGCATATGCCTGCCTTCAAAGCAAGACATCGACAAATAGTTTTACATCATTGCACCATAGGCCCTACCCACTGGCATTCAGTTGCTTAACAGCTGACATTTGCCTACACCAGATGCGAGCGTCACTTCCAAAGCAAATGGAACCCATTATAATCACTGACACTGTCTACACTGGATACAGTACACAGATGCCATGTTCACTTTGACATAATCAACGTGCTTTAGTCTGCCGGCAACAGACCACATGGAAAATTAAATGGTTAAAAAACACATACATATTTGTTTATTTGTGCAAAAATTTTTATTACATATTATTGATACACAATATTGATATTTTTATTTTTTTATTGACATGATTTTGTAGTTGTTGTTTTTTTTTTTTTTTTTTTTTTTTTGCATTATGGATAATTACAACTATGCAACAAACTAGGGTTGCGGACAGTCCACAGAAATGGTACCGTTGCAGGCACAAATTCTGACATTTGTTCACCCATGCTTTGTCGTACTTCAGCAGCAGGTGCTGGCCGTGAATCTGGAATAAAAAACAACAACGGCAACCAAATTGATTGTGTATGACCACCACCGAATGCTTTTTCATTTACTTTAGTTCCATGCATTTGTCACCTTCTGCCAATTTTTGCTTCTATATGTACTTTCACACCAACCAGTTCTACTCAAGGTTGACTTTCTATAACCTCACACGTCATCTAGATTGCTGAAAATAGCCAGTGAGCAGTCTACGTATGTGTGCGAAAGGAAATCAGACCTGTTGGAGTGCAGATGTGCT
Source organism: Opsariichthys bidens (assembly GCA_037194245.1). Taxonomy (NCBI): domain Eukaryota; kingdom Metazoa; phylum Chordata; class Actinopteri; order Cypriniformes; family Xenocyprididae; genus Opsariichthys; species Opsariichthys bidens. The sequence goes on along the minus strand of CM074279.1, from coordinate 21,740,889 downwards.
TGTTTTTCACTGCACCGGACGGTATTGCGTAAATGATTGACGCAACAATCTGTTCCATGCGGCATTGATTCTTTCATGCTGGATGAATTTGTTTATCATTGATTGTGTGATTGAAATACAAATATGTAACAGCTGTCCTCAGTCCAGCCTAGAAGGTTAGTGGAATGTTATCCACAATTGCAATTACGAACTCATGAATCTTATTTGATTGACTGATCTATTGATTTTCCATGTGTTTTGTCTCCAGCTGTTTCCTGTCCCTACTGCTGGTTGCTGCTGTGGTTTGGAAAGTCAAACAGACGTGCTGGGCATCACGCAGGAGAGAGGTAACAGCTGCATATGCAGCACTTCCTATGCTCATCGACATGTCCGTACTTGTATTGGCCATTGCCGTCGTTTTTTTTTATATGTCGCCCATGATTTCAGGTTTAAAGCTGAAGTGTTTAATACTATGGCTCAAACAATTTGAGGCGGGGCTTTCAGTTTGTAGTTTGTGCAAGAAATGACACACTTTAATTTTAAGGCTTTTGAATCCCCTCATGCATTTGCATTTACAGGTTTGTATTAGCTAGGATGTTATTGCTTTTACCATCTGTGACCTCCCAGGATGCTCCTTGGTATGGTTGATCTTTGTAAACCATTTTTTGACTTTAACCTCATTATAGTTTATGAAACTAACTGTCATGCGGCGTTACTGTGCTAAAAATGGACGACACTGGGTAAAGTTGCTCAATTTATAACGCATTCCTCCCGGTGTCTGATGGGTGCGTAAATGTCATGCGCATACCAGCCGAACTGCCTCCTTTTAATGAGAGAGGCGCAACAATAAACACCGCCATTTTCCTTCATTACCCATCTTCACAAAGCAATTAACCCTGACGGGGGCTCATGTAAAAGGGATGGATTAGTGTGATTTATTTGTCTAAAAGCCCCAACAGATGCCACCTTCTCTCTCATCTATCTTTCTCTCTTTTTATTTCTTCGTTTGTGTGTCATTTTAGAGGCTACGTAAATGTAAATGGGAATTTGCAAACGAGTTGTCATCTAGTGTTTTATAATCAATACCATAATCGAGGCCACTGTAATTGAAAGCATGTCGAGAGTTGTAAGTGTGGGTTTATCTGAGTTAAATGCGTGCTGTTTTCAGCGATGGCTGTCACAGTTGCTGATTTTCTTCTCATCAAATATCTACTTGTTGAACGAGCACTTAGATAATGGAATAGTTTAAGCCAAAAAACAAAAAGAAAAACCAGCTTCGCACTTCCTCCAGTGCCTGAAAAGCCATTTTGATCAGAGAAATAGAAACACAGTGTGATTTGATAGGAAAGCTACTGTAAATAGTGAATCAATTCAGAGTTTTGTGTACATCATTGTAGGTTTTGGCATGAGAATCCGAGTTCTCCGCAGTGACAGCCCTGATCATGAAAACAACACAACATTTTCAAAACACTGCTATACAGAACATGTCAAAAACTTTTACACCAATTTCTTTGGTGGCACCTTTGCTATCGACTCGTCAGACAGCGATTTGTACCAACACTGTGCATGGTGACTTTCAGTTCAGGTCAGCACTAAATGGTCTGAGCTGTATTACATTCACACAGGGCACATTCTTCTTTTCAGAGAGCTAGGAGACAGAATGCATGGGTTTTGAGACTTTTATATTTTTTTGAGACACACTTTTTAAAAATTCTGACCTGACAGCACTCTAAAAATGCTGCATTTGTGGTGCAAGGCGCTGAATAAAAACTGCGAGATGTGTGGCCACCTCACACTGATTTATCTATAGCTGATTTGTGCACCATTCTTTTCCCGCCATTGATGAGTTTTTCCAGCAATACCAGTTTTCACTGTTATATGGTAGGGAGTGCTGTTACAGATCTTCTGAAATAGTACAGAATCTCCGGATCCAAAAATAGCTATGAACCAGAAACAAGAAATAGAAGCATTGCTTACAATGACTTAACATAATAATCAAACATTTAACAGCATATAAATCAAAACAGCCTAATGTTACCAAATGACATGTGGAACCCACAAAGAGGTTTAGGACTGTGCAAGCTTTGGGGGTGGAGTTAGACTCGATCTACTCCCTCTATGTTTTGATTATCGCTCTAAATCTGATCCGGACAAAGTCTTTGACAAAAATGAGATTTTCTCAATTTTTTTGTTTATAGTATTACTTCCCCTCGTATAAGTTTTGATTAAAAAAGACATGAAGCTAGAATAAAACATTATAGTAAAACATGCTTAAATTTAAAGAAATAAGCATACTTTTTGAGTTGAAAAGGAAGCTTTGTCAAGAAAAACTTTGAATGTTGACTTGACGAAGCATTGTGTAAATATGAAGGTGTTATATGCTTTACAGACAGATAAACAGAAAAACTTTGTTACTTCATTTTCATAATTAAATTATTAACTAGGGAGGACAAAGAACACTTTGTTTATTGAACTCGTACAATACCTGTTGAAATACTTTGAATTGTAATTCAGTAAATTCCACTTCATGTAATTCAATTTCCAGTTGATTGATTTGATTGATTTGAACCTCCACCAATGTCGAAATACTCCATTGGCTTCTCACAAAAAATATAATATAAAAAACACAATAATACACACACACAATGCACAAGTTATACACATACACAACATCAATTTAAAAGTTATTCTCACAAGGAATTGCTTACCCTTCGTTAATATTCTAATTGACACTGGTATAAAAGAATGTTTATACACATTTGTAAGATATTTTTGGGACCTTATACCTTCTTCCAGATGGAAGCATTACAAATTCTGAGTGAAGTGGGTGTGTAGAAATGCAAATGCAACCCTTGTTGCTCTTCTGTGTTTGCTGGCGTCCTATTATTTTTCATTCCGTTCTCACTATCCTTTGCAACTTATATTTGTTCCTCACTCCTAAGTTATCATACCAGCCTGTTTGGCAGACAGTTCAACTTCTGTTGGTGTGGCCAGTTAAATGAAATAAAATAAAATAAATTATAAGAGAACCAGTCTTCAATTCTGAATTTTGCTGTATTAGAGAAAGTATGGCTGGGCATTTGGCTACTGCAATGATATTAAAGTATTCTTCTTCTGCAATCTTAATTATTTTCACAATGGAAGCTGTACGTGTTTGTGTTTGCACTGTGTATTACCCTGTGTCCGGGTCTTAGTTAGCTGATATGTCTACATTATTTATGATGTCTGTCTCATATCGGCCAAGCCCTGCTGTTGCTGCTCTAGTTCCACCGAACCTCTTTCTGCTGCACACATCCACAGTCATTTTTCACATTCCGCCCAACTCAACAGAGCTCAGGTGTCAGGCAGTGATGATGTGATATCCAGCAGTATCTGTCCCACACCGCACCAGTCACATCCGTAAACAGCCAAGTGGCTTTTGGCCGGCTGTAACATCTGATAAAGATCTGTTAGCGCTGGCTTTATCTCTGCCATGCTTTTATGGTTATGTGGAGGCTGATAAGTTGTGATCTCACAGAAGTTTTATAGACAGCTGCATCACTCCACTCCCCACTGCTGCTTAATTGTGTTGCCTCATTGTCAAGCCTCATTGCTGACAGCGGCTATCTTGTGATTTGCCGCGTTGGATACTTTAAGTCCGCTATTGCAGCCCCTTCATCACTCCCTCTCTCTGAAACCATCAAGTGGGAAATTAACAATGCAAATCAATGGAGCTGAATGGTGTATTTTTTATGATCCTCCCTCTCTGATGTATTTAGAGCATGAATGATTATTTCGGAGATAGATTATGGACGGACGGCGCCGTGAGCACTCAGAGAATCAGTCAATATCCTCAAATGGGCCTAATTCATTATTTCGTTCCTCCTTTTTTCTAAAGTGCAAAACATTGAGGGGGGAGGGTGGGATTTTCATTTCATTCCACCAAATGTAATATAATTTCTTTGCAGCTACGATCAAGGGGATATCGGTCTTAGTCTGTCGGCACACGGATGGAAGTAATATATAGAGTAGCTGCGCGGTGGAAGAGAAAAAAAAAAAAAAAACTTTTTTTTTTCTTTCTTTTTTTTTCGCTGGCACTTAAAATCCATAAAATTCCCATGGGGGAGAAATTCCATTCTGATTCTTCATCCGAAAAAGGGAGAAATAATGTAGTCTCTCCAGTATAGTTAATTATGGATCATAACCGAGAGTGTGGAAAACAAATTTAGAACTGGGTTTATGATAATTACTCTCCCAACAATAATTTCTGGATATGAGATCAAACAATCAAAACCACTTTGAAATTCTAATGATGATGCACAAGACGTCTTGTACAGATGTCTATGAATCTCCTAATAGGGTCTCCCCCCAGCAGACAGGAATTTAGCTGTATTTTGACAACTAACCTCATTAAGTTTTGCTGTTGTCTTGCCATAAATGTATAAATAAACAGACCCTGCGTGTTTAACTTTTTCATGCTTTTTTTACTCTATAATTCATGCGTTGGTTAATACAAGCTGTCACTGGCCCAAACAAACATGGTGAAACTGAACACCAAGTGACGTGATTGTTAAGTATACGTAGCCTGGTCATATTAAACATGAACTATTTTTCTAGAGTATTTTAGAGCGCTACAGGCCCCCTCCACAACCACCACCACCACCAACACCAAATGAGGATTATTCCCAACTGCCTTCTTGTCGCCTGTTTAGTTGTAAACACATTATGTCCCCTGTCAGCCAGATGTTGGCTAATTTTATCATTTGACAGTGGCTTATTCCACACCAATCGGCCAAACCCCTAAACATTTGCACAGAGTACAATGAACGGATGCTAATTTATGAAATATCAGGTTGTTTTGAGGCTTGAAGTGGGTGTGTTTATTTGACCTTTCTGCCACAGTATGATAATTAGTATAATTCCCTGTTACAGGAATTAATTATTTTGAACAAGATAGTCCCATTTACTTCAGACATGGATTAGCATATATTTATTTATTTGAATTATTTTCACTATTAAATATTTAGAAGTTTTGATAATATTATGATGATTCAGATTTTGTTTATTATAATTTTTGGGGAGGCTTTTGTTTGGTCAGAATAGCAAACAGAACGTCTTTATCTGGCCTGTTTCACAGTGTAAATATCATCTCATATCGCATGAATTCACCTATAGCATAACCTCATGACATTGAATTTCATTATTATTCAGTTATAGTTCAGTTTTGTTATAGATTTCTTGGAAAATGCAAATCTCTCCGCTATGATTTTGTCCTGAAAAAGCACACATAAGCCAATCCAAATATTAACCTTGTAGTATCTCCATCAAACATCCCTGGGGAAAGCACTGATTGAGTGCCACTCTACACATTTGTGAAAACTTGGACTCAAGGTTATATAAGGTCTTAAAAGATGGTCATCTGTGGCATCTGAAATGAGGATGTTGAAGTCTCAATATTGCTACATATAGAGGTGGCTGCTCTTTACAGTGTTGGCTAGCAGTGCCATGCTATCAGCTCCGAGCAGGTGAGCGTCTTTATCATCTAAGGCTAGATTAGCCCGAAGGTCTTGTCTGCTTTTCAGAGGCGTCTTAAACACCAACATCAATCTTCAAAGCAGCAAAATCAGTCTCACTCTCTGCTTTTAGCTCCTAGGGACAAGACAAGGACTCTACTGAGAATGCCTCAAAATGGTGTCCGAGATCTTTTAAGCACAGGTCTGAGTGCCTGTGTTGAATTACATGTGGCTTTTATTGGCTTTATTTTAAACGTTGGCACTCTCTCTCTCTCTGGAGGTGTATATTTTATATAGCAGAATAAAGATGATATATGCGGTGTCATAGTGACTGTTGGCTCAGGCTCACATCTGATTGGTATCTTATGTGATCAAATAAACCAATGTTGTCTATAATCACCTTTATTCTTTTGTGTAATCCATCTCTCTAATCATTTATATCAGTTTAATGCGTTTTTATTTGATCATTTTTAATGTATTGTTTTAGTATTTGAGGTGCCCAATCCTGTTCCTGGAGACCTTCTTGCAAAATTCAGCTCCAACCCTCATCTACAACAGTCGTTTGTTGTGATAGAAAGAAGACAGATCCGACTTAAAATCAATAATTATGCACTATGTACTATCAATAATTTGCTGTCATTTTCAGATGTTTAAAATGTATACATTTATAATGTAATATAATAATATAATTCAATATAGACTTTTCAAGAAACATACAAATCCATTTTGTTGTTTTTTCTTACCTTTTATGCCATGTCTTTTGATTTTGTCACACTTCTCTATAGGCATAATGGGCACATCCTATTTAGCAAATATCAACTTATTTCTTCTATTCTCAGCCTCTTTAACCTGACAGAGGAGATTTGCAGATGACAGAGAGAAGACTTAGACAGAAGAGGGGAACAGAGCTGCCTGCTCAATTACACGTTTGCTTAGTGAGCAGTATAAACGTTAGCCTGCTCTCTGTCAGCGTAGAACACTGCAGATTCAAAGAAACAAAAGAGTCATCGATAAAATATAAATGTTGCTTTTGCCCCACTTGAATAATTTTCAGCATCTCCATGCGCTGTCGGTGGTTTAGAAGCAGTCTACGATAGACAAAATGCTTCATATAAAATATAGCAGTCACCATCACAGCAAGGCAGATTGACGCACTTCTCAAAACTCAAAGATTCAAAACAATTTCAAAGTTTTATATATCGATTTCCCCAAAATATGTAAACACTGTCTGTTTGTTTGAGCCTGTGCTGCCTGTCATAGCAACACTTAATCAGCCAACTGTTTTTTTTTGACCTGTGGCAGATGATGTTATTCTGGAAACCTTTATGAAAATAGTCATTGTACTTTTGGTCGCCCAAAAATCACACATATCGCTTTTAAATCACTGTCTGTGAAGGTAGTCTAAAGTTGGGTATGTTTTGGAAGTTTTATTTTATTTTATTATCAGTTGTTCTACTGCATGTACTGTATCAAGTAAGCCATGTTTGATGGCTTTTCTACACAATAACCAGGTACGAGCCAAAAACGTTTTCTCCACTTTTGAGTTATCAGAAGGCGATAGGGATCAGAACCGCGTGATCCATCTCGTGGAGAATAAATGGCAGAGCTCAGGTTGGCCTGACTCAGGAAATGAAATCTGTGGTTTATATTATGAAAGTTTTCAGGGGGAGAACAGGCTCTCTTAGATGGTATTGTTTCCTCAATTTCAACCCTTCTCTGAAGAGCATTCAGTGAGACGAAGAAAACCCTTTTTCAATAGCACCTTGTCGTGTTGATGCATAAACAAAGGACGATTTGATCAGGGCCTCTGGTCTTGGATTTTGCTTTGTGATGTTTGTATGAAAGGTTTGGCTCTCCTTTGTGACCTGGACTCGCAGAGATTTAGAGAGAAACACTGCGGTGTGTGGATATCAGAGAGGAGCTTATGCTTTATGCATAAGACAGCCAGAGTTATTCCCTCTGCACATCTAGTCTGTAATATAACAGGTGCTTGTTCTCAGTAAAAGATTGACATTTGAGGTTGTGTCAGAGTTGTGTGTGAGTTTGTGCCACAGTCGCCTCAGGTGAACATGTAGGCAAAGGTTGAGAGGTGGAGAGTGTAACAGGAGCAGTGATCTGCGGTTAGATAGCACTTGTCACTACAGCATCATTGCTTGAGTTCACACTGGCCTCTGTCCAAGCTCTGCTACTGCAGGATCATCACAGAAACCTCCAGAGTATGACAAGAGTGTGCAGCAGCATCTTGTACAGTACATTTTTGTAATGCTTCTGTTACTGTTCTGTTCGAACTGTCAGACTAACACATATGCACAGATTTAGGTTAAAAAAAAAGGTCAGGCAAAAACAATCGATCTATCGATTTACAAGGTTCTACTGTACTCAACTTTTGTTAGGTTGCTGGTCTACAGGTCTACAGTTCATAGTCCATACACCATGACGGCAAATCAAAAACAGA